>CM051238.1:268799319-269399319 GCA_027917425.1 Gastrophryne carolinensis | reverse complement strand
TCCAACGTGGTACGTGGGCTAACATGGTGTTGGCCAATGGGTCTCCCGAGAAAAAAAAGGGGGGCCCTCTAAGTCACTTACTGGAGGTTATCCTTAAGTTGGTGTTTGTATTTGTTTAAGTACATAAAACATTTTTTACTTAATTGCATAAGACATTTATTTTACAACATGTATTAGCAGTCATACATATTACATGGGTACTTTACGTTTTTTCACAGTCTCTACGGTTAGTTAGTCTTTTTGTACACTAAGTACTCTTTTCTGGATCCGTTAGTCTATAATCCCTCCAGTTTGTAGCAATTTGGGTTTTAAGTCCACAGTTTGTAGCAAGTTGTGGTTGTTTGAATATTTTTTGGTAGAGGTTGGTACCCCAACACAGACGCGTTTCGCCGTAGCTTCTTCAGTGTGTGGGTCCATTCATTCTAGTTGTGATATATTATTTGAGGGCAAGGTCAATGGCGGATCTCAGGAATATAAGTAAACGTCATAAGACAAGTACAATATCTCGATTGGTAATGGTGCACATTGTGGTTACTTACACATCATGCATGTGTCTGTAGTCACCCGAGTGTCTGAGGTTTGGTTGCAGCGGTTCATCCCAGTTCTAGTGTGGTGCAGGTTTTTCACCTTTAAGGATTGGTGCCAGAATTTGAGAATATAAGTTAATTGGAAGGATTGGAGCAGTAATAGTATGGCAATATGGCTATATATACCACCTACCACTGGCCAGTTTGTGGTGCTCGTGTGATAATGTAGACCTGGCTAGTTGGGGGGTGTATGAAATAGTTATATCATTCTGAAAGTAATGGTTTAGTTGCTTACCTCTGTGTGGGAATGTAGAAATGTGACCAAAAAACCAGCAGCCTCAGTATTGTGAGGGTGGTTCTGCAGGTTCTCAGCGTGTGGTGGCTACTAACAACTAGTGTCCTTTCTGACTATGCGTCTCCTTTCCGAGCGGTATTGCGCGCGGAGATGGAGGCGTGTGGCTTTAAAATGCGTATATGCTGGTCCTGCAGGGTGTCCGGGGCCGCCGAGTGCAGGACGGGCGGGGTTACGCGCTCCCGCGCGTCCTGCTAGTTCCCTGATTGGTTGTCAGTATCAGGAGCTGAAATGCGTATATCGCTTTTCCTCCCGCGGCGGCCCTGTCCGGTTATTGGACGGTTAGTGTGTCAATCATGGTGCCGTGTTAACGTTAGAGTGTGATGTCGGCGGCGGCCATGTTTTGGGTGGGTACGGATGTGGACTAGGGGAAATGTCGCCTTTGCGGTGGCGGCCATATTACTGGTTGGTTAGGGCACCTTATACACAATTTCCTTCAGTGCGGATTAATCGGTATTGCTGTGTGGTGGAGGAATCGCTGCCTACCTCGCCTACAGGCGCTGGGGTTTAGATATTCTAGGCATATTTACAACACAGTAACAAGATAAATAATAAAGGTTATTTCTACATTATTATGATAGGAGATGATTACTCACAAATGTATATATGGAAAAATGTATTAGTAATCAATGCTACTCAGTGCAATTTAAATCACAGAAGTGCCTTGGACATGAGCTTGATTAAATCTTACCTATGAGCACTATCAGCCGAAGTATTTTCCTGCATTCTTGGTTTAGGCACCGAATGCTAGTTATGTTCATGTATGCTGATAGTAATAGATAGCAGGCATTAGAGAAATGCATTGGGGGTGAGCTAGTTGTTGGCTTAATGTAGTGTTACCTATAAGTCATGTATTGTTATACTATTTGTGCTCGTGCCGCAATTTTGGGGTACGGGTTGGGATTGTCTATAAGAGTTTATTGGGTGGGCTTATTTGAGAAAAGGGGAGAAACTGCACGTTTCTTTCAGACCCGGTGGGTGTGTTGCTTTTAATTTTACTATCCACTTTGTTTCTTTGAATATGAGGCGGTTTTGTATATCACCGCCTCTTTGGTTGATGTGTAGTCTTTCTAATGCCTGAAATGCGGCGTGTTTCATAAAGAAATGACGGGCTATTGGTGTGGCTAGGTTTTTGTTGCGAATGTCCCTTATATGTTCGTTAATTCTGATTCTAAATTTCCGGTTGGTTTTCCCAACGTAAAAGCAGCCACATGGGCATGTCATTAAGTATATGACATGGGGTGGGGAGTTACAATTTATGAAATGTTTAATACTATATGGTTGGTTATTGGGGAGGGTAAGGGTCGTTCCCTGCTTAATAAACTGTCATGTATTGCAACCCCCGCAGTTATATAGTCCCAGGGTCTTACAGCACTTTTGTTTCGTCTGGTCTGAATAATGGCTCTTAACCAGTGAGTCTTTGATAGATTTTGTGCTCCTGAAAACCAATTGTGGTCTGTCTGGGACTAAGGTCACCAGGTCAGGGTCATGTGTTAGAACGTGCAAGTGTTTTTGGAGGATACTTCTAATGTCTGTGTGCTGTTTTGTGTATGTGAGGATGAATGGTAATGATGGTGTTAATTTTGTGTCTGTTTTTCTCTGTGGGAACAGTAGGGTCTGTCTATTTTTCTCCAGTGCTTTTTGGTAGGCCCGCTTAAGTACTTTTTTGCTATATCCCCTCTGCAATAATCTGTCCCTGATGCCGTTTGCTGCTTCTTGAAAGGTTTCCTTTGTTGAGCAGTTTTGTCTTGCTCGCAAGTATTCCCCATAGGGAATACTCTGTTTTAAAGGGGCTGGGTGTGAGCTGGATGCTCATAATATATTGTTTGCTGCAGTGAGTTTTCTGTGAAAGTTAGTGCTAATATTTCCTTTTTCATCTATGCCAATCTTAAGGTCCAGGAACGTTATTTCCTTCCTATTGTAGTCTAGTGTGAGTTTAAGGTTGAGTGTATTTTGGTTTAACGGTGATGAAAGTCTTTGAGTTCTGTTTCTGTTCCCTCCCAGAGGACGAGTATATCATCGATATACCTATACCAGGTAGTGGCCTTCTCCAAAAAGGGAAGCATATTGGCATCCTGCCATAGGGTGTGCTCCCACCAGCCCAGATAGAGGTTGGCATAGGTGGGCGCACATGTAGTGCCCATGGCGGTGCCTTGTATTTGGTGATATAGTTGGTTGTGGAACAAGAAAATATTGTGGGTGAGTATAAATCTGATGAGGAAAGAGCTGTGGTCGTACTGACCTATGTCCAATTGATCCAGAAATGTTTTTACTGCTTTCAGTCCTGCGTGGTGTGGTATGCTAGAATAGAGTGCTTCTACGTCGAAGCTTGCCAGGAGCGTACCCTGTGGTAGTGTTAGGTCATCTAGTGTTTGTAGTAAGTGTGGTGTATCCTTTATGAATGATGGTAGAGTCTGTACGTATGGTTGTAGATGTATGTCAATGTATCTGCTTGCTGTGTGTGTAAGTGAGCCTATTCCTGAGACAATGGGGCGGCCTGGTGGGTCAGTGGTGGATTTATGAATTTTGGGTAAGGCATAGAATGTTTGGGTGACTGGTTTGTCTATTCTGAGGAAATCTGCTGTTTGCTTGTTTATTATGTCGTGTGATAATGCATGGTCGATTAGTGCATAGTATTCGTCACGGTCCTTTTGGAGTCTTGTCATGGGGACTTTCTCATACCAGTCCTTGTTGTTCAGTATCTTGTGGCACATCCTTTCGTATTGAGGTTTTGTCATAATTACTATGTTTCCCCCTTTGTCCGCTGGTTTGATGATAATGTCAGGGTTAGATTCTAATTCTTGTAGTGCCTTTTTCAGTGGGGGGGGGGGGGGGGGTAATGTTGTTTGGTCTGTGTCCTTTTGTTGATAGTCTCTCAATGTCGTATGTGACTAGGTTGACAAAGGTTTTAATGCTTGATTGTAGTTGTAGGGGGGGAAAGTAAGTGGACGGTTTCTTGAAAATTTTCTTGTGAAGGGGATTCTCTATGTTATGTGACTGAGGGGCCGTGGTGTTTGTTGGGATGTGTATTGTGTTGGTTCTGGTTTTGTTGGGTTTTGTTCGGCCAATAACTCACAAAGGGTTTCTAGGGTTGGTTGGTCATCCTCAGTAAGGGTTGTGCTGGGGTGTTGCTCTATGGTATTCCTGTATTGGTATTTTAACAGGACTTTCCTGGCAAATAGGTGGGTATCCGTCGTTAACTCGTTAGCCAACAACTAGCTCACCCCCAATGCATTTCTCTAATGCCTGCTATCTATTACTATCAGCATACATGAACATAACTAGCATTCGGTGCCTAAACCAAGGCGATATAAGCACAGAATGTAGGAAAATACTTCGGCTGATAGTGCTCATAGGTAAGATTTAATCAAGCTCATGTCCAAGGCACTTCTGTGATTTAAATTGCACTGAGTAGCATTGATTACTAATAATTTTTTCCATATATACATTTGTGAGCAATCATCTCCTATCATAATAATGTAGAAATAACCTTTATTATTTATCTTGTTACTGTGTTGTAAATATGCCTAGAATATCTAAACCCCAGCGCCTGTAGGCGAGGTAGGCAGCGATTCCTCCACCATGCAGCAATACCGATTAATCCGCACTGAAGGAAACTGTATATAAGGTGCCCTAACCAACCAGTAATATGGCCGCCACTGCAAAGGCGACATTTCCCCTAGTCCACATCCGTACCCACCCAAAACATGGCCGCCGCCGACATCACACTCTAACGTTA
The DNA here is from genome assembly GCA_027917425.1 of Gastrophryne carolinensis. NCBI lineage: Eukaryota > Metazoa > Chordata > Amphibia > Anura > Microhylidae > Gastrophryne > Gastrophryne carolinensis. Next base: position 269,394,701 of record CM051238.1, on the reverse strand, counting down.
ACACGGCGCCATGATTGACACACTAACCATCCAATAACCGGACAGGGCCGCCCCGGGAGGAAGAGCGATATACGCACTTCCGCCCCTGATACTGACAACCAATCAGGGAACTAGCAGGACGCGCGGGCGTGTGTAACCCCGCCCGTCCTGCACTCGGCAGCCCCGGACACCCTGCAGGACCAGCATATAAGCATTTTAAAGCCACACGCCTCCATCTCCGCACGTAATACCGCTCGGAAAGGAGCCGCATAGTCAGAAAGGACACTAGTTGTTAGTAGCCACCACATGCTGAGAACCTGCAGAACCACCCAGGTAAGCAACTAAACCATTACTTTCAGAATGATATAACTATTTCATACACCCCCCAACTAGCCAGGTCTACATTATCGCATGAGCACCACAAACTGGCCAGTGGTAGTTGGTATATATAGCCATATTGCCATACTATTACTGCTCCACTCCTTCCAATTAACTTATATTCTCAAATTCTGGCACCAATCCTTAAAGGTGAAAAACCTTGCACCACACTAGAACTGGGATGAACCGCTGCAACCAAACTTCAGACGCTCGGGTGACTACAGACACATGCATGATATGTAAGTAACCACAATGTGCACCATTACCAATCGAGATATTGTACTTGTCTTATGACGTTTACTTATATTCCTGAGATCCGCCATTGATCTTGCCCTCAAATAATATATCACAACTAGAATGAATGGACCCACACACTGAGGAAGCTACGGCGAAACGCGTCTGTGTTGGAGTACCAACCTCTACCAAAAAATATTCAAACAGCCACAACTTGCTGCAAACTGTGGACTTAAAACCCAAATTGCTAAAGCTAATAAATATACTAAAACCCAATGGAGATTAGTCCAACACATTCTCTCAGCAGTAAGACTCACTATAGCAAAGAATTGGAAACTCCAGACCTTACCTTGGACGGAAATATTAAATAGAATATCGAATATCATGTGCAACGAAAAAATTGCAGCGATATATAAGGATCAATATGACCAATTTCTAGAGTGTGGAGTCCATGGCTTAGATCACATAACCATACCCAAAGGCCAGACCGACCCTATATTCCCAGTCTAGAGAGCGGCCGCTCAATGTACTCGAACTACAGTCCACTGGTGGCCTTAAGCCCATAGACCCACCCACATGTCCATCTACTCCCCCCCCCTCTCAATTTTCCCTACCCCATTACTCTGCTGTTCGTCTGTTTTTTTTTCTTTTTTTTTTTAAAAAAAATGTTTGCATAACTTGTTATTAAGACATAAGAGCCCTCCTGAAGATCCACCAATCGCCATCATAACAATATTTAATGAGCTTTCTGTCGATCTTAAAATCCTTCTTATGTGCTGTCCTATAGTTAAAACTGGATGTCGTTTCAAATTGCACAAAGCCTAGAATAATCTTTTATGCTGAATTAGAGATGAGCGAGTAGTATTCGACCGAGCCGGTATTCGATCGAATACTACGCTGTTCGTCATACTCGATTTCGATCGAGTACAGCGGCGATGGCGCACTCACAATTCGTTTCCCCTCCCACCTTCCCTGGCGCGTTTTTTACACCAATCACCATGCAGGGGGGGTGGGACAGGTCCTGGGAGGACGCTGGCATCGCGAAAACGGCGTCTACACGCATTGGCTGGAAAAACCATGTGACCTCGAATATACAAAACTCAGCACTTCCTCTTCGTCAGCATTAGCAGCTTGAACTTAGTGAGGGACAGACGCTCACAGCAGGGAAAGACAGGCTGTCGCTGGCAGGGCCCCAGAAGCTCGGAATATCGCATTTACCACCATCTATACCAGCTACCAGAAGACAAGAGAGTCATTAAGAGCCCTTATTAGGGCTACTACGCTGAACGGTATATGGCTCATATGTAGGCAGGCAGGGCCCTAGAAGCTCAGAATATCGCTTTTACCACCATCTATACCAGCTACCAGAAGACAAGAGAGTCATTAAGAGCCCTTATTAGGGCTACTATGCTGAACAGTATATAGCTCATATGTAGGCAGGCAGGGCCCCAGAAGCTCAGAATATCGCTTTTACCACCATATATACCAGCTACCAGAAGACAAGAGAGTCCTTAATCCCTTATTAGTGCTGCTATGCTGAACAGTATATAGCTCATATCCTATGTAGTCAGGCAGGGCCACAGAAGCTCAGAATATCGCTTTTACCACCATATATACCAGCTACCAGAAGACAAGAGAGTCATTAAGAGCCCTTATTAGGGCTACTACGCTGAACAGTATATAGCTCATATCCTATGTAGGCAGGCAGGGCCCCAGAAGCTCAGAATATCGCTTTTACCACCATATATACCAGCTACCAGAAGACAAGAGAGTCATTAAGAGCCCTTATTAGGGCTACTACGCTGAACAGTATATAGCTCATATCCTATGTAGTCAGGCAGGGCCCCAGAAGCTCAGAATATCGCTTTTACCACCATATATACCAGCTACCAGAAGACAAGAGAGTCCTTAATCCCTTATTAGTGCTGCTATGCTGAACAGTATATAGCTCATATCCTATGTAGTCAGGCAGGGCCCCAGAAGCTCAGAATATCGCTTTTACCACCATATATACCAGCTACCAGAAGACAAGAGAGTCATTAAGAGCCCTTATTAGGGCTACTACGCTGAACAGTATATAGCTCATATCCTATGTAGGCAGGCAGGGCCCCAGAAGCTCAGAATATCGCTTTTACCACCATATATACCAGCTACCAGAAGACAAGAGAGTCATTAAGAGCCCTTATTAGGGCTACTACGCTGAACAGTATATAGCTCATATCCTATGTAGTCAGGCAGGGCCCCAGAAGCTCAGAATATCGCTTTTACCACCATATATACCAGCTACCAGAAGACAAGAGAGTCCTTAATCCCTTATTAGTGCTGCTATGCTGAACAGTATATAGCTCATATCCTATGTAGTCAGGCAGGGCCCCAGAAGCTCAGAATATCGCTTTTACCACCATATATACCAGCTACCAGAAGACAAGAGAGTCATTAAGAGCCCTTATTAGGGCTACTACGCTGAACAGTATATAGCTCATATCCTATGTAGGCAGGCAGGGCCCCAGAAGCTCAGAATATCGCTTTTACCACCATATATACCAGCTACCAGAAGAGCCCTTATTAGGGCTACTACGCTGAACAGTATATAGCTCATATCCTATGTAGTCAGGCAGGGCCCCAGAAGCTCAGAATATCGCTTTTACCACCATATATACCAGCTACCAGAAGACAAGAGAGTCCTTAATCCCTTATTAGTGCTGCTATGCTGAACAGTATATAGCTCATATTCTATGTAGTCAGGCAGGGCCCCAGAAGCTCAGAATATCACTTTTACCACCATATATACCAGCTACCAGAAGACAAGAGAGTCATTAAGAGCCCTTATTAGGGCTACTACGCTGAACAGTATATAGCTCATATCCTATGTAGGCAGGCAGGGCCCCAGAAGCTCAGAATATCGCTTTTACCACCATCTATACCAGCTACCAGAAGACAAGAGAGTCATTAAGAGCCCTTATTAGGGCTACTATGCTGAACAGTATATAGCTCATATGTAGTCAGGCAGGGCCACAGAAGCTCAGAATATCGCTTTTACCACCATATATACCAGCTACCAGAAGACAAGAGAGTCATTAAGAGCCCTTATTAGGGCTACTACGCTAAACAGTATATAGCTCATATCCTATGTAGTCAGGCAGGGCCCCAGAAGCTCAGAATATCGCTTTTACCACCATATATGCCAGCTACCAGAAGACAAGAGAGTCATTAAGAGCCCTTATTAGGGCTACTACTCTGAACAGTATATAGCTCATATCCTATGTAGTCAGGCAGGGCCCCAGAAGCTCAGAATATCGCTTTTACCACCATATATACCAGCTACCAGAAGACAAGAGAGTCATTAAGAGCCCTTATTAGGGCTACTACGCTGAACAGTATATAGCTCATATCCTATGTAGGCAGGCAGGGCCCCAGAAGCTCAGAATATCGCTTTTACCACCATATATACCAGCTACCAGAAGACAAGAGAGTCATTAAGAGCCCTTATTAGGGCTACTACGCTGAACAGTATATAGCTCATATCCTATGTAGTCAGGCAGGGCCACAGAAGCTCAGAATATCGCTTTTACCACCATATATACCAGCTACCAGAAGACAAGAGAGTCATTAAGAGCCCTTATTAGTGCTGCTATGCTGAACAGTATATAGCTCATATCCTATGTAGTCAGGCAGGGCCCCAGAAGCTCAGAATATCGCTTTTACCACCATATATACCAGCTACCAGAAGACAAGAGAGTCATTAAGAGCCCTTATTAGGGCTACTACGCTGAACAGTATATAGCTCATATCCTATGTAGGCAGGCAGGGCCCCAGAAGCTCAGAATATCGCTTTTACCACCATCTATACCAGCTACCAGAAGACAAGAGAGTCATTAAGAGCCCTTATTAATGCTACTATGCTGAACAGTATATAGCTCATATGTAGTCAGGCAGGGCCACAGAAGCTCAGAATATCGCTTTTACCACCATATATACCAGCTACCAGAAGACAAGAGAGTCATTAAGAGCCCTTATTAGGGCTACTACGCTAAACAGTATATAGCTCATATCCTATGTAGTCAGGCAGGGCCCCAGAAGCTCAGAATATCGCTTTTACAACCATATATACCAGCTACCAGAAGACAAGAGAGTCCTTAATCCCTTATTAGTGCTGATATGCTGAACAGTATATAGCTCATATCCTATGTAGTCAGGCAGGGCCCCAGAAGCTCAGAATATCGCTTTTACCACCATATATACCAGCTACCAGAAGACAAGAGAGTCATTAAGAGCCCTTATTAGGGCTACTACGCTGAACAGTATATAGCTCATATCCTATGTAGGCAGGCAGGGCCCCAGAAGCTCAGAATATCGCTTTTACCACCATATATACCAGCTACCAGAAGACAAGAGAGTCATTAAGAGCCCTTATTAGGGCTACTACGCTGAACAGTATATAGCTCATATCCTATGTAGTCAGGCAGGGCCCCAGAAGCTCAGAATATCGCTTTTACCACCATATATACCAGCTACCAGAAGACAAGAGAGTCCTTAATCCCTTATTAGTGCTGCTATGCTGAACAGTATATAGCTCATATTCTCTGTAGTCAGGCAGGGCCCCAGAAGCTCAGAATATCGCTTTTACCACCATATATACCAGCTACCAGAAGACAAGAGAGTCATTAAGAGCCCTTATTAGGGCTACTATGCTGAACAGTATATAGCTCATATGTAATCAGGCAGGGCCACAGAAGCTCAGAATATCGCTTTTACCACCATATATACCAGCTACCAGAAGACAAGAGAGTCATTAAGAGCCCTTATTAGGGCTACTACGCTAAACAGTATATAGCTCATATCCTATGTAGTCAGGCAGGGCCCCAGAAGCTCAGAATATCGCTTTTACCACCATATATACCAGCTACCAGAAGACAAGAGAGTCCTTAATCCCTTATTAGTGCTGCTATGCTGAACAGTATATAGCTCATATCCTATGTAGTCAGGCAGGGCCCCAGAAGCTCAGAATATCGCTTTTACCACCATATATACCAGCTACCAGAAGACAAGAGAGTCATTAAGAGCCCTTATTAGGGCTACTACGCTGAACAGTATATAGCTCATATCCTATGTAGTCAGGCAGGGCCCCAGAAGCTCAGAATATCGCTTTTACCACCATATATACCAGCTACCAGAAGACAAGAGAGTCCTTAATTCCTTATTAGTGCTGCTATGCTGAACACTATATAGCTCATATTCTATGTAGTCAGGCAGGGCCCCAGAAGCTCAGAATATCGCTTTTACCACCATATATACCAGCTACCAGAAGACAAGAGAGTCATTAAGAGCCCTTATTAGGGCTACTACGCTGAACAGTATATAGCTCATATCCTATGTAGGCAGGCAGGGCCCCAGAAGCTCAGAATATCGCTTTTACCACCATCTATACCAGCTACCAGAAGACAAGAGAGTCATTAAGAGCCCTTATTAGGGCTACTATGCTGAACAGTATATAGCTCATATGTAGTCAGGCAGGGCCCCAGAAGCTCAGAATATCGCTTTTACCACCATATATACCAGCTACCAGAAGACAAGAGAGTCATTAAGAGCCCTTATTAGGGCTACTACGGTAAACAGTATATAGCTCATATCCTATGTAGTCAGGCAGGGCCCCAGAAGCTCAGAATATCGCTTTTACCACCATATATACCAGCTACTAGAAGACAAGAGAGTCCTTAATCCCTTATTAGTGCTGCTATGCTGAACAGTATATAGCTCATATCCTATGTAGTCAGGCAGGGCCCCAGAAGCTCAGAATATCGCTTTTACCACCATATATACCAGCTACCAGAAGACAAGAGAGTCATTAAGAGCCCTTATTAGGGCTACTACGCTGAACAGTATATAGCTCATATCCTGTGTAGGCAGGCAGGGCCCCAGAAGCTCAGAATATCGCTTTTACCACCATATATACCAGCTACCAGAAGACAAGAGAGTCCTTAATCCCTTATTAGTGCTGCTGTGCTGAACAGTATATAGCTCATATCCTATGTAGTCAGGCAGGGCCCCAGAAGCTCAGAATATCGCTTTTACCACCATATATACCAGCTACCAGAAGACAAGAGAGTCATTAAGAGCCCTTATTAGGGCTACTACGCTGAACAGTATATAGCTCATATCCTATGTAGTCAGGCAGGACCCCAGAAGCTCAGAATATCGCTTTTACCACCATATATACCAGCTACCAGAAGACAAGAGAGTCCTTAATCCCTTATTAGTGCTGCTATGCTGAACAGTATATAGGTCATATCCTATGTAGTCAGGCAGGGCCCCAGAAGCTCAGAATATCGCATTTACCACCATATATACCAGCTACCAGAAGACAAGAGAGTCATTGAGAGTCCTTATTAGGGCTACTATGCTGAACGGTATATAGCTCATATGTAGGCAGGCAGGGCCCCAGAAGCTCAGAATATCGCATTTACCACCATATATACCAGCTACCAGAAGACAAGAGAGTCATTGAGAGCCCTTATTAGGGCTACTATGCTGAACAGTATATAGCCCATATGTAGGCAGGCAGGGCCCCAGAAGCTCAGAATATTGCATTTACCACCATATATACCAGCTACCAGAAGACAAGAGAGCCATTGAGAGTCCTTATTATTAGGGCTACTATGCTGAACAGTATATAGCCCATATGTAGGCAGGCAGGGCCCCAGAAGCTCAGAATATCGCATTTACCACCATATATACCAGCTACCAGAAGACAAGAGAGTCATTGAGAGCCCTTATTAGGGCTACTATGCTGAACAGTATATAGCTCATATCCTATGTAGTCAGGCAGGACCCCAGAAGCTCAGAATATCGCTTTTACCACCATATATACCAGCTACCAGAAGACAAGAGAGTCCTTAATCCCTTATTAGTGCTGCTATGCTGAACAGTATATAGGTCATATCCTATGTAGTCAGGCAGGGCCCCAGAAGCTCAGAATATCGCATTTACCACCATATATACCAGCTACCAGAAGACAAGAGAGTCATTGAGAGTCCTTATTAGGGCTACTATGCTGAACGGTATATAGCTCATATGTAGGCAGGCAGGGCCCCAGAAGCTCAGAATATCGCATTTACCACCATATATACCAGCTACCAGAAGACAAGAGAGTCATTGAGAGCCCTTATTAGGGCTACTATGCTGAACAGTATATAGCCCATATGTAGGCAGGCAGGGCCCCAGAAGCTCAGAATATTGCATTTACCACCATATATACCAGCTACCAGAAGACAAGAGAGCCATTGAGAGTCCTTATTATTAGGGCTACTATGCTGAACAGTATATAGCCCATATGTAGGCAGGCAGGGCCCCAGAAGCTCAGAATATCGCATTTACCACCATATATACCAGCTACCAGAAGACAAGAGAGTCATTGAGAGCCCTTATTAGGGCTACTATGCTGAACAGTATATAGCTCATATGTAGGCAGGCAGGGCCCCAGAAGCTCAGAATATCGCTTTTACCACCATATATACCAGCTACCAGAAGACAAGAGAGTCATTGAGAGCCCTTATTAGGGCTGCTATATTTTAAAAATTGTGTGGAGGCCCAAGAGCTGAGACCTTTTAAAAATTGTGTGGAGGCCCAAGAGCTGAGACCTTTTAAAAATTGTGTGGAGGCCCAAGAGCTGAGACCTTTTAAAAATTGTGTGGAGGCCCAAGAGCTGAGACCTTTTAAAAATTGTGTGGAGGCCCAAGAGCTGAGACCTTTTAAAAATTGTGTGGAGGCCCAAGAGCTGAGACCTCTTAAAAATTGTGTGGAGGCCCAAGAGCTGAGACCTCTTAAAAATTGTGTGGAGGCCCAAGAGCTGAGACCTTTTAAAAATTGTGTGGAGGCCCAAGAGCTGAGACCTTTTAAAAATTGTGTGGAGGCCCAAGAGCTGAGACCTTTTAAAAATTGTGTGGAGGCCCAAGAGTTGAGACCTCTTAAAAATTGATTGTATTAAGCCCAAGAGGTGAGCCATAATTTTTTTCATTAATACAGCAATTCTACGGCGGTTAAGGAGGAGGAGGAGGAGGAAATGGCACTTCATACAGATGGCACTTCACTCTTGGCTGCTTTCCACTGTTGTACAAGCAAAGTCCGGGTCAATCCACTTGCTGTTCATTTTGATTAGCGTCAGCCTGTCGGCACTGTCGGTTGACAGGCGGCTGCGCTTATCGGTTATAATGCCCCCGGCTGCGCTGAACACCCTTTCTGATAGCACGCTGGCGGCAGGCCAGGCAAGCACCTCCAAGGCGTACAGGGACAGTTCCAGCCACGTGTCCAACTTGGAGACCCAGTAAGTGTAGGTCGCCGAGGGATCGGGGAGGACAGGGGTGTGGTCTGCCAGGTAGTCCCGCAACATCCGCCGATACTTGTCCCTCCTGCTGATAGCGGGCCCCGCAGTGATGGAAGTTGCACGAGGGGGTGACATGAACGTGTCCCACACCTTGGAGAGTGTTCCCCTGGTGGCTGTGGGCCTGATCGATGTTGTCAGACTCTGGGAGACACTCTCCTCTCTGCCGCCAGCGATGCTGGGTGGGAAAATCTGCATCATGTTCTGCAAGAGTTCCCTCTGGTATTCCAGTAATCGATTCGTCCTCTCCTCTACCGGAATAAAAGAGGAGAAGTTATCTTTATACCGGGGGTCCAAGAGTGCGAAGACCCAGTATTTTTTGTTCTCCAATATCCGGACAACACGTATGTCCCGGGAAAAGCAGCCCAGCATGAAGTCAGCCATGTGTGCCAGACTCTGAGTAGGCATGACCTCACTGCCCCCACCAGAAGGATCATTTTCCATTTCCTCCTCTTCCTCCTCCTCTCCGCCCCATCCGCGCTGAACCAATGGGACGCACACAGCCTGACTGCTACCCTCGCCGCCAGCATCCTCTTCCACAGCCACCTCCACGTTGTCCTCCTCCTCCTCATCCTCCTCCTCCTGCAACTGCCACCGAGCAGCAGACAAAAGTGTGGTCTGACTGTCTACCTGCGTTGCGTCTCCTCCTACCCCCGTCTCCTCTGTGTGCAATGCGTTCTCACTTATTGCGATGAGCGATTCTTTAAGGACGCCTAGGAGCGGGATGGTTACGCTCACTATAGCGTCCTCGCTGCTGACCTTCTTAGTGGACTCCTCAAAGATACGCAATACATCGCATATGTCTGCCATCCATGGCCACTCGTGGTTGGCAAACTGAGGGAGCTGAGTTGGAGGCACGCGTGGATGCATCATCTGGTACTCCATCAATGCTTTCTGCTGCTCACACACCCTGGCCAACATGCAATAGGTGGAATTCCAGCGAGTGGGCAGGTCGCACAACAGCCGATGTTGAGGCAAATGGAGGCGTTGCTGGATTTTTTTTAAGCTAGCAGCAGCTACAGTTGACTTCCGAAAGTGAGCGCACAAGCGCCGCACTTTGACCAGTAGCTCTGCCAGGTTGGGGTAAGTCTTTAGAAACTTTTGTACTACCAAATTAAAAACGTGGGCCAGGCATGGTACGTGATTGAGTTCTGCAAGCTCCAGAGCCGCCACCAGGTTACGGCCGTTATCGCACACGACCATGCCTGGTCCTAGCTGCAGCGGCGACAGCCACATCTCTGTCTGCTGCAATATGGCGTGCCTCACCTCTGCGGCGCTGTGCTTCCTGTCGCCCAAGCTGATGAGCTTAAGCACCGCCTGCTGACGTCTCCCCGTGCCAGTGCTGCAACGCTTCCAGCTAGGGGCTGAGGGCGATGTTAAGGCAGAGGAGGAGGAGGAGGAGGAGGAGGAGGAAGAGGAGGGGGGTCTATCAGAACCCGTGCTGGCAATCTTGGGCGGGGGTGGTATGTAGGCCGTCCCTGTTTGCGACCCCGTCCCCGCTTCCACAACATTCACCCAGTGTGCCGTCAAAGAGATGTAGCGTCCTTGGCCGCAAGCGCTTGTCCACGAGTCGGTGGTCAAGTGGACCTTTGCGCTGACTGCGTACCTCAGGGTCCGCCTGATGTTACGCGACACGTGCTGGTGCAGGGCGGGGACGCCACACCGGGAAAAATAGTGGCGGCTAGGGACGGAATAGCGAGGTGCGGCAGCCGCCATCAGGTCGCGGAAGGCCTGCGTCTCCACAAGCCAAAACGGCATCATCTCCAGGGCCAGCAGTTTGGAGATGAGGCAGGTTAAGGCTTGGGCTTGGGGGTGACTGGAGGCGTACTTCTGCCTGCGGTTGAATGCCTGCGAGATGGACAGTTGATGGGACGAGGAGATGGAAGGTGCAGACGAAGATGCGGGGGAAGGGGGGGCTGAAGGAGAAGGCCCCAAAGTAGCCGAGGCATAGGCAGATGTGGAGGTGTCCTGGCTGGAGGTCTGGACCGCAGTGGCAGCACACAACAAAGGGGAAGAGGCAGTGGCAGCAAGACGGGGCGCAGGTTGTATTGCGTTTGCTCTCTCCCACTCAGCCCAGTGCTTGAATTCCAAGTGACGGCGCATGCCTGAGGTGGTCAGATTGCTCTTCTCAGAGCCCCTACTCAGTTTTGAGTGGCAGATTGCGCAAACCGCGCTCAGTTTGTCATCCGCGCAAACATTAAAAAATCTCCACACCACAGAAGTACGAGGCCTCGATGGGGGAGCTTCGCGCGACTGCCTGCTGCCGGGAAGAGCTTCGGCCCTGCTGGCTGTGGCCTGCCTTCTCTGTCTGGACTGTCCTCTGCCTCTGGACTGTCCTCTGCCTCTTGCTGCCTTATTCGGTGATGCGCAGACCGCATCTCCACTGCTTTCCCCGCTGGACATCACCCCTGTCCAAGTGGGGTCGGTCATTTCGTCGTCCACCACCTCCTCTTCCACTTCCTCTCTCTGCTCCTCCTCCTGCCCACTGGACATTCCAACAGCCTCCCTTGATGGCAACTGCGTCTCATCATCATCGCTCATGATAGCAGATGCTGGTTCCGGGTCCACATCACTAGCAGATGGCGGATACTCAAGTGTTTGGGCATCACTACAAACAAATTCCTCTGCTAGCTCCTGGGATTCTTGCAGCACATCTGGAAAAGGACCCGAAAAGAGGTCCTGGGAGGGGTCAAGGGTGGGCTGACTCTGTTGGCCAGGTTGGGAGGAAGGAGGGTCAGAGTGAGACTGTGTGGATGACTGGGTGGTGGACAAGTGACTGGAAGCGTTATCGGCCATCCATTGCACCACCTGTTCACGCTGCTCAGGCTTTAACAGAGGTGTACCCCGCCCCCCGCATAACTGTCCCATAAAGGCAGGGAAGCTGGATGAGCGTAATGCTGGCTGCCCCTCATCAGCACGCATTGTATCCCCACTGGCTTCAACGCGGTTTGTGGCCCCACCAGCATTTCCGCGCCCCCGTCCTCGTCTACGTCCCTTTGCGCTAGCCCTCCGCATTTCAGACGTTTTACTTTTTTGGCCACGCGTTATGCCAAATATAAAAATATTTTTAAGAAGAACACCTGGCTATACAGCCGTATACTGCCAGAAGGTGAAATGGTGCCTATACGCACTGGGTATATAACAAGGTTTTGTTGGTAAAGAGGACACAAAACAGTAGTGCCAAATATAAAAATATTTTTAAGAAAAACACCTGGCTATACAGCCGTATACTGCCAGAAGGTGAAATGGTGCCTATACGCACCGTGTATAAAACAGTGTTTTGTTGGCACAGAGGACACAAAACAGTAGTGCAAAATATAGTTTTGTATATAGGTGCTAATACACCACTGAAGTCTTTCTGTCCCTATTCCAGCATCAGCAGCTACCCCTCACTAAAGCAGCCGTTTTGAGCAGAGTGTATATAGTTTTGTATATAGGTGGTAATACACCACTGAAGTCTTTCTGTCCCTATTCCAGCAGCAGCAGCTACCCCTCACTAAAGCAGCCGTAGCTGCAGCACTAATAAGTGCTCAGCTCTTGGGCCTCCACACAATTTTTAAAAGGTCTCAGCTCTTGGGCCTCCACACAATTTTTAAGAGGTCTCAGCTCGTGGGACTCCACACAATGTTTGAGAGGTCTCAGCTCTTGGGCCTCCACACAATTTTTAAAAGGTCTCAGCTCTTGGGCCTCCACACAATTTTTAAAAGGTCTCAGCTCTTGGGCCTCCACACAATTTTTAAGAGGTCTCAGCTCGTGGGACTCCACACAATGTTTGAGAGGTCTCAGCTCTTGGGCCTCCACACAATTTTTAAAAGGTCTCAGCTCTTGGGCCTCCACACAATTTTTAAAAGGTCTCAGCTCTTGGGCCTCCACACAATTTTTAAGAGGTCTCAGCTCTTGGGCCTCCACACAATTTTTAAAAGGTCTCAGCTCTTGGGCCTCCACACAATTTTTAAGAGGTCTCAGCTCTTGGGCCTCCACACAGTTTTTAAAAGGTCTCAGCTCTTGGGACTCCACACAATGTTTGAGAGGTCTCAGCTCTTGGGCCTCCACACAATTTTTAAAAGGTCTCAGCTCTTGGGACTCCACACAATGTTTGAGAGGTCTCAGCTCTTGGGCCTCCACACAATTTTTAAAAGGTCTCAGCTCTTGGGACTCCACACAATGTTTGAGAGGTCTCAGCTCTTGGGCCTCCACACAATTTTTAAAAGGTCTCAGCTCTTGGGCCTCCACACAATTTTTAAGAGGTCTCAGCTCGTGGGACTCCACACAATGTTTGAGAGGTCTCAGCTCTTGGGCCTCCACACAATTTTTAAAAGGTCTCAGCTCTTGGGCCTCCACACAATTTTTAAAAGGTCTCAGCTCTTGGGCCTCCACACAATTTTTAAGAGGTCTCAGCTCGTGGGACTCCACACAATGTTTGAGAGGTCTCAGCTCTTGGGCCTCCACACAATTTTTAAAAGGTCTCAGCTCTTGGGCCTCCACACAATTTTTAAAAGGTCTCAGCTCTTGGGCCTCCACACAATTTTTAAGAGGTCTCAGCTCTTGGGCCTCCACACAATTTTTAAAAGGTCTCAGCTCTTGGGCCTCCACACAATTTTTAAGAGGTCTCAGCTCTTGGGCCTCCACACAGTTTTTAAAAGGTCTCAGCTCTTGGGACTCCACACAATGTTTGAGAGGTCTCAGCTCTTGGGCCTCCACACAATTTTTAAAAGGTCTCAGCTCTTGGGACTCCACACAATGTTTGAGAGGTCTCAGCTCTTGGGCCTCCACACAATTTTTAAAAGGTCTCAGCTCTTGGGACTCCACACAATGTTTGAGAGGTCTCAGCTCTTGGGCCTCCACACAATTTTTAAAAGGTCTCAGCTCTTGGGCCTCCACACAATTTTTAAAAGGTCTCAGCTCTTGGGCCTCCACACAATTTTTAAGAGGTCTCAGCTCTTGGGCCTCCACACAATTTTTAAAAGGTCTCAGCTCTTGGGCCTCCACACAATTTTTAAGAGGTCTCAGCTCTTGGGCCTCCACACAATTTTTAAAAGGTCTCAGCTCTTGGGACTCCACACGATGTTTGAGAGGTCTCAGCTCTTGGGCCTCCACACAATTTTTAAAAGGTCTCAGCTCTTGGGCCTCCACACAATTTTTAAAAGGTCTCAGCTCTTGGGCCTCCACACAATTTTTAAAAGGTCTCAGCTCTTGGGCCTCCACACAATTTTTAAAAGGTCTCAGCTCTTGGACCTCCACACAATTTTTAAAAGGTCTCAGCTCTTGGGCCTCCACACAATTTTTAAAAGGTCTCAGCTCTTGGGCCTCCACACAATTTTTAAAAGGTCTCAGCTCTTGGGCCTCCACACAATTTTTAAGAGGTCTCAGCTCTTGGGCCTCCACACAATTTTTAAAAGGTCTCAGCTCTTGGGACTCCACACAATGTTTGAGAGGTCTCAGCTCTTGGGCCTCCACACAATTTTTAAGAGGTCTCAGATCTTGGGCCTCCACACAATTTTTAAGAGGTCTCAGCTCTAAGCTTCCCTTACTGCTCGGGTGACACACTGTAACAAACCTCCTCCTGTAAGCTTCCCTGACTGCTGGGGTGACACACTGTAACAAACCTCCTCCTGTAAGCTTCCCTTACTGCTGGGGTGACACACTGTAACAAACCTCCTCCTTTAAGCTTCCCTTACTGCTGGGGTGACACAATGACACAAGAGGACATGTCTGACCACATCTCACACACACACACACACACACACACAATGACAATTAGGGGTGGGGTCTATTTATTTTCCCCCTTGCCTATGCCATCTGTGGTTGTCATTAGGCAACGTGATTTTAAGGGGTGCAGAATTTTGTTCTTTTTTGTACAGTTTGGCTTGGGGTCCATGGCAATGTAGAGGAAAGAAGGTTTCTTTGTCTTGTCTCACTTTACGTAGAAGTTATATTGTGTTTGGAGTGTATTGTTGAGTGGCTGTGATAGTGGCATAGTAGTGCGACTTGGGCGCGTTATATGCACCCAGACATGCTTCCCCTGCTGTCCCAGTTGCATTCCAGCAGTGTTGGCATCATTTTCTGATGTTTCAGGGTGGACTTGGTGACCTCCAAGTGGTCGAATTGAGATTTCCAAGTGGCGAGCATTTTTTTCCCATAGACTATAATGGGATTCGATATTCGGTCGAGTAGTCGAGTAACGCGGTCTATTCGAATCGAAATTTCGAATATTTCACTACTCGCTCATCTCTATGCTGAATCTATACAGTCGTCCCCAAACTTTTGATAATGTCACTGATTATAATCCTGTCTTGGAAACTTTGTACAAACTTGTAATGTTACATCCTAACCCCTACGCTCTGTTACATCTGTCAGCATATGTACTGTATGTATTTGTATTCAAACCTCCAATAAAATCTTTGTAAAAGAAAACCCAAATTGCTACAAACTGGAGGGATTATAGACTAACGGATCCAGAAAAGAGTACTTAGTGTACAAAAAGACTAACTAACCGTAGAGACTGTGAAAAAACGTAAAGTACCCATGTAATATGTATGACTGCTAATACATATTGTAAAATAAATGTCTTATGCAATTAATTAAAAAATGTTTTATGTACTTAAACAAATACAAACACCAACTTAAGGATAACCTCCAGTGAGTGACTTAGAGGGCCCCCCTTTTTTTTCTCAGGAGACCCATTGGCCAACACCATGTTAGCCCACGTACCACGTTGGACAGCTGGTGAGGACTAAAGCGGACCCCCGTATAAAAAAAAGCACCCTTTTTCAAAATTAAGCAGTGCCCCTGAGGCCTTACCTCTACACCACTGGAATCTAAGTACTGGAAGAAAACCTCTCCTGATAACTGCCTTCCCCCCCCCCCCCCCTAATATAATCTTCCCTGTTACTTGAGGCAGCTGAGCATTTTTGCGGGTGTGGGCTATTTCGGCTTTTGTAGTATAAGGTAGACAAGCCATCAGGGCCTGGTGCTTTAGGTCCTCAATAGCACTGGAATGTCCGTGGTGTGCTTCTAAGCTTTCTTTATGGTCATTCATTAATCTGGGAAGAGATGTATTGTGGAACATACATCATGTTATTTACTTAGTAAATTCTTTACAGTTTTGACAGGATTCCCTGTCTTGGTACTGTCATGTGCTTTTAGTAGTCCTGGGGATTGTTTGGGGATGGTGAAGCATAGTTTGTTTGCCAGAGGAGTGTCAGTCGCCATGGATGGTTCTGGAGTGCCATTGGTGTGGAATAAGAACTCAACTCCCTAACCCCCCCCCCCCCTACCCAAGCAAGTGTTTGGCACTCCATTTTTCTCTGGGACAATAATAGTCCAAGGAAGAGGAAGAAGTACCTACTAGGGATTTATAAACATGTGCACCTGCAGTATAAAATCCCATAGTCACTTGACTGGGGAGGGTCATTTCACACACCACATATACAGCATTTTTCTCAAAGGTATCCTTTCAGAATACCAGGAATCTATACTATCTCTTTAAAATGTTATGTTTTTACCCTGTGAGGCAGGATATGGACTATAGTGTGTGGGTAAAAGGGAGGGAATTCTCCAATTTACCCCAAAACATTCACCCCAGTTCTTCTTCTCATTTCCCTATAAAATCAGGGTTGCCCCCAGGGAGTCTTTCAAGCATTATATTATATATTACTGAAATGATCAAATTACATTGACATTTGTCTGAAACTACAGACCAACCTTTGAAGTAAAGGGCGACAGTGGTGCTCTTTCTGGTCATGAAGGGGGGATTCAAGTCTCCTTAGTTGAAAGACAGTAATTTCTACTCTGAATTTCTACTCTCTTTTGGTACCTCTTTAGAATAAACAATCCTAAAGGTAGATTTTTGAAGTAAGTATTTAAACATACCAGGCTACTTGATAGAAGGTATGCTTAGTCTACAAATGAAGTTGAAGTCAACAAGGTTTTCCTGGCCCTATCTCTAGCAGCTCCTCCAAACCTGATTTTCTATGGTATGGCTTTATGCTGTTTTAGAAATGCTTTGGTTGTCTGAGGGTTGACAATGTCATCCTGGTATTGTTAGAATTTGCATCCATGTCCAAATATTTAAACTAACTGCAGACGACTTTCTCCTCTGCAGTTTTGATCGGGAGGCCAGCCTGGGCGGTGGCCGTCTTTTGAAATGTCATTTTGATGGTGGTTATAAAGTGTTTAAAGAAAAGTTGCAATGGGACAGACCCACACTAACTTTATACTTAGTGTCTCACATTGGTATGCTCTCATGTAAAAGAATTGCAGGGGATATAAAAGTTGAATCTATTGTTCACAAGGACTGGTATGCATACCCCTTAGTAAATCTCTCTCTAATTATCCAAAATATGAGTGTACCAGAAAAAAACCTTAGCCCATTACAGATGACAACAACAATTTCAGTAATGAATGAAGCACATATTGGACTAACCATCTGTTGCAGATGCTCAATTCATTGGGTTTAAGGTGCTAGGTGGAGGTGTTAAGGGTTGTCATGGGGCAATAACTTAATTACCCATAAAAAAGCACTCCTCTCTCCCCAAGTCATTGTGAAGAGGTTTTCATACTTCTATTTGACAGAAACACATTGTGGTTCTGCTAATGCCGACCATTTCCATGGTGGAAGTTGTATGCTGGTAATTGGCCCTTCGTTTCAGGCCATTACCATTTATAAGACAAGCTCCATACTTGTGCAGGTAGCCAGAAAGGTGGCTAATTATAAACAGATTGGCAGCACGTTGTGATGGGGAAATAACCCGCTCTCATCTTTATACATCTGTTGAAAGCTATAATCCTGCTTCCCTGATTCTTCTGTGCCGCAGTTAGCTCTGGCAATGGTGACCAACTGATTTAATATGTATGAGGATGCTAATTAATGCCGAACACCAGGGGCACTATCCACTCATGTTATGCAGAATACTAACAAACAAATAACAGGAAATTATTCCACCAAGCAAGATTAGAAGCATTAACTCTGTCTGGTGACACACAGCTCAACTGTAAAAGGGAAGAGAACGTCTGAATTGTGGATCTTTTTCATCCAACAAAAGACATTTGAGCAATGGCAGAATTTTGATTACAGATTTAAAATGATAACCTGCAGCGTTAATCCTTTGATCTTGTTGTTCTATGAAATTAGTTTACCAACATATGGAGACATATTGCCTGGTGACCCCTCGGGTGCTGGCAAATCAGAGGAATCCAAGTCCTGGTCTTGTATATGTCTACAGTCTCAGGTCCCATTATAACATGTAGTAATTGTATTAATCCTTTAATTATGTGCAGTTTGGGGTGTTTGGGAAAGTGATGTGTTATGTGTGGTAATTATTAAGTATAGGATTTTGAAGACAGGGATTAGTAGAACCATTAAGATCAGATTTCGATAACTGGGCCATGTGTAATCTCCTATTAATACTTATCGCAGGTCAGCCAGGCTCATTCTTTTTTTTATGCACGCATGTTAGCACAGATGAGGATTCTCAGCGTGTCATTCTCCCTTTATTGGTATCTCCATACACAGCAGAGCTGGCCACTTGACAGGCAGATAGCCTTTTTGCATTCCACAAGCTCATACTGCATTATTATCAGCTATTTATGTAGCTGAGAGCGTTAGTTAAAGCCAGGTTTTAAGAGAATCTGTGCAAATTATATCTCTCTCTAGGGGCTGTCACATAGTAAGACTCAAAAAGTGAGTATGACTCTGTTGGCTTATTTTGGATACTGGAACGTGTCACAGAAAAACAGCCCTGCACATCATTACTATTTTCACCACATTTCAGGTTTATCTGACACCCCAAGACTAGCTTCTAACCAATACCAATCTTTATACCTCTATGCAACTGTTATGCAGAAGTTTGGATCAACAACTATATTCAAGCTTGTGCTGGTTGATTGCTGATGCTGATAAAATATTCACCCCCCCTTGGTACAAATAAAAGATGTCCAGAATGTCCAAGTAAGTTTCCCGAACCATTTTTTTATGACCAGCAGTATAACAGACTAGAGTCTGTGGAGAGTAGGTTATGGTGACCTGGAAACAGCATCAACGAATAGGCCCGGTGCAGCGGTAGTGACATTTGGAGCCAAAGAGGCTGGTGGATGACATAGAGTAGATCAACAGTGAGGGGGTGGCAGCAAGAGTTTGAAGCCCAAGGCCATAAGAGTCAGTAATCTGAGTCCAGAGCCTGTGCAGTGGTGGCAGCGCTCAGAAATCAGGTGGCAGCAGGCACCAGCTATCAGTGACTTGTAGTGATTTTAATTAAACTTGTTCCCCCCCCCCCCAATTACTCTTGGGTGCTCACATGCTACCCCATACCTTAAAGACTTACCAACAAAAAATGGTTTTCCATGCTCCTGTCTCTCCAGAGCACATGGAGTGAATATGTGCTATCATCTTGCTCCCCATCCCCCAGGTTTCCCAACACAACCTGCCTGCCGTGTCTGGTATACCAAAAAAATGGTCCCACTTAGCACTGACACAATGTTATGACATGTTCCTGTGGATTGCTGTGGTAGCCATGCTGGTTAAGTGCACTTTGAATTGTGGAAAAATTAGATTTCTATGGCACTAATATCCAGCCATAGTGGCTTCTTTGTAGAAGTTAAACCATAGTCCTGATTCTTGCAGTCCTACACTCATATGTTGTTATTGGACATTTTCTCACTATCACTTTTCCACTTTGAGACGATATCATGTGGAAGACATCAGCACCTAACCCTCGCATATTGTGAAAGCATTCTTGTTCTTCTAGGCTTTGGCCAAATGGCTGTGATTCAATATTAATGTTAGAATAAGGTACCTAGGAAAACTAGGGGATGAAAAGGAATAATGTTTTCTCTTCTACCACTGAGATAGAATTTTATACAGGGCAATTTGGGGATTAACCCAATATTACCTAGGGTTAACCACCCACTCCCAATATGACACACTTAACTGGGGTAAAATGTCACGATTTGGTGTCAGATATAGCAAAATGCACAAGGATTCTAGAGACCATACGGACATTTCCTTACAACAGGATTTTAATGATCTTTACAAAAGCCTGCATAAAAAGTCTAAATTATGGTGGGATAAGATTAGAGATGAGCGAACTTCTTGAAACTTTCACGAATCGCTCATCTGAAAAAAAAAATGCCGGCATGGTGGGAGCGGGCAGGCCGGCTACGCTGTCATCGGGCCGGCTTCCACCGCCCGCTGACAGCGTAGCCGGCCTGCCCGCTCCCACCATGCCGGCATTTTTTTTTTAAGCAAAAATGGCGGCATGGTGGGAGCGAGCAGGCCGGCTACGCTGTCAGCGGGCGGTGGAAGCCGGCCCGATGACAGCGCAGCCGGCCTGCCCGCTCCCACCATGCCGGCATTTGTTTAAAAAGCAAACACTTACCTGCATGGTCGGAGTGTGGAGGCCGGCATGGTGGGAGCGGGCAGGCCGGCTACGCTGTCAGCGGGCGGCGGAAGCTCCCACCATGGCGGCATTTTTTTTTTTTTATTTCAGGGAAAATACGATCGGTACGAACCAAAAAAAATTCGGGTTCGTACCAAATCGAATTTTCCCTGTAATTCGGAGCGAATTCCGGTTCGTCCGAACCGGTTCGCTCATCCCTAGATAAGATATATATTTCCAAGTATACTGAAGAACAGATTGTCCCTAACGGCTTAAGGATAAAACGATTTCCCCTAATTGAAAATATTTCAGCAGACTTTAAAAAAAAATGGGATGATTTTACAAGATTGTCCATTAAAACTTATGAATGTATTAATCTCACACCATCAAGCATGTATACAAAATATTGATTCAATTCACAAGATATGTACAAACTTGGAGAAATATAATAAGACTCCAATTTCTGAGAAAAGAAATGCCCAAATTTGTGAAGCTATTGAGAAAGTAAATTAGAATTTGGCAGAACAAAAAGAAGGGAAAATAGCAAGGAATAGATATGCTTATGACAACCATATTGCATACCAGTCGACATCCACTTGAGGTAGACAACTGACCAGTAATTGGGATTGAAGGGAACAGAAACAGAAGGACACCTCTACGGACACCTCAGGATCCAGGGAAAGGGGATACATAGGGAGTGGACACACGCAGAGCCACTGGGAATTGCCCACCAATAGGGAACCAAATAGCGAAAGCCAGAAGAGAAAGGACGTTCCCTCATCACCCCTCTCATAGGAAAAGGACACAGAGGATAGAGGGTTTTTTTTTGTCAACTCAGAAACAGGGCAAGTAACAGGAGGCAGAAGAAACATAAATACAAATTATCAAATGGACAGGATCGGCCATCCTGCCAAGAAACCTGCAATAGAGCAGGAGAGAGCACCAAGGCTAAGCAATTTACTTCCTCCACCAATGTAATACATTTGTCCTCAACAGTATTGCCCAGTGCAAAACATGGCTGAAATTATATTGTAAAAGATTTGCATTTGTTTGCTCGGAAACTGAATTGTCCAAAAACCCAGATTATAAAGACAAAAGTTTTAGTAAGCCATCAACATTTTTTCCTCTGACTACCAACACTAACATAGCAACCTTCTTAAAACTTGTCACAAATGATCTTCAAACATTAACTACAAGTCAGGGTAGTGGAGGCTGTCCCCCAGAGAGGGTGTTAGGGTGCCATGAAAGAATTGGAGGACATGACCCACCTTGTCATCAAATCGGTAAGGGGGGCAATGTGGTTGTGATGGATGTGTTATGGATGAATGTGTTATGACATACTTATCAACAACAACGGGTAGGGTCCCCATGTCCAGGCTTATATTTGGATTCCCCAAGTCCGACTGTTCCAACATTTTATGCACTTCCCTAAGTGCACAAATCCATGGACTGACTTTGGGGCTGGCCCATTGTGTTGGGCATGGGGGCTCTGTCTATTTGGATCATCATCTCCAACCCCTGGTGGAAAATTTACCATCTTACACCAGGAAAACAACACACATTCTGAGGACATTAGACGGATTGACCATGCTGCTGGGCACACTTTTCGTCACCCTGGACGTGGAGGCCCTCTACTTCAGCATCCCACACCGTAGAGACCTAGAGGCACTTGCCAAGTTCCCCTCGGAAATGGTACCCGACCATCACAACTACATCACCTTCCTGCTCCGGCAACTCAAGTTCATCCTTGCCCACAAACTCTTCCACTACAAGGGACATCTTTACCACCAGATACAGGGCATGGCAATGGGGATGACCTGTGCCCCCATCCTATGCCAACCTGTATCTGGGTGGTTGAGAGAGGAGGCGTTGGGATGACAGGGATGACCTTGAAATATATCCGTGCAATGTGATCTCATGGCACAGATACATAGATGACACCCTCCTCTTCTGGACAAGCACCCCGGATCTCCTCAGGGAATTATTTGATACCTTGGACGGTAACAGAGCAATTTAAAATTAACTTGAATTTTGATAAACATACAGTTGCTTTTTTGGACCTCTCCATATCAGTTAATTCAGAGGGTGACATTCTATCCAATCTATATAGGAAATCTACAGCTGCCAATACGATATTAAAGAAATCAAGGCTCCATCCTCGATCCCTCATTCAAAGCATTACCTATGGTGAACACCTGAGGGCAAGATGTAACTGAACTTCCCTAAAAGACTTTGAACAAGTAGCACATGAAATCTGGTCCCATCTGAAACAGAGAGTGTATAGCAAAAAGGTACTGGATAGTGCCTATAAGAAATTAAAGAATTTCAACAGAGATGAAATCCTATATAAAAAACAGAAGGGGAGAAAATAAAAATTGGGAATAGGGGACAGACACTAATCTTAACTTATATATCAACAAGATAGGATCTGCAGGATTCTTCAGAACCATTGGCGCATTCTTAAGGTGACCCCATTTTAGGACCACAGATACCTGCGAGTCCAAAACTTACTTTTGGAAAAGCACGTAGTTTAAAAGATTGGTAAAAAGTCACTCTAAATGCACTGATCAGAAAAAATGTTGTAAAGTTTCGGGCACTTACTCCTGTGGGGGATGTAGTACCTGCAAGCATCTAAGGAAAGGTAGGACAATCAACCTACCCAGTGGTACAACTAAACAAGAACAACATTTTATCAATTGTAATTCGAAACATATAGTTTACTTACTAACCTGCCCTCGTGGCAGGTATTATGTGGGCAAAACAGATTGTAATTTCACACGTATCTACAAGCCTTTATATAGCTTTAAAAAGCAGAATATATCTACATCTATAGGAATATAGGCAATAGACATGGAGGAAATCCCCTTGTCCCTACTTTCTCCTGTCTCACGCACATCCACCCCACCATCAGAGAGGGGGAAGTTGAGTTACGGACCCTGAAATATGAGACTAGATAGATCTATAACTTAAGAGCATTGGAGCCCCAGGGATTAATGAACACAAGAGCTTTGTTCCATTTTTTAAAAAATAATAGTAACATAAAATGTCCAAATAGAAATAAATGAAAGTGCCTTTAAGTCCCTTTTTAACTCATTCGTACCAAAAAGTTGCCATACTAAGGAAAGAAGAGACACACTGCAGTTTAGCTTTAAACCCTGATAAGGATTTAAGCATGAATCTCTGCCCTATAGTCTATACTCATTATATAGTAAGCACATTTTATTTCATGTTTGTAATGCCTGGATGTAAAAACATTGTGACCACGGGGAAGCCTAACCACGGGGATTATTCTAAACTTATATATTATTTATATATTAACATCATATATACATAACAATTTGGCGTCAAGTCCTGGTTGAGGACTGGTCCCCCCCCCCCCAGGCTAAGCCAGTGACAGCGCTAGACAATGTAATTGCGCTGGCGAGCGGAAGGCCAAATTGCATTGCGGCCCTTCCACCTGCAAAAGGGACACATGTGGGGTGGGTTATTTTAAAAGTGGGCCAAAACCCCCAAAAGCAACTGAATCTATTTAGCTGCCCCACCCCAGGTACATTACCATTTAGATGTTTTCTGCCCTCAATGCTGCTTAGTATTTCTGTTAAAGTTATTTTGATTTCCGTTTTCCCCAGGTTTGCCATTTGTATGCCATTGGTTTCTGACAGGATACTATTGTTCTAAATTAGCTGTTTAAGCCCCCCTCCCCCTATCACATGCTGGGACCAATTAAAGCATAATGAAATAGTACTAGAAGGAAGATAAGTGTGAATAAAAGTTTTGCCTTAATTTTCCCCCAAATTGTTTGTAATTTTTTTTATCCAGTTTATTACCAGAACACTAAGGGGAGTTGATCTATGTTTTCTTTTTAATTTAACCTTCCATAGGATGTGGTTGGTCCACTTTAAGAAGTTGATAGGTCCACTAATTATGGTCTGTAAACTCTACTTAGTAGAGTGGTGCTTGCTATAATGTGGATTCTGTGTGTGTAAATGGCATTTTATGTCATTTATATGCAGGTCATAGAACGCATCTTCAGACATATAATAGTTTGTGGACGGCTGTGCATCAAAATTAGGATTAAAGTCTTTTTTCAACCTTACAAACTGTATTGCTATGTATTGTAGGCAGTGGTTGAGTCTCTATAATTTAATCAGAGGCTGGTTATTTGGTTCTGGTTACCAGTTGATGCAATTGGCTGTCATTATGTTGTTGGTGGTTGTTTTTCAAACTAGGAACTGCTTTTATAAGTTATTTTGCTGTTGTATTTTGTTAGATCATTTCATCACTGCTTTCTACAACTGTATGTGTGTGACTGAGTGGTGGAAAGAGTTATATTCTCTAAGAGAAGTTGATAAAACCTAGTTAGCTAAAGCTAATCCAATAGTGTCTGAGTTGGAGGATGAATACCAAAAGAAAAAGTTTTTATGATAATTACAATAAACTCCTCTTTTTTTCTTACCCCTACGTTTCTGTGGATTACAGGTCTGGAAACCAGAAAGGAAGACGTTTTTAAAGCGGACCTTCACCCTGAATAAGAGTCTAGCTTATATGATTCCCACACCCTGTACATACAGATTGCTCACATTAAAAATCATCCTACCTGTATCTATTGCATGTTAGGAGCCTTTAAACATCCGAGATGGCGGCTCATGGAGCATCAGGCAGCCTGCAAACAGGAGGTGTCTTCTGACTGTGTCACTGTGCATTCTGGGATTGCTGTCCTTTCCCTGACCCCAACTCTGCTCTGTGTGTGCAAAGTACAGCTATAACTCCTCTCCTCATTATGTGATGCTTCTGAGTCAAGATGGTATCACCCATATCCTAGAGTCCTGAATAGAGTTGCAGCCTGGTGGGGGAAAGAATAAAAAGTAATTGACTAAAAACTTAAAATATATTAATTTTAGAGGCTGGGGAATAGTTTTTTTAAGGATTTGGGCTTTTCATTAAATGATGCTGAAGGTCCGGTTTAATTGTTCTTGCATTTATTTTCTTCTGGAAGATCCTGTTAGGGGTTTCCTTGGGTATTTTGTGACATTAGCCCATACGGGCCGGGTGTTTTTTTGTGAATTGTCTTGTTAGTGTCATTCATTGTGGCCGGTTATGCAGGCTACTGCTATCAGGGTGCTTGTCATGTGCCACCGTGTTCTCAATGTAAAATTCTTTACTTGTAATGCAATCCCAAGACCGGTGACATTGTTTTCAGGTCCACTGATTTTTGGGAAGATAGTAATTGGCCATATAGTGTTCTGGCTGCTCTTGGCAATAGGGATGTACTGCTTGACATTAGACTGAAGACCAAGTGATATATAAGGGCCATACTGTATAAGCCTAAGGGCGGACCAGCTTTGAATGTGTTTAGCACCTTTTGATCATGACTACAACTCAAGTGTATCTGACTGGTTGGCTAAATATTTTATGGGACACCAAGAAAAGGATTTATGGCATATGTTGTATGTATGGACAAAATGTTCCTACTATATACTTAACATTTCGCACTTAAACAGATTTATAGTAGGCAAGCTGAAATATGAGTCATTTGTTAATTAATAACTCATTAGCATTCAGCCTGGTTAATTAGAAGCATGTATTTCATATTGATTAGCTGAAGTTGCCTACCCCATCCCAAGCTCACACTGTGCTGAGATCCTCGGTGGCAAATCTTTTTCAGTCACTCCCACAATTAGCAGACTGACCTGTTTGGTGTTTGAATGTAATGAAGCGACTAGCTTATCTGTCAGGAGGAAGTCAGCTCATCATCTCCCTGGGGAATCCACTCAAATAATGATGTACCTTGTAATTCACTCAATAAATTTAAGTTCCATTGCTCTCGTTCACACCATGGTTTAATGTTTCAATGGATGTAAAGTCATCCAGTGAAATCATAAGACTATAGAACTATTGTCCCCCGGCGTTGGTTGTAACTTGTAATACATGCTTAGCCATGTAGGAATATTTCTTTATATGTCTTGTTCTAAAAAAAACTAATTACAAGCAATGCTAATTATAACTAAATATACATATATTTTCTAATTTTGAAAAAAGTATTGGGTAAAGGTGATATAACTGAACAAACTGTAACAAACGGACTGCTCAATAATTTATTATATAGTAAGTACATGCTGGACTTGCTGGTATTGCTGGTATTGTTTGCAATGCCTCTCGGCAGATTTTCTTCTTTGACTGTAAGAACTTTGAAGGCAGGGGAGTAACTACAGGAGGCAGGGAAGGTTATTATTGCTTGTCTACCTTATTTATCACATTTGAGCTCACATGACATCATGTACAGAAAGGAAGAACCGCTTGTCTCACCTGGTTTTAGCAGTCTTTTGCAAACCAATCAGTAAAAACAACAGGAAAAGGCTCACTCTATGAACCATGGCAGGGCCCCATGAAATGGCTAATCACACTTTACACAGTTACTCCTCTGTGTAAGGGGTTTTGTATGCACAGCCAAGATACATTTACTCCACACAAGGATTTAGATCTAAGCTTTTACTTGGTTATTATTCCAAAAATTTTTTTTCAAGAATTGGTTGGTTTACTAGGTTTAGGGACATTGTCATACAGAAAAACAGACAAGGATATAGGTCAGTCTCACAGATGTTCAGAGCCATCTTGGAGTAGAATAAGATTGAAAGTAGATTCTAGAAGAGTGAGTATTCTAGACGTCGATGTAGTAAAGGTATTTTGGCAATTGTGCTTTACTGTTATTGTCAGGTTTGTCTGGTTCTCTATTTGCTTTCTGCCAAACATGTCTTTTGGTATGTGGCCAATTTACTTTATCTTTGCGTTTTCTGACCTGAGCACTTTGGTCCTGGCCTTGCCAAGGTGTTCAAGAGAAAAATGAAAGTAATTCTGTAGGCAGGAAAACTCCCGCTATACTTACCTTTAATCCCCTGCATGCGATCGCTGAGAGTTGGGCACTGAGACATTTACCAGATCGCCTGATCCCAATTCTGCGCAGCTCACGCAACCAATCGCGGGACTCCGTTCTCGCCGCTGGCTCATTACGAAGGTGAGTAAAACAAGCTATTTATGCTTTTTGCTGTGAGGGGGGCTCCAGCATTCTGGATGCCCCCCTCACTTCTTACAATGACCACACAGCCAGACCAACACCGGTTAAGGAAAAAAAGGGGTGTTGGTACGGTTTAAGTCTGCAAGTTCAAAAACATGTTTGCATAATGAACATCTATTATGCTTTGGCTTTAAAAGCTTGTCAGGCAATTCGGCCACAATACAGACAATACAGTGCAGCATATATGTATTTCTTTTCTAATATGGATATGTTTTTCAATAAAAAACATGGAATAAAACCTTCTATATGAATATACTCATAGCTCATCTCTTGTCCCAGTGTGGTTGATATAGAGGATATAGAGAAATTCACAACAAGCATAGCAACCTGCACACTGACAGATGCACAGAATCTGCAAGGAGAAGAATATGGTGGCCATGTTCTTTTTCGGCAAAGCAGGTCTAATTCTGGGTGAACATTTAGGTGTGAATTGCATCTCGGGGGAACTTTTTAACTTTAACACACAAAAAAGTGCAATAAAACGTTTACAACATTTTGTACTTAGGCCATATATTTACCTCACTCTAAAAATACCCCATGTATAGATTGCGTATCTGGTTTGCTATTGTATCATCTAGAACAGTCCCTTATGAAGTCCATCAGTGAAAACAAACCGGGTATCAGAGTTCAGCTTTTTTGTTCATGCCAAACAGAACTCCAGGACCCTCACCATGCCCAAATGGTGCAAAATCCTTTCCATGGGGGCTGAGCAAAAGTACAGGACAACAATGTCCTGACTGACATGATGAGCCATCTTTACCTTTGGGAGGAAACTTATAACAGTGGAGTATAAGCAGCACGAGCAATGGACACAACCTTCACAATTAGGTCATTGACATCAGAAAGACTACCTTTCACAATAATAATAATAAGAAGAGTCCTTAAATCCAGATATTCAAAGGGAGGTAACTACAAAGATTCGAGCACTAGATTCAGCTTCCAAGGTTGCTGTATGCTGTGAAACCTGGTGAATGGCATCCTGAAATTAAGGTAATGCCCAAGGAATTAAGGACCATTGGCTTTCGGAAAGGCTGGACAAAGCCAAAACCTGTGCCTACAGATTACTCACAAAAACTCCAAGAGGCGTTCCCGGAACTCTCACATCATCTGATGTAGGCTCTCTAAAACCTTGGAAGAAGAAACTTGTAGGCATGGAGGCTTTGAACAGGGTGAGCCTGATATGTAAATAACCTGATACATTAGGGAAAGTGAAGGGAGGCCATACACCAGGTTAAACCCCATCCAGTGCATGTTTATGGCATCTATAATAAGGGATGTTACCCTGATATATAAGTGTCTACCTTCCTGTTGTCCCTGGACAAGGAGACAAGATCAAGGAGGTTTGGGAATTTCTTGGGTTGGGGAATTAGGTAGCTCTGGGAACAGGTACAGACTGGGAACAGGAATGTAGACCAGGAACAGAGATGCAGTGGAGTCACAGGCATACCTTGCTACAGAAGGAAGCTGCCAACCACCCAGGTGTGGGAGATATGTTACTTGATGGAGAGCCGTACCCAACCCACATCTTCAGCTGTGCTTCCAATGGTGGAGGTTGCACACGGCCCCATCCAGTCCTGTGGTGCAGATTTGGGGGAGGGGACAGAGGGCAGACAATATGCAGAACAGCAGATTACAACAGACAATGTAGGAGGAGTAATCACAGGGTAGGGGAAGGCCTAATCAAAAGCCTAAGCCTGATATTTAATTGAGCAAAGCCATGCTGCAATTGCCGGATTTTATCAATGAAAATGACAGTCAGCATTTGTGTGTTTGTACCCCTGACACCTCTAGAAAACCCCCATGCGCATACCAATGGGAACCAGGCTCTCCCGTACCCCCAGTGTCCTAAATGGGGGTGCGGGTAATCGGGTGGGGTACCGCCATGTCACCTGCCAATTAGGGCAGTATAAGGGGTCCCCTAATTTTCTTTCGTACTTTTTAAAAAATGGGGTGGGAGGGGCTAATTAAAAAAATATTCCCACCCCAAAAAAAAGTTAAGAAAAAATTTCCACCAACCCGACAAACCAAGCATAGGGGCTATGAATCCCAGGTCTCAAGGGCCAAACTTCTGCCCCTGGTCCTGGTCATTGCCAGCCCATATGCCCTATAGCACAGGTCCTGGTATGGGTTGCCAGGCTCATCAGCACCTCCCTGGCAGTTGCCAATTTAAATGGTAATTTAACTGGTGTAGGGGTCCATAGGACCTCTTACCAGTTCAAAAGCAAAGTGAAAGTTTAAAAAAAATAAATTTAGAAAAAAATGTAATCTTCTTACTTGACTGATACTTACCTTTCCCGACTTTTGTCTAGTTCTGACACACTGCAAAGTATGCAGGGAGGTGTATGATAAACACCCACCAGCATCTGGAGGGAAGGGGGACACAGGTACCCCTCCTTCCCTCCCAGCTGTCATCACTGGGGTCACTACTAAAGGTCTGTGGGAGACCACAGGCTTAGACAGGGAACAGAGGTGAACACTAGGGACTGGGTGGTAGGAGTTGAAGGCATGGAAAAGAAAAGAGTTACAGGCAGACACAGGGTGGGAACATATACATGACTGAAATTTTGTTTTAAGCAACCTGTCACCACTGATTATTTTTCTTTTCAGTAAAAGAAACATAGGTTGACAAGGAGACCACACAGTCCATCTAGTCTGCCCTTATGTGTATACTGTATGTACTCTTTATCTTAGGATAGATGTGTGCTTATCCCAGGCATGTTTAACCCTTTAAACGCCAGCCACGTAAATTTTACGTGGCTGCCTCTCCAACAGTTAAACGCCAGCCACGTAAAATTTACGTGCCTGACTTTCCCCAGAAATAAAAAAAAAAGTAAAAATAAAAGACACTTACCTGACCCCTCGTTCGATCCGGTCGGGTCTCCTCTTCAGCCAGAGGGGCTCCGATCGCCCATCGGGGCTCCTCCGGCTGCAGGGGAGGGCCCGGAACAGGGTGCCCCCCCCCGTTTCAGCAGCCGCCCGGTTTCCTATAAAAAAAAAACAAAAAAAAAAAAAACAGTCACCTACCTTTGTCCCCGCCGGCTCCCGCAGGCTCTCCTCTTCACGGGGGGTGGCTCCGATCCCCCCCCGCTCTTCTGTCTTCTGGAGGGGGCATAACAGCCCTCCTCCCTTGCCGTCTTCCGATGGCGGCCGCCATCTTGGTGACGTCACGGGGCGGGGCCAGATGACGTCACCGCCGGGTGTCATCGGGGCACCCGGCAGTTCATCTCTCAGATGCCGGTGACGGCTGGGCGGGGAAGGAGGGAGGTAGGCGATCCTCCGATCGCCTGCCTCCCCCCTTCTCTGCCCAGCCGTCACTGACAGCAGATCGCCGCGGGACACAGAAGATGAAGATCGGAGGTGAGTAAAGTAAAAGTTTTTTTTTTTTTTTAATAAAGTTATTTTCAACAACGTGTCTTGTCTTTTTTTTTTACCTTTTAACCCTTTGTGAACTGGTAAGGGGTCCATGTGACCCCTATACCAGTTCACAGGGCTCGGGGGTCTGGCAAGTCACCTGCGCTAGCGGGTGGCTTGCCATTAACCCCTGGCACCCCCATTACCTGCCTCCCCAAAGGCCAGGGGGGGGCAGAAGAGCCCGGGCCCACATAGGCTATGTGGGCTCGTAGGCTGCAGGGTGGGGGGGGCACAAAAGCTGGCCCCCCCACTCTGTGCCTACAAGCCCCCATAGCTGGTCCCGGGCTGGTTACTGTGGGTAAGGGGGACCCCACGTCAATTTTTTTTTTGATTTTTAAGGGTTTTTAACCCTTAAAAATCAAAAAAAAATGGGGTCTGCCCCCCCTGGGAGGGGGGACCCTATGTCATTTTTTTTTTTGATTAACCCTTTGTGTTCTGTCATCCAGCAGCTATAAAAGGCTTCTAGCAAGTGAGCAGAAGCCAGTGATCGCCGAGGGACAGAGTGCTCCAGGATGGATGGGAGGTGAGTACAGTGTAAAAAAAAAAAAATAAATAATAAAATATTTTTTCTCTTTTGTGTGTCTGTGTCATTTTTTACTTTTAACCTCTTGTGAACTGGTAAGGGGTCCATGACCCCTATACCAGTTCACAAGGCTGGGGGGATGGCAAGCCACCTGCGCTAGCGGGTGGCTTGCCATTAACCCCCGGCACCCCCATTACCTGCCTCCCCAAAGGCCAGGGGGGGGGGCAGAAGAGCCCGGGCCCACATAGGCTATGTGGGCTCGTAGGCTGCAGGGTGGGGGGGCCACAAAAGCTGGCCCCCCCACTCTGTGCCTACAAGCCCCCATAGCTGGTTACTTCGGGTAAGGGGGACCCCACGTCAATTTTTTTTTTGATTTTTAAGGGTTTTTAACCCTTAAAAATAAAAAAAAAAAATGGGGTCTCCCTCCCCTGGGAGGGGGGACCCTATGTCATTTTTTTTCTCGATTTAACCCTTTGTAGTGTGGATGGTTTTTGTGTTTTTTTTTTGTGAATGTTATAAAATACTTGTTTCAGTTAGGGGGGTCTCCTGGGCAGGAACGGGGGGCTACCGATAAATATGTGGTACCGTTCTAATCGGTAGAAATGGGGCTTTCACATGCAATATGATTTTCCTTAATAAAATACATTTTTTATTTAAAATAAAGGAGTCAATTTTCTAAAAAAAAAAAATTTATTTATTTTTTTTTTCACTTAATATTGTAAAAAAAAAAAAAAAAAAATTACAAACAAGACATTTCATGTTAAAGTCTAAACTCTGCTGCAAAAAAAAAATATATAATTTTTCTGAAAGTTCCAGCAAAAATGGCGCAAAACATGTCGCAAAACATGACGCAAAATGGGGAAAAATGGCCTGTCAACAGAGGGTGACAAAATCTCAAGTAGGCTGGCAATTAAAAGGGTTAATAGTACCTATGCATGTTGGGTATTGTTCTGTTCGGGGGACCTTGCGCTTTCAGACTTAGCTTGTTTTTTCTGGTTTGCATATTTATATTTTAGGAAAAGGTGTTTTTTATTCAGCTTTTTTATAAATTTTTTAGGGAAACCCTGCGCAACCAAAGAATTCTTTGAGGAATTAATTCCAGAAAGATGAGCCCACTACAACAAGCTGGGTACCCTTAGAAAGCTTAACGTGTGTACTTTCAGGGAATATATGGTTTATGGGGGATATTCCAAATGTAAAGGGTTGTTTTGGTTGAAAAATCGCAAGGTGCGCACTTTGTCTGCAGAGCTGAAATTTTCAAGTAAAATTACCGTTATGCGCATGCTTTACTTTGGGGTGTTTGGCAACTCTTCCCTTGACAGAACCTATGCATGTTGGGTATCGTTCTGTTCGGGAGATGTTGCTTTTTCAGATTAAACTTGATTTTTCTTGTTTGTATATAGTTTTTTTAGGAAAATGTGGCTTTGATTCTGCTTTTTTATCCTTTTTTTAGGGAAACTCTTTGCAACCAAAGATTACGTTGAGGGATTACTTCCAGAAAACTATGGCCACATCCACAAGCCTTGTACGCCTAGAAAGCCTGAGGTGTGTACTTCCAGAGAATATATAGTTTGTTGGGGGTATTTTAAATGTAAAGGGTTGTTTTTCTGGAAAAACCGCAAGGTGCGCATATTGCATAGCATAGTTGTATTTTATCTGAAAATCTCCTAAAGCGCTGTTTCAGTTTGGGGGAGTCTCCTGGGCAGGAAAGGGTGTCTACCTATACATATGTGGTACCGCTGTAACCGGGAGAAATTGGGATTTCACACGCAATAAGATTTTATTGACAAACTTACATTTTTTATTCCAAAAAAAACTACAATATGTAAAAATTTTTTTTTTTTTTTTTTTTGCACATATTTCACCCAAAAATATTAAGAATACACCTAACAAATGACAAACAAGACATTTCATGTTAAAGCCCAGACTCTGCTGAAAAAAACAATATATCATTTTCCTGGGAAATCCCTGGAAATCCCCTCAAAAATCACAGTTGAACAAGGGGAGCGCAAAATAGTGCAAAATGGTCTGGCAACAAAGGGTGACAAAATCTCAAGGTAGGCTGGCGGTTAAAGGGTTAAATTCACTTACTGTCGATTTTTCAACTACCTCTGCTCGAAGTTTGTTCCAAGCATCTACTACTCTTTCTGTAAAATAATATTTTCTAACATTGCTCCTGATCTTCCCCCCGACTAGCTTCAGGTTGTGCCCCCTTGTTCTATCATTAAGTTTCTTCTTAAAAACACTTCCCTCCTCAACCTTATTCAATCCTTTCACATATTTAAAGGTCTCAACTATTTCCCCCCCTCTCCCTTTTTTCCTTTAGACCAGCGGTTCGCAACCTGTGGATCGGGACCCCGGCGGGGGTCAAACGACCAAAACACAGGGTCGCCTAAAGCCATAGGAAAATACATATTTCTGATGGCTTTAGCCGCTGAGAAGTCGCGCTACCTTCTGCAGCAGCGCTATTCAGCTGGAATGCACGCCGTTATGGATGCACGTTCCAAACTGAATGCCTGCTGTGCCTAAGGGGTGGGGGAAGTGGGGGGAACGCTCCACAGTCCATAGTAGCACATTACGTGTGTCCGGTGCTTGCTGACGTCATCAGTGGGAGGACGCAGCAAGTGCCGGAGGACAGAAGCCTAGGAGGCGGAGATGTAAGAGAGCCTGCGAGACAGCCTGCTGGTGTAACAAATGTTAATAATGTAAAAACAGTACACACACCATACACACAATACTGTGTAAGTGTCAGGTGCTTTGTGTGTAATCACTACACAGTACACAAAGCAGCTTACACTTACACAAAGCACCATACATTTACACAGTGTCTTATATTATAAGAGACCACTATAAGATGTAGTTCACACTGTTCCCCATTATCTCCCATATCTCCCACTATTTTCCCATATTCTGAATGAGGAAACTGCTGAAATCAGCGGTTTCCGGCATTGAATCCGCCTCCTATTTATTTCATTGTGAGTGTGGCGGATTTTGTGGAAGAGAGCTCCCGAGAATCTCCAGTTACCACACAATCTACCGCAGCTTCCTATTAATTTCAATAAGAGGCGGAGAAATGACAGTTTCCGACACATGCTATGCCATGGTGAAATGTTATTTATTGGAATTAGTAATAAATATTTCTCAACATATAATTAAATATTGTTTTTGTGATTAATCACTATGTTTAAATGATGTTTGATTTGTAGCAATGAGAATACAGAATACATAATGCATATCAGGTATTTACATTCCGAACCATAACTGTAGCAAAATTACAGTTTTGAAGTAGCCACCAAAATTATTTTTTGGTTTGGGGTCACCGCAACTTGAGGAACTGTATTGCGGGGTCATGGCATTAGGTTGAGAACCACTGCTCTAGTCTGTAAGTTTAAGTCCTTCCACCATTTTTGTTGCCCGCCTTTGGACACATTCTATTTGAATGATGTCTTTTTGCAGGTAAGGTCTCCAGAACTGCACACAGTATTCTAGCTGTGGCCTTACCAGGGCTCTATACAGCGGCATCACAACCTCCCTCTTCCTACTGGTGATGCCTCGAGCTATGCAGCCGAACATCCTGCTTGCTTTTCTCACTGCCTGGCTACTCTGTCCACTGTTCACAAAGAAAGTAAATAAGCTTGACATGGTTTTGTGACAGGTGTATAAGTAACAGCCCTCTAATGCTATAAAGTACAATAATGCAGGTATTTATTATCAGACCATTTATCGCAGTAACATTCTTTTGAAGAGCTCTGTGTCTGAGATGAGAACAGTGATGTGTTCATCTGCTTGAGCTATGGAGAACAATCATTTCAAGATGCCATTGCCGTTCTCTATGCACCTATGTCTGATCTGGGAGAATTTTACAAATTTAGCTGCTGTTTTTTTCATTTCTTCTACACAGTGGAGAATGTGGTCCAAACTTAAAGTGGACCAACACCCAGAATTTTCACTATCCTGGGTTTTGGTCCACGCTGCGTGAAACCCCCCAGATCGCCCTAAAAAACTCACCTCACCCCGCTACTACGCGAGCGCTCGTCCAGAGCGCTCAGAGCCGCTGTGGTATGTACGAACAAGCGACGGACAACCACAGCGGCTCTGATCACGCTGGAGGCCGCATCTCATTCACAAACGGCCGGCGCGGGTGCGTGCCCTGCTAGAGAATGGGGATAAGGTAAGGTTTCTGGGCGTCCTGCGGGGTTTCACACAGCGGGGCATCCCGATTTCGGATGCCCCGCGGGGAGGGATCTGATCTTATAGATTCCCGGGCTGATCTCCCCTGGGTGTTGGTCCACTTTAAACACATACATGAGTGTTCCAGATCTTTCTGGACGAAACCCTATTCTGCTGTACTTTCAGAGCCATGATTTAGAAACCACAGCAATGCAGCTTTTGTGTTTTCCACATTTTATTCCCTAGTTAATCATGGGCATTATATGAGTCCTGTGTCTCCTAGCTACTTATCAGTTCTCTCATCAATGTAAATCCCTGTCCCATCTCTCCTTGATACAAGATTGTTTGATCCAACTTTCTACGATAACAATATATTCTCGCCGCCCCTTCTGTCTTTCATGTCTCATTTATCTATTATCCTGAATGCATTTTCCCTGGGGAACAAAAAAGTTATAATAGAGTTTAACCTAGTTAAAAGTTGTCCTGCCCACCCAGTGCTCTTGTGCTGTTGCAATCCAGAGGAGCAATATAATCCTTGTGCATTTAGTGACCTTAAAGTGAATATTTAGGCAAATAGATGAATGCAAGTTAATTGAGTGATTTATTGAACAATCATGTTGTTCTGAAAGCCTGCTAGCATTGGTGCTCGAAATCTAGCATTACATAGGCTTCTTGTAGACCTTTACATTAAGGCAACACACAGAGTGACAGGGGCAGCGCTGCCTAATAACAGAATATAAGGGAAGGATAATGTGTGTTACCATTTATTATTTCATTACAAGTCTATCCTGAAGTAGTTTTGAGCATACAGGATGACTGTAGTGACTTTTACTTTCACATTTACATACATATTCAAAATGCCCCTCAAAACCTACCGTAAGATAAGCCGGATTGATAACTGCAAAGCCCTGGCAATATATAAATGAGACAAAGCCATTAGTGAGGTCAATTACAGGCGACAAGAAAAGCACTCAGACTTACTGTAATCCATAAATAAGAAAAGGTAGGTTAATTTAATAGAGATCTTGAGTAGCCTTCTTTCTCTTCATACTGTGGAGTAGCGGTGCCCACCAGCAATAGGCATGTTTTACATATATAAGACCCTCTCTTTTACAGACTTTTCCCGAATGAAGGAGATATACCACAGTCATTTGAAAGGTGGGGACTGGAATGAATGGGGTGTTGAACCGACAATCCACTGTCGGTCATCGCTCAGAGTTTACTGCTCCAGACACTGCGCCGTTTGTTGTGGTGGAACAGATACACTCATTTACAAAAGGGTTGATTCACAGCCTTCTACATTCTTTCCCGTTTTTATCTCTCCGTGTGAACATTACACATGGCTTTCTTCAGTATCGGAGTGTTCACGTGATTCAGAGCCTCCATCGGGAGTATCTCGTATTGTACCCGATGATGTGAGAGCTATCGAGAACACTGTGTGAATCTCTCGCAAAGCCAATTTCACAGACGAGGCTCTTGTGTATGTTGATGTGAAATTCTCACTCGTAGCGTTTTTAGAGCGTTTTTTAACGTATTTTGTGTGAATGTCAGGTGAGATTCTTATAGTTTCCATCTGAAAATTCCCATTTTTACCTTCATTTAGCCCCTAAATTCTGTGAACTTTTCGTTTTTGTGAAATTTATACACAGACACGGACACTTTTTTAGTGGATTCTACACATATGCAAGCCTATTTTTTTAACTGTTTCACATACCCTGGTCCTACTAGCCTATTACTTACTTATTGCTGCGCCAACTCTCTTCTGTTCCAAACTACTTAGTATGCCATGCATTCTTCTTCTCCTAAAGCATACCTTAACCCCCTTGGCGGCGATCCCGAGCGTGACTCGGGGTCAATTTGCGCTGTAAGTGGCGGTGACCCCGAGTCACGCTCGGGATCGATTTGGGAGCAAGAGCGGGCGGCGCAGCCTCCTTACCTTCTCCCTGCGATCCAGCGATGTCTCCGCCGCGATCGCAGGTGAGAGCCGGGGCTGCGGCGTCCCTCTCCGCTTCCGGGTTCCGTCTCTGTGAGCCGCAGAGGCTCATGGGGGCGGAGCCGTGCGTGAGAGACAAATGCAATGGCAACGCTTTCGTTGCCATTGCATTTGTCTATATCGCAACGCTAGGAAGGTTAACCACTTTAATGCATTCTTCTTTTTAATTCATAAAGCATACCTTAACCACTTTAATGTTTGCCAGGCATTCTTCTCTACTTCTTCCTAGTTGAACTCCCTGACCTGTTGCACCAGGCCCAAGTTTCCCCCTGCTCCCCAGAAAAAAAACATTCCTTCTTTAAGCCAAGTCACCTAAGCAGTGTAACCAAAATTTGTAATAAACAAATGGGGATAATTTTATAACATTCAAGCAGACCTTAAGAGTTGTATAAAAACAAATATATATATAAACTATGAAATTATTATTCTTAATGTATTTTTATTTTTAATATTTATAATATTTTGGGGGGGGGGGGTGGTTAATGTTTTTGAAAATGTCATTTTAGAAAATATAAAAGTAAAAAAAATTATAGCTTAAAATTATACCTCAAAAGATAGGTGACATTTTATTCAAAAAATATTTAAAAATGTTTATTTTGGGGGGTGTTTAAAAGAAGGTGACAGCCTCTCAGTGCCTTAAGAACTCAATTCTGTTTTCTCACACACCACGAAAGCACAATCTCACCAACAAATATTGCCTGGAAGTGCCGTCTGAAATTTCCCGTTGTAAAGCCTTCACTCACATGCTAAATCTGGGCTCTGAATCATGTGGAAGTCTCGCTCATCACGAGTTTTACACATGAATGTGAAAACGCAATTACATACAACGGAAAAGACTTTCACACACAACGAAAACACAATTCTGTGAAACTCACCTGTAGAATTGGTTTTTCTGGGAATCCATTCCAGACCCTCCTTACACTTGGGATTACTTCCTTGCCCGAAGGGTGTGACTGCAAGACAAAAAAAGGTGTCGCCCTTCCCGGCCCATAAGTAGCAGCTGCTTCCTAATCAAAACCAGTACTTAAAAAGCAATAAATCATTAACCAGAGGTAGGCCGGGAGGCCCCCTTATAGGAGACAATGTTACCTCACACCGAACTCTGCTTGAATTCTCTCAAAATATTCTTTTTTAATGCCAATGAAATAATAAATGGACTAAACACCATCAAAAAAGCACCCAAAGATAGATCATGACCCAAAAAGGGTGGGCTGGAGGGTCTGGAATGGAATCCCAAGAAAGGGTCTGGATCCCCAGAAAAACCAATTCTACAGGTGAGTTTCACAGAATTGTGTTTTTTTCTTCCGATCCATTCCAGACCCTCCTTACACTTGGGATCTCCAAAAGCAGTTCCATCTATGGGCGGGATCCCCAGCGCAGAACAGCAGGTAGTTTATTTCACTACTGCCTGAAGAACCTTTCGACCAACCACAGCGTCAGCTGAGGCCCTAACATCTACCTTGTAAAATTGGTAAATGTATGAACCGAAGACCAGGTGGCAACTTTACAAACCTGTTCCATCGAGGCCTGATGCTGAAAGGCCCAGGAAGCACCAATGACCCTAGTGGAAAGAGCTGTGACCCAAACAAGGGGCTCCGTCCCCTTGGCAGAATAGACTCTTACCACTGTCTGTCTAATCCATCGACTGATGGCAGACTTAGCTGGTGGAAGACCTTTCCGTGGACCCTTAGGTATGACATAAGAAGTCCAAACTATGGAAAGATTGTGTAGTGAGATAATACCTTAGTGCTCTCACATCCAAACAGTGAAGAACACCCCTTCCTTATTAGACACTGGAGCAGGACATAAGGAAGGCAAAAACCATCTCTTCATTAAATGAAAAGATACCTTTAGGAAGAAAATCCTAAAACACTCAAATAACAAGGCTTAGTGATAAGCTGCTAATTCAGAAACCCGCCTGCTGAGGTTATTGCCACTAAGAGATAACCATAAGCGCTCTTAGACTTAATGACGCATCTATCATGGTTCAAAAAAAGGGGGGCCCTGAAAAAACAAGTTCAGGTCCGAAGCCGGCAGAAGGGGATTAAGATGAGGCTGCACATGAGCGACTCCTTGTAAAACAAGTTCTGATAAAATCATTCTCAGCTATGGGTTTCGGAAAGAAGACAGATAGATATTTGTCCTCAATTGAAGACCTACATCAAGAATTCTGCAAAAAAATCAATATATTCTACAAGCGAACCCCTGGATTCGCACCAAGCTATAAATGCTTGCCAGACTCTATAGTAGATCACTTGATAACGATTTCTTCCTGGCCTGAATCATAGATGATTCTGGCAGAAAATAACCCTTTCTTCCAAGATAAAGGATTCAATAGCCAGGCCTTCCAACCCAGAACCTGTGATTTGGGATGCCTTAGAGGCCCCTGTGTAAGAAGATCTGGATCGTCGCCTTCACAAGTTGCCCTGTGACATCCTTACAATGTCTGAGAACCAGCTTCTTCTCGTCACCGAGGAGCCACCAAAATGGTTGGGACTCCCTTGTGAGCTAAACCTTTTTTAGTACTTGACCCAGGAGTGAAATCGGAGGGAAATGCATAAAGAAGCTTGAATGCTGACCACTGAAGAGTCAGGACATCTGTTGCTATTGTTAGAGGGTCCCTGGGCTGAGACAAACTTCGGACCTTCTGACTGAGCCATGATGCAAGAGATCTACGTCTGGGATTCCCCAGCACATGCATATGGATTAAAAAAACCCTCTGGCTAAGAGACCATTCCCTCTGATGCAGGACCGTTCTGCTGAGATGATCGGCCTACAAGTTGTCCACTCCAGGTATGTGTACCACCAAAAGACAAGTAAAAAACCAAGCTCACTTGCATCAGGGCTTTACTGCTTCTGATGACCTCATGGTGGTTGATATATACCACCGCCGTCCAATTGCCTGTTTGAATCTGGTCGGGATGCCCCATCAGATGGGATGTCCAATGTCTGAATACAATAGAATAGCTCTTTCAGGATCTTTATGGAGATTCTGCTCTCCTTCGGACTCCACTGTCCCTGGATCCTTTGTGACTCCATGACACTCCCCCAACCAGATAGACTGGCATCCATGGTGATGATCTTCCACTGTACTGGAAGGAAGGATTTGCCAGTCTGAAGAGGCTGAGGACCAGGCTAGAGACTGCCTTGCTGACGATGTCATGCAAAAAGAGTGCAAAAAGAGTGAATCAGAGTGAGTGGGTCTCGATCCTAGATTGTGAGCAATTCCATCTGCAGGGGTCTTGTGTGAACAGTGCAAAACTGACTCAAGCAAGATACCATCAGGCCCAACAGACATATTCCTTGATGAATCGTCCGGTGAGGGCAAGACAAGAGACCCTGTACCCTGGCCTGGAGTCACTTCTGTGTTGGAAAAAACACTTTTGCCTGAGACGTGTCTAATGCAAGTCCCAGAAAGAATAACTCTTGAAGCTATGATATGATATTTGACTTAAGAATTCGACTGGGTAGTCAATTATCCAATGTCGATCAGACAGTCTGTGTATTCTTCTGGGCCCCCTGACATGATGGGGCCCATATTAACAGATAGTCTAAGTAAGGGATTATATGTATACCCTGACCTCTTAGAGAAAACATGAGACCTGCCAACACCTTGGTAAACACCCTTGGTGCTGAAGATAGACCGAAGGGTAACTCCACAAACTGAAGATGTAGGCCACCTACAGCAATGTAGGTACGTATCCTTATATATACACTGCCCGGCTGGAGTAACTTCACTGTGGATCAACAACTCCAATCTCTAAAAAGGCGAGATACGGCAGATCTCAATGCTTCCGCTTACTGCGGAATTCGGGATACCCCTGACCAAGAGAATCTCCAAGGGGATCTTGTAACCTGAGGATACAACTTCCTGTATCCAAATATCTGTTAATGAAGCCTCCAAATATGAGCAAAATGTAGAAGTGGTCCCCCCACACCTGCAAGTGCGGGGGCGTCCCTTCATGCCTGAACAGGCTTTGAAGGGGGTCTGGCTTTATTCTGCCAGACACCTGTTGCATTAATTTGGAACTTTGTCTTATTCCAAAAATCTCTTTGGTATTCCGAAAAGGCCGAACCTCTAACTGGAACCCCGGAGTATTAGAGGCCCTGTATAAGCAGTATTAGACTTCGGCTTCTGTGGCTTTAAACAACTGGGAGCATGGCTTCCGTGAACGAGCCATACAAGTCTTAGAGTCCAGTTGCTTCAACAACCTCCTGCTCACAAAAAATGCTATGGATGTAGCACAGGCCGGCCGCAAGGTCGACCCCATAAAAACATGACATGCCACCTGATCCACGCGCTTATCCGCTGGATCCTTTGGAGAAGCCCTATCAGAGGATGGCATAACCAAACTCTTAAAGAGACGTGGCCCCAGAGCGTCCACCACAGGAGGGTGAGACCATAATTCAATCTGATCTGGAGGAAAAGGATACATACTATCTAGTACCTTAGGAATGGTTGGAAGACAACCCGACTTCTGCC
The DNA here is from genome assembly GCA_027917425.1 of Gastrophryne carolinensis. Classification (NCBI taxonomy): domain Eukaryota; kingdom Metazoa; phylum Chordata; class Amphibia; order Anura; family Microhylidae; genus Gastrophryne; species Gastrophryne carolinensis. Next base: position 269,352,706 of record CM051238.1, on the reverse strand, counting down.
ATTCCCTATTGATCACATTATAATAAAGCGTATGCTCTGCAACATCCTCCAGAATGGAGGAAATCAACCATCCTTTTTTTTTTTTTTTTTTTAATTACCTTTCTAGTAGCCAATACACCATAATGACTCTATAGGTTTAGGACCATTTGAGGGCTGCCGACAGAGTTTAAAGACTCAGAAGGAGACTATGACAGCCACAATATCCTCTTCCACTCAGAGGAAAAAATCTTTTCTTTAAAACCTCTTTAGTAGCCAATACTCCATTATGACACTCTATAGGTTAGGACCACTTGAGGGCTGCCGACAGAGTTTAAAGAATCAGAAGGAGACCATGGCAGCCACAACATCCTCTTCAACTCAGAGGAAAAATTATTTTCTTTAAAACCCTTTTAGTAGCCAATACTCCATGATTACTCTGTAGGTTTAGGACCACTTGAGGGTTGCCGACAGAGTTTAAAGACTAAGAAGGAGACCATGGCAGCCACAATATCCTCCTTTACTCAGAGGAAAAATTATTTTCTTTAAAACCCTTTTAGTAGCCAATACTCCATGATGACTCTATAGGTTTAGGACCACTTGAGGGCTGCCGACAGAGTTTAAAGATTCAGAAGGAGACCATGGCAGCCACAATATCCTCTTCAACTCAGAGGAAAAAAATCTTTTCTTTAAAACTTATTTAGTAGCCAATACTCCATGATGACTCTATAGGTTTAGGACCACTTGAGGGCTGCCGACAGAGTTTAAAGACTCAGAAGAAGACTATGGCAGCCACAATATCCTCTTCAACTCAGAGGAAAAAAATCTTTTCTTTAAAACTTATTTAGTAGCCAATACTCCATGATGACTCTATAGGTTTAGGACCACTTGAGGGCTGCCAACAGAGTTTAAAGACTCAGAAGAAGACTATGGCAGCCACAATATCCTCTTCAATACACTCAGAGGAATTTTTTTTTTTTTACAAACCTTCTTAGTAGTCGCACTAAAGGTTTAGGTCCGCATTAAGGCTGCAAAGGTTTTTTTTAAGTCTCAGAGCCCCCTCAGGGAAGAGACAACCGTCTCCCTATCCACTACAACCATAGCATAATCCCTGCACACCATACTATCCTTATCCAGTGCCACTGAATGCATACTGGACATGGGGTAAATCTGGTAAGACCAGATCCCTACCCCAGATGCCTCAGTCACGGTGAATTCAATAATACTAGTCTAAGACCCAGGGGTTCTGACCAGTATAGATAGGTTCTCGACAGTCACAAGAGTACTGCAAGTCCTCTGGGGGGGGTACCATCATATATAAATTATATAGTAATATTATATTTGCACTTTCTCAATCTATAATAGTATAGATTTAAACAACAACAAAAAAACTATAAAAAACAGTATTAAAAAACAAACAAAATGACCTTCCAAAAGGTTTAGGTCCACTTGAGGGTGGCCGTGCAGTGGCTCAGAGCAGCCCCTTTTTGCTGGCCAACAACCTCAGCTTAAACACATGGGAAAGAGCAATAAAAAAGGGAAAATCCCTTGGTCCCCCCAAGCAGGCTCACCAGACAAAAACCTGCAGCTGACTTGCTTTTTAATGAAAGCCTGCAGCCCTGAGCGTTTAACACTCAGAAAGCACCCCAGACCCCGGCGCTTCACCTTACCTTCACGGACCCCAATTTAAACAGCAAAAAGCTGGGCAGGCATAGAGTTGGGTCAGAGGAATCCCTGGGAATAAGGTCGTGCAGGAAGCCGACAGGGTGCATTCCCCCGCTTGCTGCCAATCCTTAAGAGAGAATCTTCAACAACCTTCACAGTCACTTCAACTGCAAGAATGAAAACTGGTTTTGATTAGGAGGCAGCTGCTACTTACGGGCCGGGAGGGGCCACACCTTTTTTGTCTTGCAGCCACACCCTTCGGGCAAGGAAGTAATCCCAAGTGTAAGGAGGGTCTGGAATAGATCAGAAGAAAAAACACTAATACGATGGAAAATGCTAACGAGAAACTCACAAATGGCCCAAACCCAACGGAAACATTTCATGTGAAAGTGCATGTGAAAGAGGCTTTGACTCAGCCCTAATGTTCGAAATTTTCAACATCATACAAATTTTTAAAAATGTCAATACTGATAATATAACTATAAAAATGGGTGTTGATTAAATGTTATGTAATACTGGTATCTATATTAATGTGCAGGTAATATTTAAAATTGGTAACTGAAAACAGTGAGTGTGCTGCTCATGTCTATCTGGGGATGTCCCTGCACCTGCCATTCACAAATGTCTGCTAGGGTATAGTGGGGGCATGTCCATGCTGACTTTTATGTATGTGCCTAGCTAAAGGTATAGTGGTTGTGTGGCGATGTTTCAGGCAAGGGTAATTGTTACATTTGTGGCACTGCCCTAAACTAATGTTTAAAATGAAGAAGTAATGGCTGAGATATTAAGGTTTACACTTTTACCTCATGATTACTCTTCTGAAGCATGTGGGCGTGACCCTTGGCGCTGTGATGCTGTATAATAATCAGCATAATTGGCAGAGTCTGTAAGAGACAGAACTTGATTCAGACACACTGGCTGTGCTCCTGGTCTGGGCTGGTCAAGATGTATTTTGGTCCACTTTAAAGTAAGTGTCCACCCAAGAAAAAAACAAAACAGATAATTACCAGCTTATCGGTCCAACTGAGGTGGAGAAAATGGGAGATCAAGTCCTCACAGTGTCTGGACTCACTGTGATTCTCCAGCAGCTTACATAATGAGCAATGCCTTATCCATTCATTCATATTCAGCATGGACAGGGTGGAACTTGATATTACGATTCAGAGCTTTTCTCACTCAGCACACTATAAAGTGAAATAAACAATTAGCCTCTCCAAATGTGATTGAATACTTTACAGGTGGCTGTTATTTCATAACATCTAAATAAAATATATGCACCATTAATAATAATTCACACTTCGCCTGTGGAACTGCCATATTGCCTGTGCAGGAGATTTTTATTTTCAAATAGAAGAAAATGATTTTTTATTTTACTTTATTGTGTGCTGAGTAAGGACTCAATAACTAAGCCTCTCCATGTAATATCCATAAAAAGGAAGAGAGCTGGCTATAAAAAAAAAAAAAAGAAAAGAATGCAATAAAATAACCAGTTCACTATCCGAAACAAATGGAGAAGAATTCAAAGAAACTCAAACTTGCCAGGGTGTGGCTTGTGAACACCTGGGAAAAGTTGTTCTGGGCAGACATGGCAAACAAAGTTATTTGCCCACAGTACCATCATAGATTCTAATATGAATACATCATTGTACCAGATGGTGTGTAAAGATAATGTGAAACCATCTGTCACAAGACTAAAGCTTAACTGAAAGCAGAGCTTGCAATGTGACAATGACCTAAACATTTTACTAAACCCTCCAAGGAATCGTTACAAAAATGGAAATGTAGGTTTTGTTTTTTAAAGGCTAAGTTAAAGCCTAAATCTAAATCTCATTGAAATGCTGAGGGGGATTTGAAAAGGTTTATTTGCGAAATAAATCCTTTAAACATCACATAGCTGCTAAAAATTCCGGAGGAGTGGAAAAAGTTCTCATAGTCACTCAGACTATTGACTGTTAGAATACCCTACGCTGGGTTGTCTCAGCCATTGTCGGGTACACAGGGAGGCCGATTCATTAATAGCGGCAGGTAGCGACAGTTGAGCGACTGTAGTGGTATTTTCACAGCGCCCGCTAGTAGTCGCTGTGCTTGGCCATTGTTCGGTTGTTGATAGCGACTGAGTCGGTGTGCAGTAATGCTGAATACGGGGTGACGAGTCGCTATTTGACAGGTTCCGCGATGTATGGGTGCGCATGATAGCGACTGGCCATAGCGGCTCCCACCATATTCATCAAAAAAAATCACACTCAAAAAATTCTCGCGCTGTGAAATGCATGTTTAAACCCCAGAGCGCTGGCGGCGATGTGTTAAAAGTAGTTTTTTTAACCCCCAAACCCCCATATTTTTGGAAACCAAAAAAAAAAAAAAAAATTTTAAGAATTTAGTAATATGAATACAATAATATCAGACCTGTAATATCAATTCTGCACAATTTTTTTTTTTTTACCTTAAAAAAATGATCTAACATGGCAGAAGTGGTCACAGAATTTTTCACATTTAAAAAAAAAAACATTAATAACAATGAATTATTATTTATGGAAATGTACACCGCGCTAAAGACTTGTAATAAAGTTTCTTATGATTTCTTATGTGTCAGCACAATTTATACAATTGTTAAAAATTTGCTACAACGTGTCAAAAAACCTTTCATTCAAAAAAAGTCCCAGAACAAGAATATCATTAATAGACACGGAGCAACCCGGGCACTGTATGATGTAGCCACAGGAAACAGTCTTTAAAATGTAGAATAAAAGCTTGTCCCACGGTGCATGCACTTCACAAAAAATGGTAATATCACACGTGCCCGTCACCTCCACACATGTGCGCTTACCAAATGGCTGAATTTAACAAGCCTTGAATCAATTAATGTTTCACGGAAGATTTCAGATGCTTGGTTACTTCAGTGCACAACTTGTACACTCCTCCCGGACATGATGATATCCGTTCATATATTGTGAAAAAGCATAAAAGAAATCTAGTGCAACCCCCTGGAAACTTTTCTTAAAATGACTATTTAATAACAGAAATGCACTCACATATTCTTTGAAGTAATACACGCCAATATGAATACACAGGTTGGGAGGGAGTCCTTTTCTTTCCCTTGTGACTGTTCAACTGGACGTCAAAGCTTAAAATGAGTGGAATAAAACGATAGCCGCCGTCTCCTATTTCCTCTCCTAACGCGTTTCGTTGTGTGCGCAACTTTTTCAAAGGATGAGCGGCGCGGCTAGTGACAGGTCTTTTATAGAGAGCAAAGATCCTCCTTGTTTGTGCCCTAGACCAATAGAAACTGAGGGCAGTGAATAAAATTAAATCACGTGTCTGTAATGAATATGACGCAGCCCCGTCAAAGGTCTATGGGCGGGATGCATAAGAATGAACAAGCGTCATGCATATTAATTAGCGGAGGCGGAACTTACTCCGACGGGCCAGCCAGTAACCATTACGTGTTTTGCTGGAGGCGGAGTGTTATGTGAAGCTCCACCAGTGTGAATGCTGCTGAATAGTTCTCAAAGCAAAGCTAGTTAGGACGGGCCAAACAGCAGACGACACTTTCGCTGCTGGAGGCGGAATGATGTATAGAACTAAGCCAGTGTGAATGTTGCTATTTGAGTATTGAAAGCCAGATTGATTAGATCGAGCAAAATAGCAGCCCACACTATCGCTAATAAAGGCGGGATTGAATCACTTGTCAGGAGTGGAGCTAGCACGGCCCCGTCAGGAATCTCTAAGCAGAATACTTAAAAATGATCATGAATCTTACATGATTGCTAGCAAAGGCGGGACTGGCTCCGACAGACCAGACCGCAGCTATTACGTTCGCTATTAGGGGCGGGATGTTATTTACAACTGGGCGCTAGTGTGGATGCTGTGTTTATATGGCAAAGAGAATAATGATTATAGCAGGCCACGCAGCGATGGACCTTTTCGCTGCTGGAAAATGAAGAATGTGCTATACTCACCTACAATACATGGTCATGCAGGGCCATACGTATCATGGTGTAAGCCTTCTTTGCCAAAATTGGGACGTACAGAGCCCATCAGGACATGGAGATGTGGACCTTTATAATCTATATGTCATGGGTCTGATACATTACTAACTCCACGTCTGTCCATTTGCATGAATGTGCACAGACTGCCAAACATGAAGGGATGAAATCTTCAAGCATGACGCTTGTTCATTCTTATGCATCCCGCCCATAGACCTTTGACGGGGCTGCGTCATATTCATTACAGACACGTGATTTAATTTTATTCACTGCCCTCAGTTTCTATTGGTCTAGGGCACAAACAAGGAGGATCTTTGCTCTCTATAAAAGACCTGTCACTAGCCGCGCCGCTCATCCTTTGAAAAAGTTGCGCACGCAACGAAACGCGTTAGGAGAGGAAATAGGAGACGGCGGCTACCGTTTTATTCCACTTATTTTAAGCTTTGACGTCCAGTTGAACAGTCACAAGGGAAAAAGGGAAAGAAAAGGACTCCCTCCCAACCTGTGTATTCATATTGGCGTGTATTACTTCAAAGAATATGTGAGTGCATTTCTGTTATTAAATAGTCATTTTAAGAAAAGTTTCCATGGGGTTGCACTAGATTTCTTTTATGCTTTTTCACAATATATGAACGGATATCATCATGTCCGGGAGGAGTGTACAAGTTGTGCACTGAAGTAACCAAGCATCTGAAATCTTCCGTGAAACATTAATTGATTCAAGGCTTGTTAAATTCAGCCATTTGGTAAGCGCACATGTGTGGAGGTGACGGGCACGTGTGATATTACCATTTTTTGTGAAGTGCATGCACCGTGGGACGAGCTTTTATTCTACATTTTAAAGACTGTTTCCTGTGGCTACATCATACAGTGCCCGGGTTGCTCCGTGTCTATTAATTATATTAATGAATTATTATTATTTAAAGATTGTTCCATTGAAATGCATTGGAGAGCGCCAGGTAGCGAGAGGTCATACCTGTCGCTGTTCAAGGTCGGACGCTGGCGCTGTGGGCTGAGGCTGGAATAATGATGAATGAGTGGCTATCTGGCGCTATCTCAGTCGCTAAGCAGGATTGGCTTGATAAATGTGTGATTGTGGTGGGGAGCCGGCGTTCTCGTGGCGGGGCCCGTCATTACCGGCCGCTCACCAGTCGCTACCTGTCGCTATTCCTTCATAATCAAGGGCCATACTGTACTTTATGTTCAGAAAGAAGTAGCAGGCTTATATAATATGGCAGAACTAAGAGGTGACTTTACAGACATGGCTCTGGGTTTATCAGACTGTGGCCAGATTATATCAGAGTGGAGGGACATGGCTAAGAAAGTGAGCTATAACACCTGATCTTATTTTTTTTGTAGCCAATCTCCAGGGTTTAGCTTCACTACCCAAATGGCAAGTATGATTAATTTTATTCTGCTAGGCCACACATGTCCTATAATGAAACCAGCTATATCTATCTGTGTTGTTCAAATGAATACCAAATATTTACAGGTTGAAAAATGTCTTTAGAAGTTAAATATTTGATGTACTTACCTATTGACATGAATTTATCTAAGGTGGAAATGTGCAAAACACTCCAAATAGCTTTTTTACAGGAGACTTTGCACCACCAAATGAAAACTAGTAAGCCAAGTATATATATATATATATATATATATATATATATATATATATATATATAAAAATGATGTTTCAGTGCTTTAAATTTACATTGTGTTGAATAAAAGAAGATTTGCATCTCATAATATAATACACTGTATGGATGGAATCAAATAAAATGTAATATATGGGTTGATTCAAAGAAACATGTAACAGCTTGGATTTTGGTGCCGATCATCCTATTTTTCCCGAACGCTCGTGCGTTCGTATGAACTTGCGAGTGATTCAATAAGCAAATACGTTTCTATCCTAAAATATACGTCCGTTCGTATGGCAGTTCGGGAATCAGACCTATGTCAGTTTCCATCCTGAATTTTCCGTTTCATTTCTCAGGTTGCAACATTGGTTTTGCCCTTTTTCCTTTTTTGTCTGGACGTAAATCCTTCTGATCTTGCGGCTCCGCACTACAAACTTACCTCATTAAAGTGCATTCTAAATATTTGGTCTTTTATTTTTCTTTATTTCATTCATTTTGTAGTAACCAACCATTAATGAATGCATTTGCATAAGTAAATCTTACTTTGTTTAATTTTTAGTTAACTTGCATTTTTTACTTGTGGATTTAATTTTAATATTTATGCTTCAAATGGTACAACTTTAAATTTTTAGTGTGGTTACCCACACCCTCTATATACAGATTGCTCACAAATATTAAAAAACACCCAGCAACTTCTGCATGTTATGAGCCTAGAAACAGGCAAGATGGCGGCTCAGGTATTATCGGGCAGCCTGCAAACAGAAAGGGCCTTGTGACTGTGTTGCTCTGGATTCTTTGATTTCTGACCTTTCCATGCCCCCAGCTCTGCTGTGTCTGTGCAAAATACAGCAGTAACCCACATCCTGCACTTTATCCCGCTCTCCTCTCCTCAGTAAGTGTGATGCATCTGACCAAAGATGTGCTTAAATAATTAAACAAAGCAAAGGTAAACAACTACACCAATAAATGCAATCTAAAAATATTTAGTACCTCAATTTTAAAATAAATAACAAAGGACATAAGTTTCTTTAATTAACGCAAATATATTGCAAAATAAAGGTTTACATGCAAAGGACTAATTAAGGTCCACATTAAAATGCTTTTATAAGGCATACATGAATCAGGTATGCATTGCCATACAATTTATGGCCTCGGCCATGCTGATACATGCAGTTCATTGGAGCACAAGACGCGCAGACTCCTCCACATAGCCAAAAAACCTGTTCAAGAACAGCAATCCGGCTGCTAAAAGGTGTCGGCAGTGGCTTTCTTTTAAAACGCGTTTAGAGGTTTCTCTGAATCACACCTAAACACATCCAATTAACCTAAGTTTTACGTTTTGATCGTAAGTTTTAGGATTTGATCCTAAGTTTTACGTTTTGATCCTAAAATTTAGGAACGAACTTCCGCTGATCGTAAGAGCATATACGCATTCGTACGTAGGCTCGTGCGAGTCGGAAATGGCCAAAAAAACAGGAAAAAATGACTAACACCCACCCAAACTTACGATTCTCGATACGAAATCAATTAACTTTTGCTCTTTGAATCGAGGGGTTAGTGTCTATATATTTGTATTTATATGCTCTTCTGAGAAATGACCATATTCTCATTTGTTGAACCTTTCCAAATATCCAGATCTGTGAGAATTGGGTAGACACCAAGCTACTTTACATTATTGATTGCCTATAAAACATTTATGAGTAGCGATGAAGAAAATACCTGCTAGTGGTCATTTTGTCTTCCTGTCCAGTCCTTCTCTTCCAGACTTTTTTTTTAACATCTTCTTGCCCCCAGTGGGCTGTATTCTAAATCCGTGTTTTCCACATTTTTATTAGTTACCATAAACAACAGAATTCCTTGTGGAATGTCTAAATTACCAGGTTTTGATCTTTGGATCATTGCACTTTCACTCCAATATAATCTTTCTCACAGCATTGCAATATATAATTTTACATACTGATTTATATAACCAAGACGATCATATTTAAAGGACAAGTATCGTCAGCTTCTCTGGCAATGGGCTGTGTGTTAATGACACTTCTCTGCCTCTCAGCTTACTTCTAGTGCAAGAGAAACTTGTTACATTTAGATACTGTTGGCTGTTACATATGTATCTAAATGTAACAAGCTTCCCCCTGTACTAGGAGAAGTAAGGTATTTATCAGCTGAGAGACAGAGAAGTGTCATTAATGAAAATAAACCCACAGCCCATTGCTGGAGCAGTTGGCAAATGATACCTGTCCTTTAAGTTAGATATCTAAATGAATGTGTATCAACTGAAGGAAATACAACCCCTAGAATAAAACTATTATAATACTGTTTTATGATTTATAATAACATAAACCTTTTATATCACATTATCATGTATTAGATCTGATATAAAACACCCCGTTTGTTTTTTAAAAGATCACGTCTTTTGGAGTTTTACAGTTTTTCTTTAATTTTTTCAATAATATTTATATTTACTTTTTCATAAAAATCACAGGTATTGAAATCAGAAGAAGGTACAGAGGTCAAAATTTAGTTTTACAGTCAGCAGGCCTCCCACTCTTTCAACTCTTTATGTCCTGGATTAGGGGTATTCCACTTCCACTTCTATTAATTATTAAATTTGGCGAATCCATCTTGTTTCCATGTCCTTCCATAAGAACAACATGTCTGTTTTTTTTAAAAACAAGTGGGCTTTCTGAGATCTGGGGAAGTCTGTAGGGTGAAACTCACAAGGTTAAAAGTGCAAAGGTAATTCCCCAACGTACAAAGTCCATGGTTTAAAAAGGACAGGCTAAGGAATTCCTGTTAACATTGCTTCTCCTTAAGAGTTAAACAGTTTATCTGATAAGGGCTTCACACAAAAGGTGGATTAAGAACAGGCGCCGTGCAATCCACTACCTGTCCCTATCATGTCATTTTTTCTCTTTCCCATAAATATCATATCATCTTCATATTAAACTTGCGAGGTGCATCTGCAGTGGAGAGTCCAGCATCAGACTTTCGCGGTACATATTCTATCTCAATGTTGTGTTTAGTGTTTCCTTTCCCTCTGCTCCAAAGAAAAAGCAGGACCAAGCAGAATAAAACTACCCCCAGAAAGGATATAAATCCCATAGTAGTGGCAATGATTAGAGTCTTAATATCAAATGGGAAAGGAACAGTTGCACGCGTGCTGTTGACATCGCTTTCATTGGGCTGGTTTGAAATAAAGGCAAAGGTCTTATTGGGTTGATGAGGCCAGTCTGGTGAGTAACTGCGCACATGAAGATGAGCCAGTGATGTGTCATTGCCAGCTGCATTGCTTGCTATACAATGATACGTTCCGTTGTCTTGTATCTGGGCATAACGTACTTCCAAAGTTCCATCTGGAAATACAGTCAGACGGCCATTAGTTTTGCTGGTGATGAAAGTCTTTCGTGGAGACTGCCACAGTATGGTAGGTGGTGGATCGCCATCAGCACGGCAAAAGAAGTGTACTGTATGTCCTTCATCTACATGTACTACTTGAGGACTTCGATCCTTAATTCGTGCTTTTCTGCAAGAGAAATAATTTGGCTGCAGTACATCAGGAAAGTCTTTGAACTCTTTTCCTTGCACGTATTCTGGGCTGGCACAAGAAGGCTGCTGTCGATTAAAGTTGAGACGCCAGCGTCGCCGGAAGATCCACAGTAGCCGGCAGTCACAAGCCAGAGGGTTATGGTCTAAAATTAATGTCTCTAGATTGCCTACAGAGTGAAAGGAAGATTCTTCCAGTGTACTTAGAAGATTGGAGGAAACATTGAGTACACGTAAATGATTTAAACCACGGAACGCATAAGGTTCTACAACAGACAACTGACCACCTACCAGGTGGAATTCCTGAAGTCTCAGCAACTCATGCAACATAGATCCCTCCACAGATGAGATAGGGTTATATGAAAGGTTAAGAAAGCGCAGATAAACAAGATGCCTAATTGCCACGTATGGTATCGTGCTTAGATTGCTGTGTGTAATAGAGAGAGATGTTAAATTTAATCCATAAAGGCTGTTAGATGTCATTGTGTCCAAATATGGCCAATGAGCCACTTCTAAACTTTTGAGTCGAAATAGCCTTTTAAAAGAGTAGTCACGAATAATGTTGATGTTAAGGTACCGAAGCCGGAGAGAAATGAGACCATGCAGGTGAGATAATGCCTCTGTGGGCACCACGGTAAGGTTGCATTTTTCTAATGTCAACTCTTCCAGGCTGTTAAGTCCACGGAAGGCACGATGAGAAATGTATACCAAATCATTGTCTCCAACTTCTAGAGATTTGAGGTTATAAAGGTCCTGGAACATGTCATCAAGCAATATCACAATTTTGTTTTCACTGATGTCAAGCTGGGTAAGATTACTGAGCCCTGTGAATACACCCAAGGGGATGAGCTTAAGTCGATTACTTCGTAGCCCCAAAGATCGTAGGTTGAAAAGGCCATTAAAGGCACCTGGTTCAATTATGGACACAATATTCTCACTAAGCTCCAGCTCCTCAAGGTATGGAAAAGAAGAAAAATCGTCCTGGTTAAGAGCTTTGATCCTGTTTTTGCTTAGGTCCAATAAACGTGTGTCAGTGGGGATGCCTTCAGGAACGTTGAGGTGGCGTTTGCGGTGGCACAAAACAGAGCGATCCTGAGCAGAGCATTCACAGCGCTGGGGACAACCCGAGGCCGAGCCCGACAGGAAGGATCCCACTACAAGCAACAGGATGGGACACAGGCAAGAAGGTAGTGGGAGAATCATACTGAATCGTGGACTCACCTAAAAACACAAAAGAAAAGAAAAACAGGATTTAAGCATAATAATAATAAACCATAAAAGTATAAGCAATCAGGTATATGTTGGTCCTTAAGGAGCATCTGTGGCCTGGTAAATATTAATAACACTTAATTTAGTTTCAATGCAGCTGATCCCTTTGCTATTTCCAGAGCTGTGGCTGGTATTGTTTGCATAATGGATGCCAGATCGGGGTGTGCTCTACTACCTGAAGTGGTGCGCGAGATTGGGGCTCAAAGGGTTTGTACAAGCATATAAAAATAAAAATAAGCATACTCATCTGTGGAGGGAACTACAAGCTGTCGCCAGCACCATTCACGGGCAGCAACACACCACCTCAATTGCAATGAATGGAATGTTTGTGTTCACAACACTGTAACTGACACAAGGGTGGTTGTTTGTCCCCTTTATCACTGGTGAACAGGTGAATCGATCTCTCCTATGTTGTTGGTGAAGTGGGGACTGAACCGGCGTATGATGAAACAGCTGCAGATGAGTTGGGTGTGTGTGTTTTTTTATTTTATATGTTTATATGCTAGGAGTGGCAAATAGAAGCTTCAGCGCATGACTTAGCAAGTAGGCCACTATTGGAATCAATCAACTGGTGGTGATGGTGGGGGTACTTTAATCTAATTATTTCTTTTGCAACTGCCCCTGTGGGATTAGCCATGCTGGAATTATCTAATTCATTTTAAAGATCAGCCTACAGATGCTCTTTAAAGGAAATGTTTTGCAGAGTGTTTCTAATAAGCCGGACAATCATTTTGTGAATCGGCAGCCAAGTCAGTTATCAGGAACCACACTTTACTTGGTTACAGTATATCAGCAATATCATATCCAGATAACATGAAATTACATCAGGATACTCAAAGACCGACTGAAAACCTGAATCTAAGGATAATACCAACTATAATGACAACATAACTAGACCATAACAACAACTGCATAGGGGGCAATATTCATAGAAAAGGTATATTTTACATGTAAGGAAAATAGGTTTAATGTGCTGGGGCGAAGAGAGAAACTATTTACTCCTGTCTATGCTGTAAATGTGTCAGTGTAACGCTACAAAGTAGAGTTTTGCTTCCTAATTTTTTATTGGTTGCAGCTTTTCAAGGCTTGCTAGCCCTGTCTCTATACCATATTACACACACCCAACAAGAATAAAACCAGACACAAAAGAGGAATATTAAACAGCAGCATTAAACTGAGCACTAGCACTAGCATTTTATGTAAATGAGGCTACGGAGCTTGTGGAGCATCCTGGAATTATATGAAATGGCTTAGATGTGGTCACTGGTTTGTGCTACCTTTACTGCGTATTACAGATGTAAACATAGACAGGCCACCACCTTCTCTGCTATTTTATTGCAGACAGGGCAATTAGGCAATTAACACTAATTATAGACAAGGAAATTTAGTCTGGGAAAAAAGAGGATAAACGAACGCATAGTCATATTGGGGCAATGTTCTTATTCTGATCTGACAACGTAACATTAGCAGCATCTTCTACTATTTTCAATTTGCATACAAGCGGAAAATGTTCTACTGTGGCTTAACAACAAATCCTAATTGTAATTCTTCCCGTGTCTCATATCGCCAACACATGGGTGAGATTTCAACACTAAACTGCTAAAATACTTTGACTGGTATCTTAGAAGGCAATATGTGAGCCTGCATAGAACAGCACCTCATTCTTTACAATGATATAACTTAAACTTTGCTGGGTATTTTGGATATTATGTACATTGGCAGAATATTAAACCCTTTATTAAAATTTATGTCCAGGCACACTCAAAAATACTCTCATTCTGTAAGGCTGCACATGGCAATGTTCTCTTTTATTTTTATTTTTTTAAGACAAAGCATAATAAGTATTTATAAAAGAATGTTTCAGCTCGTGTTCCTTGCGTCTTCTGTGATGGGAGTGACAGGGCTAAGGACAAGCACATGGTGTGCAATGCACTGGAATGAGCTGGTTTTGATTGACTGCGTGGAGGGCTTCATTCTAGCCTGTCACTAAGTGAGAAGGTGTCAGCCTGACACGGGTCTCTGGCTTTGATTTGTGGTCAGGATCAGGGGGAGAGGTGCTGGAGGCAGAGGAAGAAGAAATTCCCCTTCCTTTCATTGACTATAGCAAAGAGACAGTATGGAACTGACTCTGCATCAGTTAAGCTGCCAGGCAACTGACTGTAAATTTTGACTGGTTATTCTATTTAAAGCGTTAATTCGTTGAAAATATATAGCTACATAAAGCTAGCAGAAACCGTAATATTTCACATAGACATGTATGTCACAGCTCTTAATCAATTCTAAAAACACGGCGGTTCAGCGTTCTTGCTCATTGTCATGCCTTCTTATGTTATTTCCCCTTCAGCATTACAGAACACAGCATAAGCATTATTTAATGATGGAAGCGTAGAGACTAAACTGCTAATACTCAATGTGAAGACACTGCATGTAGACACTAATTGTGGAGCAGACAGGCAGCTGTCACTCACTCACTTAGCCCCAATGACTTATTTACTCCCTAGAGTTACTTAAAATTATGAGAAAACCTGGCTTTTATCGGATTTTTTGTTAACAAAGTCCAATGCATTTTTGCTATGCAATAATAAGACCCAATCACGCAGAGACCTCAACGGAATTCTACCAAATGTATTTGTTTAGTCGTTGCTTTGTCTTAATTTTTATTCTAAAAAGGACAGAATTCACATGTCATTTGAAAGTACAATTGTGACATAGAATGAGATATTACATTTTAGTGCATGAAATGAGTATCAAGAAACACAAATAAAGAGACAAGCCAAGACCATATCACAATAGTAAAATATTACAATGGATAATATGGTATTCCAAATGTGAAGGTCAGGAGATTATGTGGCTGTTTAGTAAAATCATGTACTGTCCAAGTAGAAACTCCCAAGGATTTTTCGTCAGACAACCATTGCTTATCCAGAGGCGTTTGACCTTAGGACAAGTCCATTATAAATGGATCATGCTGCCCTCACTACTACACCCCCTGAACCAGTTAGGTGAGGTAATAGGTCATCAGCACCTTATAGTTTTTGGCTCATGCATTTATATTGAAAGTGACAATCTCCCATATCAGGACCCAATCATCATAATCCAACTTTTCCCCTAGTGTGGTCATATAATAAAGGCGGGCATTATGGGGAGGGGTAGCAAATATATTATTTCCTTTTATAGATCTGGTTTGAATCACAACTTTAGTGGGACACCAGATTACCACTGATCACATTTGTGCATATCTGTGTACTCACCTGCAGGAAGCTGTTCCCAGTGTTGGAAAATAGAACACAGAGCAATGTGATGAAGCTAAACAAGCTTCCATTGCAGCCCTTCACTGCAATGTGTTTTAGATTATGAAGGGTTAGTTCTAGCTATAATGACATGATGTAAGATACAATTTAACTGAATCAAAAGAGTGTTTATCCAGAGTGTTTGTCACTGTCTGCCCTGCTGTCATAAGTAGTGTCCAGGTTAATGTTCCAAAAAAAAATGTTATATAATATAATGACCAATGCATGCTTTCACACTCAAAAGAATGTGCACTGCATTTAAGCCATATATGCAGTGAGACAAACACAAACCAGTGAGCATGCCAATTAACATACTAGGGGCAGTGTGTGCACACATGCCCAAGGCGGTGGCCTGGCCGTACCATGGCACCAAGGAAGCAGTTAGCGGGTTAGGTGCCTTGCTCAAGAGCACTTCAGTTATGTTCCAGCTGGGAATCAAACCTGAAGCCTCCACAAGGTAAATTCCTTAAACCGGACCTTCACTATGATTTATTGAAAATCCCAAACCCTTAAAAAACTATTCCCCAGCATCTAAAGTTAATATATTTTAAGTTTTTAGTCACTTGTTTAAAGGCTCATAACATGCAGTAGATGCTTGGTAGGATGATTTTTAATGTGAGCAATCTGTATGTACAGGGTGTGGGAAACATATAAGATAGACTCTTATTCAGAGTGAAGTGGTAACTATACATTAGAAAGTTTTATGTGCTGGGAATTTAGATCATATATAGTCAAATATTTGGTGGCAGGTCTATAGGCCTAAAGAACCCCTTTGCTGCTCTAACTCGTATCACCTTTTCCAGACAGGGTCCCTGTCTGAACTGAGGGACAGGGTGACAATGGAGGGGGTATTTTGGGTGCCCCAGAGACAGAGTGACTCATTGTTTATAGTGTAGGTATATTTAGGGTCTTGAAACTCACACCAATTTTGTAGAACACAGGATAAAATTACCTAATCTTAGTCTCTGATCCTTTTAGATCTCACTAAATCTCAATCTGATCAATCAAATAGTATGTACCTAAGCCTTTGTAGTCATGTTCTTTGTGTGAACTGCAGACACAAAAATGGACACAACATTTATTAAAAATAGAAAGATGAAGCCCCTTTTTGGAAAGTGCCCAACTGCTCAAAAGCTGGAGTCAACAATGCCATCGGAATGTTGAACAAAGAACATCATTGTACATCACAGCACGATGCTCCCAGAGGCCAGTGAGGGGAACAGATGAGCTTGAAACACTGGGATATTTATAAAGTACTTATTATAGAAAGCAAGCTCCAGACATTGTTGCATGCAATTTTAATGGACAACTAATATAACTGCTATGACCGGGAAAAGTCAATTGCCTGTGTGTAGAAATCATGTGATGTTCCACAATAATGGGCTTCCTTGTCTAAACTTTCTTCAGTATTGGATATAGTGTTATAATAACTACTAAACCATAGTTAGACCCTCTTCTACCCACCTAGAAATGTTAGGGCAATCTGGCCAATGATAAAGGTAACACTGCCATCCTACTGTGCATGTGCCATGATATTTATTGGCCTTTAGCTGTGTGTTTTGGTGGAGAGCATTAAACCGGACCAACAGCTTGGTACAGTTGAAAAAGAAGGGTAGTAGCCATTTTGGATCTTCCTCTCCCAACTGACATAACACCCAATGCACAGTAACAGGAAGCCCAGCATGACTTCCCATTTGCAGGTGGCCTGCAAGCCCATGAGCTCCCATCTTGTTTTTAAAATGTATCCCAGCAGGCATTATAAAAGGTTAAATTGTTCTTTATTTGCAGCAATCTAAATTGCTGTGGGGAGGGAAGCATATGAGAACTGTTTGTTGTGTTGGTCTTATTTAATCCATTTTTGACTGTTGGTCCACTTTAAGTATAGTAAAAGCTGCCTGGCATCTGCACACCAAGGAGGATTTACATTGTTAAAACACTATATCACATATCTTATTGGTTGCTGTCTATAATTAAAAGTAACAACAGTAATTATATGCCACCAATGGAGGAGCAGCCTCCAATGGCCTTAATTTGAGGTTTTGCAGCCCATGTCCCTGCAGCACATTTCCAAGTGCTATGGGGGAAGAATGACATGCTTACATGCAGCAGTGAAGCCCCTTATACTTAAATAGGGCATCTCCTATTTTGCCTAAATGATTGGAAAGTTTAGAGACTATAATAATTTATAGGTTAGTTTGAAACAAGCTGTGTGTGTCCAGAAGGGATATAAATATGTAAAACCATGATCTTAAGTGTAACATAATCTAGATAAACTACAAGGGAAACAAGAGGAGGGAGCCCGAGCCTAATGCCACATAGATGCTTTCATGGCAGAGCTTTCCCTAGCGTGCAGAGCTGTCTGTGGCTCCCATCAAAACAGGAAGATGTACGCTGAGAGTATTTCTCTGCTACCTCACAAGGGATATTAAACCCTAAAGACTTCAGCATGAATTATCAAGGTGATGGCACTAGAAATTAAACATTCATGTGAAATTTGTCTTTGCAGACTTTTTGTACTGGGTAATGGTGCACACTAGCTACAAATATAACCCATAATTCCTAATCAGCTTCCCTAAAGAGAATTTGCATCTAGTATATAATTACATTTATGTAGGAGAAATCACTCCTTAACTTCGCTTTTATACATATGACTAAGCCGACTTGCTATCAGTATACTTTTAAAGACCGAGAGCTGGGTGATGGTGTAGAACAGAGCAAAGACTGATAGGGTGACTGTGCCTGTTGATAGATAATATACAGGATGACACCCCCCATCTCACATTCTCTTCTGAAAACTGCAGCTTCTGGCAGTAATTGAGTGGACTGGTTAGCGGAACAAAACCCGGGATGGTCGGCCTTGAAATCTAAAAGATTCCAGGACTGCCCCCTGACCTTCATCAGCTTACCTTTCTCTGTCCAACGGCACATGTGCATATCCTTGTACAATCAGAGCAATTTGCCGTACCTATGTCATTTGGCCAATGCCTCTGATTGTTTACAATGGGGAGCAGGAGTGGCCATATCCCCTGCATCTTCGGGCTGTACGTGTGCTCCCGTCCCGGCCATTCAGATAGGATGGGATGGGGTGGGAGGATGGAGCTGTGCCCGCTTATGCTCTCCGCTGAAGAACATCAGACCTGTTTGCCAAATTACATAGTTGTCACAGCAAATGGCTCTGATTGGACAAGAGCCAGAGCACTGTGCAAGGTGCTGTGACAGCTACAAGTGACATCTACAGAATTCAATTAATATGAAGTTTTTTTTTGCAACCTGTGTCTGGAATGGAATTCCCTCTGAACTCTAAAGGCTACCTGGAACATGCACCGGGGAATGTAATGAGTATTATAGGTTACTACATTCAACTCACCAATTTTCTAAAACATGGGTGCTGGTCCGCTGCGCGGGGGGGGGGGCACCTCAATTGCCAGAGTCCCCCTCGATTGAGTGCTGTAAAGCCTGCAAACCTTACCTGCAGTCCCATGATTGGCCGGCGGTTGTCACATCTCCAGTGCTTGGGCTTCCACTTTGCCAGCAACCGCCCATGTGACAGCCACCGGCCAATCGCGGGGCTGCATTTCCCAGAGGGAGCCAGCTGTTAGGTAAGGTTTGCGAGCTTTACAGTGCTCAATCGAGGGGGGACCCCGGCAATTGGGGTGCCCACCCCCACAGCAGGCCTACACCCATGTTTTGTAAAATGGGTGTTGGTCTGGTTTAAATCAAGCATGAAATTTGTATTTTCTAACAGCCTAGTAACCAGAGGTACTGTACTAGACATTAAAGTGGACCAAATCCCAGGATTTTGACTATCCTGGGTTTTGGTCCTTGCCCCGGGGCACCTCGATGGGTGGTGTCCCGCTGTGTGAAACCCCCCCAGGTTGCTGAAACAAACTCATCTCTTCCCAGTCCTATGGCGCATGCTCGGCCGCTCGTACAATCAGCGAGCTCGTACCCGCTGACGTCCCTTGTCTAAGCCTTCATCTAAGTTCCCAAAGAGGTGGCCCCAACAACCCCAAATAACAGTTCCCAAACAATACCGCACCTCCTCCACAGACAATCACTTCAATTTATTTTCAAAATTTCATCATATTTATTGGGCTTTCCATCTAAAATCTACATACAACACATATAACAATATACATACCCACATATATATAAAATACCCAGGGTTATCCATTAGGTAGGGCATCTCGTACTGAACCGCAAAAATATCCCCAAAAATACCTGTTAATAAATTTTCTCTCACTAAAATATAAAGTGCTTAAAGTGCTATACTGTGCAAATTACAATTGAAATCCCATACAATCAATATCAATTCAATATCTCCAAACAACATAAAATGTCAAAAGGAGTAAAGTGCAAGGTGTTCACAACAATAAAATTCATAAAGATCACATCACCTAAACACTGGCGAGTCTCCACCTTCATCGCTAAGCCTTCATCTAAGGCGAGCGTCTCTGAGCGTGCTGATGGTTGCATCCCCCGATACCTACTATCATGGAGTGTGCCCGCGCCGGCCATTCACAAATGCTCGGGCACGCACCCTGCTAAAGGGATAGGGGGGATGCGGCAGTTGCTCGCACATGCGCTGTTGGACCGGAAAACAATGTAAGTGTATGGGTGACCTGGGGGTTTTCACACAGAGGGGCATCCCTATGTTGGATGCCTGGGGGGAGGGAATCGATCGCTATGGGTTTTGGTCAACTTTAATGTTGTCTTCTGTGTATTTGATGGTGGGGACAGAAACTAATGTGAGGTGTGCATGAACACACATGCAATAGAAACAACAGTAATAAAAACAGAATGTGGCCTATGTTCTGCCTGTGCCCTTTGCTCTGCAATGTGTTTATTAGGCATGTGCTTGGCTCTGACTATGATCTATGGACTGCATTTGTGGCCATCATTGGGCAAAAAGCATTTGGTAGGTAAAAATACATTTTGACAAGTAAGCATTCTTAAACCAGCCTTCCAGCAAATCTCTACCAGGATTTAAGTATTTCGTTCCCCCAGAGAGCAGTACAATGTGCGGCGCCAGCTTTCTTACACAGGGACACCTTTATATTAATATATCATCTGTAGTGTAGGGTTAAAAATACAGCTTCTAAAAGTAGTTTCTAGGTGTGCCCGCCAGAAGGACCGAGAATATTGATGTGTTGCAAATGGCTGCTACTCTGTGGAGAGAAGGCATCCAACATTAGCTTGTGCCGTTCCTGAAGAGAATCCAAGTAAATATATAAACCTCCTCTTACACTTTCTATGTATTAGGAATATCTAGCTAGAAAATACCTAGTATACATGAGCAAATCTCCTTTCCATTTCTATCACAGCACTTGTCACAAACATTACTTATCTCCATAACAACATAACCATATAGCGTAGCAGCATAGAGTTTTCAGCAGGGCCACACATTATTATTGAGAGAAGATAGGCGATCCGCACTCCATAAACAGTAAAATAATTTCATTTATTTAAATCCGATTAAAATCATCTCCATAGAAACAGGCAAACCTTAAAATACAAAGTGACAATAGTCCTGGTAAAATAGTAGTAAAGCCACTAACGCGTTTCGGACCTTGTCCAGTCCTTAGTCATAGATACTCTTTATTATTGAAATGGCCCTTCTTAGCCAAGAAAAGTCTTGGTTGGATGTCATGAAATGAACAGAATGATATACTTACGGTGGAAAAACAAGTAACTTTGCCCTTTAAAGGACAATTTTTATTTGTCAGCTGGTTTGGTGTTGGGCTTGAATATAGTTACATCTCAGACACTTCTCTGCCTCTCAGCTGATAAGTCCTTATTTTCTCCTACTGCAGGGTAAATTTGTTACATTGAAATACGTTGTAAAAAATGGTTACAATGTATCACAGACTAGAAGCTTTTTAGCTGTGTTTACTTTGCCATATGAGAATGTAACAAGATTTATCATCAGAGAGGCAGAGATGTGTCTGTAATGAAAATATATTCAGCCCAATACAAGAAGAACTGGCAAATGATATATGTCATTTAAAGTCCAACATTGATTATCTCCGTGGCTGTATATATGTGCTTATACTAATCTACTACTGGAATTACTCACCCATGGTTTTTGCTGACTAATTGTTTTCTCTATTATGGACATATATGTAAGCGGTTATTTGTGCCTGCATGGCAGCAGTTATCTTGGTAATCCCTTTTCTGAAACTAGATTTCTACTCAAGGAGAGAGGAGTGAGCCCTGCACACACAGAACAATACTGCTATTCCCCCTGACGAGGTGAAGGAGCTCACTCACACTTTCACATGCTCAGCAGCAGTCTGGACAGAGCTCACATCTCTCCTCTTGTAGATCTTGGTGTACAAGACTTATACAGTTGCCAATAGCATCATACTGAAGACAATTAAAAGTGCTTCAATAAAACACATTTGCTAACATAAGAAGAAAAAAAATACAACTGGTAGCTGAGCACCTTCAGGACATTATTTTGGCACACAGAAAAATATACTTTTATTTTATTGAAAGTAGAATTCCCCTTGAAAGCCTAATTCCACTTTCAAGTGCCTTTGGTTAAAAGTGCCCATTTTTGTGTGCCAAAATGATGTCCTCAAGGTTCTGAGTTTATCTGTTATTTTTTCTTTGTTTTATTCTGTGTTTAAATAGAAACAGTTTTCTTTAGCAACAATGTGTTTATCTTAGCAACTGTACCCAAACTGGTATGTTTGGTGTACGGAGAAGAGACTTCCGGACTCGGGCTTGATAATCATCTGATTGGCTGAGGCAGAGATGACCCTCCTGCTCTAATTTAGCCTCTTCAGGTAAAGGGATCATGATCTTGTGTTAGCTAAAGGGTTACTGGCGTTCTCACGTGGGGCGAGATGCCAGTGATTACTGCTGCCTGAATTTTAACAAGCTGTTCTTTGTGTGTGTTTGTGTGTGTGTGTGTGTGTGTGTGTGTGTTTATGTGCGTGTGTGTGTGTTTATGTGTGTGTGTGTGTGTGTTTATGTGTGTGTGTGTGTGTGTTTATGTGCGTGTGTGTTTATGTGTGTATGTGTGTGTGTGTTTATGTGTGTGTGTGTGCTCATCATAGTTAGTGCAAGGATTCTGCGATTTGTAGACAGAAACTTTACCAAAGTGCTATACTCAAGGCCAGGAAAGCCACTCACATCACAAGGCCATAGTAATATAATAAACTGGGAAACGGCATGCTGATAGGTAAATCATGGGTATGGGTGGTAATCCTAACACATGTTTATTTTACATTTCAGAAAAGGAAATCAATAAGGTAATATGTCGAAAAAACACAAAAAATTATGTTTTTCTTTAGGCTATTGTCTGGTGGTACTCGAGATTATCGTTTGGTGGTACTCAAGGTTATTGATTGGTGGTACTCAAGATTATCATTTGGTGGTACTCAACCTGTGGTACATGCACCACAGCGTGAAGGGGTACTCAGACATGATCAAGGGTGCACCAGCATTGTGGGTCTGATGGGTTTGATATATCATCTTAACAGTGATACATTATTCCTTCTCACGTACTGTTACAAGACCTGTGACCTACTTATTTTGGTATCATTTATAGGTCATCCCCTCCTTGTGGGTGCTTAATTTGACTTTCTTGTTGCTAGAGGGTACTTGGTTGGAGTTTCTTGTCACTAGGGGGTAACTGGCGTAAAACATTTGAGAACCACTGGTCTAGTGGTATTCAAGCTATCATCTAATGGTACACAAGCGCCCACCAGAGATAAAAGGGGCAGGGCATAAAGCTACAGCTCCAATAGGATTCACTGAGTGGCCAAGTCAATAAGCCGCAATTGTGGAGCATCTTGGCTGCTGTTTTTTTTTTTTTGCAGACTTGACTTCGACTTTTAAACTATTTATAACTGTAACTGTATTCATGAAGGGACATGTACTAAAAACGTATGAAGAACCTTTGTACATCATTGGATGTTTTAAGCTGTTTTAAAGCTAAAGTCTGACATTTAAAGTGGGAGTTTTGGTCTTTGCCCTGGGGCACCCCGAACGGGGATGGTCCGTTGTGGGAAACCCCCCAGGTCGCCCAATCTCACTCACTTTTCACTCGCCTCTGTCCTAAGGCACATGTGCAGCCTCTCGTCTACTCAGCACACTCAGATCTGCTCCCTCCAATTCATCCAAGAGTTTGTCTAAGTTGAGTGGACTGGCAGCCGCATTCCCCGCTACCCTCTATCAGGGGCCATTCCTGCTAAACGGATAGCGCGGATGAGGGCGCTGCTCACGCGTGCACCGTTGGACCGGGAAAGGTGAGTTTTTGGGCGACCTGGGGGGTTTGACACAGTGGGGCATCTTGAATCTGGATGCCCTGGGGGAGCGAGTATGCTTGCAATGGTTATGGTCCACTATAAATTACAGTTCTCAGACCATAAACAAGTAATGAATGGGGTTGGGATTGGACCTGACTTGCAGCCTGAAACAATACAGGTTTCTCATTGCGGCAGGAATTAGAGTTAGACTAATGACAGGCATTCTGAATAACCACGTGAATCAGTGCCCTGTCATCCAAACAATGATGTATTACTTTCAGGAACACTAATGTTATGTTCTCTTCAGTTCTCATAAAGGCTAATGTGAGCTTAGCCCAATAAGAATGTGTGAGCTATGTTATATCCCTGCTATTTGCACGCCACTCTATTTTTTACCTCTATACAATAAGCAGTTATCTGTAAGAGCGGCTTGTTTTAATAATATATGCCACTGTTTTTTAATACTGGATATGCAGCAATTTTCTTCCTGGGCTTTTTTCTCATTCTCTCTGTGATAAACAACCATCTCTCTATACTCCCTTGTCACAATAATTTAAAAAGCTATCTCATCCCAGTGCTGCTTGTATAATGCATACAGCCTTGTTATCTCTGCACTTTATCTTGTATACAGCTGTATACAATGCATTACAAATGTAGGTAAGGATATGATTCCTTTCCCTAACTGTATAACCTGATACATTTCTACTAGTTTTTTTTTTCTTCCAGGGACTGGAACAGGTGGGATAACAGAAACATGTATTGTTAAATGGACTTTTTAGCATCTGTAAATGTAAAAATAAAAAACAGGTTACGCTATCCCTATCTCCAAGCCAACAGCTCCCAGCGAGCATTCACCACTGATATATGCCATCAGCGGTGGGGCAGCATGTATGCATGCTGGGGGCCGGTTTGGGATTGCGCTGAGAACACTACAACCAGACTGACTCAGTTCACAAGACTACAAGGGATCGAGCCTGCATACTGGCAGGTAAGTAATGTTTTTAAGCTAATGTACCTGGAGTGTTCCTTTAAAGGAAAAAGTCCTCAATCCATAATAGATTCACGCAGAATGGTACAAGCAACAAAATCACAACAAATACCATGTTTCCCTGAAAATTAAGACCTACCCCCTGGCCCCTGTAAAATAAGCACTGGCACCTATTTTTGGAGCAAAAAAATATATAGGCCCAGTCTTATTTTGGGGAAACACTTTGCTAAATAAAGACATTTTTTGAAAAGGTATAGGATTGACTTTTTAGCCAGACATCCTGACGTGTAGTGGTAGGACTAAATGAGTCATGAGCATGCTAAGGAGGGGAGTGACATCTGCCTGTGTAGCAGGGTTGTACAACCTTTTTTTAGTCTAAGGGAGGTTGGAATAGGTGGTGTGAACAGAAGTGGGAAAAGAGCAGGTAAGCAGGGGTGGGCAGAGGTGAGGTGGTAAGAGGTGGGTAGAGGTGAGAAAGAAAGAAGAGAATTGAACAGAGGTGACCTGGGCAGAGGTAAGGCAGAGAGCTGAGCAGAGTAAAAGTGGAAAGAGGTGGGTAGAGGTTTGATGGGAAGAGCTGTGGAGAATAGAGGTGAGGTTGGTAGAGGTTAGTTGGGAAGAGCTGTGGAGAATAGAGGTGAGGTGGGCAGAGGTTAGATGGGAAGGGGTGTGGAGAATATAGGTGAGGTTGGTAGAGGTTAGTTGGGAAGAGCTGTGGAGAATAGAGGTGAGGTGGGCAGAGGTTATATGGGAAGAGGTGTGGCAGATAGAGGTGAGGTGGGCAGAGGTTAGACGGGAAGAGGTGTGGAGAATAGAGGTGAGGTGGGCAGAGGTTAGATGGGAAGAGCTGTGGAGAATAGAGCTGAGGTGGGCAGAGGTTAGATGGGAAGAGCTGTGGAGAATAGAGGTGAGGTGGGCAGAGGTTAGATGGGAAGAGGTGTAGAGAATAAAGGTGAGGTGGGCAGAGGTTAGATGGGAAGAGCTGTGGAGAATAGAGATGAGGTGGGCAGAGGTTATATGGGAAGAGGTGTGGAGAATAGAGGTGAGGTGGGCAGAGGTTAGATGGGAAGAGCTGTGGAGAATAGAGGTGAGGTGGGCAGAGGTTAGATGGGAAGAGTTGTGGAGAATAGCGGTGAGGTGGGCAGAGGTTATATGGGAAGAGCTGTGGAGAATAGAGGTGAGGTGGGCAGAGGTTAGATGGGAAGGGGTGTGGAGAATATAGGTGAGGTTGGTAGAGGTTAGTTGGGAAGAGCTGTGGAGAATAGAGGTGAGGTGGGCAGAGGTTATATGGGAAGAGGTGTGGCAGATAGAGGTGAGGTGGGCAGAGGTTAGACGGGAAGAGGTGTGGAGAATAGAGGTGAGGTGGGCAGAGGTTAGATGGGAAGAGCTGTGGAGAATAGAGGTGAGGTGGGCAGAGGTTAGATGGGAAGAGCTGTGGAGAATAGAGGTGAGGTGGGCAGAGGTTAGATGGGAAGAGGTGTAGAGAATAAAGGTGAGGTGGGCAGAGGTTAGATGGGAAGAGCTGTGGAGAATAGAGATGAGGTGGGCAGAGGTTATATGGGAAGAGGTGTGGAGAATAGAGGTGAGGTGGGCAGAGGTTAGATGGGAAGAGCTGTGGAGAATAGAGGTGAGGTGGGCAGAGGTTAGATGGGAAGAGTTGTGGAGAATAGCGGTGAGGTGGGCAGAGGTTATATGGGAAGAGCTGTGGAGAATAGAGGTGAGGTGGGCAGAGGTTAGATGGGAAGGGGTGTGGAGAATATAGGTGAGGTTGGTAGAGGTTAGTTGGGAAGAGCTGTGGAGAATAGAGGTGAGGTGGGCAGAGGTTATATGGGAAGAGGTGTGGCAGATAGAGGTGAGGTGGGCAGAGGTTAGACGGGAAGAGGTGTGGAGAATAGAGGTGAGGTGGGCAGAGGTTAGATTGGAAGAGCTGTGGAGAATAGAGGTGAGGTGGGCAGAGGTTAGATGGGAAGAGATGTGGCAGATAGAGGTGAGGTGGGCAGAGGTTAGATGGGAAGAGGTGTAGAGAATAAAGGTGAGGTGGGCAGAGGTTAGATGGGAAGAGCTGTGGAGAATAGAGGTGAGGTGGGCAGAGGTTATATGGGAAGAGCTGTGGAGAATAGAGGTGAGGTGGGCAGAGGTTATATGGGAAGAGCTGTGGAGAATAGAGGTGAGGTGGGCAGAGGTTAGATGGGAAGAGCTGTGGAGAATAGAGGTGAGGTGGGCACAGGTTAGATGGGAAGAGCTGTGGAGAATAGAGGTGAGGTGGGCACAGGTTAGATGGGAAGAGGTGTGGAGAATAGAGGTGAGGTGGGCAGAGGTTAGATGGGAAGAGCTGTGGAGCATAGAGGTGAGGTGGGCAGAGGTTAGATGGGAAGAGGTGTGGAGAATAGCGGTGAGGTGGGCAGAGGTTAGATGGGAAGAGCTGTGGAGAATAGAGGTGAGGTGGGCAGAGGTTAGATGGGAAGAGGTGTGGAGAATAGAGGTGAGGTGGGCAGAGGTTAGATGGGAAGAGCTGTGGAGAATAGAGGTGAGGTGGGCAGAGGTTAGATGGGAAGAGCTGTGGAGAATAGAGGTGAGGTGGGCAGAAGTTAGATGGGAAGAGCTGTGGAGAATAGAGGTGAGGTGGGCACAGGTTAGATGGGAAGAGCTGTGGAGAATAGAGGTGAGGTGGGCAGAGGTTAGATGGGAAGAGGTGTGGAGAATAGCGGTGAGGTGGGCAGAGGTTAGATGGGAAGAGCTGTGGAGAATAGAGGTGAGGTGGGCAGAGGTTATATGGGAAGAGCTGTGGAGAATAGAGGTGAGGTGGGCAGAGGTTATATGGGAAGAGCTGTGGAGAATAGAGGTGAGGTGGGCAGAGGTTAGATGGGAAGAGCTGTGGAGAATAGAGGTGAGGTGGGCACAGGTTAGATGGGAAGAGCTGTGGAGAATAGAGGTGAGGTGGGCACAGGTTAGATGGGAAGAGGTGTGGAGAATAGAGGTGAGGTGGGCAGAGGTTAGATGGGAAGAGCTGTGGAGCATAGAGGTGAGGTGGGCAGAGGTTAGATGGGAAGAGGTGTGGAGAATAGCGGTGAGGTGGGCAGAGGTTAGATGGGAAGAGCTGTGGAGAATAGAGGTGAGGTGGGCACAGGTTAGATGGGAAGAGCTGTGGAGAATAGAGGTGAGGTGGGCACAGGTTAGATGGGAAGAGGTGTGGAGAATAGAGGTGAGGTGGGCAGAGGTTAGATGGGAAGAGCTGTGGAGCATAGAGGTGAGGTGGGCAGAGGTTAGATGGGAAGAGGTGTGGAGAATAGCGGTGAGGTGGGCAGAGGTTAGATGGGAAGAGCTGTGGAGAATAGAGGTGAGGTGGGCAGAGGTTAGATGGGAAGAGGTGTGGAGAATAGCGGTGAGGTGGGCAGAGGTTAGATGGGAAGAGCTGTGGAGAATAGAGGTGAGGTGGGCAGAGGTTAGATGGGAAGAGCTGTGGAGAATAGAGGTGAGGTGGGCAGAAGTTAGATGGGAAGAGCTGTGGAGAATAGAGGTGAGGTGGGCACAGGTTAGATGGGAAGAGCTGTGGAGAATAGAGGTGAGGTGGGCAGAGGTTAGATGGGAAGAGGTGTGGAGAATAGCGGTGAGGTGGGCAGAGGTTAGATGGGAAGAGCTGTGGAGAATAGAGGTGAGGTGGGCAGAGTTTAGATGGGAAGAGGTGTGGAGAATAGCGGTGAGGTGGGCAGAGGTTAGATGGGAAGAGCTGTGGAGAATAGAGGTGAGGTGAGCAGAGGTTAGATGGGAAGAGCTGTGGAGAATAGAGGTGAGGTGGGCAGAGGTTAGATGGGAAGAGCTGTGGAGAATAGAGGTGAGGTGGGCACAGGTTAGATGGGAAGAGCTGTGGAGAATAGAGGTGAGGTGGGCAGAGGTTAGATGGGAAGGGGTGTGGAGAATATAGGTGAGGTGGGCAGAGGTTAGATGGGAAGAGCTGTGGAGAATAGAGGTGAGGTGGGCAGAGGTTAGATGGGAAGGGGTGTGGAGAATATAGGTGAGGTGGGCAGAGGTTAGATGGGAAGAGGTGTGGCATATAGAGGTGAGGTGGGCAGAGGTTAGATTAGCAGAGGTGGATAGAGGTAGGCAGATGTGAGCAGAGTTGAGACAGGAAGAGAAGGAATGGACAGAGGTAAAGTAGGAAGAGGTGAGCAGAGCTGGGTAGAGGTAATGGGAGGTGAAGTAATCACAGGTAAATTGGGAAGAGGTAAACAGAGGTGAGCTGAGAAGAGTTTACATAGGCACCTCCAGAAACACCCAACACAAACGACTCACCAGTAGCACGTGTCACCCATCTCTCCAGAGAAGGTTATTAGTGTCTCTTTTCCTACTTGGGGATTTAGTAAGGCCTGCAGGCAAGGCAGGCTCTCCCAAATTGCTAGGGGTGCTGGGGGTCACAAGTGATGGCAGTGCAGGTTGCATGTGGCCCCCGGACCACTGCTTGTGCATTCCTAATACTGTACATAGAATTCTAGCTGTGGCCTCACAGAGTTCCAAACAGCGGCACAATCTCCTTCTTCCTACTGGTGATGCCTCGAGCTATGCAGCCGAGCATCCAGCTTGCTTTTTCTGCTGCCTGGCTATACTGTCCACTCATCTTGCAGCTATCAGTAATCAGTACCCCTAAATCTCTTTCCTCCAAAGTGCTGGCTAACACAGTACTGCCCATACAGTACTCAGAGCAGGGATTCCTTCTACACAACTGCATGGTTTCAGAGAGACATTCAACTCCAGTTTTGAACATTTATCCAGTAAAGCTAAATCATTTTCCATGTTGCAGACACCTCCAGGAATATCCACCCTATTACTAACCTTTGTATCATCAGCAAACAGACAAAATTTTCCTACCAAGCCTTTTCCTATGTCACTTACAAATATATTAAAAAGAATGGGGCCCAGGACAGAGCCTTGTGGCACACCACTTGTAACTCGCCTTTGTTCAGATTGCACGCCATTAACAACAACTGATATGGATCCTTCAGCCAACTGGAAATCCACTGAACTATCCAGGGATCGAGTCCTACCTTCAATAACTTATCTATGAGCTCCTTATGTGTCAAAGGCTTTGCTAAAATCCAGATAGGCGATATCCACAGCACCACCTTCATCTAACACTTTAGTGACATTGTCAAAGAAATCAATAAGATTGGTCTGACATGATCTGCCCTCAGTAAAGTTGTGCTGTTTAGGGTCCAACAGGATGTTATGTTTTAGATGGGAAATTAGCTGTTTTTTTCTATTAGTTTGACCACTATAGATGTTCAACTAACTGGCCTGTAATTACTGGCTTCTTCTCTACTCCCCTTTTTATGGATTGGTACGACATTGGCCATTCTCCATTCATCTGGAATCTCACCAGTTGAAAGAGGATGGTTTAGTAAATCAGTCAAAGGGGCTGTAAACACAAATCTGAGTTCCCCCTAGAACTCTGGGGTGGATTCCAGCTGGATGCATCGCCTTACTTACCTTTAGATGTGCCAGCTCGGCTAAAATATCAGCCTCCAAAAACTCTGGAGTTAAAGCGGTCCTTCACTCTGAATAAGAGTCTGTCTTAGATGTTTCCCACACCCTGTACATACAGATTGCTCACATTAAAAATCATCCTACCTGCATCTACTGCATGTTATGAGTCTTTAAACATCCAAGATGGTGGCTCATGGAACATCAGGCAGCCTGCAAACAGGAAATGCCTTCTGAGTGTGCTGCCCTGCATTCTGGGATTGCTGACCTTTTCCTGACCCCAGCTCTGCTCTGTCTGAGCAAAGCACAACTATAACCCGCTCCCCTGTACTTTTTCCCACTTCCCTCTCCTCAGTATGTGATACTTCAGAGTCAAGATGGCGACGCCCGTAAACCTAAAGTCCTGAACAGAGTTGCAGCCCAGTGGGGGAAATAATAATAAGTGACAAAAAAACTTAAAATATATTAATTTTAGATGCTTGGAAATAGTTTTATAAGGGTTTGGGCTTTTCAATAAATCATGGTGAAGGTCCGGTTTAAGCCATCCCAGCTAGATGCTATGCTATGACCATACATGCTATATGTTTGAAAGCCTCTATCTAAAATTACTGAACTAAAGTAGCTATTCAGATGGTCAGCCACAGCCTTTTCTCTGTCAAAATAATTATTTTCCCTATCTCTAACTTTTGAGACTGCATTGTTTTTCTTCTATCTTTCGCTAATATAATGGAAAAAGGTTTTATCCCCTCTTCACAGATTTGGCCATTTCTTCCCCCTTTTGCCCTTTAGCAGTATTTATTATCAGTTTTGCTTCCCTCTGTTTAATTTTATACGCCTCTCTGTCAGCTACACTTCCACTTTCATTATACTTCTTATAGGCAGACTTCTTATCTTTTATGGTAGTGCTGACTTCCCTAGTAAACCATAATGGTTTCTTCTTCCCTTTTTTTCTTGCTAGTTTGTTTCACATATTGCTTAGTTGCCTTTAAGATGGCCATTTTAATAGTGACCACTGGGCACTCACTTCTGCTACTTTGTTCCACTCACCTCATTCCTGACTAACATTTTGGAAGTCCCTTTGTACAGTAAACAAATCGTTTTAGGATAAATCATTTGCCAAGATGTAGCACAATGTCCACTCTGTTATATTTGCTGCAGCCTTGACAATATTTAGAATAGGTCTCATCCCTATAAACAGTGGCACCTGGAAGACACCTCACCTCCTTTAGCTCATCTTTAATCTGTCCAAAGTCCACACCTCTAGATGTTAAATCACCAACGAAAATATGCCTTCACCTATTGGTTGGTTTGGTAACTTCACCTTGTTGCCCCTTTGCACTCATTTTATATAGTCCCATATTTTAGTCCACTTCCTTTGAACTTTCCAAATCCTGCACAATCCGATCATTGCTTACATCAGCAGATACATCCAATCTCGCTCAGAAAGAACAGCATATGGATTATATTTGCTTAGTCCAAACTTTGCATGTTTCTGTTCTATATTGCACAATCTTCCAGAGCCACAGTTTTCCAGTCTGCCCCTCTCTTGTGAAGTCTTTGTGGTGGCTGTACACAAAGCTGATTTACTGGCTGGGATAGCTTCACAACTTCAGACTAAACAGTACAAACTAAAGAATGTAATCTTGATATTTTGTCATACAACCCCGTCATCTGCATACAAATTGGACAGCATGGCAGGTTCCACAAAGTACTACAAAAAACAACAGCCAGACAAGAGTTCCACTGAACCAAACCACTGCATCAATAGTAAGATTGGAGGAGCAGGGTGCCCTGCGAGAAGCAAATATTATTGCAGGCATTTTTGTGTCCCCATCTAAGCTGTGGATGTGGAAGTGAACCATCTTAGTAAAAATGTTGCTGAATTTGACCTTAGGAATCAGACTTCAGACTCTTGTGAGTTTATTATCATAATCTCTCTGACATATTCTGAAGTTACTTATAGTACATTATCATGGACAGAACAAGAAATGCCCCAAGTCACATAACTACTACTGCATGGCCAAATGAATGTGTACCTGCAATTTGACAGGCATATATGTGACCAAACTGGGGCACTGCAACCTTGACCTGAAAAATACATATCAATAGCTTTTGTTTCTCTATTACAGATATTTCAAAACATTTTGTAGCCTTACATTATTAGTTACTTTCATTTCTGTGGTGCTGCTGCCATCCCATTCCAGTAAGTGCCATGCTGTGCCTCTACCTTAGTAGCAGACAGTGCCCCAAGTCTGAGACCAATAAAAGGGGGGGGGGGGGCTGTATTATGGCCTGCACCACTCATCTGCAGAAAACAAGATGGCCCAATGGCCTTGGCGCCCAGCACCATCCCCTAGAAACAGCCCTGGGTCAGAGTTCCAAATAAAGTCCATGATTATTTCAATGTAAAAAATACAACACAGCAACTGAAGAGGCATAAAGACTGCTGCAATTTCCAATTGCCAAACCTACATACTTCTTATGTGTCCAAGCCTCAGCCCTGCCCCCCTTCTGTTTATTGGACAACAGTGTCTGGTACGAATGAGGTGTGATTTGCATTCCTGCCATTGTTACTTTAGCTTATGCCCTATTATGCTTATATAGCAGTACTGTGCAGTTATTTATATTGGCTATCCTAGTTCTAATACATTTTTACTAGCTACTATTTTCTTTAATCTTTTTTCATGAAGGAAGCGTATGAAGTTAGTGTAATCATCCAATAACTCCTTTATTTACCTGTCACTAAATGCTCCTGAACTTTTCTATGCTTTTCTAGCAGACAGCCATATTCAAGTCTTTAAAAGGGGCCAAAGCCCAGGATTTTCACTAACGTCTCCCTGGGGCACCCAGGTTTGGGGTGTCCCGCTGTGTGAAACCCCCCAGATTGCGGAGTCCACTTACCACTGTTACCGCTAGAGCAGCAGGCTCAAATTCTAGCCGCACTTGCGAGCGGTGCCAGCATCACTTGGCTCACTTTGGTTGTGCATGGCCCCGCACAGCCATTCAGTTGCCAGTGGACGGGATCGCGCACAGCCGGGGAGGGAAGCGAAGGTGAGTTTACTGTGTGGCCTGGGGGGTTTCACACAGTGGGGCATCCTAGTTTGGGATACCCCTGAGGGATTGAGTAAGCCACTTTAAGAGATCCTGTTGGAACAGACATGTTCAACCTGTTGGCCCAGCTGGTGAAGTATAGATAGCAGTAGGTCAGGACCTTGGGTACCACCATTGGCACTGGTACTACTGGTTAGGAACCCCTGTTAATCCTAAATAAGCAAAACTGTATCCATAGAAGTAAATCAAGACAACTGGAATTGCAGTTTTATTTACTTCATTTTTTTCTGAACTGAGAAAGCCAGTTGGACGACTAGTGAAATAAAATAAAAAGCAAAATAAAGCAGCAGCTGCCTTGATTTGTTTCTACAAATATACTATGACCTGGATGAATGAAAACAGATATATTTTAGCATGCCCCAGTGTTATATCCATAGGTTTTCCCTGCACATTCTCATTGCCAACAAAATGTACAGCTAAAATCATCTTATTAATATTAGTAATCAATATTATTAATAGGTTTTGTCAGTACTTAAAAGTATTTGTAACATTTATTTTTAGTGTTAAACATTGGTGGGTTAAAAGAGAAAGCCATCCAACAACTACATTCATTTGGCTGTAAAAAAACTTGTGTTGTAAAGTGAAGAGGAGCATGTAAATAGTACGTTACATAAATCTAGAGGTGACAAGCAAAGGCCTCAAGGCCACCATCAAAGACCAGCACAAAAAGGTATATATATATTTACTCCACAATTGTAGCCAACAAAACGCAAACACAATATATTTATAGCCAACGGCTGGGCCTTTTGGTAGTCTGTATAAGCCTTTAAACTCAAACAGTTGAGAAACATTAAAGCTGTTGTGATCTTGAAAAAAGGCAAAGGGATTATGTGTGGTATGCTGGGCTTCCCTACACCTGCAGATCTTTGTTTTGTTACTAGTCCATATAAGCTGTTCAAGCCAAGCATTCCACAAAGCTAGAAGTGTTAAAAGTCACTCGATCTATTAAAAAAAAAGGGGGGATTTTATTTGGTATTAATATAGTTACTTGCATGCAACATAGCATAGTTTTAATGTCTATGTCTAGTTCCCTTTTATATGTGCAAACAGTAACAGCATACCAATAATCTTTGATTACTATTTACCTGTAAACAGAAGTGTAAATCTGTCTTTTCAATAGTATATGGCTACGGCACATATATCTGTCTCCCTCTACTGCTCTTCCTTGATACTGTCCCCCCTCCCCTTTCTCTTAGCTGCCTGGTAATATGA
This sequence comes from Gastrophryne carolinensis, assembly GCA_027917425.1. NCBI lineage: Eukaryota > Metazoa > Chordata > Amphibia > Anura > Microhylidae > Gastrophryne > Gastrophryne carolinensis. Next base: position 269,318,293 of record CM051238.1, on the reverse strand, counting down.
GCGGCATTCTCCATATTCAGCTTTTTCTCTGGAGTATTTACCTCTGCTTACTGTTTGTGTGCGTGTATATATATATATATATATATATATATATATATACGACCGTTTAACATTCTTTATATAATATCTGCCCCACTGCTATAGCAATAGATACTGTTTCTTTCCTGTATCTAATTACCCAAAGGTAGCGATTTCCCAATACTCCCAAAACCTATTCAATCTCAGTGCGCATTCAGGTCTCATAAGTCAGCTGTTGGAATGGGGGTCAATAATGCTGCTAAAGTGTATCTACATGAGATGACTACTGACAGCAGAGATAGGCAGACGCTATACAGGTTCTAAGGATAGCATCTGAATGCTAACATAAGCGGGGGAGAGTGTTACATGTATGTGGAGTAGGAAGAAGAGGAGGGATGAAAGACAGAAGCTCTGTAGAGAAAATGGAGGTGGGTATCCGGGCAGGGTTTGTCCAGAAACACACCTTGATGTTGTTGGGATAAGTGATGGATGTAAAGGTACAGACTTAGGATGATATACCATAGAAAGACACTTTATACTGTACAGAACCAGTAGAGAAGAACGCAAATCTATTGTTTGTAATACACAAATGGGTTCCACACGTATTCTTCTAAATACAGTATATGTTATCAAGCATAGAAATTGCCAGCATGTCAGCACATGACAGTGTAGCAGTAGCTGTACATAAGGATGCTCCCTTGCCCAGAATTACATATTCTTTTCAGACTGCACTTGTTAGACGAGTATGACTGGCTGCATAGACAAAGACATCAATATCAAATGAAGAGATAGATGATATCTGTACCTGGCCTTCATTTTTCGCTGCTGCGAGATGCCTTTTCTCGTATCCATTTCCAAGCACTGAATAACACTGCAAGATCTTAACCGAGTCCTCCCTGCATCCACACAATAACATGCATCACACAATCACATACAAGCCGATGTGCACAATCACAGGTAGCGAGCGACACAATGACATAGGTATCCTAGGCAGAACACCAAATCCACAGAGCTTTCTATATACCGTGCAAGGACACACAGACAGAAAGACGAGAAGCACAAGGACACATATCCACTGGCACTTGGCGAGAAAAATACAGAGAGAAGAAAAATAAAATCCAGAAGAGGATAGGCAGCAGTAAAGCGACACAGAACAGGAATATTATGGAGTATGCATACACACTGGAGCAGGAGGAAGGAGAGGCATGTGGTAGAAAGGGTGAGCGAGAAGGAAAAACACACAGGGTGAGGGAGGAAAAGAGAATGCAGAGCAGAGACAAGCAGCCACAGAATTGGAGAGAAACAGGGAGGAGAATGGAGAGAGGGAGAAAAGCGGGGAGAGGGAGAGAAGAGGAGGAACTATGACAATGAGCTGGAGACAAGTAACCACTTCCAGCAAGAGAATCTGCTTCCTCAGTCCTGTGTATTAACTGTGCAATGTTCCCAAACACTGCTGTGTTTCAAAGTCTTAATATTGACACAATCTGACATCCCTAGCTGTATATGGATTGTCAGCTGCTCTGGCTATAGCTGCATTCACTGAGATAACTGTGGTGCCCACTACTACAAATAAAGCAGATAATTACTCTGTCCAGCTCTGCATGCTAACATGCTGTCTGTCTGGCTGCTAACAGATAACTGGGATGCCCTGAGCTGCCCGCTGATGGATTTCTGCTGCAAATAATCTATAATGCTTTGCATTGTGTACTGAGGTGGCAGTGATAACCAAAGCTGTGAACTGAGGGATGCGCTCTGCCCCTCATTATATAGTCATAAATAACAAAACAATATACAGGAGATGGCCCGGTGCCTAGGATAGGAATAACTTGTGCTGCAGGAATTACTGCCATACCTCAGTGATATACCGCCTGCTGCCTTCTGTATGTATGCTGTGCTGCCCAGTGACATCAAATGGAATGGATTCAGTAAAAGTAATCAGTTGCACCATACTAGTCACAGAAAAAAGTAGCAGAGAAAGGAAACATTGTAATGCATATGCCCACTCCCCATTTTTGTGACCCTACTTTGTTCCACATGGCTGCTGGAGGCCAATAGGGTTCACTTGACAAGCATGTGCAGCATCACATATGGCATGATTTTGCCTACCCAGCGACCAAAAGGATGATGTTAATGTAACAGCTGTAGCAGACCCAGAGACAAAGGCCGTTCAGTACTAACTGGCTGAGCAGCCCGCTATTGCACTGTGCGTTTATGGGCATCACAAAGTGTGCAGCATCCCTCATTACAGCCAATGTGCGGCATCTCTCCATTACAGCCAGTGAGCAGCATCCCTCATTACAGCCAATGTGCGGTGTTCCTCATTACAGCCTGTAAGCGGCATCCCTCATTACAGCCAATGCACGACATCTCCCCATTACAGCCAATGTGCGGCATCCCTCATTACAGCCAGTGTGCGGCATCCCTCATTACAGCCAATGCACGGCATCTCCCCATTACAGCCAGTGAGCAGCATCCCCTATTACAGCCAGTGTGCGGCCTCCCTCATTACAGCCAATGTGCGGCATCTCCCCATTACAGCCAGTGAGCAGCATCCCCTATTACAGCCAGTGTGTGGCCTCCCTCATTACAGCCAATGTGCGGCATCTCCCCATTACAGCCAGTGAGCAGCATCCCCTATTACAGCCAGTGTGCGGCATCCCTCATTACAGTCATGAGCAGCACCCCCTCATTACATTCATTAGCAGAATCCCTCATTCCAGCCAGTGTGCGGCATCCTTCATTAGAACCATTATGCGGCATCCCTCATGAGGGCCTTTGTGCGGCATCCCTCATTCCAGCTAGTGTGTGGCATCCCCCATTAAAGCCAGTACGCAGAATTGCCCCATGGCAGACAGGATATGGCATCCATCATAACAGACAGTGTGCAGCATCCCTCATTCCAGCGTGTGCGGCATCCCCCATTACAGCTGACATGTTTATAGCAAATGCCCATACGCACATAGGCCATGCACCCCCTCCCCGAAGCTAACAGTGGTGTGTGAGCCTGTGCATTATGCCCTTTTGTGTGTGTGTGTGTGTGTGTGTGTGTGTGTGTGCATGTGTGTGTGTTTTAACCGGGGGCCGGCTGGATGCTGGTAAGGTGTGTGTGTCTGTGTGTGTCAGTGGGACATGAATGTTTTTACATTTGCTACATAATATGCATAGGCATTTCCCCCCAGCCTTTGGGGACCAAAAACAAATGAAGCAAAAAATATGGTAGATCCCTATGTTTTACACTGATCCCTTTTAATTAAATACAGTAGTCCCTTGCTTCTGTATCAGGTCCGGGGAGTGGTTTAGACTTTGTTATCTTCAAATATTGTACCCTTTTTTAAAAAAGAAAAAAGAGATTCAATACTTTTTATAAACATGTTTTGGATTTCTTTTATCCAATTGACATTTTTTACCATAGCTTCTTCACGTGAACAATTTAAGATCATATAAAAGTTAAACACCCTCTCTAGCTTTAAAAAAACCTATACTGTACTTGCCCTTCCATGCAGCAGATTCCTCAGTGTCCGTATTGTTAAAAAGTATTTTGTTTTGACGATTCTGCCCTACAATGTGCACAAATCCCCTTCAGTATATTGGCATATGCCAATGGTTTGCAAAAGCAAGGCAGGTTCTCTGCTCCACCAATGTCACAGTGAATTGAGCATTCAACTTTAATTCTTGTCTACAGGGGGGTTGTGCCAGTCATTGCCTTGCTGTGCTAACACTGAACAAGATGGCAAGGGTGTGTGCTTGAGTCTGTGACTGGATCTTCAGGACAGTGAGTATTAATTTTCCAGACACCAAGGGATCTGCTGTGGAGGCGGAAACATGAGCACAGTTTTTTTGCTTGAAGCTAGTGTGGTTATATTAAAGGCATACGTTGAGCAAACTAGATCCTGATTCAGTGCTTCAGCTTTGATACATTGTTTTTACTAAAGGACAGGGGTGGACTGGCCATAGGACATACCGGGACAATGCCTGGTAGGCTGCCCCCCCCTGCACTGGCCAGCTGTTAATTCCTTAATGCTAGTGCTTTCTCTGGCTTCTTGCACTGGGCCAGGTGAATGATGGCTCCCATTTACTCGGCAGGCTCTGGGGCTCTGCCTCTTGGCATGCTATGGAGGTTCTGTCACTTGGCATGTTATGGGGGGCTCTGCCACTTAGCAGGTTATAGGGGGGGCTCTGCCACTCGGCATGTTATGGGGAGCTCTGACATTCAGCATGTTATGGGGGTTCTGCCACTCAGCATATTATGGGGGTTCTGCCACTCAGCATATTATGGGGGGCTCTGCCACTTAGCAGGTTATAGGGGGGGCTCTGCCACTCGGCATGTTATGGGGAGCTCTGACATTCAGCATGTTATGGGGGTTCTGCCACTCAGCATATTATGGGGGTTCTGCCACTCAGCATATTATGGGGGTTCTGCCACTCAGCATATTATGGGGGGCTCTGCCACTTAGCAGGTTATAGGGGGGGCTCTGCCACTCGGCATGTTATGGGAAGCTCTGACATTCAGCATGTTATGGGGGTTCTGCCACTCAGCATATTATGGGGGGCTCTGCCACTCTGCATATTATGGGGGGCTCTGCCACTCTGCATTTTATGGGGAGCTCTGCCATTCAGCATAATATGGGGGATTCTGCCACACAGCATGTTATGGGGAGGGATTCTGCCACACAGCATGTTATGGGGGGGGGGGGGGTTCTGCCACACAGCATGTTATGGGGGGGGGGTTCTGCCACACAGCATGTTATGGGGGGGGGTTCTGCCACACAGCATGTTATGGGGGGGGGGTTCTGCCACACAGCATGTTATGGGGGGGGGGGGTTCTGCCACACAGCCTGTTATGGGGGGGGGTTCTGCCACACAGCATGTTATGGGGGGGGGGTTCTGCCACACAGCATGTTATGGGGGGGGGGGGGGTTCTGCCACACAGCATGTTATTGGGGGGGGGTTCTGCCACACAGCATGTTATGGGGGGGGTTCTGCCACACAGCATGTTATGGGGGGGTTCTGCCACACAGCATGTTATGGGGGGGGGGTTCTGCCACACAGCCTGTTATGGGGGGGGGGTTCTGCCACACAGCATGTTATGGGGGGGGGGGTTCTGCCACACAGCATGTTATGGGGGGGGGGGGGGGGTTCTGCCACACAGCATGTTATGGAGGTGGTTTGGTGTGAACAGAAAAGTCCCAGACCATTTTTAACTCCAGTCCACCCCTGGTAAATTATGGCATAAAGGTTACCAGATACTGTTTTTATAGTGAGATTTATATAGTGAGATTTATAATAAATAATAATAAATAGGGCCTCATGATTGCTCATACCGTAACCTTTGCCTGTCATATTGATCCCCAAGATGCAGGTTTTACCTCATTTGGAAAGATTGGTAAACCTTGAAACAGCTGATACAAATGGTGCTTGCTTTCTGTACATGATGCCATAGAAACATAGAAGGTTGACGACAGAAGGAGACCATACAGTCCATCTAGTCTGCCCTTATGTGTATACTGTATGTACTCTTTATCATAGGATAGATGTGTGCTTATCCCAGGCATGTTTATACTGTAAATTCACTTACTGTTGATTTTTGTACTACCTCTGCTGGAAGTTTGTTCCAAGCATTTTCTACTTTTTCTGTAAAATAACATTAATAAAGTTGCTTCTGATCTTCCTTCCTGACTAGCTTTAAACCGGACCTTCACCATAATTTAATGAAAAGCCCAAACCCTTAAACGATTCCCCAGCATATAAAATGAATATATTTTTAGTTTTTAGTCACTTAATTATTATTCTTTCGCCCACTGGGCTGCAACTCTGTTCAGGACTTTAGGATACGAGTGCCGCCATCTTGAATCAGAAGCATCACACTTACTGAGTAGAGGAGAGTAGCATAAAGTACATGGGGGCGGGTTATAGCTGTGCTTTGCTCAGACAGAGCAGAGCTGGGGTCAGGAGAAGGTCAGCAATCCCAGAATGCAGAGCAGCACAGTCAGAAGGCACTTCCTGTTTGCAGGCTGCCTGATGTTCCATGAGCCGCCATCTTGGATGTTTACAGGCTCATAACATGTAGTAGATGCAGGTAGGATGATTTTTAATGTGAGCAATCTGTATGTACAGGGTGTGGGAAACATATAAGATAGGCTCTTATTCAGAGTGAAGGTCCGCTTTAAGTTGTGCCTCCGTGTTCTGTCAATAAGTTTCCCTTCCCCCCTGAGGATGAATGGATTCTTTATTAGCGAGAAACTTTCCATCATTCCATCAGTTCCTAACAAGTTTTATGTAGGCACAGCCAAAGTATGTAAAGATGAGTTCCTTATGGTCTGGGAACCATGGAGACAATATTCATGGCCTGAGATAACCCCCCTGGACTTAGGTTAGAAGTGGGAGTCCTGAGCAAGATGTGTAAGTTTCTCCCCCTCCCTTTTGTCCTCTCTGTCTCTCCACTCCTCTTTCCTTCTCACCCCTTCCTTTCTCTTTACCCCCCTTTTTTTATAGTTCTAATCCTATGTTCTTTTCTTATTTTTGGGATTTTATTTGAGTATTCTCTAGTCTATATTATTGATGCTTTGCATTCTCACAGTAACAGCTTTCTCCATACTGGTCAGAAATGGAATATTACAGCTTTTATTCTTTGTAACCCCCTCCTGTGCTATATCTGCACCAGTATAGGGTGGTAGGGCAAGTGGGTAGATGCATGACTGAACTTTAACATTTATTTCTGATGCAAAACAGACATATAATATGATTCATTAAGTGTAATTGAAGACATGACTATTTTGATCTTTGAAGTTCAAAGACTTGCACCTGGATTACAAAATAAAACATATTGAAACTTACGTCCTCAAACGTGTTCAATCCTTTTACATATTTCCTTTACATATTTACTGGGAATCATTTGACATATGCAAGGTGGGGAAGTGACAATGGCATCATGTGCCCTGATGCCTTCCTCTGCATCCATTGTAGTTACCTTCCTGCAGACATTGCCTGCACATGTGTCTCTTTTCCCAGTAAGGGCTTCAGCAGGTTAATATGCATATGACTAAATTACCTGCGCGACACAAGTGCAGGGATCAATGTGCTCTATGTGCTTAAGAAGTAAAATTACAATGATAAACTATGTTGCCCAGCAAACTGATGTAATTGCTGCCCTTGGCTGTATAATGAGACCTAGCTGCTGTGTCCAGCACTGACACTGTGTCAGTGATGGTGGAGATAAAGAAGGTGGCTGGAAATTGGACTGCCCAGTGGGGTACGGTGCGAAGCTCTGTGCCTTCCTGTGCTGTATAATAGCAATAACAAAGCTACTAAGTGCCAAATACTGACTTATAGCTGTGCAGCGTGTGAGCTCCTAGAGGCAGCTGTTGCTTATGAAAAGTAGTGTCGCTGCCGGGGCAGGTAATTACAACGACGGCTTATTAATAATAAATGCAGCCAACAAGTAAACATCAAAGAGGGACAAAGCACACTGCAGGGCATCACATCGCACGCAGGGCCCTCAAACCTACCGTTTCCTGCTGACTGCTGGATCGCCTCTGAATTGGATGTGTTTGTCCTAAATATCGAATATTCCTTCTGCATTGTAATTTTTAATGTGCTTTCAAAAAACACTAGTGTCTTAGGCCCTTATTCATCAAGCGATAGCGCCAGGTAGTGTCTGACGAGCGCTAGGTAGCGGCAGCTAACGGCGACTACTGACTCAAGTACGCCCGGCGGCGGTCACAATGACGCATTTATCAAGCAAAATGAGGCTAGCGCCGGCGAGAGCGACGGCTAGCGCGGCATTCATCATGAAGCCGCCTGGACCGAACAGCGCCGCTGCAAATTCCCTCACAGCGCCAGGTATGAGCTGTCGCTCCCTGGCGATGTCCAATGCATTTCAATGGAGCAATCTATAATTATTCATAAATAATTGTTTTTTTTTTTTTTAATGTCAAAAAATCGGAGACCACTTCTGCAATGTTAGGATTTATTTTTAAGTAAAAAAAAAAAAAAAAAAATATGTGCAGAATTGATCTAACAGGTCTGAGATTAATGTATTCATATTACAAAATGATTCTAAAAACATGTATAATGTTACATTCAAAAAATATGGTTGTTTAGGGGTTAAAAACTAGTTAATACACATCGCCACCAGCGCTCTGGGGTTTAAACAAGGAATGGACAGCGGCAGCACATTCGGAGCGTGATTTGTTGATGAATATGAAGCTAGCCGTTCGCTCTGGCCATTCGTTGTCAGGCGCTCACATACAACGCTGGACCTGTGAAACAGCGACACCCCAGCCCGTATTCAACATTACCGCACACCGACTGAGTCGCTGTCATCAAGCAAACGCCGGCCAAGCACAGCGAATACTGGCTGGCGCTGAAAAAATCACGCTACAGTCGCTCATCTGTCGCTACCTGGCGCTATTGATGAATCGGCCTCCCCGTATCTTGAATGTCATATCACCCCAATCAAAAACTACACAGCTCATATTTTTTAGACCATGGAAGCTGTATGATTGTGTCAGGTCAGAGCTACACCAAGTGGTGGAGCAACCATCTGTATAGGGTGGGCAGCAATGGCAGCGTGGAGGTTGATTCACTACTAACACCAGGTATCAGCAGATGAGCGTCTGTATAGCAACGCTTAGAGCGACCGCTAGTAGACACTGTAAGCAGGTATCAGGCGCTGTAACAGAGCGCCTCAGTCGCTGTAATAACCTGACCCGCATTGATGAATGTGATGTATGTTGGGCGCTCTAACACCAGTACAGCACTGCAGGGAGCGAGAGGTAGCTCTAAATCTGGTCGCTGTAGCATAGAGCGCCAGACGCTGTGTGATTAAAGTCTGTTTTTGAACACATATCCACCAGTAACAAAGCGAAAACACATGGAATGACATTGTTGTAACATTGTAACATTAACACTTTAGTGCCAGACCTGTAATGACAATTCTGCATAAAGATATAAAAAGTCAGAAAAGTTTCTAAAAGTGTTTGTTTGCAGCCAGGAGAGGTGACACAATGATTTGAGCAAAAAAAAATGGTCAAACACACTGTTTAAACAGAAGCAAAGGAACGGCCATTGAAATGTATGGGAGAGCGACAGTGAACGAAAGGTAATACCTGCCGCCCTGGAAGCTAGAGCGTTGGCACTATACGCTGAGCTGCCTGGATTAATACATGGGACGCTACATCAGCGCTGTTAGAGTCGCTCACCAGATTCTCTTTCAGAAATGTGGTTTTGCGTACAGCGCCCAGCATTCACCAGGCGCTGCCTGCCGCTACGAGGCACTACCTGGCGCTATCCTTTCTTAAATAACCCCCTTAATTTCTCTTACTACAGGATCACACATGCACATGAGGTGACACAGAATAGTTACAGCCATGACTATGACCCCGGCAGAAAACGTACTGTAATTACCTCTTTATCTCCATCTTGATGCTGAAAGAGGGGGAGTTACTCTTCAATGGTATACATTTAAACAGGTGATATTACAAGTTCAACCAAGCAAAGTAGACAAAGCCAGCCAAGCAGTTTTTACCCCTGAGGCCAAATGCGTGTCCAATACCACTGGTGTCTATACTCCAGCATACAGATGTCTCACGCTGGCAGAGCATATTACAGTGCAAGATGTCAAATATTGATTAACAGGAGTTACAGCAAAATCAGTAAAGTGCTATATTTCTCAGTGGACCGCACTGGCTTGCCTTCCAGCCAATATATCTCACCAATGATTCAGTAATCATTGTGCTTTATCGTTTATGGATGTTTCAGGAGTGAAGCTGAGGGGTGCCTTACTGAGCATATATACGCAAATGACAGATTAGGAGACTTGTGTCCATCTATAAACCATAACATTTAAAGGGATTGTCCTGGTAAAAATAAATAACTATAGGGGTTGATTCCCATTTAGCTTGTTCTTCTAAAAAAGGAGCAAGTTTTTTCACCTGTCTTTGAAAAATTTACAGCGGAACAAAACCAGAGATTTTGACCCAGATCTGCAGGAACAGCTTATCTTTCCCGGTTCCAATGGTGCATGTGCAGACTGTTGTCCAATCAGAGTCGTTTGGCGTGCCTATGTCATTTGGCAAATGGCTCTCATAGGCTACAATGTCAACAGCACACGCTCTCCTGCCCCAGCTTATCCCCAATGCAAGAAATCAGAGCTGTTTGCAAAATGACATAGGCATTGTAAATGGCTCTGATTGGATGAGAGCCTGTGCATGCGCTGCTGTACCGTGGAAAGGTAAGCCGTTACCACAGATCTGGGGGGTGTCACAGCGGGGCTTCCCAAATCGAAGGAAAGCCAGGGGCCTCCCTGTAGTCCTTTAAAGTGGAACAAAACCCACCAGCGGCTGGCTTGGAATCTAACACAGCGGGGAATGGAACAAAACCCAGGAAAGTCAAAATCCTGGGTTTTGCTAGAGAATATAAGTAAAGCATTATTATATACTTTGATTATGATTATGGACAATGTTGAATGTTATACTAGTGCACTTAAATTCCAATGTATGACAGGTCACTGCCTCTTCTATTTACAGGGTCTTTCTGCCTAGAGGTAAAAAGGTTCTTATTTGTACACTAAATACTGTATTTAATGTTTTATTGTTTATTTATTATGCATTAATTTATAGAATAAGTACATACATGTATAAGATAGAGATGGATCACAGAGTTCAGTGTTAAATAGCATGGACAATGGACACATGATTTTATCCTGGAGATGTGATCAGATACATGCAGTGCTTCTGTAACACTGATGGATGTGCACTTGTCCATGTCAATGCAGTTTATGTTCTCTGTCCTTGAGGCTTTCCACCTTCTGTCATTATTTCCTGATGGTGGGGGTCAACCTGTACTACATGTCCTTCTCTGCCCCCTCCAGCCTGTAATACTATTATAGGATTAGACAGATTTCATACATTTTAATGGCCATCACCAAAAGACAGAGGAGGTGGGTGGATTTAGAGACATTAAGGCAGAAAGGAAACAGCAAGACATTCACAATTAAGCAGTTTAGTGCAGGGGAATCCACTGTACTTGTAAAAACCTGCAAATAAAGCACTACTATAATATTTATAGGAAAACCCTCCCAGCCATGCTACAACCAGTGGCGTAACTAAATGTGACAGGGCCCTGGTGCGAACATTAAATAGGGCCCTTTCATGGCTCATACAATGTTTCTGTCTTTTAACTCAATTGGATTCAGCTAGACATCTAAAGACTGAAACAGCAGAGACACACGGTGCTTCATTTCTCTTAATGATGCCAAGTGAGCATACATATACAAAAGCTGGAGGAGCAACAATGATAGGGCCCCACCTGACCTTCTGGGCACTGATGCAGTTGCAACCCCTGCACCCCGTCAAGGAACGCCCCTGAAAACAACCTAACTCCAGCAGACCTGAAAACTCAATTGCCTTGTACGTTTACTTTCAAGTAATCTAAGCACTCAGGTGAACATACTAAAGTGCGCCCCTACACCTTATTTCTTTCTGATATCTAGTTCTACTTTTCAGAGTAACCGTAAGATTTTTATTTTTGTGTTTTATTCTCTTGGGGTAGAAAACAACAAAATACAACGCCACAACTTTTCCATGTAAGTGTAGAGCTCCACACAAATGAGCTAATTGCCCCTCTTAGAAATGTGATATGCCAATCAGGGTATGATGTAAATGGTTACCAAGCCATCAACCTGAATCCATGCAAGGAACTTAGTGCGAAGTATATTCAACTGTATATGAGGCATTCCAATAAAAAAGGACTTTAAACAGCTGTCAGGTCTGGAAGCAGACCAGGGCTCCCCAGCTTATGTTACGTGACAGGTGCTTTGTCTTCACACATTTCTGCACATATAGCATCTAAAGTGTAAGTCCGCTTTTCATTTAACTCTTGAAAGTGTATATTTTTGTGTGCCAAAATGATGTCCCCAAGATGCTGAGCTGATTTAGTCTAATGTTAGTAAATGTGTGTTTTATGGAAGCAGTTTCCACTACCTCAATATGCTCAACCCACTGCCCACGGCCCTCAGAGCCATCTGATGTGCTGTGGGGAAATAGAACTGACATGTAAAGGTAGTTAAATAGGGTTAAATTAAGCATGGGAGGAGCCCAAGGTGGCCTCGAGGAATGCGGTGACATTGGTTGTGCAATATGGTTAAGCCCTGTTGGGGCAGGGCTATAAATGAGGGACTTATATATTCACAGAGGCAAGCCAATCAACATGTAGAGCACATGTAGATTGTTGCATTTGAATGTGGTAATAGGGTGCTATGGTGGAAGGACATATGAGTGTAAAAAATCACTCTAATGGAGTTTGAGGGGACAGTGGGTATCCTGACTACTGTACAAAATATCTGAACCTATTCATTTTGGCCCGCAACTAGTTTCCAAATCTTTAAAGTGACCCTCGATTGTCAAAAGGTTGTGCACCCCTGGCCTAGAGTTACGGAATCGACCTGGTGACCAGAGGGAGGCAGGTTTTATTCCCCGGCCATAGGACTTGACTGAAGCACCCTTGAGCATCGCAGACACCTTTCTTAGTGCAACGCTGTAACAGCGCAGGTCAGTGATGGTCTGTGGTTGAGAAGGCGGACGCAACACATGTGTAACACAGTGTGTCTGCATTGCATTTTCATTTTCATAGACTTTACCATTTACTTATTTACTTATATATAGTTATTATGTTGCTGCTAAATTATTTCAATGTGCACAGATGTTTATTTGTGGAGAAAATCCCAGCTGGGTAATGATAGGACAGAAAGTGTGTGATTTGTTTTCCATTGTCATCCATTCTTACGCAGATAGCTTAGGGAAAAAGGCAAGCTATATTATGTCCTGTATTGTCCTGTATTGTCTCTTTGGGACACTATTAGCAAAAAACACAACCTGATTTCCAAACATACATCGGTAGCCCCTCTATGGGAAATTCTTGACTTTGAGCCAGGGAGAAAAAGAGCATATCTAAAATAGTGGACACAGAAATGTCTCTATAGAATTGCAGACTTTATGAATCTAAGTGGATTGTATGGCAGTTTTTAGAGACAAATTGCAACTTCTTTTAAGAGAAGAATACACATATAGAAAAACAGAGCATTTTTAAATCCTAGGATAATTAGAGAAGGGGAAAGAGTTAATATTACTATTTTTGAGAAATTATGCCTAACCTGTCCTGGAGGGAAAGGTGGTATTTCTACCTTATATAAATACTTCACAGATGAAGAACGCAAATTTGATTATATGATAAAGTGGGAAGTAGATTTACAGCAAACTTTTAAAGTTGAAGATTGGGTTGAATGTGCAGTTCATAGTTCTAAAGGTTCTCTCAACACGTCGATCTTAGAATCCAGCTTAAAGGTATTTACTCATTGGTAATTGGTTCTTAGTAGGTTGGCAAATATATATCCTAATATATCTCCTTTATGTTTTAGAAATTGTGGACAGGTGGGCGATATGTTTCATATATAGTAAAAATGCCCTAAGGTGGTAACGTTTTCTGGAACCAATCAATTAGTATTACAGACAAGGCTACTGGGTAATAGGTGGAAAAATCACCATTGGTTGTCTTATTAAATAAACCTGTTGTGGGGATTTTCAGATTTCTCAGTACATTTATTTTCTATGCTTGTTTGGCAGCTAAATTGACCATTGCTAAGTCATGGAAATGTTATTATTTGAAGCTTCAAATGTTTATTGATAAATTAAATTGGATAATGGTCAATGAGAAGCTAAGTAGTATTTTACTTATTAAAGAGTTGTGATTTAGGAAGATTTGGAATCCTTGGTCTGAATTCTGGAATCCTGGGAGGGAGGACGAATGGGGTTCTGAGTTCTTTAACTCCCCAAATTCATCTTAGCGCTATTTATTTATTGTATTTTTTTTTTGGGGGGGGGGATTATAAGTTATGGTCTCTATTTTGATTTAAATGGCTGATATCTGCATGGGACAAGGAAGACCTGCTGGACCCAAGATGGATGCCACATGGCGGGAGACAGAAGGGAGGAGCCGCAAACCAGTAGGAAGTGAAATTTTGATTATTAAAGTTATTTTTTGGGTGGCTAATGAATCAGATAACCCTAGCATGGCTTTCTCTCAAGATGGATGGATTGGCAGACATTGAAGAAGGGTTTTTGGGATAGCAGGCCCCAGGGCCAGATCTCTAAGATGGCATCGCTCAGAACAGAATTGCTGGGGTGGAAGATCCTAGAGCAGGGATGGCCAAGTAAGATCATGAAAAAAGTGGTCATTTCAAAATGTAAAAAAAAATCCCAAATTGGGTTTGAATCAGCTTAAAAGAATCATCTGTCTTTAGAGACCCAAAGCTTGTTGGCTAAATAATTATTTTAGCGTGGCAGTGAACATCTGACTCCAGGTGATTAGTGAAGCTCACCAAACCATAAAACCTGATGGGGAGGTGGTCACATGCTGGCCAGCGGGGTGACTTCAGAACTATAATGCAGAAGGAAAAACATCTAAAAACTAGTTGACATGCATTAATTGAAATAAAGACACCCCGCATGCATTGTAATGATATTTAGATGCACAATGATGTCAAACTGCAATCCTAAAAGTACATTCAATAATAGCATGATGGTTATGTAATTAAGGTTGTGTAGGATATTTTATTACCTAGAATGTGATAGCATATCAGTTCAAAACTGTAACAGCACATTGCTGATAATAGCTCAGCTTTGGAAAAAAAGATTAGACACTCCTACTATTTTACAGACTAGTATTTCTGGCAAGAAATTTGTGTATTGTTTTCAGTAAGCTGGAATGTAGTACACAATATGAAGCATTGGCCCAATTAGTCAATGGCTCCCCCCTTGTGAATGCTGAAACACAACCTCTGCAAGCAAGGCAAACACGGGTTGTATTATCTGTTTAGGCTCTGGACTCATTTATTCTCATGAGATATGGTGTGATTCACCAAAACCCTCGCCTCGGAATTACACAGTTTAAGAAATACCATCTGTAAGTTAAGATATATGTAAGTTAGCAAATTACCAATGGGAGACACTTTAAAAGACTGAACCCATACTTTTAATATCCTTAAGTAAGCGTTTCAGGTTGCCACTTTCTATAGGAGATGCCATAAATGCCATCTGTCTTTTTATGTTGGGAACATATCTAGGGATGAGCGAATCGATCCGGACGAACCCGGATTCGATCCGAATTTCAGGAAAAATTCGATTCGGATCGAATCCGAATTTCCCTGCGATTCGATCGCTCGAAGTTTTCCTTTAACATCCATTCATTTACATTACAGGCATTCTAAGATGGCGGACGGGACATGTCCAGACATGTAAGCTGGGGCAGTGTATGCTGGGACAGTCACATGCAGCCTATCAGCAGCCAGCAAGCCCGGTGACGTCACAGCGGTATTTAAGGCCGGCCATCTTGCTTTCATGCCTCATTTCTCTATTGCATTCGTGAGAGACAGAACGCTGTGTAGCTGAGGGAGAGACAGTTAGACAGTTAGACAGGCAGGGACAGACAGGGACAGGCTGGAGACAGGCAGGAGACAGACAGGAGACAGACAGAAAGTCAGCGGAAAACAGGGAAAGGAATGGAAAATCGGAGGCTGTCAGTTTTTTTTTTTTTTTTCATCCAGCCTGACAGGCTTTGTTAGGTTAGCGTTTTCAGGCTGCTTATACTAACTAACTGTGCATATATACTGAACTGATCTTAAGTCTGCTGTGAGGCATCCCATTCTGTGACTAAAGCAGCCTCTGTTTAAGACCATATAAGCATTTGCTCTTATTATATTTGAAATTAGCCTGATAAAGACACTTTTGCTGGGCATAGCACTACTTGTCCCTGCCAGGGCATCCCATTCTGTGACTAAAGCAGCCTCTGTTTAAGACCATATAAGCATTTGCTCTTATTATATTTGAAATTAGCCTGATAAAGACACTTTTGCTGGGCATAGCACTACTTGTCCCTGCCAGGGCATCCCATTCTGTGACTAAAGCAGCCTCTGTTTAAGACCATATAAGCATTTGCTCTTATTATATTTGAAATTAGCCTGATAAAGACACTTTTGCTGGGCATAGTACTACTGGATCTTTTTTGGGGGCATCCCATTCTGTGACTAAAGCAGCCTCTGTTTAAGACCATATAAGCATTTGCTCTTATTATATTTGAAATTAGCCTGATAAAGACACTTTTGCTGGGCATAGCACTACTTGTCCCTGCCAGGGCATCCCATTCTGTGACTAAAGCAGCCTCTGTTTAAGACCATATAAGCATTTGCTCTTATTATATTTGAAATTAGCCTGATAAAGACACTTTTGCTGGGCATAGCACTACTTGTCCCTGCCAGAGCATCCCATTCTGTGACTAAAGCAGCCTCTGTTTAAGACCATATAAGCATTTGCTCTTATTATATTTGAAATTAGCCTGATAAAGACACTTTTGCTGGGCATAGTACTACTGGATCTTTTTTGGGGGCATCCCATTCTGTGACTAAAGCAGCCTCTGTTTAAGACCATATAAGCATTTGCTCTTATTATATTTGAAATTAGCCTGATAAAGACACTTTTGCTGGGCATAGCACTACTTGTCCCTGCCAGGGCATCCCATTCTGTGACTAAAGCAGCCTCTGTTTAAGACCATATAAGCATTTGCTCTTATTATATTTGAAATTAGCCTGATAAAGACACTTTTGCTGGGCATAGTACTACTGGATCTTTTTTGGGGGCATCCCATTCTGTGACTAAAGCAGCCTCTGTTTAAGACCATATAAGCATTTGCTCTTATTATATTTGAAATTAGGCCTGATAAAGACACTTTTGCTGGGCATAGCACTACTTGTCCCTGCCAGGGCATCCCATTCTGTGACTAAAGCAGCCTCTGTTTAAGACCATATAAGCATTTGCTCTTATTATATTTGAAATTAGGCCTGATAAAGACACTTTTGCTGGGCATAGCACTACTTGTCCCTGCCAGGGCATCCCATTCTGTGACTAAAGCAGCCTCTGTTTAAGACCATATAAGCATTTGCTCTTATTATATTTGAAATTAGCCTGATAAAGACACTTTTGCTGGGCATAGCACTACTTGTCCCTGCCAGGGCATCCCATTCTGTGACTAAAGCAGCCTCTGTTTAAGACCATATAAGCATTTGCTCTTATTATATTTGAAATTAGCCTGATAAAGACACTTTTGCTGGGCATAGTACTACTGGATCTTTTTTGGGGGCATCCCATTCTGTGACTAAAGCAGCCTCTGTTTAAGACCATATAAGCATTTGCTCTTATTATATTTGAAATTAGCCTGATAAAGACACTTTTGCTGGGCATAGCACTACTTGTCCCTGCCAGGGCATCCCATTCTGTGACTAAAGCAGCCTCTGTTTAAGACCATATAAGCATTTGCTCTTATTATATTTGAAATTAGCCTGATAAAGACACTTTTGCTGGGCATAGCACTACTTGTCCCTGCCAGAGCATCCCATTCTGTGACTAAAGCAGCCTCTGTTTAAGACCATATAAGCATTTGCTCTTATTATATTTGAAATTAGCCTGATAAAGACACTTTTGCTGGGCATAGTACTACTGGATCTTTTTTGGGGGCATCCCATTCTGTGACTAAAGCAGCCTCTGTTTAAGACCATATAAGCATTTGCTCTTATTATATTTGAAATTAGCCTGATAAAGACACTTTTGCTGGGCATAGCACTACTTGTCCCTGCCAGGGCATCCCATTCTGTGACTAAAGCAGCCTCTGTTTAAGACCATATAAGCATTTGCTCTTATTATATTTGAAATTAGCCTGATAAAGACACTTTTGCTGGGCATAGTACTACTGGATCTTTTTTGGGGGCATCCCATTCTGTGACTAAAGCAGCCTCTGTTTAAGACCATATAAGCATTTGCTCTTATTATATTTGAAATTAGCCTGATAAAGACACTTTTGCTGGGCATAGCACTACTTGTCCCTGCCAGGGCATCCCATTCTGTGACTAAAGCAGCCTCTGTTTAAGACCATATAAGCATTTGCTCTTATTATATTTGAAATTGGCCTGATAAAGACACTTTTGCTGGGCATAGCACTACTTGTCCCTGCCAGGGCATCCCATTCTGTGACTAAAGCAGCCTCTGTTTAAGACCATATAAGCATTTGCTCTTATTATATTTGAAATTAGCCTGATAAAGACACTTTTGCTGGGCATAGCACTACTTGTCCCTGCCAGGGCATCCCATTCTGTGACTAAAGCAGCCTCTGTTTAAGACCATATAAGCATTTGCTCTTATTATATTTGAAATTAGGCCTGATAAAGACACTTTTGCTGGGCATAGCACTACTGGATCTTTTTTGGGGGCATCCCATTCTGTGACTAAAGCAGCCTCTGTTTAAGACCATATAAGCATTTGCTCTTATTATATTTGAAATTAGGCCTGATAAAGACACTTTTGCTGGGCATAGCACTACTTGTCCCTGCCAGGGCATCCCATTCTGTGACTAAAGCAGCCTCTGTTTAAGACCATATAAGCATTTGCTCTTATTATATTTGAAATTAGGCCTGATAAAGACACTTTTGCTGGGCATAGCACTACTTGTCCCTGCCAGGGCATCCCATTCTGTGACTAAAGCAGCCTCTGTTTAAGACCATATAAGCATTTGCTCTTATTATATTTGAAATTAGCCTGATAAAGACACTTTTGCTGGGCATAGCACTACTTGTCCCTGCCAGGGCATCCCATTCTGTGACTAAAGCAGCCTCTGTTTAAGACCATATAAGCATTTGCTCTTATTATATTTGAAATTAGCCTGATAAAGACACTTTTGCTGGGCATAGTACTACTGGATCTTTTTTGGGGGCATCCCATTCTGTGACTTAAGCAGCCTCTGTTTAAGACCATATAAGCATTTGCTCTTATTATATTTGAAATTAGCCTGATAAAGAAACTTTTGCTGGGCATAGCACTACTTGTCCCTGCCAGGGCATCCCATTCTGTGACTAAAGCAGCCTCTGTTTAAGACCATATAAGCATTTGCTCTTATTATATTTGAAATTAGGCCTGATAAAGACACTTTTGCTGGGCATAGCACTACTTGTCCCTGCCAGGGCATCCCATTCTGTGACTAAAGCAGCCTCTGTTTAAGACCATATAAGCATTTGCTCTTATTATATTTGAAATTAGCCTGATAAAGACACTTTTGCTGGGCATAGCACTACTTGTCCCTGCCAGGGCATCCCATTCTGTGACTAAAGCAGCCTCTGTTTAAGACCATATAAGCATTTGCTCTTATTATATTTGAAATTAGCCTGATAAAGACACTTTTGCTGGGCATAGTACTACTGGATCTTTTTTGGGGGCATCCCATTCTGTGACTAAAGCAGCCTCTGTTTAAGACCATATAAGCATTTGCTCTTATTATATTTGAAATTAGGCCTGATAAAGACACTTTTGCTGGGCATAGCACTACTTGTCCCTGCCAGGGCATCCCATTCTGTGACTAAAGCAGCCTCTGTTTAAGACCATATAAGCATTTGCTCTTATTATATTTGAAATTAGCCTGATAAAGACACTTTTGCTGGGCATAGTACTACTGGATCTTTTTTGGGGGCATCCCATTCTGTGACTAAAGCAGCCTCTGTTTAAGACCATATAAGAATTTGCTCTTATTATATTTGAAATTAGCCTGATAAAGACACTTTTGCTGGGCATAGCACTACTTGTCCCTGCCAGGGCATCCCATTCTGTGACTAAAGCAGCCTTTGTTTAAGACCATATAAGCATTTGCTCTTATTATATTTGAAATTAGGCCTGATAACGACACTTTTGCTGGGCATAGCACTACTTGTCCCTGTCAGGGCATCCCATTCTGTGACTGAAGCAGCCTCTGTTTAAGACCATATAAGCATTTGCTCTTATTATATTTGAAATTAGGCCTGATAAAGACACTTTTGCTGGGCATAGCACTACTTGTCCCTGCCAGGGCATCCCATTCTGTGACTAAAGCAGCCTCTGTTTAAGACCATATAAGCATTTGCTCTTATTATATTTGAAATTAGGCCTGATAAAGACACTTTTGCTGGGCATAGCACTACTTGTCCCTGCCAGGGCATCCCATTCTGTGACTAAAGCAGCCTCTGTTTAAGACCATATAAGCATTTGCTCTTATTATATTTGAAATTAGCCTGATAAAGACACTTTTGCTGGGCATAGTACTACTGGATCTTTTTTGGGGGCATCCCATTCTGTGACTAAAGCAGCCTCTGTTTAAGACCATATAAGCATTTGCTCTTATTATATTTGAAATTAGCCTGATAAAGATACTTTTGCTGGGCATAGCACTACTTGTCCCTGCCAGGGCATCCCATTCTGTGACTAAAGCAGCCTCTGTTTAAGACCATATAAGCATTTGCTCTTATTATATTTGAAATTAGGCCTGATAAAGACACTTTTGCTGGGCATAGCACTACTGGATCTTTTTTGGGGGCATCCCATTCTGTGACTAAAGCAGCCTCTGTTTAAGACCATATAAGCATTTGCTCTTATTATATTTGAAATTAGGCCTGATAAAGACACTTTTGCTGGGCATAGCACTACTTGTCCCTGCCAGGGCATCCCATTCTGTGACTAAAGCAGCCTCTGTTTAAGACCATATAAGCATTTGCTCTTATTATATTTGAAATTAGGCCTGATAAAGACACTTTTGCTGGGCATAGCACTACTTGTCCCTGCCAGGGCATCCCATTCTGTGACTAAAGCAGCCTCTGTTTAAGACCATATAAGCATTTGCTCTTATTATATTTGAAATTAGGCCTGATAAAGACACTTTTGCTGGGCATAGCACTACTTGTCCCTGCCAGGGCATCCCATTCTGTGACTAAAGCAGCCTCTGTTTAAGACCATATAAGCATTTGCTCTTATTATATTTGTAATTAGCCTGATAAAGACACTTTTGCTGGGCATAGCACTACTTGTCCCTGCCAGGGCATCCCATTCTGTGACTAAAGCAGCCTCTGTTTAAGACCATATAAGCATTTGCTCTTATTATATTTGAAATTAGGCCTGATAAAGACACTTTTGCTGGGCATAGCACTACTTGTCCCTGCCAGGGCATCCCATTCTGTGACTAAAGCAGCCTCTGTATAAGACCATATAAGCATTTGCTCTTATTATATTTGAAATTAGGCCTGATAAAGACACTTTTGCTGGGCATAGCACTACTTGTCCCTGCCAGGGCATCCCATTCTGTGACTAAAGCAGCCTCTGTTTAAGACCATATAAGCATTTGCTCTTATTATATTTGAAATTAGGCCTGATAAAGACACTTTTGCTGGGCATAGCACTACTTGTCCCTGCCAGGGCATCCAATTCTGTGACTAAAGCAGCCTCTGTTTAAGACCATATAAGCATTTGCTCTTATTATATTTGAAATTAGCCTGATAAAGACACTTTTGCTGGGCATAGTACTACTGGATCATTTTTGGGGGCATCCCATTCTGTGACTAAAGCAGCCTCTGTTTAAGACCATATAAGCATTTGCTCTTTTTATATTTGAAATTAGGCCTGATAAAGACACTTTTGCTGGGCATAGCACTACTTGTCCCTGCCAGGGCATCCCATTCTGTGACTAAAGCAGCCTCTGTTTAAGACCATATAAGCATTTGCTCTTATTATATTTGAAATTAGGCCTGATAAAGACACTTTTGCTGGGCATAGCACTACTTGTCCCTGCCAGGGCATCCCATTCTGTGACTAAAGCAGCCTCTGTTTAAGACCATATAAGCATTTGCTCTTATTATATTTGAAATTAGCCTGATAAAGACACTTTTGCTGGGCATAGCACTACTTGTCCCTGCCAGGGCATCCCATTCTGTGACTAAAGCAGCCTCTGTTTAAGACCATATAAGCATTTGCTCTTATTATATTTGAAATTAGCCTGATAAAGACACTTTTGCTGGGCATAGTACTACTGGATCTTTTTTGGGGGCATCCCATTCTGTGACTAAAGCAGCCTCTGTTTAAGACCATATAAGCATTTGCTCTTATTATATTTGTAATTAGCCTGATAAAGACACTTTTGCTGGGCATAGCAATACTTGTCCCTGCCAGGGCATCCCATTCTGTGACTAAAGCAGCCTCTGTTTAAGACCATATAAGCATTTGCTCTTATTATATTTGAAATTAGCCTGATAAAGACACTTTTGCTGGGCATAGCACTACTTGTCCCTGCCAGAGCATCCCATTCTGTGACTAAAGCAGCCTCTGTTTAAGACCATATAAGCATTTGCTCTTATTATATTTGAAATTAGCCTGATAAAGACACTTTTGCTGGGCATAGTACTACTGGATCTTTTTTGGGGGCATCCCATTCTGTGACTAAAGCAGCCTCTGTTTAAGACCATATAAGCATTTGCTCTTATTATATTTGAAATTAGCCTGATAAAGACACTTTTGCTGGGCATAGCACTACTTGTCCCTGCCAGGGCATCCCATTCTGTGACTAAAGCAGCCTCTGTTTAAGACCATATAAGCATTTGCTCTTATTATATTTGAAATTAGCCTGATAAAGACACTTTTGCTGGGCATAGTACTACTGGATCTTTTTTGGGGGCATCCCATTCTGTGACTAAAGCAGCCTCTGTTTAAGACCATATAAGCATTTGCTCTTATTATATTTGAAATTAGCCTGATAAAGACACTTTTGCTGGGCATAGCACTACTTGTCCCTGCCAGGGCATCCCATTCTGTGACTAAAGCAGCCTCTGTTTAAGACCATATAAGCATTTGCTCATATTATATTTGAAATTAGCCTGATAAAGACACTTTTGCTGGGCATAGCACTACTTGTCCCTGCCAGGGCATCCCATTCTGTGACTAAAGCAGCCTCTGTTTAAGACCATATAAGCATTTGCTCTTATTATATTTGAAATTAGCCTGATAAAGACACTTTTGCTGGGCATAGTACTACTGGATCTTTTTTGGGGGCATCCCATTCTGTGACTAAAGCAGCCTCTGTTTAAGACCATATAAGCATTTGCTCTTATTATATTTGAAAGTAGCCTGATAAAGACACTTTTGCTGGGCATAGCACTACTTGTCCCTGCCAGGGCATCCCATTCTGTGACTAAAGCAGCCTCTGTTTAAGACCATATAAGCATTTGCTCTTATTATATTTGAAATTAGGCCTGATAAAGACACTTTTGCTGGGCATAGCACTACTTGTCCCTGCCAGGGCATCCCATTCTGTGACTAAAGCAGCCTCTGTTTAAGACCATATAAGCATTTGCTCTTATTATATTTGAAATTAGGCCTGATAAAGACACTTTTGCTGGGCATAGCACTACTTGTCCCTGCCAGGGCATCCCATTCTGTGACTAAAGCAGCCTCTGTTTAAGGCCATATAAGCATTTGCTCTTATTATATTTGAAATTAGCCTGATAAAGACACTTTTGCTGGGCATAGTACTACTGGATCTTTTTTGGGGGCATCCCATTCTGTGACTAAAGCAGCCTCTGTTTAAGACCATATAAGCATTTGCTCTTATTATATTTGAAATTAGCCTGATAAAGACACTTTTGCTGGGCATAGCACTACTTGTCCCTGCCAGGGCATCCCATTCTGTGACTAAAGCAGCCTCTGTTTAAGACCATATAAGCATTTGCTCTTATTATATTTGAAATTAGGCCTGATAAAGACACTTTTGCTGGGCATAGCACTACTTGTCCCTGCCAGGGCATCCCATTCTGTGACTAAAGCAGCCTCTGTTTAAGACCATATAAGCATTTGCTCTTATTATATTTGAAATTAGCCTGATAAAGACACTTTTGCTGGGCATAGCACTACTTGTCCCTGCCAGGGCATCCCATTCTGTGACTAAAGCAGCCTCTGTTTAAGACCATATAAGCATTTGCTCTTATTATATTTGAAATTAGCCTGATAAAGACACTTTTGCTGGGCATAGTACTACTGGATCTTTTTTGGGGGCATCCCATTCTGTGACTAAAGCAGCCTCTGTTTAAGACCATATAAGCATTTGCTCTTATTATATTTGAAATTAGGCCTGATAAAGACACTTTTGCTGGGCATAGCACTACTTGTCCCTGCCAGGGCATCCCATTCTGTGACTAAAGCAGCCTCTGTTTAAGACCATATAAGCATTTGCTCTTATTATATTTGAAATTAGCCTGATAAAGACACTTTTGCTGGGCATAGTACTACTGGATCTTTTTTGGGGGCATCCCATTCTGTGACTAAAGCAGCCTCTGTTTAAGACCATATAAGCATTTGCTCTTATTATATTTGAAATTAGCCTGATAAAGACACTTTTGCTGGGCATAGCACTACTTGTCCCTGCCAGGGCATCCCATTCTGTGACTAAAGCAGCCTCTGTTTAAGACCATATAAGCATTTGCTCTTATTATATTTGAAATTAGGCCTGATAAAGACACTTTTGCTGGGCATAGCACTACTTGTCCCTGTCAGGGCATCCCATTCTGTGACTAAAGCAGCCTCTGTTTAAGACCATATAAGCATTTGCTCTTATTATATTTGAAATTAGGCCTGATAAAGACACTTTTGCTGGGCATAGCACTACTTGTCCCTGCCAGGGCATCCCATTCTGTGACTAAAGCAGCCTCTGTTTAAGACCATATAAGCATTTGCTCTTATTATATTTGAAATTAGGCCTGATAAAGACACTTTTGCTGGGCATAGCACTACTTGTCCCTGCCAGGGCATCCCATTCTGTGACTAAAGCAGCCTCTGTTTAAGACCATATAAGCATTTGCTCTTATTATATTTGAAATTAGCCTGATAAAGACACTTTTGCTGGGCATAGTACTACTGGATCTTTTTTGGGGGCATCCCATTCTGTGACTAAAGCAGCCTCTGTTTAAGACCATATAAGCATTTGCTCTTATTATATTTGAAATTAGCCTGATAAAGACACTTTTACTGGGCATAGCACTTCTTGTCCCTGCCAGGGCATCCCATTCTGTGACTAAAGCAGCCTCTGTTTAAGACCATATAAGCATTTGCTCTTATTATATTTGAAATTAGCCTGATAAAGACACTTTTGCTGGGCATAGTACTACTGGATCTTTTTTGGGGGCATCCCATTCTGTGACTAAAGCAGCCTCTGTTTAAGACCATATAAGCATTTGCTCTTATTATATTTGAAATTAGGCCTGATAAAGACACTTTTGCTGGGCATAGCACTACTTGTCCCTGCCAGGGCATCCCATTCTGTGACTAAAGCAGCCTCTGTTTAAGACCATATAAGCATTTGCTCTTATTATATTTGAAATTAGGCCTGATAAAGACACTTTTGCTGGGCATAGCACTACTTGTCCCTGCCAGGGCATCCCATTCTGTGACTAAAGCAGCCTCTGTTTAAGACCATATAAGCATTTGCTCTTATTATATTTGAAATTAGGCCTGATAAAGACACTTTTGCTGGGCATAGCACTACTTGTCCCTGCCAGGGCATCCCATTCTGTGACTAAAGCAGCCTCTGTTTAAGACCATATAAGCATTTGCTCTTATTATATTTGAAATTAGGCCTGATAAAGACACTTTTGCTGGGCATAGCACTACTTGTCCCTGCCAGGGCATCCCATTCTGTGACTAAAGCAGCCTCTGTTTAAGACCATATAAGCATTTGCTCTTATTATATTTGAAATTAGGCCTGATAAAGACACTTTTGCTGGGCATAGCACTACTTGTCCCTGCCAGGGCATCCCATTCTGTGACTAAAGCAGCCTCTGTTTAAGACCATATAAGCATTTGCTCTTATTATATTTGAAATTAGCCTGATAAAGACACTTTTGCTGGGCATAGTACTACTGGATCTTTTTTGGGGGCATCCCATTCTGTGACTAAAGCAGCCTCTGTTTAAGACCATATAAGCATTTGCTCTTATTATATTTGAAATTAGCCTGATAAAGACACTTTTGCTGGGCATAGCACTACTTGTCCCTGTCAGGGCATCCCATTCTGTGACTAAAGCAGCCTCTGTTTAAGACCATATAAGCATTTGCTCTTATTATATTTGAAATTAGGCCTGATAAAGACACTTTTGCTGGGCATAGCACTACTTGTCCCTGTCAGGGCATCCCATTCTGTGACTAAAGCAGCCTCTGTTTAAGACCATATAAGCATTTGCTCTTATTATATTTGAAATTAGGCCTGATAAAGACACTTTTGCTGGGCATAGCACTACTTGTCCCTGCCAGGGCATCCCATTCTGTGACTAAAGCAGCCTCTGTTTAAGACCATATAAGCATTTGCTCTTATTATATTTGAAATTAGCCTGATAAAGACACTTTTGCTGGGCATAGTACTACTGGATCTTTTTTGGGGGCATCCCATTCTGTGACTAAAGCAGCCTCTGTTTAAGACCATATAAGCATTTGCTCTTATTATATTTGAAATTAGCCTGATAAAGACACTTTTGCTGGGCATAGTACTTCTTGTCCCTGCCAGGGCATCCCATTCTGTGACTAAAGCAGCCTCTGTTTAAGACCATATAAGCATTTGCTCTTATTATATTTGAAATTAGCCTGATAAAGACACTTTTGCTGGGCATAGTACTACTGGATCTTTTTTGGGGGCATCCCATTCTGTGACTAAAGCAGCCTCTGTTTAAGACCATATAAGCATTTGCTCTTATTATATTTGAAATTAGGCCTGATAAAGACACTTTTGCTGGGCATAGCACTACTTGTCCCTGCCAGGGCATCCCATTCTGTGACTAAAGCAGCCTCTGTTTAAGACCATATAAGCATTTGCTCTTATTATATTTGAAATTAGGCCTGATAAAGACACTTTTGCTGGGCATAGCACTACTTGTCCCTGCCAGGGCATCCCATTCTGTGACTAAAGCAGCCTCTGTTTAAGACCATATAAGCATTTGCTCTTATTATATTTGAAATTAGGCCTGATAAAGACACTTTTGCTGGGCATAGCACTACTTGTCCCTGCCAGGGCATCCCATTCTGTGACTAAAGCAGCCTCTGTTTAAGACCATATAAGCATTTGCTCTTATTATATTTGAAATTAGGCCTGATAAAGACACTTTTGCTGGGCATAGCACTACTTGTCCCTGCCAGGGCATCCCATTCTGTGACTAAAGCAGCCTCTGTTGAAGACCATATAAGCATTTGCTCTTATTATATTTGAAATTAGGCCTGATAAAGACACTTTTGCTGGGCATAGCACTACTTGTCCCTGCCAGGGCATCCCATTCTGTGACTAAAGCAGCCTCTGTTTAAGACCATATAAGCATTTGCTCTTATTATATTTGAAATTAGGCCTGATAAAGACACTTTTGCTGGGCATAGCACTACTTGTCCCTGCCAGGGCATCCCATTCTGTGACTAAAGCAGCCTCTGTTTAAGACCATATAAGCATTTGCTCTTATTATATTTGAAATTAGCCTGATAAAGACACTTTTGCTGGGCATAGTACTACTGGATCTTTTTTGGGGGCATCCCATTCTGTGACTAAAGCAGCCTCTGTTTAAGACCATATAAGCATTTGCTCTTATTATATTTGAAATTAGCCTGATAAAGACACTTTTGCTGGGCATAGTACTACTGGATCTTTTTTGGGGGCATCCCATTCTGTGACTAAAGCAGCCTCTGTTTAAGACCATATAACCATTTGCTCTTATTATATTTATATTATAAGACACTTTTGCTGGGCATAGGCTTACTGCTGCCTGCCAGGTGCACTTCTGTTGAGGCATCCCATTCTGTAACATAGCATACCCCTCTTTATTTACACTAAGCAGCTCTCTTATTTACACTAAGCAGGCCTGTTGGACGCTGAGTGTTACTGCTCACTTTTGGTGTGCATTATATTCTGTTTCATATAGACCCACCGCTGCCCGGGGGATCTTAAAATATCACCTACTACCACGCCAGTTAGACTATGTCGGGCAGACAAGTGCCTGGAAGTGAAAAGAGGAGTGGCAGAGGCCAAGATTCCGCAGGCAGAGCTCGCATCAGACTGGGGGCCAGTAGCAGCAGGAGTCACGCTGAGAGACCTAATCTGCCAGTATCTGCTAGCGGTCGGGTCTCCACCAGTAACGCATCTGCCGTGGTAGATTGGTTGACGCGCTCATCAACAACATCATCACAACTTACGTCTGAGACCCCCAGTCTAGGGTCGGTAGGTTCCTCTGACACAACCCTGAGTTGGCATGCCCCGAGAGCAGTCCCTGTCCTCCCATTGCCTCTGTCCTATGCCGTTCCCTCCCCCTGCGACGTATCCTATGCTTTGGGTTCAGCTCCACTCTTTAGTGAGGAGGACGATCAGATACAGGAGGACAGTCAGCAGCTACTGCCCAGCCAAGAAATGGAGGTGGCTTCTTTAGCTAGGCAGACAAATAGTGATGTGGACAGTGTCGTGGGTGCTGCGAGCGTTCCAGCTCCTGCGCCAGACACTGTTGACGAATCCACGAACATCAGTGACGTACAGCCACAACTCGGTGATGATGATGATGATGACGATGAAGCCGATCGCACTTGGGAGCCGGGTGATGAAGGGGCTTCATCGTCATCATCAGGAGAAGAGGGGCGCAGGTTGCCCCGGAGTCAGCAGCTGAGGCAGCAAGGTGGTAGCAGTCAGCATGGGGGCACAATTCCAAAGGCTGGAGCCGGCCGGGGCCGGGGCCGGGGTAGAGCACCTGCTGTGCGGCAGTCTACCTTATCGGGAGGTAGTGGAGCAGGGGTTCCTGGAGTTGGCAACAGCAGCAGTGAATCAGTGAGGCCAGGGGGTGGGAAAAGTAGCTACTCGGCAGTGTGGCAGTTTTTCCTGAGGCATCCGCAGGAGGGTAACATGGCCACATGCAAGATATGTAGGCAAAAGGTGAAGCGTGGCCAGGGTCCAAATGTTGGCACCACGGCCCTGCGTCAACATATGATGCGTCACCATAAAACGACCTGGGAGAACCGAGGCTCCCAAGGGGTGGTCCAGTCTGCTTCCTCACCAAGTGAGCTCCCAATTTCTGCCAGCCAAGGCTCCAGCACCTCAGCCGAAGGCAGCTGTGCGTCATACCCATCCTCTGTCGCTCCTGCTCCTCCTCCTCCAAGTCATGCATCCCGCCAGCAATCCATCAGCGAAGCCATGTCCAAGAGACAGCAGTATGCGCCCACTCATCCTACGGCGCAGAAGCTGAATGTGCTCCTGTCCAAGTTGCTGGTGCTGCAGTCGCTCCCTTTTCAGGTGGTGGAATCTGCACCTTTCAGAGAACTGATGGCTTGTGCCGAGCCGAGGTGGAGAGTCCCAAGCCGTCATTTCTTTGCCAAGAAGGCAGTACCAGCGCTGCACACTTTTGTTGAACAGAAGGTGGGCCAGTCCTTGAGCCTGTCGGTGTGTAGCAAAATACATGGCAGCGCCGACATCTGGAGCTGTAACTACGGTCAGGGGCAGTACATGTCGTTTACGGCCCACTGGGTGAATGTGGTCCCTTTGCAGCAGCAACTTGGACAGGTCACGCCGCTTCGGCCTCCGCGCTCTCTGCCCATTGGGCCTGTGACACCGTGCGACTCGGCCTCCTCATCCTCCGCCATCTCCTCACCCTCCACTGTAGGCTCAAGTCTCAGTGCCCCTCCAGTCTACCATGTGTGCAGGGCACGGAGGTGTCACGCAGTGCTTCACATGGTTTGTCTTGGCGAACGGAGTCACACAGGGGAGGAACTGCTTAAATGTATTCATCAGGAAATCCAAACATGGCTTACTCCGAGAAAACTTAAAATGGGAATCATGGTTACCGACAATGGGAAGAACATTTTGTTTGCGCTGCGCCAAGGAAGCCTGACCCATGCCCCCTGCATGGCTCACGTCTTCAATCTGGTTGTCAAGCGGTTTCTGAAGTGTTCCCCCCATCTGCAGGACATCCTAACAACTTCAAGGAAACTTTGCATGCACTTCAGCCACTCCTACACCGCCAAACACACCCTTCTTGAGCTACAGCGTCAGAATGGTATCCCCCAACATAGTCTGATTTGCGATGTTTCCACCCGTTGGAATTCCACCCTTCACATGTTGGACCGATTATATGAACAGAGAAAAGCCATCACGGATTTCCTGATGATCCAAGCAGATAGGGGGACTCCCCTGTGTAACTTCAATGTCAACCAGTGGCAGCTCATACGTGACACCTGCCGTTTGCTCAGGCCCTTTGAGGAAGCCACTTTATTTGTCAGTCGGCAGGATTACGGGATGAACGACGTGATTCCACTGCTTCATGTACTACAGCACATGTTGGAAACCATGGCTGGTCAGGGCACTGGAGACATGGCGTTTACATCTTACGGCCACATGAACCCCGTTGGAGCTGAACTGGAGGAGGAGGAGGAAGAGGAGGAGGAGGAGTTGCCCAGCGAAACACAGTTTAGGCTTGGCGAAATGGCTGGTTTATCTAGTCAGCGGACAGGAGAGGAGGAGCAGGAGCAGCCAGAGGAGCTAGAGGTTTTTGAGGAAGGCGAGACAGAGGACCCGGGCACACCGTGGCAGTATGCAGTGGAGATGGAGACAGGTAGTCCATCCGAGTCACTTGCGCAAATGGCACGAAGCATGCTCACGTGCTTGCGTAGTGACCCCAGAATTGTTTCCATCTGTCGGCGGGATGACTTCTGGCTGTCCACCTTATTGGACCCTCGCTTCCGGCACAAAATGGGGGCATTTTTTAAACCCACCGAGAGGGAGGACAAACTCAACTACTACAAAGACATTCTACGTAGGCAGTTGGCCGATGCCTATCTGCGCCATGGTCCATACTCTCGCAGGTCTGACTCGAGGGGACCTCTGCGCTCACCTTCCACTGCCATGGCCGCTGGGGGGGTTGGCAGGAGCAGCAGCAGCAGCTCCATCAGCAGCAGCAGCCTCAGTCTTCAGTCGCTAATGAGTAGCTTTCTACACCCGCATAGTGAGGCTACTCATGAGCAGCAGGAAGACCTGGAGCAGGACCTCAACCAGCAGGTCATGTCATACTTTGACATGACCATGCCAACACACCTTGAGGATCCGCTGGACTTCTGGGCAGCCAAACTTGATTTGTGGCCGCAACTAGCAGAGTTTGCCCTGGAAAAGCTGTCCTGCCCGGCAAGTAGCGTGCCATCTGAGCGGGTGTTTAGTGCGGCGGGGGCCATAGTTACGGCGAGGAGAACTCGTCTGTCAACTAAAAATGTGGAGCGACTCACCTTTGTCAAAATGAATCAGGGATGAATCAGCCAGGATTTCCACCCACCAATGCCTGATGCATGCGACTAGATTCAGCATGGTGCCACGTTTTACACTTTCCAAATGGTGCAAAACATATTTATGTCTTTAGGCCATTTTTTGGGCTCCTGCTGCTGCTGCTGCCAACTTCTGCCAACTCCAGGGTGTGATTCATCCAATTTTTGGGCTCCTGAAGCCAACCCCAGTGTCACTTTAAAGTAATATTTGGGCTCCTGCTGCTGCTGCTGCTGCTGCTGTCAACTCCTGCCAACTCCAGGGTGTGATTCATCCAATTTTTGGGCTCCTGAAGCCAACTCCAGTGTATATTTGGGCTCCTGCTGCTGCTGCTGCCAACTTCTGCCAACTCCAGGGTGTGATTCATCCAATTTTTGGGCTCCTGAAGCCAACTCCAGTGTATATTTGGGCTCCTGCTGCTGCTGCTGCCAACTTCTGCCAACTCCAGGGTGTGATTCATCCAATTTTTGGGCTCCTGAAGCCAACTCCAGTGTATATTTGGGCTCCTGCTGCTGCTGCTGCCAACTTCTGCCAACTCCAGGGTGTGATTCATCCAATTTTTGGGCTCCTGAAGCCAACTCCAGTGTATATTTGGGCTCCTGCTGCTGCTGCTGCCAACTTCTGCCAACTCCAGGGTGTGATTCATCCAATTTTTGGGCTCCTGAAGCCAACTCCAGTGTATATTTGGGCTCCTGCTGCTGCTGCTGCCAACTCCAGGGTGTGATTCATCCAATTTTTGGGCTCCTGAGGCCAACCCCAGGGTCTCTTTAATGTAATATTTGGGCTCCTGCTGCTGCTACTGTCAACTACTGCCAACTCCAGGGTGTGATTCATCCAATTTTTGGGCTCCTGAAGCCAACTCCAGTGTATATTTGGGCTCCTGCTGCTGCTGCTGCCAACTTCTGCCAACTCCAGGGTGTGATTCATCCAATTGTTGGGCTCCTGAAGCCAACTCCAGTGTATATTTGGGCTCCTGCTGCTGCTGCTGCCAACTCCAGGGTGTGATTCATCCAATTTTTGGGCTCCTGAGGCCAACCCCAGGGTCTCTTTAATGTAATATTTGGGCTCCTGCTGCTGCTGCTGCTGTCAACTCCTGCCAACTCCAGGGTGTGATTCATCCAATTTTTGGGCTCCTGAAGCCAACTCCAGTGTATATTTGGGCTCCTGCTGCTGCTACTGTCAACTCCTGCCAACTCCAGGGTGTGATTCATCCAATTTTTGGGCTCCTGAAGCCAACTCCAGTGTATATTTGGGCTCCTGCTGCTGCTGTCAACTCCTGCCAACTCCAGGGTGTGATTCATCCAATTTTTGGGCTCCTGAAGCCAACTCCAGTGTATATTTGGGCTCCTGCTGCTGCTACTGTCAACTCCTGCCAACTCCAGGGTGTGATTCATCCAATTTTTGGGCTCCTGAAGCCAACTCCAGTGTATATTTGGGCTCCTGCTGCTGCTGCTGCCAACTCCAGGGTGTGATTCATCCAATTTTTGGGCTCCTGAGGCCAACCCCAGGGTCTCTTTAATGTAATATTTGGGCTCCTGCTGCTGCTGCTGCTGTCAACTCCTGCCAACTCCAGGGTGTGATTCATCCAATTTTTGGGCTCCTGAAGCCAACTCCAGTGTATATTTGGGCTCCTGCTGCTGCTACTGTCAACTCCTGCCAACTCCAGGGTGTGATTCATCCAATTTTTGGGCTCCTGAAGCCAACTCCAGTGTATATTTGGGCTCCTGCTGCTGCTGTCAACTCCTGCCAACTCCAGGGTGTGATTCATCCAATTTTTGGGCTCCTGAAGCCAACTCCAGTGTATATTTGGGCTCCTGCTGCTGCTACTGTCAACTCCTGCCAACTCCAGGGTGTGATTCATCCAATTTTTGGGCTCCTGAAGCCAACTCCAGTGTATATTTGGGCTCCTGCTGCTGCTGCTGCCAACTCCAGGGTGTGATTCATCCAATTTTTGGGCTCCTGAGGCCAACCCCAGGGTCTCTTTAATGTAATATTTGGGCTCCTGCTGCTGCTGCTGCTGTCAACTCCTGTCAACTCCAGGGTGTGATTCATCCAATTTTTGGGCTCCTGAAGCCAACTCCAGTGTATATTTGGGCTCCTGCTGCTGCTGCTGCCAACTTCTGCCAACTCCAGGGTGTGATTCATCCAATTGTTGGGCTCCTGAAGCCAACTCCAGTGTATATTTGGGCTCCTGCTGCTGCTGCTGCCAACTCCAGGGTGTGATTCATCCAATTTTTGGGCTCCTGAGGCCAACCCCAGGGTCTCTTTAATGTAATATTTGGGCTCCTGCTGCTGCTGCTGCTGTCAACTCCTGCCAACTCCAGGGTGTGATTCATCCAATTTTTGGGCTCCTGAAGCCAACTCCAGTGTATATTTGGGCTCCTGCTGCTGCTGTCAACTCCTGCCAACTCCAGGGTGTGATTCATCCAATTTTTGGGCTCCTGAAGCCAACTCCAGTGTATATTTGGGCTCCTGCTGCTGCTACTGTCAACTCCTGCCAACTCCAGGGTGTGATTCATCCAATTTTTGGGCTCCTGAAGCCAACTCCAGTGTATATTTGGGCTCCTGCTGCTGCTGCTGCCAACTTCTGCCAACTCCAGGGTGTGATTCATCCAAATTTTGGGCTCCTGAAGCCAACTCCAGTGTATATTTGGGCTCCTGCTGCTGCTGCTGCCAACTCCAGGGTGTGATTCATCCAATTTTTGGGCTCCTGAGGCCAACCCCAGGGTCTCTTTAATGTAATATTTGGGCTCCTGCTGCTGCTGCTGCTGCTGTCAACTCCTGCCAACTCCAGGGTGTGATTCATCCAATTTTTGGGCTCCTGAAGCCAACTCCAGTGTATATTTGGGCTCCTGCTGCTGCTGCTGCCAACTCCAGGGTGTGATTCATCCAATTTTTGGGCTCCTGAAGCCAACTCCAGTGTATATTTGGGCTCCTGCTGCTGCCAACTTCTGCCAACTCCAGGGTGTGATTCATCCAATTTTTGGGCTCCTGAAGCCAACTCCAGTGTATATTTGGGCTCCTGCTGCTGCTGCTGCCAACTCCAGGGTGTGATTCATCCAATTTTTGGGCTCCTGAGGCCAACCCCAGGGTCTCTTTAATGTAATATTTGGGCTCCTGCTGCTGCTACTGTCAACTCCTGCCAACTCCAGGGTGTGATTCATCCAATTTTTGGGCTCCTGAAGCCAACTCCAGTGTATATTTGGGCTCCTGCTGCTGCCAACTTCTGCCAACTCCAGGGTGTGATTCATCCAATTTTTGGGCTCCTGAAGCCAACTCCAGTGTATATTTGGGCTCCTGCTGCTGCTGCTGCCAACTCCAGGGTGTGATTCATCCAATTTTTGGGCTCCTGAGGCCAACCCCAGGGTCTCTTTAATGTAATATTTGGGCTCCTGCTGCTGCTGCTGCTGTCAACTCCTGCCAACTCCAGGGTGTGATTCATCCAATTTTTGGGCTCCTGAAGCCAACTCCAGTGTATATTTGGGCTCCTGCTGCTGCTGCTGCCAACTCCAGGGTGTGATTCATCCAATTTTTGGGCTCCTGAGGCCAACCCCAGGGTCTCTTTAATGTAATATTTGGGCTCCTGCTGCTGCTACTGTCAACTCCTGCCAACTCCAGGGTGTGATTCATCCAATTTTTGGGCTCCTGAAGCCAACTCCAGTGTATATTTGGGCTCCTGCTGCTGCCAACTTCTGCCAACTCCAGGGTGTGATTCATCCAATTTTTGGGCTCCTGAAGCCAACTCCAGTGTATATTTGGGCTCCTGCTGCTGCTGCTGCCAACTCCAGGGTGTGATTCATCCAATTTTTGGGCTCCTGAGGCCAACCCCAGGGTCTCTTTAATGTAATATTTGGGCTCCTGCTGCTGCTGCTGCTGTCAACTCCTGCCAACTCCAGGGTGTGATTCATCCAATTTTTGGGCTCCTGAAGCCAACTCCAGTGTATATTTGGGCTCCTGCTGCTGCTACTGTCAACTCCTGCCAACTCCAGGGTGTGATTCATCCAATTTTTGGGCTCCTGAAGCCAACTCCAGTGTATATTTGGGCTCCTGCTGCTGCTGTCAACTCCTGCCAACTCCAGGGTGTGATTCATCCAATTTTTGGGCTCCTGAAGCCAACTCCAGTGTATATTTGGGCTCCTGCTGCTGCTACTGTCAACTCCTGCCAACTCCAGGGTGTGATTCATCCAATTTTTGGGCTCCTGAAGCCAACTCCAGTGTATATTTGGGCTCCTGCTGCTGCTGCTGCCAACTTCTGCCAACTCCAGGGTGTGATTCATCCAATTTTTGGGCTCCTGAAGCCAACTCCAGTGTATATTTGGGCTCCTGCTGCTGCTGCTGCCAACTCCAGGGTGTGATTCATCCAATTTTTGGGCTCCCGAGGCCAACCCCAGGGTCTCTTTAATGTAATATTTGGGCTCCTGCTGCTGCTGCTGCTGTCAACTCCTGCCAACTCCAGGGTGTGATTCATCCAATTTTTGGGCTCCTGAAGCCAACTCCAGTGTATATTTGGGCTCCTGCTGCTGCTGCTGCCAACTCCAGGGTGTGATTCATCCAATTTTTGGGCTCCTGAGGCCAACCCCAGGGTCTCTTTAATGTAATATTTGGGCTCCTGCTGCTGCTACTGTCAACTCCTGCCAACTCCAGGGTGTGATTCATCCAATTTTTGGGCTCCTGAAGCCAACTCCAGTGTATATTTGGGCTCCTGCTGCTGCCAACTTCTGCCAACTCCAGGGTGTGATTCATCCAATTTTTGGGCTCCTGAAGCCAACTCCAGTGTATATTTGGGCTCCTGCTGCTGCTGCTGCCAACTCCAGGGTGTGATTCATCCAATTTTTGGGCTCCTGAGGCCAACCCCAGGGTCTCTTTAATGTAATATTTGGGCTCCTGCTGCTGCTGCTGCTGTCAACTCCTGCCAACTCCAGGGTGTGATTCATCCAATTTTTGGGCTCCTGAAGCCAACTCCAGTGTATATTTGGGCTCCTGCTGCTGCTACTGTCAACTCCTGCCAACTCCAGGGTGTGATTCATCCAATTTTTGGGCTCCTGAAGCCAACTCCAGTGTATATTTGGGCTCCTGCTGCTGCTGTCAACTCCTGCCAACTCCAGGGTGTGATTCATCCAATTTTTGGGCTCCTGAAGCCAACTCCAGTGTATATTTGGGCTCCTGCTGCTGCTACTGTCAACTCCTGCCAACTCCAGGGTGTGATTCATCCAATTTTTGGGCTCCTGAAGCCAACTCCAGTGTATATTTGGGCTCCTGCTGCTGCTGCTGCCAACTCCAGGGTGTGATTCATCCAATTTTTGGGCTCCTGAGGCCAACCCCAGGGTCTCTTTAAAGTAATATTTGGGCTCCTGCTGCTGCTGCTGCTGTCAACTCCTGCCAACTCCAGGGTGTGATTCATCCAATTTTTGGGCTCCTGCTGCTGCCAACTCCAGTGTCTCTTTAAAGCAATGTTTGGGCTCCTTCTGCCCCTCATAGTGATGCCACTTCAACTCTCTGCAATTGTGCCGCTCTGCGATTCTATTAGCGATGCCTCTGATCTGCATGTGATATTTCTTCAAAGTATTATTTAACTAACCCAGCACGCATCCTGTGCGTGTTACAGCAAGGCAGAATGGTTTACAACCCTATTGAGGCTCTAGGAGGCTCAGAAATAGCCGTTTTTAATAGCGATTCGTCGCGAATTTATTCGGGTCGAAACGATTTTTGTCGGAAAATTCGGCGAATCAGTCGAATCGAATTTTTCAAAAGTTCGCTCATCTCTAAACATATCAATGGATGGATAGCTTCAAAGATTCCTCTAGTAATGCATTAAGTGCAGGTCCTCTTAAATGTTCTCAGCTGTTAAGGGCAATGCTGCCCAAATAGCAAGGGTGAGCTACTGATAGTGGCACCAGCAATTAGGCAGCTTAAAGCCAAATTTAAATACATAAAACCTATTTATACCTGCCTACTGAAGTACCAAAGCCCACACATTCCTTGTCAGCTCATGCGTTTGAATTAGGACTGCTTGAGAAGGCTATAGGCCTGCTTGGTGATATATGGTAAAGACAGAGAACAATATTGTCCTTTTACAAGGTTTTCCAAGAAACAAACAGACCTAATTATTCTTCATCCTTAGGTGACATATAAAAATTGATCTTTTAATGGAAAGCAGAGCAAAGTTTGAAACTCATAAATGAGGGCAAAGCAACAATATGTACAATATGGACAGCTGCCAAACCAAGCACATAACACCACAGTAACTAATGTTACACACAGCAACAGTGCCTCATTGGCTCCAACCTGATAGTAATATATAAAAAAAGAAACCATTACTGGATTGTAATAAACATGTCTGGGAAGTTTTTCATATATTCTGGTCAAGCTATATAAGTCACAAGCAACTGCACTTGCTGCACAGTATATGTATATGTTTGCCGCTTTGACCTATCGCTGGATACATTGGTAACGTTTCTAGACTAGACAGTGAAAGGTTTGCACACTACTCCATTCAGTAGGACTGATGAACTGGTACATACAAAATCAAAGTAAAAAATGTATACATACAATTAAAACAAAATCCCAGTGAATTTGGTTACTTGGCCACTTTAGTACTAGACACATGTCTGCCCCACTATACTCATCATGTGGCCTCAGTGCAATGAATTGAAATCAGGATTCAGGAGCTGCAGTCAGTAATCACAGTACACATTAGAATAGGGAAATGATTTCCGTGACATTGTCCATGGCAACATTGTTGGTTGGTGTGAGTGTGTCTAAAAACTTTTCTGCACAGTTGTTTTTTACAGAACAATATGAAAAACAGAAAAAACATTCACTAACCTACAGCTCTGTACACATGATTATTGGACAATAAGTTCATCAAGTCTGCATTGTTCAGTCCTTGGGTGCTTCTAGGTTTCATGACGTGCTTGGAATTTAATGCAGGAGTGATTTTTATTATTTTTTTGTTTAAAAAAAAAAATGTAGCCAACCAACCAGGCATTCCGCGGGGGCGCTGGGCTGTTCCAAGCAGGGCTGCAGGTAATCATGTGGGGGTACCGGCATGTCACCCACCATTGCTGGTATAGGGGTCTCCTTAACTGCTCTACTTAAAACTAAAACACCACACAAAAATAACTTTAATATTCTACATTTTACAACTTACTGATTTGTGGCTTCTCCCTCCTGTCCCCACCATGTGGAATCCTCCTTGGGTCTGGTGGGTATTTTTTATCCCGCTCAGAAAAACGGACCTATACCGAAGGACAAAGGATCTGGAAAGCTGGGCCCCTGACCCTCGGGTTACCAGCCCCCATACCTGGTGCCAGGGCTGGTTGGCTCTGAGATGGGGGCATACATTTTTGTTTTTTATTTTTAGAATGTTAACCAAAAAAAAACTCTCCTGCATGTAATTTTCACTGAAAAAAACAGACCAGCATTTGCAAGTGAAACACGATTTTCACTTTTTGCTTTTTTTGAGTTTCTTATTCGAGATTTTCCCAAATGAAAGAAAAAAAATCTGAGAAATTCTGGCTTTTCTGCGAAAATTTTCACCAAAAATAAAAATCACACATAAAGTGCCTGCAAAATTAGGAGAGAAAAAAACATTGGGTTTTTTAATCCTGGATCAACCAGAATGACTATAAGGTCAGCACTAGGTAAGAAAATTCTACTAAATTCTACACTTTTATTGTCTACGTTGGGTCTGATTCAGTACTGGCTGAAAATGTACATCCTGATGCTGAATCACTCCCAAGATAGACAATAAGCGTGAATGGCAGTTATCTTGCCTAAAAAGAAGAATTTTCTCACCTGGTGATGAATCAACCCTTTTATCGATTATGCAATGGAAAGATCAATTGGATAATTAACAAATAGATTAATGACTGGATACATTCTAATTATTTAGTCATATTAACTAATATGTATTAACCCTCTAAAAATATGAATGAATACTAATACAATTCGATTATTAAAGCCATACGCTAGGAAGGATAAGCTGTAATGCAGTTACTTTGGCTGATGAGCTCTCTTGTTGCAGGGAGGATTTTAGGGCCTGATTTATAAGCACTGCAGCCAGACTACACCACGTGGGTGCAATGAGAGTAGTGCAAATCATAATTTATCCATTTTTCAGCATGATACTGCACCGTTAATGTTATAGTAAATGTGTGCCAGTGCAAAACAAAGTGTTAAATGATATTGTGCACCACTCTAATTTACCCCAATGTGGCGTAGTCTAGTAGAAGTGCTTGATAAATCAGACCCTTATTATGACCTGGCTCTTATCTCTGTAGAAGCTAAATGGTGGACCATGAGAAATGACTGCTGGTGACATCAGATGTGTCTCCTCCATCATGTTGTCACCATCCATGACAATGCAGGGACAGGTGAGTAAAATTCCTTTAACATTCTTTGGTTAGTGGAGAATGCAGCATTTACAAAAAGAGTGTTTCACCTATTACATGTGGCCGTGTATATAAAAATGCAAATCTGAATATCGGATGCTTGATCTGCTCTAATTCCTCTGAACATATTACCTCTCAGCATTGTACAATGCAACAAAGCCTGAACTGCAGATTTTCATTTCCAGCATGCATAGATATTCATTTAGGTATGCTTAGAGGCCGATTCATCAATAGCGCCAGTTAGCGACAGATGAGCGACTGAAGTATGGCGCTATGAGCGCCGCTAGCGTCAGCCGCGGGCGTTAGCGATTCGCTATAGCAGGCCTCCTCAGTCGCTACCTGGCGTTGTTGCGAACAACGCCTACATTGCTGAATATGATGTTGGCCCTCAGCTTTGTAGGCGCTGTCAGTCAGTGTGACCACGCTATTCTACACAGCGCCTGTTAGCTTTGCTGTGTCCTGGCCATCCAGTACCTTCTGAATAAAACACATTGCCACATTTGTTTTAAAATGTAAACATTTTTTATTTTGTGTTGAAAAGGAAATTAAATTCTACCAGATCTTCGAATATAAATGGAAAATAAAACATAATGAAACACATAGGCACAATTTTTTTTTTATTTTATTTGTTACATAAAAAGGAAATACAATTAAATCACCAATGAGAAAGAAAAGGAAAATAAAAGCAGAACAGAGAAAGAAAAGGAAAATAAAAACAGAACAGACAAAGAAAAGGAAAATAGAAAAGGAAAATAAAAACAGAACAGAGAAAGAAAAGGAAAATAGAAAAGGAAAATAAAAACAGAACAGAGAAAGAAAAGGAAAATAGAAAAGGAAAATAAAAACAGAACAGAGAAAGAAAAGGAAAATAGAAAAGGAAAATAAAAACAGAACAGAGAAAGAAAAGGAAAATAGAAAAGGAAAATAAAAACAGAACAGAGAAAGAAAAGGAAAATAGAAAAGGAAAATAAAAACAGAACAGAGAAAGAAAAGGAAAATAGAAAAGGAAAATAAAAACAGAACAGAGAAAGAAAAGGAAAATAAAAACAGAACAGAGAAAGAAAAGGAAAATAGAAAAGGAAAATAAAAACAGAACAGAGAAAGAAAAGGAAAATAGAAAAGGAAAATAAAAACAGAACAGAGAAAGAAAAGGAAAATAAAAACAGAACAGACAAAGAAAAGGAAAATAGAAAAGGAAAATAAAAACAGAACAGAGAAAGAAAAGGAAACTAGTAAAGGAAAATAAAAACAGAACAGAGAAAGAAAAGGAAAATACAAACAGAACAGAGAAAAAAAAGGAAAATGAAAATAGGAATTAGAATGAAAAGGAAACTTACAACAGAATTAAACACATAGCCACATGTATATATATATTTTTTTTTTATTTTTGTCTCAAACCAAAAATTAATAATGAAACAGAAATGAAATAGAAAATGAAAAGTCCAGCAGAATTGCCAAAGAAAAGTAAAGTCCAGAAAGGGTTTTAAAAGGAATGTAGGGATCATGGTGCATCTCTTTGTGCCTGAAAAAATAAGAAAAGTGCAGTTAGTATATATCTTTATAGTTGTTTTGTGTTTTCTTTACAAAAAATGCCTAACTTGATAACCAACATTGGCGTCTTACACCCCCCTTAGAGTGGTTTGGGTCATCTTAAACCCCCCCTTAGAGTGGTTTGGGTCATCTTAAACCCCCCCTTAGAGTGGTTTGGGTCATCTTACACCCCCCCTTAGAGTGGTTTGGGTCATGTTAAACCCCCCTTAGAGTTGTTTGGGTCATCTTACACCCCCCCTTAGAGTGGTTTGGGTCATCTTAAACCCCCCCTTAGAGTGGTTTGGGTCATCTTACACCCCCCCTTAGAGTGGTTTGGGTCATGTTAAACCCCCCTTAGAGTTGTTTGGGTCATCTTACACCCCCCCTTAGAGTGGTTTGGGTCATCTTAAACCCCCCCTTAGAGTGGTTTGGGTCATCTTACACCCCCCCTTAGAGTGGTTTGGGTCATGTTAAACCCCCCTTAGAGTTGTTTGGGTCATCTTACACCCCCCCTTAGAGTGGTTTGGGTCATCTTAAACCCCCCCCTTAGAGTGGTTTGGGTCATGTTAAACCCCCCCCTTAGAGTTGTTTGGGTCATCTTAAACCCCCCCCTTAGAGTGGTTTGGGTCATCTTAAACCCCCCCTTAGAGTGGTTTGGGTCATCTTACACCCCCCCTTAGAGTGGTTTGGGTCATGTTAAACCCCCCTTAGAGTTGTTTGGGTCATCTTACACCCCCCCTTAGAGTGGTTTGGGTCATCTTAAACCCCCCCCTTAGAGTGGTTTGGGTCATGTTAAACCCCCCCCTTAGAGTTGTTTGGGTCATCTTAAACCCCCCCCTTAGAGTTGTTTGGGTCATCTTAAACCCCCCCCTTAGAGTGGTTTGGGTCATCTTAAACCCCCCTTAGAGTGGTTTGGGTCATCTTAAACCCCCCTTAGTGCGTTTGTTTGCTCTTTTGGATGGGAGGTCAAAGACATTTAAACAGTAGTGCAGTACTTGCATTAGAGTGAAGGGTAGTTAGCTTACCGCAAAATAAGAAGTGATCATCCTTTCCCTTAGCTCATCGCCAGTCTGGGTGTCCTCACTTCTATCTGCGGGCAGGTTGGGGATTTCTGGCACCAGTGCTGTCTCCTCGGGGGCTTGGATTCGGTGACAAATGCAAATGTTGTGTAGCACACAGCAGGCAAGGATGATCTTGGAAACCTTCTGTGGGCTGTAGAGCATCTCTCCTCCTGGCCGTGCCAAACATAGAAAGCGTGCTTTCAGCAGGCCGATGGTTCTTTCCACAATGCTTCTGGTCTTGCGATGCGCTGCATTGTAGCGTTCATGGGCAGAGGTCCGTGGGTTCCTGACCGGAGTCATGACCCACGTTCTCTGCCCATATCCCTTATCCGCTGTAGAAAAAACACAAGGAGAGAGACAGCAATTAGTACTAGTACATGTTTTTGGGTGGTAGTTTGGTTAAAATTGCCTTACTAGGCCACATATTAGCAAAATACATAGACATGGTTAATTTATTACCCAGTAGCCAGCCAGCTGGCATTTCGTTGTTATCAAACTTCCGGCACAGGACTGTCCGCTGCAAGACGTAAGAATCGTGGCATGAGCCGGGGAACCCCGATCTCACCGCCCGCAGCCTCATGTCTGGGTCACAGACCACCATGATATTAAATGAATGGAACTGCTTCCTGTTTCTGTAGGACAGCTCCTGTGCACGGGGAGGGCGGAAAGGGATATGTGTACCATCAACGCACCCTAGCACATTCGGGATCCCTCCCATCAGATAGAAAGCATGTTTTATTTTGGCAACCTCTTCCTCCTCCTCAGGAAACTTGATGTAAATTGGGATTAAATCACAAATTGCCAGAACTACCTGGATTAGGATGCGGCTCATAGTAGCCTGGCTTATCCCGCTGAGGAGGGCTGAGGTTGCCTGGAAGGTCCCTCGTGCCAACACATTCAGCGTGGCACACAGGCGTACTATGCCTGGAATGGAGTGAGTGCGTTTGGTGGATGGCTCGATTTTGGTCTTAATCTGATCATATAGGGACTGTAGTGCAGCACGATTCAG
Organism: Gastrophryne carolinensis; assembly: GCA_027917425.1. Lineage (NCBI taxonomy): Eukaryota > Metazoa > Chordata > Amphibia > Anura > Microhylidae > Gastrophryne > Gastrophryne carolinensis. The sequence goes on along the minus strand of CM051238.1, from coordinate 269,275,092 downwards.
ACGGAAGCGGCTCCTGATCTGCTCGTCACTTAAGTCCCATACTGAAAGGCGGATTGCAAAGGAGCGGGGTGCCCTAAGCCTCACAACACCCCGCTCCCTTTCCTCCTGCTCTTTCAGCATACACATACATCCATCCACCCAGACACCATACATCACCCTCTTATCCATCACACACACTAAAGATATATACAAAAACAAAAATAAGCAAAAAAAACCACTAACACACCACACACACACAAACAATCACACTACACACACACCCGCTACAATGCAGCTCACCACAAAACCAGAACTATAGTGGTCCAAACCACCAGCCTGCTGAAAACCAGCTTTCTAAGTTAAGCACAACCAAGAGGGGAGTTGCTGCACAGCCCACAAAAGGCCCCAAAATCAAGCCTCACTTGCTGTATGCTACACAATATTTGCAGATGCCACCCAAACCAAGCTCCTAAAGAAACAGCACTGATGTCAGAAATCACCCAACAAGCCACAGAGAGTGAGGACAGAAACCAGACAGAGGCTCAAATGAGCTAAGGGAAGCGAGCACAGCACCACACCACAGCCTTTGCCACAGTGTAAGAATAGCAGAAGCTAGAACATTCCTTCCTTTTATACTTCATTTTCAAAAGTGACAGGTCCGCTTTGCCGCCTTTTGCGTCGCTCTGCTATTTCCGGGCGCCAATTAGCCGACTCAGGTGTGCGTAAAACAGAGTGCGCACGCGCACGCTAGTAGCGCTACTAGCGTACTTGAGCCGTAACTTGCGTGCATTAACGGACATGGGCCAAAAATCAGGTGGGGACCAATGAAAGTGAAGCTGTTGTTTTTTTAAATAGCCGTTAGGCTAAGCACATGTCACAAGGGTTGCAGATACATCAGTCCATTGTTGGATTTGGGTGTGTGTTGTTTGTTTAATGAGGTCTGTAATGAGTTAATTGGCTAACACAAATGCTTCTGTCAGTGCAGTGGAGGTGTGCCTAGAAGGAACTGGGCTGTATGTGTGAATCAATTAAGTGGGCTGCTTTTGGATTGGCTGTTAGAGCACATAAAACCTGCCCAAGCCTAAGAGATTGCGATGCCATTCTGTAGTGTGCATGCGTGCTTGTGGGGTGTTGATTTGTGTGTGTGTGCAGCTACAGGATGGAGCCAAATACAGGACATCTGCCGGCCACAGCAGGCCCGAGTAGGAGTTTGGTGGGTGCTGTGCGCAGACCTCCCTTACGGAAAAGGGCACAGCCTGAAGGTGGGGCAGCACCCCAGGCTAAGCGCCCAGGTGCCAAGAGGGAGCCTGAATTTAATTTGGCTGAGAATAATCATCTTGTGCGCCTGACACTTGCTAAATGGGAGCTGATATTTGGCTCCCAAAGCAAGTCCATAGGCAAACAAGAAAGAAGCAAACTGTGGGATGCCATTGGTGTGGAGCTTAGTAGCACAGCTCAACACCCACGTAGTGGCCCATCCTGCAGGAAACGCTTCTACACTTTGCGAGGGGCCCTTATGAAAAAGATGAATCACGATCTTGATGTGGACAGTGGGTTCATCCAGGCTCCAAAGAGTACCTACAGGCCGTATGAGGAGATGCTGAAGGCCAAAATCCCACTGGCTCGCCTGCAGGGTGTGGATCCTGGGGATGACACCACCGGTTGGGCTGAAGGTACATATTTTCTGGCTTTTACAATAACCTAATGTTAATGTCTGTGATTAGCATCTTTACATTTTGACCAACTAACTGTAGGACCTGTGAAGTATTACATTATAGCTCAAGCATTTGTAACTTTTCTGTCTGTTGCTTTATGCATAGGTGCACATGCTGCTGTCCGGGATGTGGCTCCGGACACCCAAGCTCCTGCCCTTCCAGCAACCTCAAGCCTACCCCAGTCTGCCATTGAAGGTATTTACCCATAATTTGTTTGCTTGTTTGTTTCAAAACAAATGGGTGTGGGAGCAGCTCAAGCAATAAAGTTTTGCCCTGTTGACTATTAATAATATGTGCGTGCGGCCTAATTGCACGCCCACTGTAACACTCACAGCCAGTAACTAACAAGGCCCTAACATGTGTAGATATGTAGGATGCCAGAGATGTGTAGCCATATATCGGCATATCAATGTGTGAGCCACACTTGGCTTGATTAGTCAATATTAGTGAAAGAGCTGCTCACACACCTTAATGCATTTTTTTTTTGGCTACGCACATTAGCTATGGCTCAATGTTGGTTTTATTTTGGCCTAGCTCCCATGCCCTTGGCCCCAGCATCTCCTCCGGATCCCACCTACTCTTTGGATGTCGGTAAGTGCATGTGTTCACCTTGCTTGATCCACTTTGACTCAAGTGCATGTGTCTCATTTGTCTTTTTTCTTGGTAGGCCAAGTGACTGGTTCATCTTTGGACCCCACTTCCGATGTTGCCGGTCAACAGGACCCTGTTGGTGTGTAGAGCAATACATAATGTCTCCTTTCTGCTGTTTAGGTTACACTGGTTCAATTTGGTTAGTCTACTAAGCTACATGTTTGCTTGGTAAACTTGAAGATGCCTCTTGGGAGTGCTGGTTGCCTCCCCAGGGTCAGTCTCTTAGTTATTTGAGTGATAGCAATGTATCTTTGCGGACATATTTTTAGCCAAACATTCCCTGTAGTAGTTTGCTGATTATTTAGACACATTTTTTTTTATTTTTAGTTGACCCGAATATCGGAAGTGGCTGTCCAGAAAGGGCCCCTCAAGTTCCAGCTGCCAGAGATGAGGGTAAGTGGTTTTGCCTTGCTCTAGTCTGTAATTTGGCTGTAATGTTGTGCCACTTGCTTCTGGCAACTTGTGTGTCCACATGTATTTTCAAGGTCCAAGCTCGAGTGAGGACCCCACTCCAGACATCTGGGATGTTGCGGGTATGTTTAATTTAAGCAATGTTTATGATGAGATTTGCAGAAATTAATGCGTCTTAGTCCTGTAACATACATGTTAGCAATCTGAGTTTAACAGAGACCTTTGGTCTAGTGTGTATTTTTAAACTTTTTAGAGGTATGGCCTCGATAGCCTAACCAGGTTACATTAGAGTTTGGCCCACAGACCTACTAACCTGATTTTCCTGTTTAGCATATGCCAACTTGCCCGACATCTCAGATGTTGAATTGCGACTCACTGGCAGCGATACCTCGAGCCTACCTGGGCCGGAGGACACGCAGGTAACATGGCTGATGTAGAGGACCTTGAAACCCATTGGCATATTCGTGGGTAGTGGAAGAAGCAACATGTCACATTTCCTTTCATTGTTGTTTTGGCAGGAGGCGGAACCAGAACCCCAAGCTGGGACCTCTTCCCAAGTCCCATGTGGCCAAGCTTCAGAGGCTCAGACAAGGGTAAGTTGTCTAGTGAGTGTTTATGGTAACTTTTGGGAGGGGCATAACTGCATTTGTTCCGTTTGACTAAAATGTGGTTTACTATTTGTTTAGCCTCCAACCACAGCAAGAGGAGGTGTGGCACCAACCAGTGCAGATTTCTACCAACTAGGGGTCCGGATGCTGGAGGACTACAGTCGCCAACAGCCGCGTGATGGAACTAATGAGCGCATTGCGGCGTTGGAAAATCAGGTGCTGATGTGTCAGCAACAAAATGAGGCCCTGCAGCGCCAGATGGACCAGTTGCTCCAAAACCAACACCAGAACCAGGAACTTGGTCGGCTGGCAAATCTAATGGAGCAATCTCTCCTGCGCCAGGAACAATCTCTCCAGCGCCAGGGACAATCTCTCCAGCGCCAGGAAGAATCAATACAGCGCCAGGAAGAAGGTCTCCAGCGGCAGGACCAAACTTTGTTGTTGCTACAACAGCTCATACAACAGCAGTCTATATTTTTTACTGCACTGTTGTCCCCCAACACCGCCCCTAGCAATGACTCCCAACCTCCCCGGCCACCCAGCCAAGAATATTAATTTTGTATCTTTTTGTTTATGTAAATATATTTGCTTCACCCACCTCTAAATTGTGTGTTTCCTAAGACCTCGCTAATAACACAGTCAGGGATGAGTATCTGGATCTACATATGTGAATGTATTGGTCAATGTAGCCCACACATTGGAGCCCATAGCTTACTATGGTTAACACCTGAAATGGCTCAAAAGGTATGGCTACATTGACCCACAAATGTTTTAGGAGACAGCTAAACTAGGCTTTGCAATGCAACACACTGGTATGATGTGTATCAAAAATGTTTTAATTTAAACAATGGCCAACACGGCCAACCTTGGCCAACAACGGCCATCAAGAGACCAGCCTTCCCCCCCACCCTAACGACGCCGTCGGCGCCTCTTCCGGGCCAGCAGCATCAGCTTCAGGAGCCGGATCTCCCGCCACAGTCTGCGATGCTGGTTTTCACAAGCTGTAGAAATGTAGAAACAACAATTTATTAATAATTTGGCAGTGACCTCAACAGACACAGATGTAGCAATGTAATGTCATTGTGTCCAATTAGGTGACACTCACATTAACATTGTTGACCACTGTGTGCTTATTGTTTAACATTATATGAGTACTATTGACTGGCAGGAATGTGAACAACACATCCCAAGCATACATTTTAGCTTAAAGTGTACCAACACCCACGGGTGATCGGCCCGGGAATCTATCTGATTCCCTGCCCCATCACCTCCCTCCCCGCGGGACATCCAAGATCGGGATGTCCCTGGGTGTGAAACACCCCCCAAACACCAAAATACCTACCTCAGTTTCTGTGTGGCAGTGCCGCTGGGCCCTCCCTGGTGCCCCTCTAGACGTGTGCGTGCCTGCGCCGGCCGTCTGTGAATTGCCGGCGCAGGCACGCCCCCGTAAAAAGGGGCGCGGGGGAGGCGGAGGAGGAGGCAATTTGCAATGGCTTGTACATTTTTGGAAGTCAACGTGAGTTCAGGGGGTTGTCACACAGCGGTGCCGATCAGGGGTGCCCCACCGTAGTGGAACAACACCCAGGAAAGTCAAAATCCTGGTTGTTGTTCCAGTTTAACTCTTGGGAAGCAAAGAAGGTCTAATTCCCTGTGTGTCCATTTTTGTGTTTAGTAACAGCCAAACATCAGGGCCTAAGTCCGAACGAGTCCACGAGTTTACCCTATAATGTTACAGGTCCAGACCTAATCGGGCCCATTTGGTTGTGTCTAACGCAAAAATAGTCTCGATAGGGCCTAATGAAGGATGTGAGCCAACAATCAAGCATGCAAACAGGCATGTTGGATTATTGTGCCAACACATTGAAAAGAGATTTGTGTGAAATTAACACATAGGTAAATTTAAATTGGCTGCTGATGTGACTAGAAGACATAGGTTTCACAAGTCTTTAGGCATATGAAGTGGGATGTACTCACCATCGCAGCTGTGGCGGGGGCCCATGCTGCTGGCCGTCCCTGGAGCTGGGGTGGGGAGGAGGGTCTCTGGCTCCGTCTGCGTCGCAACATCTGTCAACATAAAGCAAAAGGCAAAAACAAAATTAGTGGGCAAATGACACATGACTATTTGACATCCATCTGGTTATTGAGTCTGAAAATGCAAAGGCTTGCATGGTTACATACAGGTTGACCTAAATTAGCATATTTCCAGGACCATGAGTTAATGTCAATTTGTAAGGCTTCACACATGTATCCCTAAAGAGAATGTGCAAATAACATAGACAGTGCTATTTAAAGGAATCATTTGCAGTTTTTAGCCTAAGGTTAATAGTGGGCCACATGTTGGAGCGGGAACAACTTAACCCAAGAAAAGAAATGCAAACACCCATCATGGTGTTGCCAGAAACATAGGGGTGGTTGACAGTTGGCTCGCACTGTAGTGGGGTTTGTGATGTTAATGTACATTAGCAAACCAGCTGACACAATGGACCAGGAAACGTGTCTGTTAAAAGTGGGCCAAGACCCAGGATTGTTAATATTCAGTGTGTTAGTCTACTTTGGCAGAGCAACAAAATTTTAAGCTTCAAACACCCCTGCCTTCCGCACATCACTCCTCCAGTGTGTGCGCACGCGCATGCCAGTATGAAACATAGCGCAGGCGCACACACATCTAGAGTGCCACACAGGAGGCAGGGACGATGGCTTCTGGCAACCCCAAAGAGTTAAGTAGTTTGTGGTTTTTGGTTTGGGGGTGGCCCAGGGTGAGGGATGTGATTGGGCAGGGAAGGCGGGAGAATCCAAGCAATCTCATCAATGTTTGTTGGTCCACTTTAAAGAATGACATAAATTCCAAATTGAGATGGCTAACAACATACACTTACCACGACTATGCCCGAGGAGAATGCTTCGCCAAAACTCCATGGAGGTGCCGCCTATATGATGCCCTGCAAATTAGAGAGGAATGGCAAGGGCTAAGCAAAATTGGTCAGATGAAACCTGTCACAGACTAACAATTAAAACATGTGCACTCACCAGGGGATGAAGCGCCACTTGAATCCCAGGGAGGGCTCTGAGGAGGAGGCGGGGAGCCTCGGCTCCTCACACTCTGCTCCGAAGATCCACCAGGCAAAGGACCACCCTCCTCCCTCTCACTCCCTGCTTGAGAGGGGGCCCTTGCCTGGTGAGAGTCCTCAGACGCAGAGTGTGAGGAGCTGAGGCTTGATCCAGCCTGCCCCCCAGCAGCACACTCCTCTGGGGCGTCATCCCCTTCCTCCCCTGGGTCCTCTAAATAGGACCCGCGGGAGGGACCCTCCCCCGATGACTCCCCCGAGTCCGCCTGCCTGGTTCGGGGGAGGAATCCCTTCCCACGTTTCCCCAGGGGAGGACGCTTATCTGTGTTGAGGAGGTGAAAGGAAATAATTAATCTAAAGAGCAAAAAAGGACACAGCTTAGCAGATGATTATGCACAAAGGCAAAAAAGAACTTAAGCTTTAACTTACCTGATGCGTAGGCATCATATAGGCGGTACACGCCTTCTGGGTCCCGGCGCTTAAAATCTGACCATTTTTGCTGTATCGAACGGATGGTCAGGTCCGTCTGGAAGCGCCGGGACACAGTGGCCTTCACCTCCATGGCAAGGCGTTTCTTAGCTCCTCGGGCATAGTCGTATTCTGACTTGCAGAAGTCCTATGAAAAAAACAAAACCAAAAAAAAAGGAAAATTAATACATGACATCAGAACAATGTCATAAACAGTTAAACAGAGAAAAGATCTAAGTGGACCCACACCCAGGATTAACATTAATCTGGGTTTGGGTGCACTTTGGTGTGGCTCAAATATTGTGGGTGGCCCACTGTCTGCAACCCCCTTGGAAGGCCACAAATACACCGCTGAGGACACTCCCACGTCACTCCGCAAGCCAAACACAGTGCTACAAGCCGGTGTTGTATGCGCATCCAAGGCCGTTGGGAGGTGCATACAAGCTCAGCTGTGTCTGCACGGCAAAGTACGCATGTGGCGTTTGACTCTAACAGGGAGTGCGGCTGCACACAAAATGCAAATATGTCTGGCGCCGGGGTACACCCTGCTAGAGGTAAACGCAATAGGCATGCGCAGCTCACGCATGCACAGATGTGACGGGGCAGAGGTAAATTTTAGGCCCCTCCAGGGGGGGGGCATCCCAGCAGGACATCCACAATGGGGATGCCCCACGGGGATTGTTAAAATTTGGTCTGACAACAAATAAATTTCAGACCCTATCCCCCCTGTGTGTTCAGCAACTTTAAACATAAAACAAAATTAAAAAAATACTCACTTTGACCACCTGGCCATTTACGCGGCTATCCACCCTTGTGCGCCTTTTCTTACTGGGCCCCGGAGGGGAAGGGGTGGGAGGGGGGCTATTTGGGGAAGGTGAGGTAGGTGGGGGAGGTGGGGGAGGGGTGGTGGGGCCGGAATCTGAGGAGGAGCTGGGGAGGCGCATCACTCTTCGCTTGGGAGCCATATTGGAAACGCTAAGGAGGAAACAGGAACCGGAAATGACGCTAGCGACATTAGACCAAAAAACCCAAAACAAAAAAAAAAAAATACGCTCCGCGCCCCAGCAACAAGCTATTCTCAGCTATGTGCAAGCTAAGTGGCGGAAAAACTTAAATGACTATTTAAAACAAGCTATTGGCCTAAGCGCGAGACAGTTTTACCTTAAGGTGGCGTTGAAACGCAAAGGAGGATCCCGGAACCGGATATGACGCTAGCAAATGTGCTTCTAAATTCGAACACAAACATGCGCGCAACAGGGACAAGCTAATATCAGCTCTAGGCACGCTAAGTGGCGGACAAAAAAAAAAAAATAAATACGCTGCAAAACAAGCTAGGGCCAAAGGCGCAACGATTTATTAGCTGCATTTAGCAGGGAAATCTACATACTGTAATGCATAGGTCCTTCTAAAGCATACACCGTTGTGCTTAAATATAAAAATCTAATTCCTTCAAAAATTCAACACACAATCAAACTAGACTAATACCTGAAAATGTAGCACACATGAGAATGCATAACGGGTTGTTTTGAGCTGGTACGACTGAATGTAAATTCTGCTATATGTGGCCAGGCACGCTCACAACTACAGTGTATTCATTAACAACGACTGGGGTCGCGGAAAGTGAATTCCTTGAAACTGGCAGAAGGACACATGTATGAACAGCACAGCGACGCACAACGCAGCGCAGCGAGGCACAGCGACGCTCGCGCCGCCAGATAGCGAATTAAAACAGCGACTGCACAAACACCGACCAACACAGATTCATCAATGACAGGGCTGCCGAATAGCTTGGGCGCTGACAATTTCGAAGAGCGAACGTGACCGACCAACCTGACAGGCTACAAAATAGCTTTACAAGGCCCGTTTGTGTGTAAAACCAGGGAATTTGATGCCAATGAGTTTGGGTGGAGGAGACGCAATTCCCATGTCACTCACAACATTACATTGTGAAACAAAAAAAAAAAAAAAAAAAAAAAACAATAACCAGCCACATTCATCAAACATATCAATATAAACATGTGTGGAATTTTTTCCCAACAAAAACAACACAAAAACAACTAAAATCAATCATTGCAGCGTCTGCCATTGAAATGTATGGGAGAGCGGCAGGTAGCGCCAGGTAATACGTGTCGCTGTGAAGGAATTTGCTGCGGCGCTGTTCGTTCCAGGCGGCTTCATGATGAATCCCGCGCTTGCTGTCGCTCTCGCCGGCGCTAGCCTCATTTTGCGTGATAAATGCGTCATTGTGACCGCCGCCGGGCGTACTGGAGTCGGTAGTCGCCGTTAGCTGCCGCTACCTGGCGCTCTGCAGACACTACCTGGCGCTATCGCTTGATGAATAAGGGCCTTAGTGTTCACAGTATACACAATGTGACAGGCTTTACATATGCATTCATGTGATCATCTAATGCTCATATGTGCTAAACAGTATAACAGCATAAACATATCATTCCTCCAAAATATACCTGATATAGTGGATCAGTCCCCAAAAAAAGAAATCTAGCATATAAAAAGGAATGCTTTGTTAGATATAAGAATTAAGTATATTTGGCTATTTACATATGCATACAGTGTAAGTTATATTTTGATTTAGATGATGATATAAGTCATATATAAGATATAAGATGATATGTAAGTTATGTTTGATTTAGATGATGATATAAGTGATATAAGATATAAGATGATATGTAAGTTATGGTTTGATTTAGATGATGATAAAACAGTATGTTTGTATTAGTGGCTCATTATAAAACATGTTTTAATTAATACCCCCTGGCCACTTGAAAGTGACTTTACCAGTGCTATACAGGATGCCTTTTCTGGACTAAATTGCCTTTAAAAGTACCATTTCTATATACCATATAAAAGAACAAGAGAGAGATGGGTGACATACAGTAACTCTGTAGTCTGCAGATATCTTTCATAAGCAAAAGCCCTTCTCTCTCTTCCACCCTGAGGACAAGTCAGAAAGACTTGATAAAACAATCGATCGATACCCTGAAAGAAGTGTGTGAGGAATGGGCAGGGGAGCAAGGAGGAGGGAGGAACACAGAGTGAACAAGGAACAGGGAGGATGTAGAAATGAGGGAACAGTCATGGAGAGGGAAGAAGAAAGAGACAGGAGCACAGGGAAATATACAAGAAGAGGGAGGCAGCCATAGAGAACAGAACATGCGTGCTACATCAGCACTTGCTATACAATTAAATGAAGAATTAAGTCTGTACGTACTGCAGTCATTATCTAAAGCAAACAAAATGCCTCACTTTAAGTCTGATTTACTTAAGATTTAGGGACGCTTGGTGGACCATCGATCCCTGACAATAGAATAGGGATGTTCTTCTTAGAATTACTGATTTATGAAAATTAAAGCTAAGGCAATCTAGGGCAACTGCCTCTAGATATTAGCCTACATTTTGCAACACTCACTGGAAAGGGAAAGGGGCTCCTATGAGCAATATATCACTTTATTTATTTCAGTTTGGCATCAGCCTCGTAATTCATACCTTATACATAATACATACTGTAAGTACGTAAATATTGTGTTACTATGTTCTAACAGGATACAATAAAAAGGGATTGAATTTAGATTTCACGATGGACCCAAGGAAGTAGTAATCTAAGGATGGGGCACTTTTGTCCTTACCCATGCCGACACTTTGTCTTTGCGGTGTTCTGAATTTTGCAGTGGCCACTATTGGCTCCTACTATTACAGGAGAATTTCCTCGTACACTGAGGTGGTGTTACTTAGCCAGCAGAGAGTTTCCAGCAAAAGTCTCCTGTACAGCAGGAAATTGGTTCCGGGCTAAAAACCCTCAAACAAGGCAAAGACGGCAGTGAGTAAAATCTAGTTTGCCCTTTGTGCTTAGGGTGCATGAAAATTAACCCTGAATTCCTGGCAAATGTTTCTAGTTGAAGAAATGCAGGGTTCCTGTGCTGGATTTTTAACTTCTCTGTTAAACTTCCTTTTGATGATCACTGCATACAGAGAGCGATGCTAGTTAAACTGGACCAACAGCCTTGCAAAGTTAAAAAAAAATAACTCCCCAAAACTCACTTGCCCCATCTGCATGCATGATGCTGAATCATTGTCAGCACTTACATTTGCTCCACTCAAACCTGGAATGCTGCCTCACCGATTTTCTCCTACGTAGGTCCTAGGTTGTTGCGTTGCTGTATGTAAAACATCACAGAATGGGGTAGACTCAAAGCCTGGTGAAAAGACTCACTCCTTTTTAGAGAAAATTGCCATTCACTTTCATTGTCCACCTTGGGGCTGATTCAGAGCCAGGTGAAAATTTACATTCGGTAGACAATGAAAGTGAATGGCAATTTTCTCTCCTAAAAGGGAAGTGAGTTTTCTCACCAGGCTCTGAATCAACCCCTATGTGTATTGCTTACAGGATGTGCCAGTCCAGAGGCTCCCATTATTCCATGTACCTGACTTTGGCCTATCATCTCTCTCTGAGGCAATAAGAATCCAAGTGGACCTAACTGTATTTTAGGAGAAGCATTACAGAACAGGTCTCAACCCTGCCCGCCTCTTTAGTGTGTGGTGTGATGTTATATTTTATCTCAATAATTTAAAATCCTTACAGTGACACTCATCCAGCCTTTTCCAGCCATTATAGCAAAAAATGGTATTTGAAGATCTGTTTCACATCACTGAATAGGATGCTCTTTATCTGTATTATTGATATTCCTACTTACTTTTCATTTCAAATTTGTGCAAAAGGGCAAATCAACTCTTTAGCAACATTTTTTTGTTTGCCTGGATTTGAGCTTCAAGATTCTTCTGACCACAATGAATTTGAATTGTGAATCCTGATAGATACTCTTGATGGCTGTCAACTTCCTACTGAATTCTATACAACTAGTCTGAAAGTGCTTTCAAACCATCGTTGTATCATTCTAATTCTAGTTTATGTGCTGCCAAAATTGCTTTCAAACCACTATGCCCTACGTAACAATAGACTTTCTAAAATGCTGGCCACCACGGCCTTATACCTTCTTGGGGTTCTTTGATATTAGGAACCGTCCAGGAACACTGAGGTGGTGTTACTTAGCCTGCAGAGAGTTTCCAGCAAAAGTCTCCTGTACAGCAGGAAATAGGTTTTCTAGCTAAAAACCCTCAAACAAGGCAATGATGGAAGTTTTGTGCTTAGGGTGCATGAACATTAACCCTAAACTCCTGACAAATATTTCTAGTTTAAGGGTGTGGCTATCACAAAATACAGGGTTCCAGTGCTAGTGACAGATTTTTAACTTTTCTGTTAAACTTCCTTTTGATCACTACATACAGACAGAGATGCTAGGGTTAAACTGGACCAACAGCCTTGCAAAGTTAAAAAAAATAACTCCCCATAACTCACTTGCCCCATCTGTATCCATGATGCTGAATCATTGTCAGCACTTACATTTGCTCCACTCAAATCACTCAAACCTGGAACGCTGCCTCACCGACTTTCTCCTAGTCACAGACATCTTGGAGCATCCATGAGGCTTCCTTCCTCAGTATCCCAGCTGTGCTGTTCTTTGATATTAGGAACGGGCCAGCATATAAAGTGGAGTCTACACTTTGCTGACCACCTACTGGAAAAGTTAGTTTATATGTACATTTAATCAACATTGCTAGCTGAATTTGACTCCAAGGACCAAGTAAACATGATACCAAAGAAGTAAAGGTGTTAGTACTATACTCTAAGCTAAGACTGCCTCTAAAAGCAAGACCACTAGCTAGAAGTCTAGAGCTGCTGTAAGGTGACATTTGTGCAAGCTAAGAATCTGACTCACAGTCCTTGCTTTCGCTGCATCTCAGCCTTCTCAGTGACAATTTTCTGGTCTTTATACAAAATAAAGCTGATAATTGATTGTGACAAGTTAATAAAATATGTTTAGCAGTTAGGCCACCGCCAACGCGTTTCGTCGCCAAAGGCAACTTTAACTAGTTAAAGTTGCCTTTGGCGACGAAACGCGTCGGCGGTGGCGGAATCTTTTTGCAACATTGGTACCTACACATTCGTCCGTGGCTGACGCGACCCTTCTGCCGGCGTAGCTGCTTCATTCCAGGGCCGGTGAGACGAGCGCTGCCATAGCTTTAATTGGATGCTGTTTTTAACTGCATGTTTGTGAGTGTAAATTTTAGAACCTTTAATAAATCGTTTTTGGGTTTTAATGGAATTACACTAGAATTTGTTTTATCATTGTTTCTCGTTGACTGGTTGAATTGATTTACCCTCGAATGCTGGTGAGCAATACATCTGAGAATAGGACCTATCAACTACCCATATGTGGACGTCTTTGAAGGCTTCAGTCACTATCATTAGTCGGTAAGGGTTTGCACAGTGGTGGATTCTTGCTGGATTTTTCATCGTGTGGAGGTGCATGTGTTGTGGGATAGAGATTATCTTCTACACTTACTCATCTTGGAGGTCGCTCTGTGTCTTAAAAAAAAAATTGATTTTCTACACTCAGTTCTTTTGGGAATAAGGACTAATACACGTTGAGCACCTGAATGTGGACTTGAAACTAGTGATCATATTGTTTGTCATTTTTTAAGCGCGGTGTATGTACTTATTATTGCATGATATGTAATTATTGTACCTTTTTCTCATTTTTTATAGCATGTTTATGTTTCCATTCAGTTTTCATACTGTCCACTGATTATCTGGAGAGACCCTGATGTTACACAGTCAATCCTGCTTATTGCAATGTAGCTAAACTATCAAATCTAACACAACAGGGCAGGAAAAAAGAACACACACCTACTGTGCTAACATTTTGTCCTCTGTAGTGCTTCCACCCTACTCAAGTTCCCATACTTACTCTAAAGTTACCATTTCCTGAAATAAAGAATTGTGGCATCCCCACTGGCAGGCTCGGTGTCGTACACCCATCCCAGCTACCTCAGTCTCAGTGATGGGCCACACCAACTCAATTCACTGCAACCGAAGGGGTGTGCCAGGCAGCAGACGCACTTTCTGTTGCAGGGATTGGTATGGGCCTAGCTACAGTAGTCACTGTGACTGATGTTGGGCTTGCTGTCCAACACTGTGAGTCAATGGAATTGCAGACCTGCTCACCTCTATTTCAGGATCCGGTATGTTAGGGACGAGGACAGACTCATTTTAAAATGAGCTTCAACTTACAACTGTCATTCACAGCTCGATTTATAAATGAAGGGGGTTATCCAAAGGATTCTGAATTGTTCTGGAGAGTTATGTCTTGAAGGACATTTCTCAAGCAGCATAAAATAGTGGAAAATATTTTTAGGAACATTCTTCTATTTTAATGTCAAATCATCTGCAGCTGCAATGGGCCATTCTGAAAGTGAGGCACAAATGATTTATAATGGGGTAGATATTTTATTCTAGAAATTTGGAAATAGCAGCCTATGGGAATTCCAGACACATTTAGAGAGGCTCCTTTTTAGATTTCTCATAGTTTGCTGGTACAGTATTAGTTATAAGGTTATAATAAGTTTATTATAAGTTTTAAATAATATATCTACCCCATTAAAAGTAACTAGAACCACAGCTTTTAAAAGGGCTACATTGCTGCTTCAGAGGATTACTTTTAAATAGATGATTTTTCCCACTATGCCGAGTGAGAAAAGCTCTCATTGCCTCTCAAAACTTAGGCCCTTATTTATGAAGGAATAGCGACAGGTAGCGACTGGTGAGCGGCCGGTAATGACGGGCACCGCCACGAGAACGCCGGCTCCCCACCACAATCGCACATTTATCAAGCCGATCCTGCTTAGCGACTGAGATAGCGCCATATAGCGACTCATTCATCATTATTCCAGCCTCAGCCCACAGCGCCAGCGTCCGACCTTGAACAGCGACAGGTATGACCTCTCGCTACCTGGCGCTCTCCAATGCATTTCAATGGAACAATCTTTAAATATTAATAATTAATTGTTATTAATGTTTTTTTTTAAATTTGAAAAATTCTGTGACCACTTCTGCCATGTTAGTTAATTTTTTTAAGGTAAAAAAAAAAAATTGTGCAGAATTGATATTACAGGTCTGATATTATTGTATTCATATTACTAAATTCTTTCAAAATTTATTTTTTTTTTGGTTTCCAAAAATATGGTGGTTTGGGGGTTAAAGAACTACTTTTAACACATCGCCGCCAGCGCTCTGGGGTTTAAACATGCATTTCACAGCGCGATAATTTTTTGAGCGTGATTTTTTGATGAATGTGGTGGGAGCCGGTCGCTCTGACCAGTCGCTATCATGCGCACCCATACATCGCGGGACCTGTCAAATAGCGACTCGTTACCCCGTATTCAACATTACTGCACACCAACTCAGTCGCTATCAACAACAGAACAATGGCCAAGCACAGCGACTACTAGCGGGCGCTGTGAAAATACTGCTACAGCCGCTCAACTGTCGCTACCTGCCGCTGTTAATGAATCGGCCTCTTAGTCTCTCCAGATAGTTCTAAATTTATATTATCCTCAAAGTGTAATGATTATAGGTTTTTACAGAGATTAGGCTACAAATTAGTAGTACTGTGTGAATATTTTGACCGGTGGGACATTGCTCGTATTTCCCAGTTATTTGCAAAAGTAAGAAATATTTAAAATAGAAAAATGTGACCATTAAAACACACCAGTGTTATCAGTGGTATTTGGCTGTGTGTAATCCCAAACAGAATTGATTAGGCCATGTTTAGGCAATCCTTATGTAAATATAATTAACCTATTAAGTGATTATGTGATCAATAAAAAAGGTCATTTAAATTACTGTAGTTCTAGCCCTCTCTTCGGGTCCTCTTCCAAGGCTGTCATGGAGCAGCCTATAAGCTTTTAGGGCAATGCTGATAGGCTTGGCCGCTGGTGGCACAGATAGGCTGCTTGTAGTCAAGTGGGCGCATCACCCCAAGCAGGCTATCAGCTCTGCCAGTGGACGAGCCTATCAACGTTGGCCCACAAAAATGACAGGCTGCTACATGGCAGCCTTAGAAGAGTAAAACACCCGCAGTACTCGGAAGCGGGGTCCAAAATGCCATCAGTGCTGCTTTGGTCTGACATTAATATTTGATTTTAGAGGCTTGGTGGCTTATTGTATGGCAATGTTTTTAAGTAATTGAATTAAAGAGGATGTTTTATGTTACTGGAGTGCAGACCCACTGCTGTTTTCTACATAAAGTAAGATCTAAGAGGAAATAAACATGGCTCTTTATAATTCATCCTGTATGTCAGGGTTAAGGTGGCTGCTGCTGTGAAAGCAGTTCTGCATGGAAGCACCGGTGATGACCAGTGCAGTCAAGGCGACTCATTTTTTTTTACCTAAATACCAGTAATTTGGTGTAATAGTGTTATGGGGGGGGGGGGGTGAATGTATTGTTTTTTGCCTGTTAAGCTGAACATAAAACTTTGAATGCAGATGGTACTTTGTATATATGAAGCAACTAAAAGACAGTATTACAGTATTTTTTCTCCAAAAGTGGGGGGGAAATGTCAGTGCTTCTTATTTACTTTGGGCTAATGTAAAAAAGTGAAAAATGTAAAGAAGTGCTCTAGTATACGGCGTCAGTGCCCGCTGACAGCCGAGTGTTTGTGTCAGCGGCTTCGGCCAGAGGGGAAGTGGCAGCGCCGCAAGCCAGAGCGAGGACAGACAACATCCCCGCTCTGGCTTCCGGCTCCGGTACCGCCCCTCGGTCAGCATGCGCTGGCACAAACACCTGAGAGGCAGTGGCGGAGCCGGAAGCCGAATCGGGGACATACAGCATCCCTGCTCTAGCTTTCTGCGCCGCCACCTCCTCTTCGGCTGTTGTTCGCTGACAGCCGAGTGCTTGTGTCAGCGTGCGCCTGCCCGAGAGGCAGTGGTGGCACAGGAAGCCAGAGCGGGGACATTGCCTCTCGGTCAGCGCTCGCTGACGCAAACACCCGAGAGGCAGAAGCGGTGCCGGAAGCCAGAACAGGGACAGCATTTGTGTAAGTATACCTTTTTTTTTCAGGGGTTGGGGGGAATGCCACACTGATTAAGGGGATGGTGGGGAATGCCACACTGCCTATATGGGGAATAGGATGGGGGAATGCCACACTCCCTAGGGGCATAGAAAGTGGAATACCACACTGCCAATGGAGAATGGGAGAGGGGGAATGCCACACTGTTTATGGGAATGTGAGGGGGGAATGCCACACTGCCTATAGGAATGAGATGGGGGGATGCCACACTGCCACTGGGGAATAGGATGGGGGAATGCCACACTGCCCATGAGGAATGGGATGGGGAATGCCAAACTGCCCATGAGGAATGGGATGGGTGAATGCCACACTACCTATGGGGAATAGGATGGGGGGAATGCCACACTGCCTATGGGGAATAGGATGGGGGGAATGCCACGCTGCCTATTGGGAATGGGATGGGGGAATGCCACACTTCCCATGAGGAATGGGATGGGGGAATGCCACACTGCCCATGAGGAATGGGATGGGGGAATTCCACACTGAACATGGGGAATGGGATGGGGGAATGCCACACTGAACATGGGGAATGGGAGGGGGGAATGCCACACTGAAGATGAGGAATGGGATGGGGGAATGCCAAGCTGCCTATTGGGAATGGGATGGGGGAATGCCAAGCTGCCTATTGGGAATGGGATGGGGGAATGCCAAGCTGCCTATTGGGAATGGGATGGGGGAATGCCAAGCTGCCTATTGGGAATGGGATGGGTGAATGCCACACTACCTATGGGGAATAGGATGGGGGGAATGCCACGCTGCCTATTGGGAATGGGATGGGGGAATGCCACACTTCCCATGAGGAATGGGATGGGGGAATGCCACACTGCCCATGAGGAATGGGATGGGGGAATTCCACACTGAACATGGGGAATGGGATGGGGGAATGCCACACTGAACATGGGGAATGGGATGGGGGAATGCCACACTGAACATGGGGAATGGGAGGGGGGAATGCCACACTGAAGATGAGGAATGGGATGGGGGAATGCCAAGCTGCCTATTGGGAATGGGATGGGGGAATGCCAAGCTGCCTATTGGGAATGGGATGGGGGAATGCCAAGCTGCCTATTGGGAATGGGATGGGGGAATGCCACACTGCCTATGGGGAATAGGATGGGGGGAATGCCACACTGCCTATGAGGAATGGGACGGGGGAATTCCACACTGCGATGAGGAATGGGATGGGGGAATGCCACACTGCCCATGAGGAATAGGATGGGGGAATGCCACACTGCCCATGAGGAATGGGAGGGGAGAATGCCACACTACCCATGAGGAATGGGATGGGGGAATGCCACACTGCGATGAGGAATGGGATGGGGGAATGCCACACTGCCCATGAGAAATGGGAGGGGAGAATGCCACACTGCCCATGAGGAATGGGATGGGGGAATGCCACACTGCCCATGAGAAATGGGATGGAAGAATGCCACACTGCACATGAGGAATGGGATGGGGGAATGCCACACTGCCCATGAGAAATGGGATGGAAGAATGCCACATTACCCATGAGGAATGGGATGGGGGAATGCCACACTGCGATGAGGAATGGGATGGGGGAATGCCACACTGCCCATGAGAAATGGGAGGGGAGAATGCCACACTGCCCATGAGGAATGGGATGGGGGAATGCCACACTGCCCATGAGGAATGGGATGGGGGAATGCCACACTGCCCATGAGAAATGGGATGGAAGAATGCCACACTGCACATGAGGAATGGGAGGGGAGAATGCCACACTGCCCATGAGAAATGGGATGGAAGAATGCCACACTGCACATGAGAAATGGGATGGGGGAATTCCACACTGAACATGGGGAATGGGATGGGGGAATTCCAAGCTGCCTATTGGGAATGGTTTGGGGGAATGCCAAGCTGCCTATTGGGAATGGGATGGGGGAATGCCACACTGCCTATGGGGAATAGGATGGGGGGAATGCCACACTGCCTATGAGGAATGGGACGGGGGAATTCCACACTGCGATGAGGAATGGGATGGGGGAATGCCACACTGCCTATGGGGAATAGGATGGGGGAATGCCACACTGCCCATGAGGAATAGGATGAGGGAATGCCACACTGCCCATGAGGAATGGGATGGGGGAATGCCACACTGCACATGAGGAATGGGATGGGGGAATGCCACACTGCACATGAGGAATGGGATGGGGGAATGCCACACTGCCCATGAGGAATGGGATGGGGGAATGCCACACTGCACATGAGGAATGGGATGGGGGAATGCCACACTGCACATGAGGAATGGGATGGGGGGAATGCCACACTGAACATGGGGAATGGGATGGGGGAATGCCACGCTGCCTATTGGGAATGGGATGGGAGAATGCCACACTGCACATGAGGAATGGGATGGGGGAATTCCCCACTGAACATGGAGAATGGGAGAATTCCACACTGCCTGTAATGGGGTGTTTTAGCACAACATTTGGTTTAGAATATTTTTTTCTTATTTTCCTCCTTCAAATCCTAGGTGCGTCTTACGGGCAGCCGTGTTTTATAGGGTGAAAAATACAGTAAGTTGAAAGTTTAAACCATTTTTCAACATATCCAGGCCTTTTAATATCAAGCAAACAAAATCCATTCTGAAGGTTTTTTTTTTATATATTTCCTTAATAATACTTTGCAGCAGGGTGAGCACTTGTAGGGATCAGTAAGAAACAAAACATAGTGACACATAGTGACATTTAGTAATGCTCTGCTTTTAAAACTCTATCCCCAAAATGCCCTTAGCATCAACACCCGAGAGGCAGTGGCAGCGCCGGAAGCCAGGGAGGGGACAGACGTTGGCTCTGGCTTCCGGCTCCGCCACTGCCTCTTGGTCAGCGTGCCCTGACACAAACACCCGGTGGTGCCGGAAGCCAGAATGGGGACAGCGTTCATGTAAGTATACCTTTTTCTTTTCTGGTGGGCTGGTGGGAATGCCATAATGATTAAGCGGATGGGGGAATGTCACACTGCCCATTGGGAATGGGATGGGGGGATGCCACACTACCTATGGAAATGGGATTGGGGAATGTCACACTACCTATGGGGAATGGGATGGGGGGATGCCACACTGCACGTGAGGAATGGGATGGGGGGATGCCACACTGCCTATAGGAATGGGATTGGGGAATGCCACACTGCCCATGAGGAATGGAGTGGGGGAATGCCACACTGCCCATGGGGAATGGGATGGGGGAATTCCACACTGCCCATGAGGAATGGGATGGGGGGATGCCATACTACCTATAGGAATGGGATTGTGGAATGCCACACTGCCCATAAGGAATGGAGTGGGGGGATGCCACACTGCCCATGAGGAATGGGATGGGGGTATGCCACACTGCCCATAAGGAATGGGGGGATTCCACACTGCCCATGAGGAATGGGATGGGGGGATGCCACACTACCTATGGGAATGGGATTGGGGAATGCCACACTGCCCATGAGGAATGGGGGGATTCCACACTACCTATGGGAATGGGATTGGGGAATGCCACACTGCCCATGAGGAATGGGATGGGGGAATTCCACACTGCCTGTAATGGGGTGTTTTAGCACAACATTTGGTTTACAAAATTTTCTTTCTTATTTTCCTCCTCCAAATCCTAGGTGCGTTTTATGGGCAGCCGTGTTTCATAGGGTGAAAAATACTGTAAGTTGAAAATTTAAAGCATTTTTCAATATATCCAGGCATTTTAATATCAAGCAAACAAAATCCATTCTGAAGGTTTTTTTTTTATATATTTCCTTAATAATACTTTGCAGCAGGGTGAGCACTTGTAGGGATCAGTAAGAAACAAAACATACTGACACATAAACTTAGAAACATTTAGTAATGCTCTGCTTTTAAAACTATATCCCCAAAGTGCCCTTAGCATCAACGCTAGTCCCTGGACATTGCTGAAGTCTAAACACACTGGAGGTACCTTCACTAAAGATCTAATCTTACTTAGCATTAATCAAGTGTGTCAGCGTAATCCAGGATTACCATTTTGCCTGCAATATTATGTTATTGGTGCCTATATGATGAAGGCATTGAATGTTGCCCATCATTTAGATCAATTTAGTATTTAGTATTCGGTATCAAAATAAATAAATGCACTCTTTTTTATTTCAAAAAGAGTGGGAGGGGGTTGTACTAAAAAGAGGAAAACCCTTTACAGAAAACAATTTAACACTTTAAAAACACTTACTAATATGTATGCAAACATTTTGTAGGATTATAGGAACAGAATTTTTCATAGATAAATCTCCGATCTCAAGGGAAGGTATTTTCCTGTACACAGCAGCCTGCTGGTAGGAAAGCTTGTAAAAGACAATGCAAGCAGCCTGTCTTGGGTTGCTAAATATAACAAAGGATTTGCATGCAATGGGTCAAGGCTTCCTGAATGCAAATAGATATAAAGAGAACCAGTGAGCAAAAAATACAGGGACTGCTAATGTGGCTCAAATTCTAAATACATATTGTAAAGAGCAAAATTGGTGTAATATTGAAAAACCATAGACACACTTTGGCTAAAAAGAGAAGGGGTCAATTATACACCCAAACTGAAAAAACTCCCGCCAAGCCTGTGGTTTCTTCTGGTAGGAAAAAAATCCAGGTTTGAGTGTATTGGGGAAACAGAACCTGTCCCCTGATGTCTTCTTCTTTCCATTTAATAGAAAATGGCAGACATGGCAGGTTGGTATAAGTGTCCCTCCTCCCACCATCCATTATATCTATATATGGATTTTTATCATTGGGTCATTTTTTCGCGAGAGTCCGCCTTTAATTGCTCCTTCACTACACTGGCTGCATCCTCAGCTATATATTCAGTTGTCAGAGACCAGAACTATGTGCTCCCTTGAGCTTTAAGAAAGATAAAGAAAGCATAATGAAGTGGGTGTCTTAGCTAAATAGGTTTGAGGTTCTAGAGAGAAGATAATTAGCCAGGAGGTTTTGAGCAGAAAAAAAACTGATTACTAGAAGTGCAGTAGGGGGCTTATGGATATATTATTAGTTCGTGATGTTATCTGTGACATTGTTAGTGCTTCATCATTTGGTTATCTTTAGGGATAAATGAACTAGCTGAAGTTTGGGTTCGACAAGTTCAGCCGAACGATCGGGGTGCCCCAGGGGCAAGGACCAAAACCCAGGATAGTTAAAATTCTAAGTTCTGGTCCACTTTAATTTCATTTGGGCATAGGAGATAGTCTTGTATTTCCATGAACTTGCAATAGTTATTCTTGCTGTGATTAATATACAATTTGCTAATTGCCATTGAGTTGATGTTATATCAGGCGGTTTGCATCCTAGAAGGGCAGTTTTAATATCATATTGTATATCTATTCCTTATCAATCAAACACTCTATGCCAAAAAGTTCTGATTTTGGGGCATAGCCACCAGATATGCATCATATCTCCTGGTATCCTATATATGGGTGTTACTTACATTAGGAGGGCTAGTTTTTCTCTCGTTAGGTTAAATATTGCATTCGCTCTATCCCATATTCTTATAGTTTCAACAAGCACTAGGCATTCTTGGGGGGGGGGGGGGGATCTTTTGCCTTTTAATAGAAATAGTTCTAGTGGGCAGTTTGGACATGCCAGCTGTTCTATTGTAATCCATCGGGGTTTGTCTTTGAGCTACTCTGGTAGAATTTCACATTTTGAGCCCCCCCCAACCCTCCCTGATTACTTAGAGCTAGAAGAACCTTTTTACATTTTAAAAACTCACCCATTGTTTTAGGATTTTGGATCTGGGTCCCATCAGCTCCCATCAGTAAAGACAGAGTAATTCTGGAAGAGCATAGCTCCTGATTCTGGAAGATAAACAATTTGCTAGAAGTCTCCCTGGTCTGTTACTCATTGTGTACCACTTTGCTTCATTCCTTATCTATCTTATCTATTCTTGTATTCTCTTCTATTTGGCCCAATAGGGTCTCATTTGGTCTTGTCTTATATTCTTTAGTTTCAATTTGAAATCAGATTCAGGGATCCGTACTTTGCGGTTTGGGTTCGCCCATCCCAAGTTATGAACCTATTATTATATAATTGCAGCAGATAAGAAAATACATCTCTTATTTGGGCCAATATTGGGCCTACTCGTGTAGCACACAATTAGTACAGTTCTCAGCACTTTAACAAGCCCCAAATCAAATTAACTGCACTCAAATCAGTATAAATTAGCTCTACAGCTTGCAAGAGACCAGGCAATCTTCCCACTGAGTATTTTTGTAATGGCAGTACTCCAAAGGCTATGTAAACTGTAAATAGGGGGCTGCCATTTCCCAGGGCTTACAGTGATTTGGGGTGCACTCAGGATGAGGGGGAACAAAGTACACAATTTAACAAGGTGTAAGAAGAGCAGAAGACAGGTCACACTATCGGGACAGGTAGATGCTGTTAGAGGAGAAGAAATAGGAGTAGGTAGGAATTCTGCCTTTCTTCCATCATCATAGCCAGCTAAGCATTACTAAACAATGCAGGGGGTGTAAATGAGCTAAGAATGGCAGGCTACCTCTCTGTCACATTTCTCTGTCCCTTTCCTGAGCTACAGCTGAACTAGGAAGAGAAGGTTACCGGTCCAAAGGAATGAGGATAGGCAAGAGACCATCCATGCTCCTCTATCTGAAGGTAGAGGAATTAGACAGTGTGTTTCCACATGACCCAGGGAAATCTAGTCCTTAGTGGTAGACAATTTGAGGCACACAAATACCATAATGTTGCTGTTATTTATAGTAAACTCTAACAAAAGGCACATCAAAATGGCTAAGTACTGGGTGACCAGGACGAAATCTTTCTTCATGACAGGGGAGATACATCTGCTACTAGTTAAAGCTCCATCACCCTTGCCACAAAAGCAGAAGAAGCTTCACAACATTGGCATTGAATGTCTAAAAGAGGTTTCGAGCCTGCAGTGGACATATATACAGTTAGTTTTTCTCTCGTTAGTTTAACTATTGCATTCGCTCTATCCCATATTCTTATGGTTTCAACAAGCACTGGGAATTCCTGGGGGGGGGGGGGGGGGTCTTTTGCCTTTTAATAGAAATAGTTCTAGTGGGTAATTTGGACATGCCAGCTGTTCTATTGTAATCCATCGGGGTTTGTCTTGTTTCTTATATACAGTATACAGACATATATACAGTTAGGTCCATGAATATTTGGACACTGACATGAATTTTGCATTTTGTTACCTGTTAATTGAAGCATATTCAAGTTATAATAATATAATGGACATGGTCATAAAGTTCAAACTTTCAGCTTTTATTTGAAGGTATCCCCATAAAAATTGAAGGGGTTAGGAGTTTCAGCTCCTTAACATGTTTCAACCTGTTATTAAAGTGGAGCAAAACCCAGGATTTTGACTATCCTGGGTTTTGGTCCTTGCCCCCGGGGCACCCCAATCGGGGATGTCCTGCTGTGTGTAACCCCCCAGGTCACCCGAACTAACTCACCGTTCCCCGATCCTATGGCGCATGCGCAGCCTCTTGTCCAATCAGCGTGCTTGGATCTGCTCCCCAACAGAAACATCCACCTGTCTACAAACACAGACTGCTAAACCAGGCTGGGATTTATATTACATACTCCCTTGCTGAGTATCTTTGTCTATGTGAAGAATATTTTTACAAAATTAGTAGCACAGACACTACCGTTGAGATGCAGTAAATAGGGGGCTCTGTAGAAAAAGCTTTTTTTTCTGATTCACCAGCCATGCCTTGCCATTAGGGTGCCATATGCACATGAAGCAAACCCATGACCATCTACTGTGAAGTTCATTTCTGCTTTTAGCTCTGTATACTTCTTACAACTGTGTTAAAACTGGTTAAAAACAACTTTTTAAACACAGTATAAAGGGAATAGTCAAATAATGTACCGCAAACTGCACCTCTTTGTTTCTAATGGCAATTGTTTTCTTTGCCAGTCACACAATCTGGGGTCTGGGTTTTTGGGTTTACAGAGGGCTATGTGTGTGTGTGGGGGGGGGTATCACCAAATGGGATCCTCCCCCCCCCCCCCGGGCCACAAGCAGTACTCACATTTTAAGCAAGGCATCATTTTTACAACAGAAAAAATGGTGCTATCTTGGAAGGTAAGACTATTTGTTGTAGTGGGGATTACTGCACAGGGGAGCTCTGGCTATTGGGATGCCCCCCTGTGCAGGGAACAACACCAATTTTGTTAAAAATATGTGTTGTTCCAGTTTAAGTAACAAAAGTAACAAATACTGGGAACATTGGGACAATCTATGTTAGGCTTACTGCAGTGGGCTAAGAATGTCC
Organism: Gastrophryne carolinensis; assembly: GCA_027917425.1. Lineage (NCBI taxonomy): Eukaryota > Metazoa > Chordata > Amphibia > Anura > Microhylidae > Gastrophryne > Gastrophryne carolinensis. Next base: position 269,249,940 of record CM051238.1, on the reverse strand, counting down.
CTTATTTAAAAAGGTCATCTATTTAAGGCAACATTTAACCCACTATAATAAAGGGACAGTCCATGCGATTGAAGCATGGTCAGGAAGGAATGAAAACAAAAGATGAGGCAAATATTGGAGACTTGCTAGAGCATCTACATTACCCTGAAATAACTGAAAGAGAGGCACATGGGACAGGCTTCAGGTGAGCACCTTGCTGCCTTATTATTGAAATTGCCTGGACAGCAGGTACCTCCTCCTAAAGTCACTTGCTCTCAAGCATTCTGAAGCCTGATCCCTATACAGTCACCTCTTCCAACCATGTGCCGATGAGGGCTAATTGTAGGAAGTGATGTATGTGTAAATAATAAATACTCATGCATTACATTCCTTGATGGCTCTTTCTGGGTGCTTGAGATATCAAAAATAGATTTCTGTCTACTGCCAAGAATGATGGGCAAATTCTTTTATTCTGGGTATGTATGTGCCATGTAAATACTTTCCTGGTTTAGGAAGAGCTCTTTACCATTAACTGAAAACTTTTTGTCCCAAGCCTGACCTTGATTTCATTTCACTCCTTTGCATTTGTTTTCTTACTCTGGACCTAACACTGAGAGATTATACTTAGCTGAAAGTCCATGGGCTACAGCCTTTTCTCCATCCCTGAGAGCATTTCAGAGGAGGATGCTTCCAATCAGAAAGGTAGCCGGCTTCTCATAACTAGATGAAAGGGCATACGTTGAGGCAGGCCAAGAAGCCGAGAAATGGAGAATGGCTGGTGGGTATTTTACTTCATAAGTTAATACATTTAACCCTCTAAACACTTTCACAATTAGATAAAGACCAAGTTGCCCCTGTGTTGGCATAGTTGTCTGGAGGTCCTTGTAGTCTCACAAAACAGAGTGTAAGTCCTAGTGGAACCCAAGTGCTAGGTACAAAGTGTTTTTCTGAAGCTGAGCCAGGGTTTGTCAGGTGAACAGTGCAGGATTATATTGGCTAGTGATAAGCTAGTGCCTGAACAACTTACAGCAGCATGTCAGAGCACTACTTTGCAAAAGTAAAGGTATGACTAGACACTACTGAGTCTTCTATCCATTAGGTAATTGGTCACTCAGGATTCAAAAGCCTCAATAAAGGTTTACACAGCAACCAATAAGAAGGGTTGTCAGCATGTATATAGCAGATTTATGGCCTTGTTTCTAATGGCCATGTTTTGTTTTCATCCATGTAGTAAAGTACTTTTACTAGTGCATATAGACCTCTTAGATGCTATTTATTACGAGTGGCTGTTTTTGCTGATATAAAATGGTGAAGTAATGGTTGAGCTATAGGCAGCCAGCAGCAGCAAATAATAAAAAAACGGAAATTTATTTAAGGTTAATGCCTATAGAAAAGGGAATGCAATCATTTATGGTTCTGACAAGGGTTGACAGTCTTTAGACCATTAGTGATTTAGGGCACAATGCAAGCCATCTTACCTGCTTGCGCCCACAAGATGCACAATGGTCACCCCCCAGCTGGTATGAGAAGCCGGCAGGCAGGTGGGCATGTCTTCCATGAGCGCCTTTACACAAGGAAGTTCGAACTTGTTCGGAGATGTATATATAGTATCCCCCAAACCGACATCTCATACCCTATAACGCTTTAAAATGGTAACTTTGCCAATGAGAGGGTATAGATTGGTAGGCACCCTAACCCTATTTACCAGCAGCAAATGTCTGCACACAATGTTGCCATAATGTATATGAGGCTAACTCTGAGCTATGCCAGCAGATGTCAGCATTTAGGGAGTGAGAAGTTTCCTCACCTAAGCAGAGGTAGTGGTTCTGATTGAAGAGGTGATTGAAGAGGTAGAATGAGTGGGAGAAAGAAATTCATGGCTGCCACTACCTAGGCCAGCCTGTTCGGTCTCAAGGATGACAAGGACAGTTAGCACCCATAAAGGGTAGCTTGTTAGGTACCTACAAGGAACTACAAGGTCTAGTATGCTTCTTTTTAATGGTTGAGGTACTACTGATCTCAGAATGCCCTGACCCCTTTCAATTGACAACCTTTCAGCCATGGTCCCTGCGGAAGAACTATAATGCCCAGCATTTCCGATGATTCTATTCAGACGCATTGTAATACCCAGTGTGCTTTATCATCCCATGGTTAGGCATTATAATGTCCTGCCCACACTCATGGAGGCATTATATTGCTCGCCATGCCCTGTCCTCACCCAGCAAGGCACACTAATGCCAGGTCCATCATCCTTGCCATCGAGTTACTATTATTCCATCATGCCTGGACACCCCCTTCACAAACACTAAAGTGCCTAGCATGTCCCGTCATCTCCTGTGAAGGCACTAAAATGCCCATCATGCTGGTCATCTGTTAGGGCCCTAAAATGTGCAAGTGTACTGTCATTTCCTGCAGAGGCAGCGAATGCTAAGCATGCCCTGTTATCTCCTGCATAGGCATGCCCAGTATGCTCTGTCACTATAACACCTATAGTAGCATGCAACCCCATAGAGACACAATGATTCCTAGTATACATTTTCTTCACAGTATGTCCCATCATTTACTGCTAAGGCCTTACAATCCCCAGCTTGTCCTTTTGACCACTGCAGGGATCCTACAATTGCCACCATGCCTTGTAGTCCACTACTGGATAAACTACAACATGCACCTCCTTAAGCTATTTCATGTAGGTCTCTGTAGGGTCACTTTCCAATTTGGTCAGGGTTGGTTCTGTTGAAAACTGCACCATCTCTGTCTGTAGGCTTTCTCTCAGTTGTCAAATTGCTCTTGTTTATTTCAAGGTTAGGTTAGGTACCTGCTGCTCTTGTTTGTCCAAGCATTCCAATTTTATGATGTTGTTTCTGAAACATTCAGGTATTCTACGTTTCATACCCTGCAATTTGGACTAAATATTCACTCCAGCCTCATGTCCCACTATGTTGGAGGAATTGCGTGGTACCCATTCTTGTTTTTCCTGACCAGAAAACAGATACCATCAATATTTAATGTGGACTTTTCACATCTGACTAATCTGAATTTTATGTCCTGGGCAATTGTAAATACCTTGCTCTAAATGACCCTCTTGTCTCCTAATGCTTTTATAAGGTTTATTTTTTTTAAATCTTTCAATGTGTGCTGGTTTTATGTATATACATGTCTGTGATTTTTTTGGTCCCTTGTATAGCAACATGTCTGATGAAGTGAACTAGGTATTCTTGAAAGCTCACCTTAAAATATACTCAGCCGACAAAAGGTATTGTCTCATTTCTTCACTTTTCAAACAGTAAAATATGCAGATATATTCTATGTATGTACAATATGTGTTTTCAATTGAACAGAATTACTGAGCAAAACATTCCAAATGCTGTGCAGTTCTATACACCAACCTGTAACAAATATGACCAATGTATACCATTATACACACATCACAGCAGTGTCTGATCATTACCTTCCCACAGTGGCGCTCTGTATGCATAGTTGTAGAAAACTATCTGTAGTAATTCCCCACATCATGCAGGTTCTCCACATCAAGGGAGGCTGGCTCCATATCAACACAACATCCAAGTCACTATTTGCACATTGATAATATGACCAGCACATGAATATATAAACATATTATGACTTGTAGTGTATACTTAAATGATGACTTCAAATTCATGTACCTACAGTGTCTTATCACCATAATAACTACACTCTAATGCATTGACTATTTGTAGAAATCAACAATTTTTTAAATGAAACTATTTGACAATAGTTCACAAAGCAGCACAAACCATCCAGCCATAGTTTGGCTAAAGAATTATTCCTGGAGTATTGACTTTTAAAAATAAAATGTTATGTATAATGTATGTTAGTAACATAGTTTGTCTTTCCTTTTACGTATCTAGTCTTTTTCAGTTTAAAGTGGATTTTGACTATCCTGGGTTTTGGTCCACTTCGGTGGGGCACCCTGATCGGGGGTGCTCCGCTGTGTGAAACCCCCCAGAAAGCCCCGCAAACTCACCTCACCCCGCTCCCACGTGACCGCTGCAGCCAATCCCCGCCGGCGGACAAGCGAGAGGCAGTGGCGGACAAGCAGAGCGCGTCCGCCGGCGCCTCCCGCGCGTCCCTCTTACAGGGAGCGCACCCGCGCCGGCCATTCACAAACGGCCGGCGCGGGAGCGCGCCCTGCTAGAGGGACGCGCGGGAGGCGGCAGACGCGCATGCGCCGCTGGAACGTGGAAAAGGTAGGATTGTGGGCTTCCTGGGGGGTTTTGCCGATCCCCCCTGGGTGTTGGTCCAATTTAATTTGAATCTAATCAACCCGTTTTTGTTAATGTGCAGTTTGTCTCTTAATATAGTATGTGTCACACATCAATTTTCTTGTCCTCTATTTATAGTTGTATTTATTATTATTATATGTTGCCCAGGGTAATTTATTTTTTTTCCGTAGCTGAAGCAGGAACCCAGGAGGGCTGGATGAGAAGGAATAGTCTATGAACTCTGATTTTGTGCTCATTAGCCACCTCCACAATTTCAATGATGCAAGTCACTGCTGTGATACTTTTTCATATTTAAAATACACATTTCACAAAGTAAAATAGCATTCCCAGAAGTCATTTTTACTGGCTGCTCAATAAGACCCTGGACAGGCCTTGTGCAATGCACACTCTTTAAACTAGAAAGATCAACTGAAAGCCCTCCAATTATCAGAATGCATTGATGCACTGTAGGCTTGCATTAGCACAAACTGATCATTATACCTTTTAAAACTGGTTGTATGCAGTTAACTTAGGTAAGTAGCATTTTCACAATGATAGATGGTCCTGGGGGCACAGCAGGTGAACCAAGAGAAGATTAAACGAGGAAATAAATGACTAATAAGTATATATTCGGTACTGCATCTTTTTTCTTCATCGAGATTTCTCTTGGGTTCTCCAGCTGTGCCCCCTGGTACCAACAGCACTTATAGGCACTTTCTGCTCCATAAGACTAGGGGGGCTGCCCCCGAAATGCGTCACCTGTGTCTTATTCACTGTACTAATTAGGATTGCCAGGATCCATGTTTTTAAAAGCCTCAATAAAGGTAATGATTTACTGGAGGCAGCTGAGCCGGATAACTTTTGTTCAATTGCTGTATGGATTGTCTCTCACATCCGCTTCATCCTCTCACCTAACACCACTAAAATTCTAGTGCATGTCCCAATCATTTCCTGGCTGGACTAGTGCAACGTGCTTCCAGCACACAGACTGGCATCACTCCAATCTACTCTCAACTCTGCTTCTTGCCTCATCCACCTCTTCTCACTAGTACTGTGTACTCCACTTTGTCAGTCCCTTTCACTGGCTGCAACGATCTGAAGGAATTCAGTTCAAAAACCTAACCTTTATCTACAAAGCTTTCTGTCCAAACCTCCCATGCCCTCACACTTTTTTGAGGTGAGGAGGAAAATGTCAGAAGCTGGCGAATTGGGCAGAGATTTACTGTTCTCTGCCCTGCTGAAGGTTCAGTGACCGGAGTCCCACCAGGGAAAGAGGAGACCCCAGCACTCGTCCTGGATGGAGGTCAGCTTTTTTTCACTGTAAATGGGGGAAAATGTCAAGCGCATAGAATCTAGGAGCTTGGCACTTGATGGTCAGAGAAGCAAGCTTGTAGATTCCATGTGTTTGCTGTTTAACCCTTTAAACTCCAGCCACAAAAAATGTATGTGGCTGCTTCACTAACAGTCCAACTGGCAGCCACGTAAAATGTATGTGCTTGGCATTCCCCCATTTGTAGCAAAAAAAGCCACTTACCTCAGTCTGCGATTCAGCAGTGCGAGTCTCTTGTTGCCCTGAGTGGCATCCGACCCCCCCCCCCGGGTCTTCAGCTATCGCCAGTTGGTCTGATCCATGCCCCCCCCCCCCACTTCTGGTAGCTCAGCCGGCCACTACAGAGAGAGACTTTTATATGAGGAGCATCATCCTGCTCCTTCTGGTATAATAGCCCACTTCCGGCATAGTTAGAAGCAGTCAGTGATTGGTGGAGGGCGGATGTGGGGGTAGGAGTCAACAATTCCCTGCCTCCTGCACCCGCCTTCAATGGATCACCAGCCATCTGTCAGTGATCGGTGCGGGACAGCGGCATTTGATCAGAGGTAAGTAAAGAAAAAGAGAAGTTATAATAAATGACATTTCACTCTGGCTGTGTCTGTGTTTTTTAGACTAGTAGATGGTAGATCATTACTGGGATTACAACACCTTCATGGCCATCTTACCATGTAGACACTATCCCATATGATTAAAGCACATGGAAACACATTTCTGGGTTCAGAGCCCCCAGGTGCTGCTGTTGGCTCGGCGGAGGCCTGGTTTTCAAAGAAAACTGCGTTTTCCACTGCCAAAGCTACGCCCAGTGGCACTTTTGAGTTTGCCGATTGGCTGATCTCCAAGGTGCCGCAGCAACGAGATACAGGGCGCTGTTTGGGTGCTCTTAAACTGTGCTCGGCTGCAGGGAAGCCGGGGATGTGCCCGTTGGCGGAGCTTGCAGCACGGGGCCCACAGGGATCAGGTAACATTACTGGGGGTTTCACACCGCGGGGCATCCAGTGTAGGCTAGTGGCAGGGCATGGAATCTTTTAGATTTCAAGGACCAGCCGCATGGGCTTTGAACCGATTTAATAAGCCATTCCAGAAAATATGATCAAGATGGCTCAAATTGCATTATTCGTATATCTCTAGCAATCACATGTTAACAAATACTAGATAATCATTGTAGATTCAAACAGGTGAAAGAGGAACAGAAGACACGTTCAACTGTTCTTCTAGCTGATAATGACTTTTCTTCCTTCTGATTAGCAATTACATCATTACTTACTGCCAGGAAACATTTCTTTAATCATTTTGCACCACAGCAACACAGTAATTACCTATATAGCACAGGGAGATATCTTACATAGCTTCTAGCTGTGCTTTGGGCCCCCAGGTTTAAAAGCATTTCATTTACTTAAACTTTCAGTTAAAGTCATTTATTTCTTCATTAGGGTGTTTATGTGTTTACTGATATGTGTTTTGATCTGTACTTTTGTTACCCAGCTTTTTTGCATGTCCAGGGTTCATTCGCATTTTATTTCTGATAAAACCCTATACAAACTGCTGGAGCTGTATCTGCTTCTAGTTTCTAGTTCTAAATTTGGAGCCTTATTTAAGAAGCGTCAGCTCCACACAACACCACTTGTTTTACCTCAGCGGCAAGAAATAAAAAAAACATTTATTTAACACTATTTAATACTTATTTAACACTAGTGCCGAAAAGGTTGCAGCGCAGGGCACTCTGATTGAAGCAGCGCCAGATGAAACCTGCCACTGTAGGTCAAGATCCCATAGAGCACAATAGGCAGAACTGGATTGAAGTGTTTAATGCTTGTAATTATTATTATTTTTGTTTATTTATATGGCGCCATCATCTTCTGTAGTGCTGTACAAAGTAGTAATTACAGACAGGGTAGAAACATACAGTACATCGATTATTAGAAATGCAGGGTTACAGAGTTTACAATGAATATTCTGAATAGAAGATACAAAAGGAGAACCAGCCCTGCCCTTGCGAACCTACAGTCTAAAGGATGAGGGATGGAGACGAGGAGGAAGGATCACAAACAGACAATATTGAGCATTGTGGCATGTGCCTTTTAGAGAATTGATAAGCCAGATTGTCTGCAGATTTAGAAAGATTCTGACTTTGAACAGATTCTGAGCATCGCAGCCACTAGTGCTAAACACAATTATTTGTACAGAACTTGTCAATAATTGAAACACAGGACCTAGATGTCACAAATTGTTTTATTCTAAGTATGTCACACACCCCACTTCAGACATTAATAATTACAATAGGGTTAACTCACCGCTAGGTGGCAGCATTGCAGAGAATCTCCAAAAATTCAACAGGCCCCTCCCGGTCTATACATACCTGGTACCTCCCAACAATCACCCAGTGTTGTTCTCTGCAAGGTGGCGACAAGACAGAAGAAAGAAGTCTCCTGCTTGCAGGTAGCCGGGGTATCCCCCCGGCCCCCCCCCCCGTGGTCTGTTTCTGCCCAGCTCTTGTTTGTAGCATACTTGTTAACTGGCAGCCTCCCAGCCTCGGCTGTAGGCCGGGCAAAAGGTAGCCGGCACCTTTGGTGCCTAGGAGATTAGCTCCTCCGCTCGACCCTTCATTGCGGGGCATAGCGGGATTCCCGGAGTGGTGATCCGGATGTGGGATGCCCCCATTTAACTAGTGGTAGTTAGCGGTTACAGGTTGTGTCTAGCCCTGGGACAGTAGTTTATTCCTTACTCCGGGGTGTGTTGCGCACTTTGGGACCGGTGTCATGGTTGTATGAGTGTGGCTGCTTAACTGGCTGGTTTTGTGAGGGCTCCTGCGCTGTTTACTGTGGCGTGTTTGACTTGACCTGCCTTGTGTGTGTGTTTTTTACTTCAGGGCTGCTTGAGCGAGTTGGCGGTTCTCCCCTCAGGAGCCGGGGGGGCGGGGCCTCGCGGGGCGCTGCGCCGCGGTCCCGCCTGTTGGCTGAGCGCCGTGCTCGGCGCTTGCAGCCTGGCGTGTCCGGCCTGCTCAGGGGTGAGAGAGAGTTTGAGAGTGTGTGTGTGTTGCACACTTGGGACCGGCAGGTTGCTCCGCCGGTCCCGTCTTGCAAGGTAGCGCGGTTTCGCTGGTCTGGCTGTTCGTGACGCCGCGAGGGGGCGGAACCGCGTCGCGCGCGGGCCGCGCGCTGATTGGCCTGTTTGGAGGGGCGGGGCTTTCTCGGCTCCCGCGCTCCCGGGGCTCGTCTTCTCCTCCCTCGCAGACACGGAGCGGTGTTCGGGCCGCCATCTTGCTGCGGGTGCCTCTCTGCGCTTGTGCTCTTCTCCAGGTAGGCGGTTCTGGCAGCTTAGCCTGCGGGGGTTGTTTTGGGTCACATAGGACTGGTGGCCTGGCCCCCCACCTTACGCTTACGTCCCCCTCCTTCTCCCTCCTCCTCGCTCCCGCCCGCCTTTTTAAGGTGCTGGCTGGATATATTAACCATCTCTTTTTGTCTATGGTTAATGGGGGGGGTTGTATTGGTATGATATTTCTGTATGTTTTCATAGGTATCACTGTGCCTGGATTGACTGTTGTCCCTGTTCTTTTTGTGCCTTTCAGATCCTGGGATCCCGTCTGGCAGGGCTCTCCCGGTCTTATATACCTGGCTTGTGGGGGGTTGTTTTCTAGAATTATATATATTTTTCCTTCATTGGATATATATTTATATATACATTTTTTATGCTAATTCCCCTGGGTCAGGATTTTTAGACAATTTTAGATAATTAGGGGGCATCCCGGGTCGCGTACTGCATAAATCCCTGGGTTCCGCGAATACCATAAATTTCACCACATGGAGGCTGCCACAGATACCGGAAATGGTTCCTCGGGACAATCCAAGGTGTGTGGGGGTTGTGGGACTCCACTCCAGGGAGATGATGTCATTTTGTGTATCCCATGTGCACAGCGGAACATTGCACGGCAGTCCAGTACTCCGGTGCCTAGCACTTCGTCGGCCGCGCCATCTCCCTCTCCCCCTCGCTTATTCCGGACCCCGTGTGACGTTGTCCTGGGCGGGGATTCGCAATCTGAGGTATGTGCCCGTTTGACCAGCCTTGAGAAAAGGTTTTCTGCAATGGCCGCTCAGAAGGCTCCAGCTAAGCGGAAGCATCTGTCTCCGCCTCCGCCGGATTCAGATGAGGAAGTTATTGGAGATCTGGATTGGTCGGATCGTCCCCTTGAAGATGGTGAACTCATTGAGGAAGAGGATTCTGAGGTTCAGCAGTTGCTGGGTGCTGAGGGGGATCAGGCTGAGGGCCTTCCTCTCGATTCATCTACCATTCTGACTCAGATGTTTGAGGTTTTGGATTTGGATCCTCCGGTGGTTGCTCCTATGCCTAAGGGTCAGCTTTTTGGGGTGTCCAAGCAGCGCTTGGAGTTTCCCAGCCAACAGCATTTTGAAGAGATTGTTTTCAAGCAATGGGAGCAACCTACGCGTCTCGTCGGTGTGCCGTCTAGCTGGGATAGGAAGTATCCTTTTCCGGCGGAATTGATGAAGCGTTGGTCTGTCCCACCTGAGGTAGATACTCCGGTCTTGGGACTGTCCAACACGGCGGTCGTGCATTCCCCTGACACGACTTCGCTCAGGGACGGCGAGGATCGCCGGATTGATCAGCTGGCCCGCCATGGTTTTGTATGTGCGGGTTCGGTGTTAAGGCCTGTCTGTGCTTCGGCTCTTTTGACTTTTGCGGTCAGGTCTATTGTCAGGGACTTGGGTGTGGATCTCGAGCCTACCTGTGATGAGTCTCTTGCGCTTAAGCGCTGTGATTCCTTCTTGTCCTTTATCCTGGCCGCTCAGGAGGATGCCATGTTGATGTGTGGTAGGGCTACTGCCTTGCTGGTAGCTATCCGTCGCTGTGTGTGGTTGAGACAGTGGACGGCGGATTTTAATTCTAAAAGATCGCTCACGGCTCTTCCCTTTTTGGGTTTGAGGCTTTTTGGTGAGAGGCTGGATTCTGTTGCCAAGGGAGGTAAGTTACCTCAGCGCAAGAAATTTCGCCGTTCCTTTCGGGGGACGGTCTCCTTCAATCCGTCCTTTCGGGGAGCCGGAGCCGGCAGGGGTGCGGGCTTCTCGGCCTCCAGGGGCGCCAGTTGGAATAGGGGTAAAGGCCGTGGCCGTCCCGTTCGCGTCTGGGGCACCAAGCCCAAGCCAGTTGCCAAGCCCGCCCAGCAATGAGGGGGCGCCCTCACCCGTTCGGGTGGGGGGACGGTTGCAACTTTTCTCCCGGGTGTGGGACCAGGAGGTCTCGGACAGATGGATCCGGGAGGTGGTTTCGGCCGGTTACAAGTTGGAGTTCGAGTCCCGTCCTCCTCCAAGGTTCTTCAGGTCTCGGGTGTCTTTGGATCCTTTGGCCGCGCAGGGGCTCCTGGCGGCGGTAAGGAATCTTCTAGACTTAGCTGTCGTTTGCCCGGTTCCTTCTTCAGAGGTAGGGCGCGGGTTTTACTCCAATCTCTTCACTGTCCCCAAAAAGGACGGGTCCTTCCGTCCTATTCTGGATTTGAAGTTTCTCAACAGGTTTGTTCGTCCCCGGAAGTTCCGCATGGAAACCCTGCGGTCTGCGATCGGCTCGCTTCGGCAGGGGGACTTTATGACGTCCATAGACATCAAGGATGCCTACCTGCACATTCCGATTTTCCCAGCTCATCAGCGGTTCCTTCGTTTCGTGGTGGAGGATCGGCATTTTCAGTTTGTGGCTCTTCCATTCGGCCTCACCTCTGCTCCGAGAGTGTTCACCAAGGTGTTGGCGGGGGTGATGGCCCTGCTCAGAGCTCAGGGGATTGGCATTGTGCCTTACCTGGACGATCTTCTCATCATGGCGCCTTCCTTCAGTCAAGCAGAGGGGGACACCAACATGGTGGTGTCTATGCTGGAGAGGTTCGGCTGGGTGATCAATTACCCCAAGTCCTCGCTGGTTCCGGCCAGGGTGGTGACCTTTCTGGGGATGTCGTTGGACTCCTGCCAGCACAGAGTGTTTCTCCCTCAGGCCAAGGTTCTGCTGATTCAGGAATTGGCCCAGTTGCTTCTCTCCCATCCTCATCCGTCCATTCGTCTGGGGATGAGACTGGTGGGGTTGATGGTGGCCTCGTTCGAGGCAGTTCCCTTTGCACAGTTTCATACGAGGACGCTTCAACTTCATCTTTTGGCGTCTTGGGACCGGCGTCCGGGGTCGTTGGATCAGTCCTTCCGGTTGTCCCCTCGGGTTCGGCAGTCCCTTCTGTGGTGGTTGGTCTCGGACAACCTTTTGAAGGGCAGGTCTTTTCTGACCCCACTTTGGGAAACTGTCACCACGGATGCCAGTTTGTCAGGCTGGGGAGGTTTCTGGAAGGATCTTCAGTTTCAGGGGCAGTGGGACCCTCAGGAGGCCCACTTGCCCATCAATGTTCTGGAATTGCGAGCCATCAGGTTGGTTCTGTCTCACTTGACACATCATTTACAGGGTCTGCCGGTTCAGGTTCGATCAGACAATCAGACGGCGGTTGCTTACATCAATCACCAAGGAGGGACTCGCAGTCTGGGTGCCCACAGGGAGGTGTCTCTGATTTTAGTCTGGGCGGAGACTCATGTCCCTTGCATCTCGGCAGTTTACATTCCGGGAGTGGAGAACACGGAGGCGGACTTTCTGAGCCGGTGTGCATCCCGTCGGGGGGAGTGGTCTCTCCATCCCCAGGTGTTTCGGTCGCTTTGTCTCCGATGGGGGACGCCGGAGGTGGATCTGTTTGCCTCTCGTCACAATCACAAGCTTCCGTCCTTTGTGTCCCTGTCCCGGGACCCTCTGGCCCTGGCGGTGGATGCCATGGCCCTGAGCTGGAGGGACCTGGGGTTTCTTTATCTGTTTCCTCCGATTCCCATGCTAGGCAGGGTTCTGCGAAAGTTGGTTCTGGAGGGAGTTCCCGCCATTCTCGTGGCTCCAAGGTGGCCAAGGCGGGTGTGGTTCGCAGACATCGTTCGTCTGGCCGTAGATCAGTTCGATCTGCCTCTTCGGCCGGATCTTCTCACACAGGGTCAACTATGTTACCCCAGTTTACAAACGCTGGCTTTGACGGCTTGGCTGCTGAAACCTCCATCTTAAAGGAGGAGGGTCTTTCGGATGCGGTCATTCGGACTCTTATTAGTGCCAGGAAGAGATCTTCTTCTTCCATCTATTACCGGTATTGGAGATCTTATATTGATTGGTGTGAGGCTAGGTCTTTGCCTTGCCGGGTCTTTTCTGTGTCTAGGATTTTGGAGTTTCTTCAGTCGGGGCTGGACTCCGGTCTTCAGCTGAGTACCTTGAAGGGGCAGGTTTCTGCTTTGTCTATTTTTTTTCAGAGGTCTTTTGCTAGCCATTCTTTGGTCAAGACTTTTTTCCAGGGGGTTACGCATGTGCGGCCTCCTAGGAAGCCTTTGCTCCCAGTTTGGGATTTGAATTTGGTTCTTTCTGCTCTTAAGGCTCCTCCTTTTGAGCCTTTGCGGGATATTGCTCTGTCCACTCTTACTCAGAAGGTTGCCTTTCTGGTGGCCATCACTTCAGTTCGGCGTGTTTCAGAGTTGGCAGCTTTGTCTATTCAGGCTCCTTATTTCGAGGATCATCAGGACAAAGTGGTTTTTCGCTTCAAGTCTGACTTTCTCCCTAAAGTGGTCTCTGCTTTTCATCTTAACCAGGACATTGTTCTTCCTTCCTTGTGTCCTAAGCCTAAGAATGTCAAGGAGAGTGCTTTGCACTGCTTGGATGTTGTACGTTGTGTTAGGTACTATCTACGTGCTACGTCTTCTTTTCGTAAGACTGATGCCTTTTTCGTTGTGCCCTGTGGGCCTAGGAAGGGTTTGGCTCCGGCCAAGTCTTCCATTAGTAAATGGATTCGTCAGGCCATTGTTGGAGCTTATTCGGCTAAGGGGAAGGATCCTCCTTTTCGCGTTACTGCTCATTCTACTCGTGCGGTTGGTGCGTCCTGGGCTTTTCAGCACCAGGCCTCGGTTGAACAAGTGTGTAAGGCTGCAACTTGGTCTTCTGTTCATACTTTTTCTAAGTTCTATAAGGTTGATGTGCAGGCCTCAGCGGATGCTGTTTTTGGCCGCAAGGTTTTGCAGGCTGCAGTGGTTTGAGTTTTTTTCTGCGTTATTGCCTGGTCGGATACCCACCCTTTTCTGGACACTGCTGTTGGATGTCCCTATTGTAATTATTAATGTTTGAAGTGGGGTGTGTGACATACTTAGAATAATACCATTTTGTGAATACTCACCTGTAAAATGGGTATTATATATATGTCACACACCCCACTTCACCCGCCCTTTTTTGGTATCCTGGCTCTTTATATGGTGAAGTTTAGTTCTTTACGTTGAGGGTTACATTGTTTGTTCCTGGTACCTTGTCTTACTGCTGTTCTAATACTGGGTGATTGTTGGGAGGTACCAGGTATGTATAGACCGGGAGGGGCCTGTTGAATTTTTGGAGATTCTCTGCAATGCTGCCACCTAGCGGTGAGTTAACCCTATTGTAATTATTAATGTTTGAAGTGGGGTGTGTGATATATATATAATACCCATTTTACAGGTGAGTATTCACAAAATGGTATTTTTTTTTTTTTTGGGGGGGGGGGTTATTTGGACACCAACAACTAAAACGCAACCTAAACGCACTCTTAAGTTTGTCCCCTTTGTCCCCAGCAGTTTCTTGTAGCTGTAATGATGAAACGCTTACCATCAGGCAAATACAGTGCCCAAGATTTCAAGGAGGGAAAAAAACATAAATATGCTGGAGAGCACCTGTAAAACCTGGTGGATCGTAGTGGCACTAACAGGTGCTGGGATTATTGGCAGGCAGGTCCAAAGGCGCTGACATAGAACGACCAATAACTAGTGCAACAATTAAAGTGGACCGTCACCCATGGGTGATCGGCCCGGGAATCTATAAGATTCCCGGGCCGATCACCCCCCTCACCGCGGGACATCCGAGATCGGGATGTCCCGCGGTGAGGGACCCCCCCCAAAACCCCAAAAGAACTCACCTGACTCCTCTAGCCGTGCGCGCGCCCGCGCCGGCCGTTTGTGAATGGCCGGCGCGGGCGCGCGCACTGTCAGAGGGGCGCGCGGAGGCGGCGGCGGACGCGCTGCCTTGTCCGCCGCTTGTCCGTGGGAGCGTGGTGAGGTGAGTTTGGGGGTTTCTGGGGGGTTTTACACAGCGGGGCACCCCTAATCGGGGTGCCCCCCTGAAGTGGACCAAAACCCAGGATAGTCAAAATCCTGGGTGTTGGTCCACTTTAAAGCAAATTAGTTAGCACTCTGCACGACGACTGCTAGCAACAATTTAAAAAAACGTTTAACATGACACTGAATTGTGTATGGGACACTGCACCGTTCCATCATATGCTATCCTAAGACCATGTATAGTAATAACAATGTGGCTCCTTATGCTATTCCTCCATAAACCAATCATTCCAAAAGTGCATGTGCAAAAAATGCATGTGCAAAATTTTTTTTTAAATAGATCAAAAACATTAAAGTGCAAGGCATCAACATATAATCCAATTATCTCATAAATCTATAGGTAACCCCTAATCCTATAAACCAATCCTATAATCAATACCCATTTTCCAATCCATAAAGTGCTTGTGCCTAACAGCTTGTCCCTTTAATTCATATCCTCTAGTGGAAAAGAACCCGGAGGGAAATGAAACAATCAAAAATGATGTATACTGAATAGAGATTTTACCAATAGATGAGGCCAGTGCAGTGGCCCCGCCTACCCACGCGTTCCGTGATGGTGGTGACCCGTCACTTCCTCAGGGCAAAGTGTCCTATCTGATAGGATAGTGTGGATTGGAAAATGATCTGATAGGATATGGATTTATGGATTGGAAAATGGGTATTGATTATGGGATTGGTTTATAGGATTAGGGGTTACCGATAGATTTATGAGATAATTGGATTATATGTTAATGCTGCTTTTGATATATGTGAAAAACAATTTTTTGCACATGAATTTTTTTCACATGCACTTTGCACTTTTGGGATGATTGGTTTATTAAGAAATAACATGCTCCATTGTTAAAGAGCCACATTGTTATTACTATACATGGTCTTGGGTAGCATATGATTGAACGGTGCAGTGTCCCATACATGATGCAGTGTCATGTTAAATGTTTTTTTTTTAATTGTTTTATCTTGTCTTTTGTGTTTGCCCAACATAATAACATACTATATGGTTTTGTAATTATATGATGGTGTGGGAGTTTGTCTTTGGTATGGTTGTGGGGATTTTGGGCTACCCCCACCTATTTTGTTCATAGATTGCTTTATCCTACCAGTGCCGCACACCTGTTTTACTCTACTGTTGCGGTGAATTTTTTTGTGTTTGGTTTTTGCTTCATAAATACAAAACTGCTCCAAAAGCTGATGAAAACTACTTGTGTACATTTCTTGTGCATTTGATTCAATTTAAATTGTGGTTTTGTGTGTTCTCACCATAGTTTTAGGTGACTGACACAACCCATATGCACCACCCAGGTGGTACTTGATCTAAATGGAAAGTGGTACTTGCAGAAAAAAGGTTGGGAAGTCCCTGGCCTAGAATACATGAGGTATATACATACAATGAGGGACTTTTAGGTGCTTTGAAATGGCTCATTATTCACTTTTCCCAAGGTGAATGAGGTTGGAGAAAGCTAGAGTTTGGCTGGACAGAGACTTTCACAAAAAAAATCTGCAAAGTAATTCTTTTCCAGTTTGCTTCTCAGATATTGAGATTGAGCATCACTGTAACTGACAAGGGGGCAGAGCCAGGTTCAACATCTCACTGGGGGACATTGATCCCAGGACATGTGCATGCAAGGAACTTGCTTATTTGTCTTGATGAGCTAAAATTTTACTGTGACAGACCGTTTTGGTAGAAGAGAAGAAAAATAAAAATGTCACCAATGTCCACTGGGCTACAGCAAGCCCTTTGACTTCCAAAGCTTTAGTATGACACATGTTGAAATGCATATTTCATTATGTGGTAAAAGCACAGTAACACTTATTGCTGAGGTCAGATTTTATTCTTGAGTGTATCTGTCTACATACTGGTAGGTTTCTAAGTGGAATATCCATATGGACAATATCTGTAGGGTATTGTGATAGTATGTTCACTAGTATTAACACCCCTCACATATTTAACCCCTAAATTGATTGCAGCAATGACCTAATACCAATACAATGCTGATGATGAAATGTGCAATGTAGGCAGCTACCACCACACATTTGTAAATTGTAAAGGACTGCTCTATCTATCTATCTATCTATCTAATCTATCTATCTATCTATCTATCTATCTTATCTATCTAATCTATCTATCTATCTATCTAATCTATCTATCTTATCTATCTATCTATCTATCTATCTATCTTTCCATATCTATCTATCTTTCCATATCTATCTATCTAATCTATCTATCTATCTTAGGATGGTATAGCGCTATAATAAGATGTTTACGATGCTATTCACAGCAATTGGCTTGACTTTAAAACACTAAACCTTTCTAATGGCTGGGCTGGAGCTAGGTGTAATTCTTACATATTTAAGCAAGGTCAGTAATGTACCGTTACTTAACTGCTCCTTTTTCTCAGTTTATTATTAAAGAACTCTGGTACATAATGGGAAAGTAAATTATATTTGTCTTGTGAATGTTTCATGCCTCCATTGTGCTGTTAGCAATGCAAATGGTTTCCCAGAAAGAACACACATTAGGACCACCTTGGGACCTGAAAGGAAATCTTAAATTTTGTCAAGTCATCTTTCTTTTTTTTAGATAATAATGGTAAATCAAGCCTCCATTTTATTTACAGTATATCTGTTTAGGACAAGGTAAGCCATTGTGATTGACTCACAGGACTAATTCTTTATTAACCCTTTAACTGCCAGCCTACCCAGAGATTTTGTCACTCCTGTTACCAGGCCATTTTTTATCATTTTGCACTATACATGTTTAACTGTAATTTAAACTAGCCTGCAAAGGCCACAAGGCCCACTGGCCCTTCTGCACCTCCTGGGCTTTGGGGATGCAGGCAATGGAGTGGGGGTTATGACTGGTCACCCCTTTGCTGGCAGGTGACTTCTCTGCCCCACTGAAGACCCCGGGGGGGGGGGGGAAAGGAGCCCCCTGGGGAAGAGGAGACCCCTGGTGCTGGATCATGGATGGAGGCTAGTCTTTTGGCCACAAACAGGGGTAACGTCATGCATGTGAAATTGCCGTTTAACGGTGAGTTTCACGTGCTTGACATTTAAACGGTAAAGCTATACTGTCTTAGTATAGGCTCACTGGGACAACCACGATAAGTAATGGTGTAATTTTTTTTAAAATAGAAAGTTTGGAAATAGTAAAATGAAGCCGATATAAGATTTTGAAACATTCTTGGTGTGTAACGATATGAATGATATATGCAATAATGGTATGCTTTTTGAGTTAAGTCTTTGTGTAGTAGAAAAAGCAATCTACCCTCTGATTCTGACTTTATAGATAGCATGTAAGTACCTTGCCCACCAAAGTGCTATGTGAGCAGAGTAGGGGAATCCTCAGCTCTCTTTTTACATATTAATAACATTTAATAATACTCAACCAGAACCAACAAAACATGGAACGAAAACTACTGGACTCTATCCCCTCGATTCAAAGAGCAAAAGTTAATTGATTTCGGATCGAGAATCGTAAGTTTGGGTGGGTGTTTGTCATTTTTTCCTGTTTTTTTGGCCATTTACGACTCGCACGAGCCTACGTTCGAATGCGTATATGCTCTTACGATCATCGCAAGTTCGTTCCTAAATTTTAGGATCAAAACGTAAAACTTAGGATCAAATCCTAAAACTTAGGATCAAAACGTAAAACTTAGGATAATCGAATGGGTTTAGGTGTGATTCAGAGAACAGTTTTCAAACCTCTAAATATGTTTTAAAAGAAAGCCACTGCCGACACCTTTTAGCAGTCGGATTGCTGTTCTTGAACAGGTTTTTTGGCTATGTGGAGGAGTCTGCGCGTCTTGAGCTCCAATGAACTGCATGTATCAGCATGGCCGAGGCCATAAATTGTATGGCAATGCATACCTGATTCATGTATGCCTTATAAAAGCATTTTAATGTGGACCTTAATTAGTCCTTTGCATGTAAACCTTTATTTTGCAATCTATTTGCGTTAATTAAAGAAACTTATGTCCTTTGTTATTTATTTTTAAATTGATGTACTAGAATAATATTTTTAGATTGCATTTATTGGTGTAGTTGTTTACCTTTGCTTTGTTTAATTATTTAAGCACATCTTTGGTCAGATGCATCACACTTACTGAGGAGAGGAGAGGGGGATAAAGTGCAGGATGTGGGTTACTGCTGTATTTTGCACAGACACAGCAGAGCTGGGGGCACGGAAAGGTCAGAAATCAAAGAATGCAGAGCAACACAGTCACAAGGCCCTTTCTGTTTGCAGGCTGCCCGATAATACCTGACCCGCCATCTTGGCTGTTTCTAGGCTCATAACATGCAGAAGTTGCTGGGTGTTTTGTAATTTTTTAGAGCTAATCTGTATGTAGAGGGTGTGGGTAACCACACACAAAATTTTAATTTGTACCATTTGAAGCCTAAATATTAAAATTAAATCCACAAGTAAAAAATGCAAGTTAACTAAAAATTAAACAAAGTAAGATTTACTTATGCAAATGCATTCATTAATGGTTGGTTACTACAAATTGAATGAAATAAAGAAAAATAAAAGACCAAATATTTAGAATGCACTTTAATGAGGTAAGTTTGGAGTGCGCAGCCGCAAGATCAGAAGGATTTACGTCCAGACAAAAAAGGAAAAAGGGCAAAACCAATGTTGCAACCTGAGAAATGAAACGGAAAATTCAGGATGGAAACTGACATAGGTCTGATTCCCGAACTGCCATACGAACGGACGTAAATTTTAGGATAGAAACGTATTTGCTTATAGAATCACTCGCAAGTTCATACGAACGCACGAGCGTACGGGAAAAATAGGATGATCGGCACCAAAATCCAAGCTGTTACATGTTTCTTTGAATCGACCCTTATGTTGCTAAATTGGGTCAAGCTCTTTTATTATTATTATTATTATTATTAATAATAATGTTTTTATATAACGCCATAATCTTCCATAGCGCTTTACAAGGTGTGATTACAGACAAGTATAATGTGCATTGTACTTGTTGCTTTAGGGGAATTGCCGATAACTTTCTGTGCAATATATATATATATATATATATATATATATATGTTCTTGTGCAAAGACATCATAAAACACTCATATCACAGCACATATTTTGATAGAAAGCTGTCTATCAGTCTAATCAGGCATGTTAGCACACACCCTTTTGATGATTTTACATATGTCTCTCAGTAGTTTCCTATGTGGATTCTGCTGTTGTAATCCAATTTGTAATCCTATTTCTCCTGAAGGTTTACAGGTAAATCCAAATCATTCTAAAGATGGATTTGTTCTTAGTCACCCTTTTAATGTCATTTTGTGTAGTATTTAAATTAGGCAGTTCAAATATAAAACTTGGGAAAAATGTAGTAACCAATGACACTTTTCCCTTGTATTTCACTAGTGAGAACCAAAAAAAAACCATGATGTTTTGTTGCTGTGAGTTACTAAATGGAACTTCCTCCAGCAGCTTTGCTTCTGCCCATCCACTGGTGGCCCACAAGCTGAACAGAGGATTCTTCTTTTCTACTTTAAAAGTTGAAGGATTTTAAAGTACACGTAGCGTCTCTCAGCAAAATGTTGAACTTCTTTTGGAAATCTAACAATTCTTCTGTTACAGTTGGGCATCTCCTCACTGTTTACACCCTTGGTTTTTACTGCTTACCGAGTACGATCGTGTAACTGACACTGCCTTTCTATTCTTTACTGGAGATGAGACAGAATTTTATACGGACTCTAAAAATAAGTAATGTCTCATCACTAGACTTGCTTCTATATGCCACATCCAAAGGTACATCTACAGACCACACAGACATATCTATATACCACTCACACACAGTAATATTGATTTCTTCTTTAATATTTTGCTTCACTGAGCAGCTTCAGTACAGCAATTTACCAACATTAACCCATCACTTGCTGAATCCCATGCCTAATAAAAAACAGATATACAGGTTTATATAAAAGACGATTTACTCCCCCCACTGAAATCTGACAATCTTGAGTACACAGACATTATGCTAGTATTATGCCTTCTGATCAGAACTGTACACTTGTGAAATAAAACCTCTTTTCTTGGTACAACACCCCCCCCCCCCACAACAACATAGGGACAAAGCTGTATCTCCAAGTGAATATCATAGGAAACCATTTTCTTCTGAACTAGAAAAGTTTAAAGTTTATCATCTCTCATTCACTTTAGGACACAGACATTACATTAGGGATGTCCCAAACTGTCCCAGAACGCTCAAATATCCAGCTTGTAGAATTTAGGCCAGTCTGAAGAAAAATGACAGTAAATAAATCAAAGTCTGGTTAATACCGTAACAAATATACTTTCTTGATTTCGAGCATAATATGAATAACAGTTGCCAAAAGGACCCTGTCATCTACTGTGCACCTTTGATCACAACAGTCACAAGGGCCTATCCACTGCAAGGCTGGCCATTTCTGTGTACCGGGCCTGCCCTGGATAAGCTGTTGCATCCAGAGTATTTGGAACACCTTCATGTTATTTTCTGGCAACACCAAACCAAATGCCAGTAAATATCCCTAGTGCATTCTGTGGAAGTCTTTATTCTGTATGACGAGTTGCAAACAAGTCCACACATGGAAGAATTTTGTCTGACTTGACTCTCCCCTGCTTGGAAAGTTGTTGCTCATGTGTTTCATCCCTGTGATGTGCATTTTAGAAGGATTCAGGCATTTTACTCAGTGCAGAATTATTTTCTGCCATCACAGCTGTGCTATTAATGTAGGCCAGCTGCAACTAGTCCAGTGTGGAAGGGCCAAAGGTATCACCCTTTGCTTCAATACATTTATTAGTAAGTCCTTTTTCTACCCTGATTGCAATTAAGAACAATCTGATTTCTAAGATCCCTCCTCAGCTTGAGAAGCTGGGATCTGTCTTCATCACCCTGCAGTGTGTCAGCTGGAATGTCACAATTAAATAAAGGGTGAACAAAGCCAACAAAGCTGAGGAGAAGACCTGTTCAAATTGGCCATTATCAGTCGGAGTGGTCTGGTGTGGACCTACACAAAGGGATTGCCTGCATTGCCAAGAATATTGGGCCTGAAACCCCAAAAGCTAAGACTAAACCAGACAGCTGTC
Source organism: Gastrophryne carolinensis (assembly GCA_027917425.1). Classification (NCBI taxonomy): domain Eukaryota; kingdom Metazoa; phylum Chordata; class Amphibia; order Anura; family Microhylidae; genus Gastrophryne; species Gastrophryne carolinensis. Next base: position 269,228,111 of record CM051238.1, on the reverse strand, counting down.
CCAAGGACCTGTAGTAGAAGCCAAGGCCCAGGTACCCATGAGGTGGGAATATGCTGTGAGTTTTATACTGCTGAACAGTTGTGTAAGTTAAGTAACTGAACCTCCTGAAAAACACTGAGTTTTCTCTGCATCGGTATTCCTACCAAAGTGTGTCAGAGTCTGTCAACACCCCCACTCCACATGTGCACCCACCCAGGACACCTCAGGACCCAAGAAGACCACACTTCCCACACCCCCAGGTATGTATGTACACATGTGGTCATCCATTAATAATATGCCTTCATCTAGGAATTGATAGGCTCGTACTACCTCGCCATTTTGGACAAAGCCCAACTTTTCAATAGAAAATCCTTTTTATAAATACCGTATATATATATTTGCATATTATAAAATAATTTCCATATTCTAACACAACATTTAGTCATTTTTTGTTTTTGTTTCTAGTGTGTTCCTTTTTGTGTCTAAAAAAAAATAAAATACAGTACCTAGTATTATTTGATTATACTGGCAAGACAGCAGAGAACGCCTTGGCAAAGCAGCATCACTATTTTTCTAAATTATAAAATATAAGAACTGCAACATGGCCCCCTCTTTCCCAGACACTTTAAATAAAGTGGGGTTCAAATGCCAGTAATGCCGCCCTGGACCATAGCTTTTCTGATAGGCCTCCTTTCTCTTTCTGTTAACCAAACATTAAAAAAAAGGCATCTTAACAAATAGGGCAGCCACACCAAATTGTCAACCCAAATTGTGGGGTTTCACATAGCAAAACTACTAAAATGTGGATGCCCCTGGACAAAGCTACATAACTATGCTCCCACTATAAATGTACTCGCTGACACTGATAATAGATGGGACAGGACCTGGCAGATCAGAGACATACACCTTTTGCACTAGGACCTGACATTCACCTGACATTCATCTAGCACTACCTGGCACTAGCGCTTCTTAAGTAAACCCCTAAGTATCAGAATGATGTGTGGTGTCTCTCCACTGCCAGATGTGCCCCAGCTGCAATATGAAGGAAGACTGGCCCACATTCCAGGATAATAAATACAACATGCAAGTTCTATTTATTATATTGGAGTGCAGGCCAATCTTCCTCCAATTATCTAAGGTTTAAACCGAGTGGAGATAATCATGATCAATAACAATACCAAAAAACGAAAAAAACATGCTTATGCTTGATTCATTCATTCAAGACATTTTCCATTGATTGGCTCCACTTACGAGTTCAATTCAAGTGTTTCACACGAATTTTATTTACAGCAGCTTTCAGAAGGAGAAAAGTCTGTTTTCTGACTTCCACCATGGAGTCCTTCTACATACGGGTGCCTGAAAAAAAAGAAACCCATAGTACACCACAGGGTGGCCTATGCCCATGAAACTGTGTAAAATTATATTTCATTTAGGTCCCCACAAATATTAGAAAAAACATTTATGTGAAATCAATTATAGTGGCACACACAGGGCAGTGGACATGTCATTGTGAGGAACAACATGGATGAAGCAAAATGCGCTATGTGACTGAGAACAGCATGGTTACAACTATCTTGGGGCACCATGAGCAAGACACATGGGCCAACCACAAGATTAGGACAGTAACATGCGCAATGTGTTAGTTACTGCCTTGCATGCCGCTGAACAACTTGACCCTGGATCAGCAGAGACAAATGATCTAAACCTGTAATGCCATGACAACAAAAATATACCAGACTGTGTGAACCCCCCCAACCAGGTTGCCCAGTAAAACTCAACTTGTACAGGCATGCAGCCAATCATTCCAGGGCTGTTTGACATGGATTTTGGTCCACTTTAAAAGGGGGACAGCCAGGGGTGTACATACCATAGGGCAGTGCAGACATGTTCCCCTGCCAGCCCAACAACCTATTATAACCTTGATAAAAATGTATTATACTGCTAACAGAATCACACATTTCCAATATAAAACATGGCCTGCGGCATCTCGAGGCTGATGCGCACAGCCATGCACAGCCAATCACACAGGCTGGAGGCTGCACAGAAGCAACAATAATATAGGCAGAAGGTGGATGTGGCTTCTGATCCCTATGTACATAATCAGGTGAACAATGTAATGCATAACATATGACGATAATTGCACAAGAGGGCACACATGCAGGGTTTATACATGGAAATGTAAGTAAGTCTGCTCAAATTGTGGGGTTTCCCATAGCAAAACTACTATTATGTGGATGCCCCTGGACAAAGCTACATAACTATGCTCTCCCCATAAGAGAAATAACTGAAACTGAAAACCCAGCTGCCTTGATGTATTACTAACAGATAATTGTAGTCATTACATAGACAGTGATATGTGGTGAAAGCCAATATACAAGGATGATTTTACACTCAGATCTACACTTCAGCCTCGTATGTAACTCTTCAAACATAAATCTGCACTGTTACCTAAACATGTAAATTAAGTTCAACAGGGTCAGCACAAGGGCCAGTTTAGTTAAGCAGAAACACACACATGAATGTTTATTGAAAAATTCGAGCCATTTTTCACCACTTGTAAAGTCGTTTTCACTTGCACTTGGAAATTAGACAACTAAAGACTGAAACAGCAGCCAAGCACAAATATGATAAATAAGGTGGTGGAGCAACAATTATGGGCCCCCTGACCTTTCCCGGCCCCAGTGTGACCCCACCCCTTGCACTACCTATAGTTATACCCCTGCTGAAACCTATTGTCTGGGACATACAACCAAGTTACATAATACCTCCAGCCATTCTACTATTTATCGTATGGTGTACAGTATGGTGTGGATTACAGTTATCATATATTTCTGCCACATTCCTGTACAAGTCACTCTGAATTGAGGAAGGGAAGCCATTTGCATGACTAGCGAAACGTTTTTTAAGAAAATAACAGCAAATCGAGTTGCCTTGATTTATTCCTACAGGTTGACCATGACCTCGATGACTGAGAACCTTCACAGATATACTTTTAGCACAGTGCACTAAGGAACGTGGAGGCAACACTGTGAATAAATTTACAGCCACAGCTAGGTAAAAAAAATATTCTAGTTTTGGAGTGTTGAGATTAGGTCTCATAGTCTGTGTTGCACAAATCTGAAGGTCCTCTCACAAAAAATCATATATATCACAGGGACTAGAGGGTTGGCACACGCATGGGAAATCCAGTGTTTGTAATGGTTACAACCTTTAGGGTTTGATGACCTGCCTTGCTAACCCAATTGGCTAGTGGCAGTCACATGGGATATGCACATGCCAGAGTAGTTTCACCTCAGATCAAGATGCCCAGGGCTGGAAGATGCCACGGCCCGAAGGCTTCTTGATATTTATTTTTAAAGCTATGCCATTACTAAGGGTTGCCTGGATGTTGTCAGGGAACACATGATATTCTGACTTAAATGGAAAATGCAGATGTAGCTCCATGTCAGGCAGTGAACTTTATTAAATACTAAGTAAAGCAGTTTCCAGCTACATTACTAGACTTCTGGTAAAACACTTGATATGTTACAGAGGTATACCAAATATGTTACAGAGCTGTGCCAGGCCCTAGTGCAGACATTAATGGGGCTATGATATTATTCATACAGTAACTTTAAAGTGGACCAAAACTGGCCCTGGAGTCTATCAAACTCCAGGGCAGCTGTTTCCCTCTTCTCGGGGCATCCTAAACTTGGATGCCCCAATGTGTTAAACCCCGCCACTCGTACCTGTCCCATGAGGCCACAGCTGTGCATGGCCACACACAACTGAAAAATGCAAGTGATGCCAAGGGCCGCCAAATTGTGTGGCTGGGACTACATTCAGCTTCCCCAGCAGAGTAGCTGATTGGACGAGAGGCCATGCATGCACCTGTGGACCAAGGAGAGGTAAGTTTACTGGGTGAACTGCAGGGTTTCTCACAGCGGGGCATCCAAAACCGGGGTGCAAAAGGGGGATGGACCAAAACCTGGGATAGTGATACTAGTCTGCTAAATCGTATGCAATTAAACTATGAAACAGACAAGACAAATTGGTACTATTGCTTTCTGTACATGATACAATGAGAGTACAAATTGGCTAAATATGGTGGAGAAGCAACAACGGTAAGGCCCCTGACCTAATGGGTCCTAACACAGTTGCTACTTCTGTAGTTATGCCCCTGAAGTGTTATTTGCAATGTTCAGTCATATCAAAGTTGTTCTCAGCTGTTTGATTGCATTGTTCCCCTAATGCAAACCTCCATATGTGAAAACAGATTTGCAAGTTGTGTTTTTTTTCATTGCCAAAAAATGACAAGGGCTCTTTCTCTCCACTTTGCCCCTGGTGCAGCCATTAGTCCTTTAAATTCTCCAGTAGTAATGGCAGCCACTCAGCACACAAGATGGAGCAGCCAGGGGGGCATTTCCGTTGAGCAGACAAGGAGAAAATAGCTTCTGTCACTTTGAACCTGTCAAAACCAATTCCCCACCCAGTAAGAGCACAAATTGTGTGCTGCCTTGCAATAAGGTGAACTGTGCACTGGCATGGAGCGTGCAGGACAGGAAGGTTACAAGGTAACCACTTGCCATAACGGCCCCTTTACCCAAGTGTCTGTCTTCTCTTTCTAAGCGGAGCCTGCCTGAATGTTTCCACTGTTTACATTCAGCCCAACGGGGGGTGTTAAACTGAAGATTCTCCATTACGCCTAAGGCTATCATCAGGTCAGTCCAGCAGGTCCAAAACTAACACAGTGTTTCTGATTAGCCTGGGGAGTTCTGTGAGTTGGTTATTTATTCAGTATGTTGCTTGTGATCTTGCATTATTACATTTCGTGTTTTTCAGGTTAAGCTCCCTCTTCCCTATAACATGTTTGCAGTTTTTTTTATTCCACACATTTTAGACGTAACATGAGAAGCCACCCAAACAATGTAGACTGAAAGATCTGATGTATAAAACATGTAAAATCAGTTGCAGATCTGGTTCTGTACTCATAAAAATGCAACTTCAGCTTGTCATACCTAATTAATAATCAAAGCCTGCTAGCACTAGAAGTAAATGCTGTCCGCAGCAAAGGTCTATTACCTACAGCGGAATTGATTCCCCCATCTGAGCCTGAAGGTCCAGTGAGGAACAAGTTAATTATCCCATGAAAGTAAAAAGTGCTGGGATACAGAATGTGATTGATGCTGCCATTGATCTGGGGATTAATAGAGAATGGATCAGTCTGAGAGGATCTAATGTCTACTGGTATTGACGTTGGAGATACAGGAAAGCTAAGTTAAATGAGGTGCAGGGCAGACGGGCAGCAGCATAGAGGGAGAAAATGTCAGAGAGTGCAAAAAGAGAAAGGACATACAAGGAAATATGAAGGAAGAATCGGACGTGTAGTGCAGAACGGCAAACATTGATGCTTCCAGGAGGCTCCTGGCTATTGTAAATAATACATATCCTATGTTCAGTGTCAGAAATTAAACGCTAAAACAAGTTCATCTCTCTTGCAGGTCAACCATACATAAGGCCAATAAATGTTATCTATACGTGTGACCTAAATGAAATAAAGTTTCCACTAAAAGTACAAACAAAATCTATTATTTTTGATGTCCTATTTTAAGAACCCCTTGCATTTGAACCCTTTCAGTGCCAGCGTACCTAGAGATGTTGTAACCCTCTGTTGCCATTTTAACCATTTTACGCTATATATGTTTAACTGTGGTTTTTGCAGAAATTTCCAGTGATTAGAAGGAAAATTATATATTGTTTTTGGTAGAGTTTGGAGTTTAACTTGTTGTGTTTGTAATTTATTCAGTGTTTCTCAATATTTTTGAAAAAAATCGATTTTTTAAAAATATGTAGCATTTTAAAAAAAAATAAAAAATGTACGATTTTAAAGAAAATCATATTGTGTGTAAAAGGCCCATTCCTCCCGATTACAATACCAATTATGTATCAGGAGACACCACAATCTGAAAAGAGCGCTCTGAGGCCCCTGTCCCGATATTGGCTTCCACCAATCACTCTCCAGCCTCTGACTGTTCGCTTCTGTTGCCTGAGCAGCATTTTATACCGGCAGAATGAGATGACATCATCACTTAACTTACTGTGTTAGCCGGGACCTCCGAAGAAAGAGATATAGGGATACTGATTACTGAAAGCTGCAAGATGATTGGACAGTGTAGTCAGGCAGTGGGAAAAGCAAGCAGGATGCTCGGCTGCATAGCTCGAGGCATCACCAGTAGGAAGAGGGAGGTTGTGATGCCACTGTATAGAGCCCTGGTAAGGCCACAGCTAGAATACTGTGTGCAGTTCTGGAGACCTTACCTGCAAAAAGACATTATTCAAATAGAACGGGTCCAAAGGCGGGCAATGATTGAGACCTTTAAATATGTGAAAGGATTGAATAAGGTTCAGGAGGGAAGTGTTTTTAAGAAGAAGCTTAATGATAGAACAAGGGGGCACAACCTGAAGCTAGTCGGGGGGAAGATCAGGAGCAATGTTAGAAAATATTATTTTACAGAAAGAGTAGTAGATGCTTGGAACAAACTTCCAGCAGAGGTAGTTGAAAAATCAACAGTCACTGAATTTAAACATGTCTGGGATAAGCACACATCTATCCTGAGATAAAGAGAACATACAGTATACACATAAGGGCAGACTAGATGGACCGTATGGTCTCCTTCTGCCGTCAACCTTCTATGGTTCTCTGTTTCTTAATGGTCAGAGAGGCAGCTACATTGTTTCTTCGTAGCTGGCACTGAAAGGTTTAATGAGAGAACAGTATCTCTTTTAGCTTTTGAAAACACTGCACGCAGGACTTTCACCGCAAAGCAATGTTTGCACAGGCCAAAATAAATCTATGGCTATGCAAGAGCAAAACAGGTGTAGCCCAATATGCTGCTCTTGACCTAGGTTATTCATTAGCAATAAAAAAATGCATCAAAACCTCAGCACATATTTTGATACATTGTTACTCTAGCACAGCTATAATCCTTGACAGAATATGTGTGCTTAAAGCAACAAAGGCACAATGGATAGGTGACTTCTGGTCCACATTACAAAACTCATGGAGGGAATCCTGGTAAGGGATAATCTGCAGGGGAACACACTACCGACACCCCATAGCCTCATACTCAACTTATTTTAGGATTATTTTAGGATTCAGTCCACTCGGCAGCAGCATCCACACTCCTTCTGCTGAGTGCATCCTTGCAGCCAGAGCAGCCAGACATTCAGGTGCCTGGTTTTAGTGTGCTTTAGGTACTTTTAAAATGTTACTGTACATACTTACTAATAAACCTTTAAACATGGATTTTGTAGTAAAAACTAGGCTAAAAGAAGATTTTATAAAAAAAAACACATAACAACCTAATGCCTTAAATATTTTGCATAATGGTGCAGGGTGTTTCAAGTCATGACAGTGTTGCTCATAACACACAGCCCCACTTCATCCACCCTGTACTTCTAGCAGCCATCCAGAAACACTTCCACCTTTTCCTCAGATCACATTGCAGAGTGGCAGACAAATCCCCCCTCCACACACACACACACACACACACACACTGGAAGGCTGGGCCACGTGAGATAAGGAAGACCTTAAATACCCTTTACTTCATGTCCTAGAATATATCTAGGGATGATGTCCTCCAGCCTCCTCATGAAATGCATGTACTTGTAATTTAAAGTCCCTGTCCAGGCAAGAAATAAAAAATAGCTATACAGCTCCAGTGTTTTAAACTGTATTGATTCCCAATGAATGAATGAAGCGGGTGTGCAGTGGGGTGTAATTCTGCCCTGGAGGAAGCGGACGGACGTTACCTTGTGAACCGACATTGATGTAGGACGGTACATTGTCTGATGATTAGTGCATATAAAACTGCAGAGCTGTGGGGGTCAATTAACAAGTTTTTGCTACCTTGTCCCCTTTGAAGTGGCTCAAAACCCGACAGTGCCGGCCCTGGAATCTAAAAGGCTTCAGGTCTGGCCGCTAGCCTGCCCCGGGGGCATCCTATAACGGGATGCACAGCTGTGTGAAACCCCCAGGGTTGCCAGTAAACTCACCTTTACCGGGGGCTCCCGCAATGCTGTGTCCTCTGGCGGCCGCATCCCTGGCTTCCCTGCAGCTGTGTGTGCTCCCATGCCAAGCCATTTAGATAGGCTGGGTACTCCACAGGGAAACCAGAGATGAAGCCAGTCAGCTGGTGGCAGTCATCAACAAGCCTTGAGATCAGCCAATCGGCGATCTTAAAACTGCCAGGCTGTGTGGCTTCTGCATTGGGATAGGAGCTTGGAGTGCTGCAGCTCCCGGTGGGGCAATAGGTGGCCTATTCCCCAAATCCACCTCAGCTCCGGGTGGGCATCAGAAGTGCAGTTCAGCAGAAACTGGATTTCCAGTTTAACATATATGCAATTTAACTGTGTATGTTGCTGTTTACCATCAGTTTCCATTATATTCATTGCAATACAACTCATCAATGTGTCATCAGTTCTTAGTTATTGTTCCATTTATTTGCTGTATGTTTTCTTGTGTTTATCCTTTTTGACCAGCTGAAAATTCCATGACGATCTCATACCTTCAGATACCTGTGGCTTCTCTGTGTAAACTGTAATTAGCTTTAATTTATATTGTGCTTGTGCATGTAATGAAGTACAGGAGATAGGAATTTAGGTCCATTTACATGTGCTTTAGGATATACATACATTTCTTTTATGTGTCTGCTTTACAAATGACACTGCCTACAGGTTTATAGACAGTAAAGGCTTTTGTGCTATTTTTAAACATGGCACATTAAGAGGAATATATACAAATGAAAAAGCTAAACACCTTGCAGTGTCTGTAATTCAGTAAATACACAAACCTTACAAGGAAAAATATTAATGCTGGCCACTGTCGAGAGTTATGGAAACAGCACAGTGACAGGCTTAAAGGAAAATTCAATTTTTGGCATGTTTGTGTTGTTCTGCTCTTATGGAACGTCCAATAAACATTTGTGTTAGGAATGTGCCCCCAGACCTGTAATTTACTTATTAGCATGCTGTTTCCATGTTTCCTATATATATTTAGGTGGTTCTGTGTTGCTAAAGTGGGAGTGGTTTCCTGCCCTTGAGTAAAGCCCTTAGAATAGCTTCTGACTATAAATCCCAGAATCCTTCCACTGTAGCAGCAGCTTTGGCAAAATCAAGCAACAGTATTGACCTCCCCAGGTGAGTACACTGCTAGTAACCCTTTAGCTTCTGGGACAATAGATTGTGTTTCTCTCATGTGAAGAGGCTGAATCAAAGCAGGAGGTGTTAAACCTGTGAGCTCAGCAATGTGGGGTGTTGTCTCTGCCGCAGCCAATCAGATAATTAGAAATCCAGAGTCAGGAATTCTCTGCTCCAGACACCAGCCAGTGGACTCTTATATCAACGATCCAGAAATGCTAAATGATGGCCTGCTATAGCTAAATGGTTAACTGATCTATGACAAATATAAAGGGACAGGCAAGGCAGCAGCTTCCCCCTGGTCCAGGTCTCAAAAAGTACCTGTATCTGCGATCGAGTCCCTGGACGTGCACATGACCACGTGACTTATCCCCCATTTCATTCACAGTGACTGAAGCATGCCCCTTCCATTCCCTGCAATCATCTCTGTAGATTGAGGGGCAGGAGCACACATAGACACTGGGTACCTGAATGTAGAAATCAGTATGTTTCTGTGCACCTGACAGAGAGAAAGCTGCTTCGGGGGAGAAGAGATGTGCATTTTTTATTGGCTTTACAGTCTCTTTAAATCAATAGGACCATTTAAGTGATCTAATCAAGCAACACATCTAAAATCTGTGCAGAATAGATGCTTTAATTAGATGATCAGTTTTCTGCTGTGACAGTTTAGATCATAACACAAAAGTTAACAGTTCTAATACAGATTAGTGCTGCACAAATAGGGACTATATACACATTTTTCACTCTGAGACATTGCTGCAGGAGCTTGGTCCCTGCAGCATCCTTCTGCCATCCTTCTGCCTTCTGTACCACGGTAAAACACAGGACAGGTACTACAAGTGGTAGGTGTGACATCCAATGTTCTAATTTATATCATGATTCCCCCTCTGCCTCATCCCTGCATTCCTACAAACATTCTATAAGAAAATAAACAGAATTCTTCAAAGACTTCCTGGGCACAGGGCAATAAATTCCATCCAGAAACAGTTACAACCACTAATAAGAAAAGGTGGGGGGTGCACAGCTTGGAGTACAGATTTACTAAAAGGCTAACTACAAATAATTTGCCCCCCCCCAGTCTAAAGTCTAATAAAATAACAGCCTGTCCTCAGCACCCACCTGGGGGAGGTGGCATCTGCCTTCAAGCCCCTTGGAATCTTGGATAAATCCAGGGGGAAAAACTGTTTTCTGAGTCACATACAGAGGGTCCAATCCGTGAGAGTGTTGTGTGCCTGACCCAACTGCTCCTCCAGCCCTCGGAATCTGAAGACTTCTTATTTAGGAAGGGATAGCGTCAGGTAGCGGCTGGTTAATGACAGGTAGCAACAGGTAGCGACTGGTGAACGCCGGACACGGCACGCAATTACACATTTATCAAGCAGAATCTGTTTAGCGACTGGGATAGCGCCATGTAGCGTCTGATTCATCATTTTCACAGCCTCAGCGAACAGCACCGGTGTTCAGCCTTGCACAGCGCCAGGTGTGACCTCTCGCTACCTGACGCTCTCCCATACATTTCAATGGACGACCCTTTTCTTCTCTTTAAACGGGTTTTTTTTTTTCCAAAAAAATCACAAATAATTCTGTGACCTCTTCTGGCATTGAAAAAGCAGTTTTTTCATAATTTTTTCATTTTTTATATATTTCCTCAGAAATGACATTACAGGTCTGGCATTAAAGTGTTCATGTTACAATGTTGTTACAATGTAATTCCATATGTTTTCGCTTTGTTACTAGTGGATACATACTGAAAAACAGACTTTAAACACACCGCCTCCTGCACTCTGGGCTTCAAACAAGTATTTTTCAGCGCTAGAGATTTGTGAGGCTGTTTATTGGCTGAATATGGTGTGAGTCGGTCGCTATGAGCAGTCGCTAACACCCGCTCCCATACAGCGCTGTACTGGTGAAATAGCGACTCCTCACAATGTATTTAACATTACTGAACAGTGACTGAGTCGCTATAAAGTAGCGACCTACGGCTGAGCACAGTGACTACTAGCGGGCGCTCTGAAAATGCCTGCTACAGACGCTCATCTGTCGCTACCTGCCGCTAATGATGAATCAGCCTCCCCGTATCCCTTTATGATTTATAGGATTTTCAGTGTTTTCTCCCCTTTTATTTTCTAACTGTTTTTTTCTGCACATGTTTGTATATTGTCTTTTTTTGTTTATTATTTGTATTTTTGTCTTTCTATTTTTTTATTAAAATGTGCCAAGTAAGCACGGGCCTACCTTTTTGGCAATTAGAAATCTTCTAACCTGGTTTTCTTGGAGCTCTAAAAACTACCCTGGTTTCTGAAGATTGTATGACCGCTCGTAAATGTTTATTAAGCCATAGACTATAAGATCGATTGTATCTAATCCATTGCATGATTGGGGAAGATTATTTAATCATATAGATTACACAAGAGTGAATGACTCACAATTAGCTTGGAGTGCTGCATGGTGACTGTGTGTGAACCAGCAGATTGCAAGCTGATTGTTTCTGATTGTTCGGCAGCAGAACTGATCAGACTCTCCTTGGGGTAAGTGTGGGATGGAATTAGTGCGTATTGCCTGTGCCCTGCTTGTATGTGGAGAGGGGTGTGTAGGTGTGTGTGGTGACTGTCTTGATTACTCACCAGCAGAGTTTGAGTGTAGTCACGGTGGTGGTGGCGGCAGCTTGTTGTAATTGATGTGTGGGTGTTTCTGGTGTGATTACTCTCTGTGCTGGAAGCAGCCCACACCCACATTGCATGTCACTCAATCAAACCAACGTTGAACAATCGATTTTGTGATAGTAGGGAACTTCAGTTATGAGTGGCAAATGGGTCTCAAGTGTACACAGGAGCGCTGGGCTAAATGACTCCCACATGGGAACTTGTGACATCGACTAGATTGTTGGCATCTTGTGTGGCACCAACTAGCCAACCTTCAAGCCCTCCATGGCTACAGGGAATGAATCCTCACTAACTCTACTATATGTGTAACTGAGGAGCCCTCTGCTTTTCTGTCTGTGCAACTTCGGTACTACGGGTGCATTTGATTTGCTCCCTGTTTCCTACAAAAGCAGAAAAAAACTACATGTGGCTATAGTGTAATAGAATTTCAGCCCTTCATTAAAATAAATACTCATGCTTCAATAATCAGAGCAGAGTAGTTCTTCAAGCAAAATAGAAGACACATCTACAGAACAGGATGTGCACTGTGTAAAAGATAGATGTGAGGGAAGCAGCCTGACCATCCCATCTGGCCTATAAAGAAGAGAGAAGAGCAACAGAGTGATGTAAATTATATGACCGTGTCCAGCCAGAGCTGTCACACTGTGTAACACTCAGCCTGAGGGCAAAGAGAGCTGGAGAGGGTAAAGCAGGAAGAAGGTAGGGAAGATGAAAGTAGGAGCATGACGCTAACGGATAATATTCACATCTTAGAGCAAATTAGGAAAAGATTTTATTGAGTAAGTGAAACTGCCAAAGTAAAATATGAAATACTCGTCCTTTTTTGGTTCATTGGAGATTTTCTTGGCTCTAGGTCAGGTGCTTCAAATGCCTGCAATATATTGATTACTATGGCAGCTCAGCCCTGATTTGAAACACTGTCTTTCCCTCTTGCTGGCATCTCTAACGGACAGCCAGTAAAAAAAACTCTCTGATTGCTTTTCACTATTCTGACAGAGAAAGTTAAACCAGACTAACACCATTAGAAGAACCAGTACTCGTATGCAAACCCTCCCCAGGGCAATTCAGAATGCTGAACATAAACATTCGTTTAGCTTTTAAGTCCTGCTGTGGTAAATTTTAAAAACAAAATGCCATCCCATGGATCTGCAGGCTATATGCAAAGACGAAGTGCTGCTGGTTTTACTGCCACTGTGCATTGGGTTATCTTATTTGACCGCCTGGGATGCTGGGAGAGGAAGCTCCAAAATGGCTGCTACCAGGAGAAAAATTGTGGGGCTGTGGTTCAGTCTTGAGTGATTGCAGGAACAAATATAACGGCTGACAATGGTTCAGTATCATGCATGCAGATGGGGCAAGTGAGTTTTGGAGAGCATTTTCTGTGCAAGCTGTTGGCCTGCTTTAAGCAATTCTATCTCCTGTGCTAAATATGCAGAAATAAGGGGAGGAACAGGAGTAATATCACAGGTTTTAAACAATATTAGACTAATTAACCAACTAATTAACCAACTAATTACCTGTTATAATCACATATTTCACATGATGGAAGTGTTACTTTAAAGCCACACAGACAGCAACCATTTTAACAGATTATTTTTATGCAATACATTTTTCTTCTTCTATCTAAAAATAATGTTCTGTACATTGGAAACAGTAAAACTATGAATTCTAGCGACCTTGCATTACTCTGCTACGTAATATAAAGTATCTCGACACCCTTTGTAGTTAATGGGCCTCAATATTTTTGTCATTTTATTACTAAAACAACTGTTAAACATATGGTTAACTGAGCCATGCCATGAATATAGTTTAGTGACATTCAAGCATCTATCATATTTTGCTAACTATTTCAACTTTTATAACAGTTTTCTCTATTTTCTGCCCACAGGTCACTTATTAGCTCTGATATTTGAAACACTTAAAGCAGACCAACAGTCAAAAATGACTTAAACCAGACCAACATAACAAACAGTGCTCATATGCATCCTTCCCCAAGGCAATTTAGATTGCTGCACATACAAAATGATTTACCATGTTCTAAGTCCTGCAAACAGGAAGTGCTTCTGGGCTTCCTGTTACTGTGCAATGTCAGTTAAGTCAGTTGGTAGTGGATGCTCCAAAAGGGCCGCTATCTTTCTTTTCCAACTGTGCCAGGCTATTGGTCTGGTTTAAAGCGATCCTATACGCATATGTAACCACTTCCTTATTCACAAGTGCCTTGCAATCACTTGACTGCTAGTGACCAATTTGGATTTTCCAGTGGACTTGTACATCAAACCTGAATGGTTTCTGTTGGTCACATAATTAATCAAGTGATGACTTGAAAATAGCATCTCTATAAGCAACAGCCGATCAACACAAAGAGGTGGACATACAAACTTAGCATGGAGCATGGAACTGACTCCAGAGTGTAAATAGTACTGGATCATCAATAGCATAACTTCTTGAAGGTTCCATGAACTGGGTTCCTAGTTGTATGCCAACGATCACCTTGCAGGTAATTACTGGGAATGGTGCTATTGGCCAAATTAATAGCTCTGTGGATGGACAGCTTAAGGCTCAGTGTAATCTGCTTCAAATTGATGAGCAGCTAAATCTGATAATGTGGCTAATCGATTGAACTGTTCAGTGCTCAGCCTACCAACCACACTGCAAAGGTAGCTTTGAGTTTTCTCAGGCTCAACAGTCTATTGACAACATAATCTCATAATTGCACCGCGACGATGCAATGTAACTGTATTTTATTTAAAATGATAAATTAAACAGCGCAATGATTGACAGCATTTTACAGGAATTATTTATGAAGTCCACCACATTGCACTGCATTAATCTTTGCGACTGCCGCGCATGCACCAGGCGGCATCCCAGTATACTTTTCGCATCCACCATGTTGCTGTGTGTAGGTTCTACACAGCGCCAGGAACTAATATCCTGCATGTTGCAAAGCATATGTAATATACAATGTGGCAGATATATTTGCTGTATTTGCATAGAGGATATAATGTTTCCAGAAACATGTGTAATGTATATTGCCATTTTGAGCTACCATCAAATTACCAAATGCATGGAACTGATTAGTTTTTAGAATCACAATAATAAAAACACTTAATGCAAATGACAACATGTATACACAGATTGCCCACTCAAAAAGCTGCTATGTGGGGTTTATTCAAGGAACGCTAAGGCCACGTAGTGCCAGATGAACGTCAGGTGAATGTCAGGTCCCAGTGCAAAAGGTGTATTTATCAAGTGAGTAAAGGGGGAGGAAGTTGCTCCATTCAGCTCCGATTCAGAGACACATTCGTCCGGACTTCCGTAGCTGTCTGTGAAAGTTTGGGTGGGTGTTAGTCTTTTTTTTGCTTTTTTTCGTCCATTTTTCATTCGTACGAACGTTCGGGAATGCGCTTTCGATGAACGGAAGCAAATCGGAACATTTCCGTTAGTTCGGATCATTTTCCAAACAAAATCGGAAATTTTCTGTTCGTTCAGAAAACTTCCGTTGCTGGGATGGGTTTCTGTCTGATTCAGAGAGCTGATTTCCGACGGACCACCACCCTATAAATCCGTTTCATTTCCGATCCACTTACGGGACCTTTGAGGGCTCGGATTGCTATTGTTGAACATGTTTTGCGGCTATGTGGAGGAGTCTGCACGCCTTTAGCACCAAGGCATTGCATGTATCACCATGGCCGAGGCCATAAATTGTATAGCAATGCATACCTGAATCAATACATTTCATGTATGCCTTATAGAAGCATTTTAATGCTGACCTTAATTAGTCCTTAGCATCTAAACATTTATTTTCCCCACACATCCATATAATTGCTATATTTTTCTAGACTTAAGTCCTTTGTGAATTATATTTGGATTGTTGAACTTGAATCTTAATTTGTTGTAGGAGTTATTGTTTTAGTTGGTTACCTTTGCTTTGTGTAATTATTTTATATTTGGTTGCAGGAACTGCAAGATGTGCCACTCGCCCTTGCTCCTGATGCCCGTTCTTTGCCTGCAGAATGCGGGCCAGGGGTTCTCTAATCGGGCACTATACAAAACCCGGCCCGTGGTAGCGAGGGCCCTCTGGTTTTTGAAGTCCAGATTTAGGTGTTTGGGCCATACAGGGGGGGCACTGCAGTATGACCCCAACAAGGTTATACCAAATTTTTAATTTACGTTTTTTAACAGGGACCACACATGCCAGAGTGGCACAACTGAGTGTCAGGGTCCTTCAGTTGGTGGGCGAGATGCAGGAGCTGCGCAACTCACAGATGAAGAATAATGTTCTGTGGGCTGCCATTGCTATGTATTTTGTTTTTTATAGTTTTTTATAGTTTTAAAAATTAAAAATTTTCTAAATTTTTCAACATTTTATATTTTATGATGGAATCCAAAAAAAAATGTTACATTGTCATTTCATTTACAAAATACATTAACACAAAACTAATGGGCCCAGAAATATTTAAAGATGAATATTCACATGACCGAGAAGTGGTTTGGGTGAGCTTTAAGGGTCCAAAAGGGAAGATGGAGGATAGTGCTAAGTGATTTGGGTGAGCTTTAAGGGTCCAAAAGGGAAGATGGAGGATAGTGCTAAGTGGTTTAGCTAAACATTGTAGTAGAAGTGAGGGTGGCAAATATGTAGGCGAGCACTTTAATGAGTGAAGTTTGTAGTGCGCAGGCGCAAGATCTTAAGTATTTCCGTCTGGACGAAATATGTATTGAAAAAGTGAAACAGAATCGAATGGGAAACATAAAGGATTCGTTGGAGGATACGATGGGAAAAGGGCAAAAACGAAAGCCTACGTTGTAACATGTGAAAATGAAACGGAAAAGTCACGATGGAAACTGACATCCTCGTATTCGTAATCTGCTGTACGAACGGACAGAAACTTTACAGAAGGTTTTCAATGCATGCATAGAATCGCTCGCACGCTCATACGAGAACGGAAACATTTCACAAAAAAAACAGATCGGCACGAAAACGGACGTTTTTTTTGTCTCTCTGAATCGAGCCTATTGTGCTGCTATCACTCCTAAATAAAAATCTTGTGGATTACATCAGCCTGGAATACCATTTTTAGAGCCGATACTAGATGTCGCTAGGGCATAGGCATTTACACGCTACAGCTGATAGCGGCAGCAGGCTGAAGCCGGTGTTGCGGTGCGGGTGCTGCTGAGCGTCTCTGACGAGACACTCAAGTGCCGCTCGCACCATTCGTCATAAATCACCCTCAAAGTTTCTTAAAGAAGAACAGTAGTTATGGCTGGCCATGGAGTCTAAAAGACACCAGAACCACCTTTCCAAATCAGGATGCCCCACTATGTAAAATCCCCTGGAATGCCAAAAATGCATGCATGGGTCGCATCTTAGGCTTCCCTTTGGTTGATGCGCAAGCTCACCCCAGGCAATTCTGAATGGCTGCCCCTGGTACACACAGCCAAAGGGGAGCAGCCAGCGGTTAGCTCTCCATTCAGCTTTACGTCAGAGCAGCTTGTAAAGCTAGTAAAGCTGAATGGAGCACTAGCCACTGATTGGAAGAAAGCCTGCACATGCATTGTGGGATCACCAGCAAGGTGAGTAAATGAGAAAATCTTTGAGATTTCACATAGTGGGGCATTCACCCAGTCAGGAGGAATAAAACTCGGGATTGTGACATTTTAAACAGGAACTGTCTGTGGTGTTGCATCACATTCAAATATTAGCATTACATATGACATATTCAAATTAGAATATTGTAGGCTACTATGAGCAACAAGTTTAGCTTTTTAGGGAGTCATTTACGAAATGTTCGCCAGCCGTATTTGCCATATTGCCATATTTACGTCAATTCGTCTTCCCTGCTTAGGAATCAACTATTTTTGGTGAGAATGGCGGTTAATGTGATTTTTACATCTGTCACTAATACATTGAGCGTGAAGGTCAGATAGATAATTAGTATTGGAGAAACAACTAATAAAATAGGTTTCACATTATTTTTTTACCTATTTTTTGGAGGCTTCAAAAACACCCCAGACTCTCTAGAGACACAACACATACATTCTGAGACAAATTTCAATGCTGCCATAAGCTGTTAAGTGGGATTCCAGCACGATATATGGTTTTGTTACAGCAAATTGTGCTGCCGCAGTTCACCCAATGTCAAGAGCACCCTGCTGGCTAGTAAGTACCACACATTGTGACTGGCGAACTGCAGCGAAGACACAGCAAAATGCACTGCAAAGTCTGTGTTCACTGGTGTTTGCTGCAGTAAGTTTTGCTTACTCGTAGCCGGCAAACATACTTTTGTGTAAAGCAGCAAATGCAATAAATCACTACCTTAATTTTGTTTAGGAACATATAGAAAAATGCAGTCTTGTGTCGTGCAATGTGTATGACTAATTACTCTTACCTATGCTCTGAGTTTTTGTTAGTTAGTAGAATCACTCCTGTCATTAGTACTATTCAATTGAGAAGTATGGGGAGGTGGGGATGTTACTGGCTCTTTATTACTAGTCACAGCTTTTAGGCTTCACCTCCTTATATCCGGTGCCTCTGCACTGCGTAGTTTTCAGTGGAATCATTTCCGAAATGTGCTTTATAATTAGGGGGTACTTTCCCTACCATTCACTGTTTTATACAAATGTTCGCTGGAGGTAAACTAGCTCATGCATGGTGAATGGCCAGCAAACATTTCATAAATGACCCCCTAGTCCAGGGGTACTCAACCACTTCTTGTAAAGGTCCATTTAAAGGCATCCGCTGAGAGGTGAAGGTCCGGGTGGAGGTATGTTGCGCTGGGGGGGGGGGGGGGGGAGGTGAATAATTTGAAATCTGCACACTGGGGGAGGGGTTATCGATACCCCCGGCAAAACAAAAAAAAAGGCTGCTTGCCTCCCCACCCCTAAAATCCTATTGGGAACTGGGAAAAAACTGGAGCTTTTTCTTGGCACCACAGAACCCACATCTCTGGCCTGTGGCACATTGCTTTAACCCCCCCCCCCCCCACATTCCGTGAAGGCCATGTACAAGGGTGGACTAGGGCCCAAAATGTTACTGGACTGGTAACAAAGATAGATAGATAGAGCTCGGGGGGGGGGGTGAATGGGGGAGAAGGAAGAGGGATGGATAGACAGAACAGGAAAGGCAGGGAGGGATGGAGAGAGAGCTGGGAGAAGGGATGAATGGGCAGAACCAGAAGGACAGGGGGTAGAGGGCCAGAGCTGGAAGAAAGAGTAGTGGATTAGCAAAGCTGGGAGGCTGGGGGCTGGATGGGCAAAACTGGGAGGACAGGAAGGGATGAGGGCAGAGAGACTGGCTGGATGGGGCAGAGCTGAGGGGACAGGGATAGAAGGGGCTGAGCTGGGGCAGGGGGAATGGATTGGATGGGGCAAAGAGACTAAGAAAAAAAGTTTGTGTGTACCTTGCAATGCCACTTCCTGCCCATGCAGTACTTCATATTGTAATGCCAGGTGCCAGATAGCCATGACACCAGCAGGGAGACTAAGCACCACATGGCCGATCAAGGGGCAACTCTGAGCATGGCAACACAGAAGGAAACAAGTGGCATGGGTCAGAAAATCTGGCACCGAGGTCCGCATTCGGACCCCGGTCCGCCAGTTGAGTATCACTGCCCTAGACCAATTAGTATTATGTATTTGCTCATTGTATGCAAAGTAGCAAGAGTAACATACAGTAACCAGGATACAAAATGTGGAATGTGTCCTGCGCTCCCTGCTGTTGCCACTCTGCACTGCCTGGTAAAACACAAAATCTTACCGTTCAAATAGCTCCCTCGGTTACATGGTCTGCTGCATCAGATGACATGGCCTCCACAATCACCAAGTCTAAACCCAACTAAGATATGTCCATGTGCTGGACCACAGAGTGAAGGAAAAACAGCCAACAAGTGCTCTTGAAAACTCCTTCATGGCTGTTGGAATCAATCTTTGGTGTCTAACCCAAGAAGATGATTAAAAAAAAAGTGTGCAAGTCATCAAAGCTTAAGTAGGCTACTGTAACTGAACGTCTATTATATATCTTTATGCTGTGCTATTCTAGGTAGGTTACTATCAGGGTTTGAACCCTTGACAAGATCACATACCCCTTCTTGAGCGGTGTAGCCTATACATTTCTGGTACATATGTTTGGGGGGGTCAGGAATTATGGGGTAAGATTTTCCGCAATTATTTCTAAAAACATTCTTTTATTGACTTAATTATAAATAACGGCATCATTACGCCTCAACTATTTATTGTATTTATTCACTGCACTGTGAGGATCCCTAATGGCTTATTTATTTTTTTGGCGCTCATGTTACTGCCATGAAAATGGTAATTAGTGCTAAGAACACCTTAAACAGTTTACATCACAGCAGGAAGTGACTGATCAGCTG
Organism: Gastrophryne carolinensis; assembly: GCA_027917425.1. NCBI lineage: Eukaryota > Metazoa > Chordata > Amphibia > Anura > Microhylidae > Gastrophryne > Gastrophryne carolinensis. Next base: position 269,207,923 of record CM051238.1, on the reverse strand, counting down.
ACATTATGGCCTGGTAAAAAGATAATTTAACATTGTGCATCTCATGGGCCAGATAATTATCCTTACCTAGTTAGCTATCACTTACCTTGATGAGTCTGGCAGAAAGACACTGATTGGCCACAGCAAACAGATTTTGAGTGCTTTGGTCTTCCAATTCCTAATCATGTACTCTAAAAGACAGAAATGACATAATAAGTAAGAAGTACTATTTTTAATCGTTTTAATTATCATGTTCAGCATTATTATTTTGGTGGTGGTAAAGAGCAGCAATCTTTTTAGGAAAGCCAATATTTCAATCAGCCTAGCCATGAGGTCTATCAAAAGAATGGTTCCAGCACTCTGTAGCTCCATTTAAAACACAGCCTTTAATGTTGCCTGTATAAAAAATCCAAAACAATGCAAAATTCAATTCCAGGCATAAAGTGTCAATTCAAGCCGGCATGTCGATGCATTTTGGGGGGAACAAACCCCCTTAGTCATGCCAGAAAAAATGTTATCCTATGTCTGCTATGGGAAGTTTAACTGGCCTTGAAGTAGGGTGTTAATCTGGAAACATAATAAATAATAAAAAATAGCCACAATAAAAGAGGGATTGTTCCCAATAAACACCATTCAAAAGGATATGTGTCTTACTTTTTCATTTTACATGATGTTTTATAAGTCCAATTTTTCTCCCTGGTTGCTAAATCTTTATTACTCAGAAATTGCTATACAACCTAGACAAACATCAGCTCAGTATACAGTATAGTATAGTAACCACATTTTGTATTTGACATATTTAGCATATTAGTCATTATATCAGTCATAATGTCTAATAAGGAGTAAGATAACTCACCTCTAAAACAAATAACATTTTGACAGCGGGCACCTTAAACATGTGTGGCACAGATGAAATCTTTAACTTCCAGGTGCGAAATGGCTCTGGTAAATTATTTTATTCATTTTTAATAATTTCTATTAAAAATAGCAGAAGTTCGGGATCTTACAGTACATTTGTGCGCACTAAGAGCAATACAGTGTCCATTTACATTCATTTATTGATTTAATAGCAAAAATAATAGTAAAAAAATAGATTAAACTACAGCCACTCATCATCAAGGCTCATTGTGTATACACATAGCACCATATTAAAATATAAGCAGACCTTCCAAACTATTATTATACTAATTTTAGATCCTTCTTGAAAAAAAGATGAAAAAAAAACAAAAACAATTTTTAGAAGCTCTAGGTACAACTGGGATCTTGACATTTAGCAAAAAACTCTGGCATAGATAGGAACTCTAATGTTAAAGATTCTACTGAGCATGCCCATCAGATATAAAACATCTCCACCAGACTGGCACAAGGTCGAAAACAGAAAGGAGTGATTTCTTGAAAGGCCTTAGCTAGAATAGCTGCTACTATATCAGCATAGTAGAACTTTATATTTTGGCCTCCATAAGCGAGGTGTTAACGAGACCCTGGTCAATCTTTTTAACTGTGGTGGTATGTATGTGTAAAGCTAAATTCTTTGCCAACAAACTATATATATGAAATGTATTTAGACAGTGGATTTCGTGACTATGGCAGCCTTTCTCAAATACACAACTTTTTTTTTTTTTAACAAGACCAATAACTCCTGAATATTTTTAGCGTTGGTCTTTGCTGAACCTTTCTAATTATTTCTGTAAATTTGTTTTACAGCTCGGTGATAAAACTAGAAAGATCAACAGAACGGACATTATTCATTATCCATATTCAGGGAATGGGGCAGAGCAGAGTAATAATATTTTATTAGTATTTACAAGACTTTCTATAAAGTCTGTTTCTCTTCAAGGGTAGTCTTTCCAATCTCGTTTTCTAATCATGTCTAAGTGTTTTCTTTATGAGTTAAAATGATATAGATAAATGAAGGTGACACGTTTACAGTAACAGTCCATTGGGCTATTAATGTTAACGTGAATATATGAGTAATAGAATAGACATATTGACTGCACATACTGGATCTGCTTGTTTTTAAGGCACACCACACTTTGAGCTGTGTGCAGGTGTTGTAACATGGCTGAAATATTGCCTCAGACTTCTAACATTATTTTCATGGTGGATGTTCTCCTCTCCAATATTATCCTGCCCATTGTACGTTACTAACAGCTGTTATCCATAGCAAACCTGTAATCTTTATGATGTAAATTTGTATAATTGTTTTTGTAATTTATCGTCATACACCTCATGCTACATTCTATATCGCCTTCTAATAGTTGTACATAGGTTTCATAAGTGCCTGCCTCAAATAAAAATCAGTTGCAGAAACCAGGTAGAACTTTCTGAATCCCACTAACATTGCCACAGGATCTGCAAGACGGGGGGGGGTAAGGGGGTGGAGGAAGCTTGCATCGGGTCCCCTTCTGCCACAGGCCCAATAGCAACTTTATCCATTGTATGTAAGCAAATGCTCCTCCTCAGTGAAGGTTTCAGGTTTATGAGGGTTCATCAGCAACCAAGTCTCAGTGAGTCCTAAGTGGTCCCCTATGTGACACATCATGTAACCCTTTAGCTCTGCTGCTACTTATGGATCGGCTTTTGCAGCTGATTCCCTCCAGTCCTCATTGCTAAAGATGAGAGAACAAATGTGGGTGAATCGTGAATTTCAGGGACAAGTCTAATTGGCTCATGCCAATTGAATTCTTCCCTAAAATACTAAAAAAAGCCCCAACAAATGCACATCCTCCCTCACTTTCCTCTGGTGTCCTACACTGCTCTCCGCTTTGCATCCGGGTGGAGGACACAGATCCTCTGTCCTGAACTGGGCTTTCTCTAGCTTACTCCCCAAAGCAGGGAGGAGCTTTCTTTAGACTCCCTGATGCCACTGTGGGTGACAGGGGGCATAAAGGGCAGTGCAGGGTGGCAGGCTGCAGAGCGGGGAGCTGTCCCACCATCCACTGCTGCATCCTGCACATCATTTAGCAGCAATGGGGAGCAGGACCACTCTCCCTGCTCTCCTCTATCATCATCATCAAGACGGGGGGTAAGGGGGTGGAGGAAGCTTGCATCGGGCCCCCTTCATCATCATCATCAGGATTGTGCTCTGGGAAAGCCCTTCCCACTGCCTGTCACCTGGTGCAGAGTGCCAATCTGTTGACTGCCAATACCCTTCCTCCTCGCCCCAGTCTGGATTCTTTGCCTCCTCTGCTATCATGGACATTCTGGCAGCCAGTAGGAAGTTCCTTTTTATATGTGATTCTGTAAAATTCAATTCAGACAAACTCACATTTCTTGGTTGGGTATGCCCAGTGCTGGCCCCAGCCCTCCTCCATTCACATGTTACTAAGAGAAAATGAGGCCACCATTTAATAGTACTAGTTGTCATGCTGCTGTTCAACCTGCAATAGTTTGCAAGCCCCTAACTGAGAACAATCAAGCTGCAGGGGATTTGGAAAGTGATCTGCATAGGGGCTTAACAGATTTTGCCGTATATGGACCAGTTAGGGCATGAGCTTCCTTCAGAAGTCATATTTTTCCCTGGCTGGTAACTTTTAAGCCTAAAGTAGCTGCAGTCATAGCGAAATGGACTAGAAAAACACACACACACACACATTAAGTTCACACATTAGTGATAACAGATATCTTGTTATGTCTGATCATGCCTTCAATTGCAGAGCACCACATTGCCCAGCAATTCAGGGGAGCCCTACATGGAGAACAAACGCCTGCTCTAAAGCCTGGCTTCTGTATTGTGTAGGATGTCTTTATAGAGAGAGTTGCATATTCAGATATTAGCAATGTGAATAATATTACCAATACAGATAAACATCTGGACTTTTGTTAATCCTTACAATGAAAATATAGCTTCACGGGATTAGATGATTTTCTGATACTGTCAAGTTTGTCAGTAAACATTACATTTACAGCTTGATAACCATTCTGAATGTCACAAATTCTGCTATGCTAACACAACCTCTGACATGACTTATCTTTACATTCTATGCTTTAAAATAGGATTCTGTTCATACACGTCATACACAAAAGACTTAATTCTGTTCATCCTTTTGCTGACATTTTTCCTTTTACATCATCCTCAGCAACAGTAACAGTTGCTTTATCCGGCAAGCAATTGAATGATTTTTGTGTAACAAAACAGGATGGAGAGTAAAAAGCAAATGCGAAGGCTCAGTGAAGCAGGGAAAAGTGAAATTGCTTCAATTCTTTATATCCATACATTGTACTTCTTTCTCTGGCAGTGAACGTGTTATTTTTCTCTGGAGTCTACCAGAGTCTAAAGGAAAAAAAGGTTGTGAGAACAGTGTGTTGCAAGAGATGGAGGAAGCCGCTTGCTGGCAAAGCTAAGAAATGGAGAAAGGGAAAGCAGAGACAGACATGAGAAGCGGCGGAGGAATGGAAGGTAGATTCCCGTTGGGAGGAGGCATTGTGGGTTTTGTTTTTGCACAGATAATAGGAATCAACGAAGCGCTGAGAGCATCCAGCCATCCGCTTGGGCTGTCCTGTTAAATACGGAGCACTGGGGAGAAGGAAGATGGGGGGGGGGGGGGCATGAGCACAGACTGAGACAAGACAGGGAAAGGGAGAGATACATAGAAGGAATTGGTAGCACTAACACAAGCCTTGACGATAGGAGAAATAAGGAACGCTAAGTGAATAATAAGTGAGACTGGGGATTCGAGAAAAGATTAGATGATATATGAATAAGTACTGAACAGGGTAAGGAAAGATAAGACAGAGAACAAATAAGAAAGAGCAGAACACAGTTGAGAACCATCAAGGCAAGTGAACTGGGGACATCTAGGGGGTGCTGTCCATGGTACTGAACTGTAGCGGCCAATAGAGACATTTCACATCGATTTTTGCTGCTCTGGCCTCCTCTGCTAACAGCTGAGCCCCAGCTCTATGAATAAAACAGAACAGACAGCTATAAATAATTAGTAATATCACCACAGGGATGTGCGTGAGATTATGTAGGTGAGAGGCACATACCTAACCACGCTTTATGTGCAATATAATACCAGGAACATACACAGATGCAATGTATATGTACATAATCCAGGTCAGGAAGCCATGTACAAGGCAGGAACTGACAGGGATGCAAGCTGATGTTTTAATCGATCTATTGCTGCTTCGCTCTCCTCCCTCCCTCGTCTTCACCTCTCTCCTTTTATTTTGTACTTTCTTCACCTTCAAGCTTGCAAATACCTTCTTCTTTCCCCCTGTGCTTGGCAGTGCCCACCCCACTTGCAAGTAATTGCCTCTCCTTCTACACATATATGTTAGGGGTTAACATGTAAAGGATACAATGGTGCAATGTTACAGCAGAAGAAAAACATGCACAACAGTGTTAACCCTCATCAGACACAATACAATGGAATAAAACCTTTCCGAAAAAATGCCCATTCTATATTTTGCAGAGCTTGAATGTTTGTATTGTGTAAATAAAGTTGGTGCATAACACATGTTTAAGAAATATTTATTTATTTTCTTAACAACCCTGCTAGTTTTATGGTCAGCTGTGCCTTTTTCCTGCTGCAAGGAAGTTAATAAAGGGCACTAGGGAGCAGAGTTAGAGCAGTAATACAGTTAATGAGCATATATATTTTAGGGGTTAAAACATACAGGACATAAAGGTGCCATGTTGGAGCAGCAATACATTTGAAGCCACATTTTGGGGGTTAATATGTGCAGAACACAAGAATGCATTGTTACAGTAGTAATACATGTGTAGACATATTTGGAGAGTTAATGCACAGGACACAAGGGTACAATGCTACAGAAGAAATCCATTTGCAGCCATATTTTGAGGGTTAATATGCACGGGACACAAGTGCTGCAAAAGTGGCCTCCACCAACCTGTGGGTTATGGTCTGGTCCAGGGGGCTTTTCAGTCTTTGGTCTAATAGGCTGCGGGGCCAGCAACTATCGGTGGTAGTGGGGCCCTCCACAATTGGGCAAGCCTTTTTTTGTTTTTGCAAACCTGCAGCCAATGCCACCACAGGGCAGGACGGAGAGTCTAGAGCAGCAAAGCCGCTGTCAGCAAAGCTACAGTGATGGGGGGGTGCAGAGCTGTCACTGCACATAAGCCACCAAGCACAGCCGCTGGCAGCTCAATGCAGAGAACTGTTTTTGCATTGGACCAGCTGGGCAACTACACCCCCCGCCCAGAATGGCAAAGCACAAGGGTGGCACAAGGGACTTGATCTGACGTTCCAGTAAGTAGGCGGGTGCCAGACAACCACCAGTTACTTGGCTGGATTATATATTATAAGGAAAAAAATGTGTACCAGATTTTGTGCCGAGGAGCCTCCACCACACTTAATCCGGCCCTGTGAGTGGGACATAAGGGTGCAATGACACAGCAGAAATCCATGTGCGGCCCTATTGTGAAGGCTAATATGCACAGTGCATAAGGGTGTGTTACAGGACGCTGCCCCTAATTCATACATACATTCATACATTCAAATAGTGGTCCCACATCCTGACAATAAAGACCTATTCACACCTAGCTGCCAACAAGCAAAGTAGGGTGTGGTAGTCCTACCATGTCTATGGTAAACAGAACAATAGATACCTATCACACCTAGCTGTACTTGAAAGGGTTTCCTTGAATTTCTAATGAGGACTTCAGACGGCCAATATACATTGGATACTGGGAATTGGTTGTTATTTCTGGGACGCATTGTAGCTCTTGTAATGTTTCATTCATGCCGATATTAATGAGAGATTCTCATTCAGAACTATTAGACCTTTCATTTGATATCAAACATGGCATGCATATATTGTCCAGGGCTTGACAATTCACAAAGTATTGGACCCTGGATGATATACATTTGGTGTTTGGGCTCATTTAACTAAGACATTTATGGGGAACATGAATTTCTTGGTTACAAGTTGATAGCATGCATATTGTGAGAGTTATGGCCTTTATGAAATATACATCTAATTCGTAAGTCCTGATGGGGGGCCGAGCTTGGCAGACACTCCCACGAGGCGGGGAATGCTGGCCACTCCCTCTATTCATACATTAGTAAGCTTTGTGCTGGGGGCCCGGTAGTGGATGGCTGGCGAGGGTCGATGGCTGATGGCAGTCGATGGATGGCGGGGGATGAATGAATGACCATGAAGCAAACATAAGTATTCTATGTATCTGTCTCTGCATTATATCTCTCTATATCCATAATAACATATATTGTACCGTAACTTACTGTAACTTTCATTAATGTAACAACTGCCTATATTTAAGGATATCTGGGATCTCTAGGAACATATTGGGTTAGTAAGGTTAAATACTGTGCTGCTAATTAAACCCGTTTTATAAATACATCTTACTGTGTGTGTAGTGGATAATTTCTCACACAATAGATTGTAGTTGCAAAGTGTTTAAGGTATTAATATATTTCTTTCTTAGGACAGGTCACTGGTTGTGTTGGGAGAGCCTTTGCGGCCATTGTTTGTATCAGATTAGTGGCCGCTGGGCTGATATGATTGTTAGTATTTTCAACATTTATAGCATTGATCTCTAATAGAGATATTGGAGGTTAATGGGAAGCAAATATCTAATAGTTAATCATATATATTCCCTTTTTCAGGGTGCAATGCTACAGCAGAAATCAATGTTTTGCTATATTTTGAGGGTTAATATGCATAGGACACAAGGGTGCAGTGTTAAAGCAGAAATCAATGTTTTACCATATACTGAGTGTTAATAAGCACAAGACACAAGGGTGCAGTGCTACAGTAGAAATCCATGTGCAGCTATATTTTGAGGGTTAATAAGCACAAGACTTGGGTGCAGTGCTAAAGTAATACATGTTTTGCCTTATTTTGGGTGCAATGTTACAGCAGTCATCCATGTGCGGCCATATATTGAGGGTTAATAAGCACAGGATACAAGGGTTCAGTACTACAGTAGTAATACATAGGTAGCCATATCTTGGGGGTTAATATGCAGGGGGACACAAGGGTGCCATGCTACACCATTATTACATGTGCAGCCATATTTTGAGGGTTAATATGCACAGGAGTGAATGTTGCATTATAAGTAATAAGGGATGCAGCGCAGCGAGGGACTTGGCTCATCTCCTAACACCCCCCCCCCTCCACTACCATATGTGAGACTTCTAATTAAAAAATTAATTAATGATAAAGTCAGGGATAAAAATGCAATGACAGATAAAGCAGGAGGGGAGGGAGAGTAAATGCCATCGAGTGTGAACATTTAACTAGGCCTAGGGCCTCATTTCCAATGCAGCAAGAAATCCAATAGATTTCTAGAAACATTCTAACAACACCAACTTGGCAAACCTCTCATCAGCCATAAAAATCATGTAAAAAGAGATATAAGCATCTGAGTACAGGGAGACAGCTAATGGAATAATGTGTGGGTGTCTGTTTTAGCCAGCAGATTACAAGACAGATAGGTATATAAATAAATAAACATCATTTTCATCTAAAAGATAAAATAAAAAATATCGCAAAAGGGAAGTATTTGTTTTAACCTTTTTATTCCACTGTGAAAGAACGTTAACCTACAAATTAACAGGGAAGACTTAGAGAGCCTATCAAAACATTATATATATATATATATATATATATATATATATACTAAATGATGGAACAAGGGAACCAGGAGCAAGGGGCTTTATAGGCAAGCCATTAATATAGAGAGGGGGGTGTGGTCTGGACTAACTCCTCGAGCTAGTATTGGTGGCCCACATGGGCAGGGTGGTGCTGGAGGGGCAGATGAAGTATATTTCCTCATTCAGGATGCCGAGCTGAGACGAGGCACAGTACTGGAGGAACAGCTGGCAAGGTTAGCTGCTCAGTATTTGTTTTAACCTCTTACAGTAGAGGTCCTCGTTTAAATCGGTCCCACACCCAGTTAATATGACCCCCAGCAGTTCCACGCAGGGCTGCATTTCAGCAGGGGGTACAGGTTCGGATAAGGTTTGCACAGGATTGCGCAGGTCTATATGTGGAGGGCTCCAGCAAACCCCGAGCCTGTCACAATGAATCCCTTAGCAGAAGGGGGCATTTCAAAAAGCAGCAGAGACACCTGTGTCACAGTGCAATAAATATCATACAGTATGAGTCCTCATTTAAAGCGGTCCCACACCCATTTTCAACATAAATAAAGGTGTAGAGCTGCATTGTGACAGTCTTGTGGAGCATCCAGATTGTTGGATCCCCCTGCACATAGATCCCCGCAGCCCCCCACAATCCTTACCTGAACCTCACTCAAATGAGGCCCTGTAATTAGCCAATGGCGCTCCCGTGGGACAGGTTTACTTTCTCTTTCCTGTCCGCCAGTTAGGACTGGCCCACATGGCTGATCCAGGCCACATTTCACCAGGGGTATCAAGGTTTAGCTGATTTTGGGCAGAGCTCTAGCAATCTGGATGTCCCCCCAGGCTGTCACAATGCGGCCACACACACTTTTTGTAGAAAATGGTTGTGGGGCTGCTTTAAGCTGACTACTGCAGTGTGTGATTAATTAGACCAGTATGGCCTAGGTGAGCATTGCTTATTGCAACTTTCAATCAAGAAACTCCCACTAGCGTTCATTTAATAATACCCCCTTCGTCCTTTCCAGCCTTCAATTAATAGCCTCTCCTCCAACAATTCATTGAATAACCCCCACCAGAATAAATTTAAAGTGCACCTATACTCGGTCATATTGCTCCTTGGCTGAGCAGCCCTGCCCCCAGTGATGATGCATTCAGCTCAGTAATGGGGAACACTTCAACCTAAATGCCATTATGTGACAGTTTGGTTGTAACTGAATTAATTAGCATATGACAGGCCATTCACCATAATACTATTTCCTGTTGTTTTTTCTTTGTGTTTTTATAGATATTGGGCAAAGGTTGAGGTAGAAAAAGAAACACAGGATGTTTTGGGGCACAGGGCTGGGGATGGAAGGTGACCACATAAACTTTCTGAGTATAGGTGGACTTTAATAACAGCCTTGTCCTATCTCACCCTAGCATACAATTAATAACACCCCCCACCTTTGTTCAAGAATTCAATAAAAAATATTCCCAAGCAGCCACTAGTATGCAATCACTAGTCCCCCGTCCATCACCCCAACCTGCATGTAATTATTATAGCAACCTTACACCAGCATGTAGCTAATAATTTTCTCCTAACCCCAGCAACATTTCATTAATATTCTCCCCTCTGCCCCACCAACAGCATTCAATTCAATCCCCCCTTCCCCCCAAAATCAACCCCCTCTCCTGCCTCCTACCAGCAACATAACATAGTAGTGTCAAACAAGGAAGCAGGGCCGCATTTGGAGGTATATTTTAGGTTCAGCCCTGTATCCAGCAAACGGAGTGTTTGGGCTGTGAGCAGGGCTGGAATAACATTCTACCCAGCATCTCACCCACTGGTGGCACCACTGGTCAGGTCATGTGTACCATTAGCTGGAACAATTGACAGAGACCAGACATGCTCAGTATCTCACAATTCCCTGGATTCTCCAGTTTCCAAATGGAGATTCATTTTGCTTTCTATATTTCTTTTGTCACCTGAGGGTAAGTGTAACAATAGGGTCGATTCAAAGAAACATGTAACAGCTTTGATTTAGGTGCCGATCATCCTATTTTTCCCGTACGCTCGTGCGTTCGTATGAACTTGCGAGTGATTCTATAAGCTAATACGTTTCTATCCTAAAATGTACGTCCGTTCGTATGGCAGTTCGGGAATCTGACCTATGTCAGTTTCCATCCTGAATTTTCCGTTTCATTTCTCAGGTTGCAACATTGGTTTTGCCCTTTTTCCTTTTTTGTCTGGACGTAAATCCTTCTGATCTTGCGGCTGCGCACTACAAACTTACCTCATTAAAGTGCATTCTAAATATTTGGTCTTTTATTTTTCTTTATTTCATTCATTTTGTAGTAACCAACCATTAATGAATGCATTTGCATAAGTAAATCTTACTTTGTTTAATTTTTAGTTAACTTGCATTTTTTACTTGTGGATTTAATTTTAATATTTTGGCTTCAAATGGTACAACTTAAAATTTTTGGTGTGGTTACCCACACCCTCTACATACAGATTGCTCTCAAATATAAAAAAACACCCAGCAACTTCAGCATGTTATGAGCCTAGAAACAGCCAAGATGGCGGGTCAGGTATTATCGGGCAGCCTGCAAACAGAAAGGGCCTTGTGACTGTGTTGCTCTGCATTCTTTGATTTCTGACCTTTCCGTGCCCCCAGCTCTGCTGTGTCTGTGCAAAATACAGCAGTAACCCACATCCTGCACTTTATCCCGCTCTCCTCTCCTCAGTAAGTGTGATGCATCTGACCAAAGATGAGCTAAAATAATTAAACAAAGCAAAGGTAAACAACTACACCAATAAATTCAAATTAAAAATATTATTCTAGTACATCAATTTAAAAATAAATAACAAAGGACATAAGTTTCTTTAATTAACGCAAATATATGGATGTATTGCAAAATAAAGGTTTACATGCAAAGGACTAATTAAGGTCCACATTAAAATGCTTTTATAAGGCATACATGAATCAGGTATGCATTGCCATACAATTTATGGCCTCGGCCATGCTGATACATGCAGTTCATTGGAGCTCAAGACGCGCAGACTCCTCCACATAGCCAAAAAACCTGTTCAAGAACAGCAATACGACTGCTAAAAGGTGTCGGCAGTGGCTTTCTTTTAAAACGTATTTAGAGGTTGGAAAACTGCTCTCTGAATTACACGTAAACACATCTGATTATCCTAAGTTTTACGTTTTGATCTTAAGTTTTACGTTTTGATCCTAAGTTTTAGGTTTTGATCCTACAATTTAGGAACGAACTTCCGATTATCGTAAGAGCATATACGAAATCGTACGTAGGCTCGTGCGAGTCGGAAATGGCCAAAAAAACAGGAAAAAATGACTAACACCCACCCAAACTTACGATTCTCGATCCGAAATCAATTAACTTTTGCATTTTGAATCGAGGGGAATGTGTCTGCCAGAGGGAGTTGCACAGTGGCTTAATGTTAATGGGTTAAAATTCTAAAAACAAAAAAAAACATTGAAGTGATGTTTGAGACCCACCCAGCCTGAAAGCACGTTTCCAGAGACCAGGAACATGTAACAAACCAAGGACTTAAAGTGTAAATTAACTTTCCCTGAGAAAAAAACAATCCTCTACAGGTCAGCCCTGTACAGCTCTATACAATTCACAGTGTAATAAGACAGCAATGAAATTGCTTAGAAAGCTGCGCTGGTTACAAGAAATCTAAAGTGGAATTGTTTAACATGTTTATAAATGTGGCTAACCGCAGCTTTAAAGGAAAATGTAATTTATTTTTACTAGTACAACTGCTATAACATCAGTTGCATTATAAAATGAATACGGTAACAAAAGAAGCAAATACAGTGTATTGAACAAGTATTTATATACAAACTAAATTGTATTTTATTGTATTTATTCATGTCATAGAGCAACACAAATTGGCAGGTATTTGTGAAGTATAAAGAAAATGTTACACAGTCTAAAAAAATAAAAAACTGAAAAGTGTGGCATGCCTATTTATTCGCCCCCTGCACTCTGATACCGCTTAATAAAACCCAGTTTGACCAGTTAAGTCCAGCTATATGTAATATATTCTCAGTATAACTATAGCTGTTCTGTGAAGGCCTCAGAAGATTGTTAGAGAACATTAGTGAACAGACAGCAGCATTATGAAAACCAAGAAACACACTACACAGCTCAGTGATAAAGTTGTGCGGTTTATTACAGGGTTAGGTCATAAAAAAAGCTCTGAACATCCCACAGAGCAATGTTCAATCCATAATCTGTAAATGGAAGGAGTATAACACAACTGCAAACACCAGCCAAAAGGCCTGGTGTCACTCTGAAGGAGCTTCAGAAGTCTACAGCTCAGGTGGGAGAACCTTTCCCACTATTAGTTATGTACTAAAAAAAAATGGCCTTTATGGAAGAGTGGCAAGAAGAAAGCCATTTTTGTAAGCCATAGAAAGTCCAGTTTGCAGTCTCAAGCTTTATAGGGGACACAGCAAACATGTGGAAGAAGGTGTTCTGGTCAGATGAGACCAAAGTTGAACTTTTTGGCCTAAATGCCAAATGTTCTGTGTGAAGGAAAGGACTACACATCACCCTGAACACACTATCCCCACCATGAAACATGATGTTGGAAGCATCATGCTGTTGGGAAGCTTTTTTTCAGAAGGGACTGGAAAGCTGGTCAGAGTTGATTGGAATATAGATGAAGGTAAATACAGGGCAACCCGGAAAGAAAATTAGTTTGAAGCGACAAAAGAATATAGTGTAGGTTCACCTTCCAGCACAGCGGTCCTAAACATACTGCCAAAGCTACTGTACAATGGAATGGTTTAGATCAAAGCATATTCAAGTGTTGGAATAGCCCAGTCAATGCCCCAACCTAAACCCCATTGAGAATGTGTGGCATGACTTAAGAACTGTTGTTTGCAAATGTTCTCCATCCAAACCTAAGTTAGAGCAAAACTTTCAGCCTCTAGTTGAGCAAAGCTGGTAGAGACATACTCCAACAGATTAGCACCTGTAATTGCACCTAAAGGTGGTCCAACAAAGTATTGACTCAGGGGCCTTAAAGTGGACCAACACCCAGGGGTGATCGGCCCAGGAATCTATAAGATTCCCGGGCCGATCACCTCCCTCTGCGGGACATCCGAGATCGGGATGTCCCGCGGTGAGGGACCCCCCCAAAAAGCCCCAAAAAACTCACCTGATCGGCAGCGGCAGCGGCCGCCGCCGCCTCCCGCGCGCCCGCGCCGGCCGTTTGTGAATGGCCGGCGTGGGCGCGCGCACTGTCAAAGGGGCGCGCGGGAGGCGGCGGCGGACGCGCTGTCTTGTCCGCAGCTGTCACCCGCTTGTCCGTGGCTACGTGGGAGTGTGGTGAGGTGAGTTTTGGGGGGTTTCTGGGGGGTTTTACACATACCTAATCGGGGTGCCCCCCTGAAGTGGACCAAAACCCAGGATAGTCAAAATCCTGGGTGTTGGTCCACTTTAATACATATGCACACATAGCCACACTTTGCAGTTCTTTTAATTCTTAAAAGTTTTTTTGGAAAAGTATGTTTTCTTCACACTTCACAAATATTCACTACCCTGTGTTGCTCTATCACATAAAATCTCTACAAAATAGATTTAAGCTTGGGTCTGTAATGTTTAAGCGGAATAAAACCTGTGATAGTGAAAATCCCAGGTTTTGTTCCTTGCCCAGGGGATCCCGATAAAATCCCCATAAAAACGTGCCTTTCCCCAGTCTCACGGTGCATGCACAGGGTTTTGTCTAATCAGAGCCATATGGGGTGCTTATTAATGATAGGCAATTCGGGTCTGTTTGGACACAGAGCTTGGCAATAGTGAGCGGGATGCAGTTGGAGTTGTTTACATCAGTGTGGGAGCCAGGGCAAAGGTGAGTTTTGCGTCGACTGGGGGGGGGGGGAGGGTTCACACAGTGGGGCATTCCGACTCCCTTGATATCACAGGGAAAGGCCAGCGGATTCAAAAACACCCAAGGCCATCGCAATGTTTTTATTTAATACTGATTGCGTTGCAAATAGGTGGAATATGGATCTGTTCTGTCACAAATAAGGCTTTAATTTGGGAGTGTGTACATTTCTTATGCCTGATCTGGGCCCCAATATCAGAATACACTATGGAGCATGACCTGTATATTCCAGGAAAGTTCTGCATTCCTAATGGTAGTCAGTTTATATGTCAGATGAGGAAATAACCTTTCTTTCTTTTTTTTTGCTGTTCTGATTTTTTTGTCCTCCTGTAGTGTATGGGGCAAAGGATGGCAGTATACACCTACAGCCCCACCCAGGCTTTCCTGAGAAGGAGCCAGAATAAAATTGGGGGGTCTGTTGCCCCCCCCCCCCCCCATATGGGCTCATTTGTAGGATGCATAGCTCTGCATCTTCTGACTCTGGCATATGAGAGCAGGTAAGATCATGTTAGTTCATATGTCCTTCAAGACAGGTGCTTATTTAAAATGTATAGTTTATGTTACAGGACGTAGGGTGGGGAACTGTGTCCACCCACGTTAAGTCTGTATAATTTCATACTGTAACAATTCTGTCATGATTAAGGATGTGTTGTATATCTACCAGGGTATATTTTACCCAATAAAGATAATAAAGACTAGATTTTAAGGTATTCTCCTGCTGGACTTTTACATTAGTCACAGTGACTGTGCATACCCAACAATTTTGTAATGGAGGGGGCATGTCATGTCAATGCAATGCTCTACAGATGAGGTGCAGATTGTTTCCAAAGAGGTAAAAATATTTTTTAGAAAAATTTGAAATCACAGGACCCTACAGAGTATTCAGAGCCTCTTACTGTTGGGGTAATTCCCTGGGACATCCTCCTGTACCCCTATCTGTTGATCATCTGCCTCAGGGGAGTCTTTGCGTAGCTCGAGCTAGGAACTAATATGATGCGCAAAGGGAAAGTGAATACAACAGCTTTCATCATACAAGTTCAGTTTAATGAAGAGAAGCTTATAATCTTATACCCTGCAGCGTGCAGCCATTGCTCCCACCTTTCCAAAACAAAATCTCACACAGGACCCAGCAACACTTCTTAAGAAAACAAAAGTAAGACAGAAGGATGTGCAACCTTGAGCACTTGAAAAAGTTGAGCACATTCTGCTTAGGGAGGGGAGATAACATACAGAGAAAAGACAGAGAAAAACGGGCACATTCCGTTACAACATGACCTAATAAAAAAGCATTTCTTCTATTTTACTGTAAATGAATATCTTAAAGCATAACTCTCAGCCTCTATTTTAGGTTTAAGCAAGCCTTGGCATATAGTGGGTTAAATTCCCCTCCCCCTCCCCTTTCACTTACGAGCCTCTCTGATTTTTTCTTGATACCCCATAGGATACATTTGTAAAACAAGTCTCCTCCTCATTGGAAAAAATCGTACCCATCCCTTGTAAAACTGTCCCATGGCAGATGTGCATTAGGAGGTTTTCTTTCCACTTTCTTGAGTTCTGAGTAAAAGAGCTCACTCCAGAATCGCTGCACGTGTAGTATAGTAGTGTTGAAAAGGGTCAGAACAACACATGGCCAACACAAAGTTATAGAGCTGCAGAGTTGTGATACTAAACTCTGTACTTTTGGTGTGATCACATGACCAGACACAGCTTAACGTGTTCATTTTCCCCTTTAGTATGTCTAATTTTCTATAGGGGCTTTAGTTGTACTTTCCTATGAAAGAAAATATGCAGAAAAGGAGTTGTTGTGCAGCTGTGATAGGCAAGGCATGTGTCTTTTTTCAACCAGAAATACTTGTAGAGATACTACCACATACAAATACTCAAATAAACAAGCAATAGCAATGTATGCCTGGCCTATGGTTTTAAACACACGGGGATGAACAATAAATGACATTTTACCAACATAACTGCTGGCATGTTTATAAAATTCATGCAAAGATTATAAAAAGAAGTTTGGAATGTCAGTAATCTGTTGGGCCATTAAATAGACTGAACACCCAAATAAAAAAAAAAGTGGATCGGCCCACTCCAGCAATCAGCAGCTAATCAGATCACTGGATTGCATCCCACGCCGTCCAAGCCTAAGCTCTAGTCACCGCCACTTCTGTGTCAAACTCCCGGCCCCTCTGAGACCTGTCACAGGATCATGGTAGTGTCATAGACAGGAGTTCGGGACCGAATGGTGTAGAACGTGATCCGGCGACCTGGTGAGTTGCTGATCTCCAGAGTAGAACCAATTAGCTGCAGGGGATAAAAGGTAAGTAGTGGTCAGTCCCTTTATGGTAGGAAATTGTATTAGCATGGACTTAACAACTGAGGATGGTCAGATCCATTAAGTCAATTGTTCTTTGAAATAAATAACTTATGCTTTACACATTTGCCAATTCTTTACAGCCTTCTTTTCAGCCCAGTCACAGCCTGCTAGCGAGACCATCGATTCCCCACCCCAATTTAATTATATGTCTGGTATGGAGGGGGCAGCTGGTTTGCGAGAACTCTCTAGACATAAAATAATAGAAAGCACATTTAAAATCCATGAAAGATAATTTGTATGCCTATCTATAGTTTTGCTTTCGTTTTTCTGTTTCTCAATTATTTTTTCCTCCTTTGTATATCCTTATCGACTCCAATGCCACTTTTACCCCACCCACCAATTTCCCAACTGCATTATTCTCATTTCTTCTTCCACTCTAAATGCATTCATTTAACTCCTCGCACAGCATTTTATTTTCCTTATATTCTGTCTCTATTATCTGCCTTCATTCCCATTTCCTTTCTCCTACCCTCCTCCCTTCTCCCCACAATCACTCTTTTATTACTGACCTTTTACTTATCTCATTACACACAATGGAACCATAATTAACTGTTAAAGGAATGCGCAAAGTGGGACAGCACCTCTGCGACTGGATACTTATGCTTCATGACAGCTTAAAAGACAGAGGACAGGTCTTGCTGTGGAATAAGATGGGCCGAGAGTGCAGAAAAATTATGAAATTCTATGCTCTCAGTTTTATATATGACCCACCGTGGTAAAGTAAAAACTGGTCAGCTAATTCTGAAAGGTTAATCAAGACCAAGTCCTTCAAGTGCCTGTCTGTATGTATCTTTGGTATCCCATTACTTCCATGCTCCATCATTTACCAATCATTTACTCCTAATGGTCTTACTACTATCTACCTACTGCTCTTTTTCCTGCCCAGAACTCCTTGAAGTGGCTGCATGTGCAAGTACTTAAGCCCGACTTTAAGCATTTTACGTTTTTTTATTTTCTGTATCAATTGCCCTGTATTCCCAATGTACCCCACAACAAAAAATTGTGTGTATCCACACAAATATGTAAATACTTGATGATATTGATGCTTCAAGAAGTATCATCAAATTAATATATTGCCAGACAACAAGGCTGGGACAGTGAATGGGTATCTATTGTTTATAACACTGGCCTGGCCATGACCAGACCAGTGAAAAAGTCAGTTCCTGGAATAGGAAGTGTGTGTGTGTGGGGGGGGGGGGGTTGGTGGCACATCCTAATAAGGCTTGACATACATCATACTCTAATACTCACCTACTTCCGTGTTCCCACACAGCTTTGCAGCCCCACCTGTCTGCTGGGAGTCAAGGTTTGTAGGATGGGCTTCCCAGGATCCAAGGATGCCATGGGATCCTGGCTTGCCAAGCTGGTATGAGGAGCAGGGCATCCCTCAATGGGATGCTTCCCTCCTCCCCTAGTCTAGATAAGTGCTGCTGAAAGAGTCTTGACCATGTGCCTGTCTAATCTCTAGAGCTTTGTGCAAGTAAGGTAAGGCATGTGGTGGAGAGTATAGGCAGGGGGGGTGTATCGGCAATAGGAATGCCCCCTTGCGCTCATACCATAAATCGTTTTGGTGAAAATAGGTACACTTATCATCCTGAAGAGCATCAGCGTTACACAAACCAAAGCCTCCCCAGGTACTGATAATCTATGTGAACAAAGCAGACCTAAAATCAACAGCAACATAAGCCCTGTCTGACTTGAAATGCCTGCATGCTTTATAGTCCCCCAAAATCCCCTAAAAAAGATCCACAAACCCACCCCTTAGCTTTTTCACAACCTCTCGAGTGTGTATGGCAGCCACATGTGAGCCACTGGGGAGGCGCCAGGGTAAGTTTATTCAGCTGATTTCACCCCATTTATGCATTCCAGCATCCCCGTGAGTGCAGCTGTGTGAATCTGGAATTTAATGTAGTTACCTCTTCTCTCTAGCCAGACGTGGGGGGGGGGGGGTAAATGGGGGGCAATGCAAAGATGCAGGGTAACAATCAATATATTATATAGCAGGCAACACCGCAATTGTCCACCACGGTTAAGGGGGGCTGGTGGCAGGTATCCAGAAGAGGCCCGTGAACCATGTGGCCACCATCATCCAATCAAGGGGCTTCGTTTTTGTCGCAGGGCAAGGAGCGAGGTAAGATTTCTTGGTTTTTCCATGTGGTAATACGCAGAGGTGCATCAACATTCAGGATGCATTTTGTGAAAAATGGGTGCTGTGCCTGGTTCAAGACACACAAATCAGATGCCCTGTCCCTGAAAAGTTATTTCCTGACACACAAACATAGCTGTGTTTAAGAAAATGACACCAAATTGAAACATATGGTGGGTTGGGGCATGTGATTTGTGTGTCTGCAGACACAGCACTGTAATCGAAAGCTTTGTGAGGAGGCACATGCTGCCCCCATTCTTTGTCAGGCTACTCATGCCTGTCACCTTTTGCTGGCTCAGTTCTTTTTTAAAACTTCAAGAAGTACAAAGGGGAAGATAATCTAAAGTCCCTGTCCAGGCACATGCTATCTTCCGCCCACCTTATCCCCCTTAGAAACAGTGTAAAATGAGCCATTTAAAAGCCTCTCAAAATCTCCAATTATATGTAAAAACTTTATATATTCCAAGTGAAGCTACTTTCTCTGTCTAAATTTTGGGGTCATCATGGCTAAGCTTGGAAGTGCATGTCATGGCGGAGCTTCATAATTTATGAGCATGCTCTGCTAGAGACAGAGCAGCTGTTAAACCACTTGTCCTGAAGAAATGGAATTGAAACGTTGGAGCCCCACTTCTACCTGCTATTGCAGGAAACGGAGATGAGGGACTTGAGATAGGTATCAGGCAATCTGCTTGCTGCCTTATTTTTGCTGTTGGGTGTACAGTTCCTTTAACTAAAGCATATAAATCTTTTCTTTCTTTCTTTTTCTCTATTCTATCATGTAATAGCATTTAAGTTTCACAGATGTTTGATGATAGTTGCCCTTTAATGTATGATCTTGCACTCTCTAGATAAACAAGGTTTATAGAGATTATTGCCATGAAGACTGTCATGCTGTCGAGGTGAAACATCTTTCTTGCACAGTTAACTTGCTGAAATACTGAGGAAAAGCCATCTGTGCATACAGCACTAACCTCCATGTCATTCATTTAATAGTTTCTATTTTTATAATCCCGAAGCATCTTGCTCTGAGATATATACTACATGGAGCAATAACACCCAAGCTCTCCATGCCCTACATATGGGGCATTTTTACAGAACATTCAGATACGCATTATACTAAATACAGAAGGTGGCCATTTTAAGCTTGTGTTTACAAAATCGAACTAAGGTGCTCTAGCGAGGGTAATCCTTCATCGTCTGCGTGTTCCCCCACTATCAGCTCTGAGACACCACTGGAATTAAAAAGCACCAGGTCTTCAATGGTGGCCCTTGACGTGAGGAGAAAGCAGAGCATCTCTCAAAAGAGTGGTTGCCTTGGAGCTGCTTTGCTAACCACATCAAGAGGTTTTTTTCACCTTCTTCCTAAAAGTGGAAACCTATTTACAGCCAATAACGACATAGCCACTATATACGCCAATATAACCTATTTAATAACATTTTGTTTTTACAGGGTCTGCTTCACAAGCCTGCTTATGTCTGCTGAAAAAACACATTATTTACAATAGGTAGAAAACTGGAACAGTGAAATGAGAGACCTGTAAAATGGCTGAAAATATTCTGCTGCAATAACGTGAGTACTCGCAGCATGGGATAATGAATGACTAACTAGCTTAAGCTTTTACAGTGGTGACTTCAAATCATATAGGTGCACTGCAAATGATGTTTAGATCATATATTGCGTTTTCACAAAAGCAGGTGATATATAATATTCCAATTCAGAAAAAAACATATACTGTATGAACTAGAAGCCGTGTAGGCAAAAGGAAAAACAGGTTTAGGTGGGACTTTAGACACAGAAAGATCATTAAAATACATTGGCAATTGTACCTGCCACGTTTTCTTGTATTCATTCCAGTTTAGCCACTAATAATGCTTCACGCCTCTTTTTAAAAAAATGCAATGCTTTAGTTCAGGGCTACAGGTGAGCTACAGGTTTCGGATCCCTGTTACAGCTGATTGCCCACTAACCAATTAACTGTATTTGTTTATAACAATGGCTTACTTTGTTATGCCATTTGTCTTCTCCACATTTTATTATGTCAGTTAAGCCTAACATACTCCACATACTGGCTTGCAACTCTCTGTGGTACTCACCAAGTCACACTCCCCATACAGCCAGAAACGTCCGCCCTAGTGCTGATGAGAGCCTAAACCTCAAACATGTGTCCACTAGTTGGATGTGTTTGGCTGTGTAAATTTAAAGCTCATCCTTGGCATTGCACCATTAGCGTTTCTAAGGGCCATGGATGGCTCAGAGACATAAAGAGATGAGTTGCATAGCTCCGCCTGCTGCAAGGATTGATGTTGATGGGTAATGCTGTCTGTCCTTGTATTGGGTACTGTGCAAATACTTTCTGTTTTAGGAAAGTGCCTCTTTTCCTTTACCTTTGAGTGGACTTTTGGTCTCTTTAGCCCCCCCTATATTAAGCTTAACATGGGTCTCTCCACATACTGGCTTGCGACTCTGATGTCAGTTGTAAAAAGTGGAGCATGAAAAAGTGGTGTAAAATGAACAAAGTGGCTAGAGATGAGCGAACTTTTGAAAAATTCGATTCGACTGATTCGCCTATTTTCCGACAAAAATCGCTTCGGCCCGAATTTATTCGCAACGAATCGCTATTAAAAATGCTTATTTCTGAGCCTCCTAGAGCCTCAGTAGGGTTGTAAACCATTCTGCCTTGCTGTAACACGCATAAGATGCGTGCTGGGTTAGTGAAATAATACTGTAAATAATGATCACATGCAGATCAGAGGCATCGCTAATAGAATCACAGAGCGGCACGATTGCAGAGAGTTGAAGTGGCATCACTATGAGGGGCACCTATAGTGCCTGAAAAACACACCCTGGAGCTGGCAGCAGCAGGAGCCCAAAAATTAGCTGACTCACACCCTGGAGTAGCAAGCAGCAGCAGCAGCTGCAGGAGCCCAAACATTGCTTTAAAGAGACACTGGAGTTGGCTGCAGGAGGCCAAAAATTGGATGAATCACACCCTGGAGTTGCAAGCAGCAGCAGAAGCACAAACATTGCATGAAAGAGACACTGGAGTTGGCTGCAGGAGGCCAAAAATTGGATGAATCACACCCTGGAGTTGTAAGCAACAGCAGCAGCCCAAACATTGCTTTAAAGAGACACTGGAGATGGCTGCAGGAGGCCAAAAATTGGATGAATCACACACTGGAGTTGCAAGCAGCAGCAGCAGCCCAAACATTGCTTTAAAGAGACACTGGAGTTGGCTGCAGGAGGCCAAAAATTGGATGAATCACACCCTGAAGTTGCAAGCAGCAGCAGCAGCAGCAGCAGCAGCAGCAGCAGCAGGAGCCGAAACATAGCTTGAAAGATACACTGGAGTTGGCTGCAGGAGCCCAAAAATTGGCTGAATGACACCCTGGAGTTGCAAGCAGCAGCAGCAGGAGCCCAAACATTACTTTAAAGAGACACTGGAGTTGGCTGCAGGAGGCCAAAAATTGGATGAATCACATCCTGGAGTTGCAAGCAGCAGGAGCCCAAACATAGCTTGAAAGAGACACTGGACTTGGCTGCAGGAGGCCAAAAATTGGATGAATCACACCCTGGAGTTGCAAGCAGCAGCAGCAGGAGCCCGAACATTGCTTTAAAGAGATACTGGAGCTGGCAGCAGGAGGCCAAAAATTGGATGAATCACACCCTGGAGTTGCAAGCAGCAGCAGCAGCAGGAGCCGAAACATAGCTTGAAAGAGACACTGGATTTGGCTGCAGGAGGCCAAAAATTGGATGAATCACACCCTGGAGTTGCAAGCAGCAGCAGGAGCCCAAACATTGCGTGAAAGAGACACTGGATTTGGATGCAGGAGCCCAAAAATTGGATGAATCACACCCTGGAGTTGCAAGCACAGCAGCAGGAGCCCAAACATAGCTTGAAAGAGACACTGGAGTTGGCTGCAGGAGGCCAGAAATTGGCTGAATCACACCCTGGAGTTGCAAGCAGCAGCAGCAGGAGCCCAAATATTGCGTGAAAGAGACACTGGAGTTGGCTGCAGGAGCCCAAAAATTGGATGAATCACACCCTGGAGTAGCAAGCAGCAGCAGGAGCCCAAACATAGCTTGAAAGAGACACTGGAGTTGGCTGCAGGAGCCCAAAAATTGGAGGAATCACACCCTGGAGTTGCAAGCAGCAGCAGCGGCAGCAGCAAGAGCCCAAACATTGCTTGAAAGAGACACTGGAGTTGGCTGCAGGAGCCCAAAAATTGGCTGAATCACACCCTGGAGTTGCAAGCAGCAGCAGCAGCAGCAGGAGCCCAAACATTGCTTGAAAGAGACAGTGGAGTTGGCTGCAGGAGCCCAAAAATTGGATGAATCACACCCTGGAGTTGCAAGCAGCAGGAGCCCAAACATAGCTTGAAAGAGACACTGGGGTTGGCTGCAGGAGGCCAAAAATTGGATGAATCACTCCAGAAGCCACCTGCATTTCTTGGCTGGGCAGTAGCTGCTGACTGTCCTCTATCTGATAGTCTTCCTCACTAAAGAGTGGAGCTGAACCCAAAGCACAGGATACGTTGCTGGGGGAGGGAACAGCGTAGGACAGAGGCAATGGGAGGACAGGGACTGCTCTCGGGGCATGCCAACTCAGGGTTGTGTCAGAGGAACCTACCGACCCTAGACTGGGGGTCTCAGATGTAACTTGTGATGATGTGGATGACCGCGTTAACCAATCTACCACGGCAGATGCATTACTAGTGGAGACACGACCGCTAGCAGATACTGGCAGATCAGGTCTCTCACCGTGACTCCTGCTGCCACTGGCCCCTAGTCTGCTGCAACCTCTGCCTGCTGAATCTTGGCCTCTGCCACTTCTTTTTGAACATCCTGGCACTTGTCTGCCTGACATTTTTATGTATTTGAAATGTGCAATAGGTACGTTAAAAAATGTGTTTACTTTTAAAAGCAGAAGCTAAATAAAGTGAGGAACTGCTTCTCTGCACCAGATACTATGAAAATTGGCAATATGGGATACCCTGCGGCCTAGTGTTTTGACAGCAGGACAACAACCAATTCAAAATGCAATAGCTTGATTAAGCTGAGGATGAACAAGCGTATTTAGTATAACAGATAGGGTGCAACGTGCAGGTTTGGGATACCCTGCTGCCTAGTGTTTAGGCAGCAGGACAAAAACCAATTCAAAATGCAATAGCTTGATTAAGCTGAGGATGAACAAGCGTATTTAGTATAACAGATAGGGTGCAACGTGCAGGTTTGGGATACCCTGCGGCCTAGTGTTTTGGCAGCAGGACAAAAACCAATTCAAAATGCAATAGCTTGATTAAGTTGAGGATGAACAAGCGTATTTAGTATAACAGATAGGGTGCTACGTGCAGGTTTGGGATACCCTGCGGCCTAGTGTTTTGGCAGCAGAACAAAAACCAATTCAAAATGCGATAGCTTGATTACGCTGAGGATGAACAAGCGTATTTAGTATAACAGGGTGCTACGTGCAGGTTTGGGATACCGTGCGGCCTAGTGTTTTGGCAGCAGGACAAAAACCAATTCAAAATACAATAGCTTGATTAAGCTGAGGATGAACAAGCGTATTTAGTATAACAGGGTGCTACGTGCAGGTTTGGGATACCCTGCGGCCTAGTGTTTTGGCAGCAGGACAAAAAACAATTCACAATGCAATAGCTTGATTAAGCTGAGGATGAACAAGCGTATTTAGTATAACAGATAGGGTGCTACGTGCAGGTTTAGGTTACCCTGCGGCCTAGTGTTTTGGCAGCAGGACAAAAACCAATTCAAAATGCTATAGCTTGATTAAGCTGAGGATGAACTAGCGTATTTAGTATAACAGACAGGGTGCTACGTGCAGGTTTGGGATACCCTGCGGCCTAGTGTTTTGGCAGCAGACCAAAAACCAATTCAAAATGCGATAGCTTGATTAAGCTGAGGATGAACAAGTGTATTTAGTATAACAGATAGGGTGCTACGTGCAGGTTTGGGATACCCTGCGGCCTGGTGTTTTTTTGACAGCAGGACAAAAAACAATTAAAAATGCAATAGCTTGATTAAGCTGAGGATGAACAAGTGTATTTAGTATAACAGATAGGGTGCTACGTGCAGGTTTGGGATACCCTACGGCCTAGTGTTTTGGCAGCAGGACAAAAACCAATTCAAAATGCGATAGCTTGATTAAGCTGAGGATGAACAAGCATATTTAGTATAACAGATAGGGTGCTACATGCAGGTTTGGGATACCCTGCGACCTAGTGTTTTGGCAGCAGACCAAAAACCAATTCAAAATGCAACAGCTTGATTAAGCTGAGGGTGAACAAGCGTATTTAGTATAACAGATAGGGTGCTACGTGCAGGTTTTGGATACCCTGCGGCCTGGTGTTTTTTTTTAAAGCAGGACAAAAACCAATTCAAAATGCAATAGCTTGATTAAGCTGAGGATGAACAAACGTATTTAGTATAACAGATAGGGTGCTACATGGAAGGTTTGGGATACCCTGCGGCCTAGTGTTTTGGCAGCAGGACAAAAAACAATTCAAAATGCAATAGCTTGATTAAGCTGAGGATGAACAAGCGCATTTTGTATAACAGATAGGGTACTACGTGCAGGTTTGGGATACCCTGCGGCCTGGTGTTTTTTTGACAGCAGGACAAAAAATGATTCAAAATGCAATAGCTTGATTAAGCTGAGGATGAACAAGCGTATTTAGTATAACAGATAGGGTGCTATCTGCAGGTTTGGGATACCCTGCGGCCTAGTGTTTTGGCAGTAGGACAAAAACCAATTCACAATGCAATAGCTTGATTAAGCTGAGGATGAACAAGCGTATTTAGTATAACAGATAGGGTGCTATGTGCAGGTTTGGGATACCCTGCGGCCTAGTGTTTTGGCAGCAGACCAAAAACCAATTCAAAATGCAATAGCTTGATTAAGCTGAGGATGAACAAGGGTATTTAGTATAACAGATAGGGTGCTACGTGCAGGTTTAGGTTACCCTGCGGCCTAGTGTTTTGGCAGCAGGACAAAAACCAATTCAAAATGCGATAGCTTGATTAAGCTGAGGATGAACAAGCGTATTTAGTATAACAGATAGGGTGCTACGTGCAGGTTTGGGATACCCTGCGGCCTAGTGTTTTGGCAGCAGACCAAAAACCAATTCAAAATGTGATAGCTTGATTAAGCTGAGGATGACCAAGCGTATTTAGTATAACAGATAGGGTGCTACGTGCAGGTTTGGGATACCCTGCGGCCTGGTGTTTTTTTGACAGCAGGACAAAAAACAATTCAAAATGCAATAGCTTGATTAAGCTGAGGATGAACAAGCATATTTAGTATAAAAGATAGGGTGCTACATGCAGGTTTGGGATACCCTGCGACCTAGTGTTTTGGAAGCAGGCCAAAAACCATTTCAAAATGCGATAGCTTGGTTAAGCTGAGGATGAACAAGCATATTTACTATAAAAGATAGGGTGCTACATGCAGGTTTGGGATACCCTGCGACCTAGTGTTTTGGCAGCAGACCAAAAACCAATTCAAAATGCAACAGCTTGATTAAGCTGAGGGTGAACAAGCGTATTTAGTATAACAGATAGGGTGCTACGTGCAGGTTTGGGATACCCTGCGGCCTGGTGTTTTTTTGACAGGAGGACAAAAAACATTTCAAAATGCAATAGCTTGATTAAGCTGAGGATGAACAAGTGTATTTAGTATAACAGATAGGGTGCTACGTGCAGCTTTGGGATACCCTACGGCCTAGTGTTTTGGCAGCAGGAGAAAAACCAATTCAAAATGCAATAGCTTGATTAAGCTGAGGCTGAACAAGCTTATTTAGTATAACAGATAGGGTGCTACGTGCAGGTTTGGAATACTCTGCGGCTTGGTGTTTTTTTGACAGCAGGACAAAAAACAATTCAAAATGCAATAGCTTGATTAAGCTGAGGATGGACAACGCTTATTTAGTATAACAGATAGGGTGACATGTGCTGGTTTGGAATGCCCATGTGGGCTGGTATATTTAAACCAGACAAAAACCAATTCAAAATGCAATAGCTTAATTAAAATGAGGCTGAACAACGCTTATTTAGTATAACAGATAGGGTGACATGTGCTGGTTTGGGATGCCCATGTGGGCTGCTGTATTTAAAGCAGACAAAAAAAGATTAAAACTAAATTTAAACTAATCCAGTTATGAGAAATGCTTGTGTGTAACAGATAGGGTTAAATATGCCACTGCATAGATGGGATGTACATGTGGCAAGGCAGGTTTACACCACAAAGAACTGAAATTGAATTGAAAACTGATCTGGCTAATGAAAATTAAAAAAATAAATTCCCTGTCACTTCAATGCTGTCCCTGCCTGGATCGTTCCGGTTTTTCCCTATCTTTCACTATCTTTCCCTGGCTCTGTCTACCTCTCTTTCTGCCTCTCTGTCCCTCTCTCTGACTCTCCCTACCTCTATCTAACTCTGTTCCTGTGTGTAACAAGCTGTGCTCTGGCTGCAATAGAACGCTGAACTGCGCACAAGGAAGATGCCCGCCGTTTATATAGCACGGTGACGTCACTGGGCTTCCTGGCTGCTGATAGGCTGCATGTGACCTTCCCATGATACCTTGCCCCAGGGGATATGTCCAGACATGTCCATCCACCATTTTAGAATGCCTGTAATTGAAATAAATGGAGTTTAAAGGAAAACTTCGATCGATCGAATTGCGGGGAAATTCGGATTCGTTCAGAATCAAATTTTTCCTGAAATTCGGAACGAATTCGGGTTCGTCCAGATCGATTCACTCATCACTAAAAGTGGCATACAGTGGCAAGAATTTGCAAACAACTGGGAACATGCCAGCATGCTGCTATCCATTCATAAGAAAAATTGGGGTGTGAGACAGGCATGATTTATGAACCCTACACCAGTATCCGCTAATTTCCACCATTTCCTTAGCTGTATTTACCAAAGAAAAATGGGTCCACCAAGGTTCTTTCCGCCCAATATGGTGGTGAAACCTGTGAAGATTGGCAGTCTAGTATAGTTTTGTTGGTGCTGACAGCTGAATGGCCGTACAGCTAAATGGTGGCCTTTCTCAGGGATTTTCTACCCTATTTGTCTATATAAGTCTATATTCTATAGTCTATTTTTTAAAGCATTTAAACAGAAGATGAGAAAGTGGGAAGGGCTGAAAAAAGCATTTATGAAAGTATCTTAAATATGAATTTATTGTATTCTTATTTTTAAAATAAACACACTGAAACCCCTGTGTCATCCCTGCGGATGTGTCTGCTGTCGTAAATTTTATCTATACACAGTGTCGAAAAACGCCATGAGCCCCGAATATGTGTGGTTAGACTGCCCAGGCAAAGTAGTCCACTAGTTTCTGCTGGTTTTTAGGCCCATTGGAGGCAGCAGTAGCTGTTATCGTTAAATGTGTTTAATTAAAAAGAGTAAAGACTGAAGTTATTGAAAGTCAGGCCTTGAGTCCATTGAGCTATTCAAATTGATAAAATGGCAGAAAAGTGCCATAGTGGCATGTTACAAAAGCGTGGTATGTGAAAAATGATGTACAAAAATATTGAGAATAAACTCAGCCTGAGTTTTATTACAGTGAGCACTGCCCTCTTCATTGCAGGTATAGAGAACTTATTAAATGGCAAAGCCACTATCTTTTTGGGTCATTTTGGCTATGGAGTTCATGACAGGGTGAAGAGAATACACCATGCAATATAACTAGAGAAAAATGTTATGGGATTCATGTTTAGTGGAGTAAAAAGAAGTGCAGTGCAGTCTTGTAGAGTGAAAGCAATTGGCCAGGCTTTGGGTGTTCAGATGGAGCGGCTGCACAGGGCGTCATCATCCTGGGGTGCTGATGGGGCAGTCTTATTTAACTTTTTTTTGCTAATGGGTCAGCACCATTTGCTCAACATAATCTCTGCCCAGTTGTTTTGTGGAAAACAAGTTGGGTTCATTGGATGGCAAATTAATTAGAGCCAATAGAGTGTGTCTGCAAAGTGGTCAGCACCAGCGTCTGCACAAACAGACACAGATACAATCTTTATCTAAACATGGTATTCACAACTGAATACGGGAAACAGTATATATTATTTTATTTGGCAATATCCTAATACACAGGGGCATTTGTAACATAGGTCAGACTAAAAGATTAGGATTAAAAGTAAATCAACACGGTACTCAATGCCTAACATCTTGCGATCTTAGAAGGGCAATAACTAGCTGTTATATGAAGCAGACTTCTTCAATGACTTTAAAAAGAACAAACCAGTTCCATGCAGGGACCATATGTTATCATCAGTGAATGCGGTTAACATGCATTACTACATGATGGAAATTATAGTACTAAAAGGAGTTTAAAAAGAGTCTCAAAGGATTCATACAACTAACAATATCTACTCTTTTAATTACTAAAGCACAGTAGGATAATATTTTGATTCTGGGATTTTTTTCATGTAACTAGAAAAATTTAGCTATCAAGTCAAAAAGGCTTCAGAAAATGAATACCAAGATGAAAACCAGAGCTAATTAGCTATCTACCTTGAGCCACTTTAAAATGGCGAGGGCCTACGAAGACTATCCCAACATAAACAATTCGAGAAATTGTTTATCTTTACAGTAAGAATAGAATAAATGCAATGTATAAATAGCCAAATACAGTTCAGAATCAATTCATTATGCACATACATACATTGAATTGCTCATGGCAGGAAGGAAGTTATCAGTTATAGCGACACATAGTGAAACATATTAAATCACTGATCACAGTATATCACAGTATAGGTGGTTCATTACAAAAGTAATCTTTTTAAACATGACATTTAAGAAAAGATTGCCTTGCCCCAGGCAGCCATACTAGGTGGCGCGGTCGTGGTATCAAGAAAATATAAAGGTTCGGAGGATCAATACAATCTGGAATTAAGAGTGGGAAAGGAGCCACATGGGGGAGCACCCAATCTTAGCCACTGCTCACAACAACAGGGTGCTACAACAAAGCCAATTCAACTCTGTCCCTACTACATGGGGCTGTACCTTGTGGGCTGAAATATTGTTTCCCCTACTGGAGACCCTCTCCTGTGCTTCACCATTGGTAGTCACAGAAAGACTCCTTAGGTGCATGGCATCCAACTACAATGTTTTACTGCTGCTGCCTTATGCACAGCTTATTCCCCTGAAGACACACGTTTCCTTTTGCTATCCCTCTGCCTGGTCACAGGAGAAGCTCCAGGAGCCTCTCTGCAAGGCCTTTCAGTTGCAGCCTAACTTACTCCCTCTCTACACAAAGTATGTTGACTTTTTCTCTGGCTGGTCCCTGTGTTTGCCATCAAATAATTTTAGCAACTTGGAGTCGCAGGAGCTGGAAACAGTTTCGCTGTAGCAGAAGCCTCCTGCAAAGACTGCTGCATAAGGTGCCATTAAGGTTGGATCCATGGTTCAGTGTTTCTAAAAGTAAAAAAGAAACCACTATCTGGGTATTGTATGTGCAGTTTAAATTTAGCCATGACTTGAGGGCTTCACTTTTCTGGCAGCCTTGAACTGAGTGTGCTGTGTAGACAGGTAGGCAAGAATGCAAGCACAATACTTGGCTGCAAAGTTTGCGTTATAAAGAGGAAGATGGTGATATCATTGCATTGCCATTGTATTGAGCCTTTGTGAGACCGCTTTGTTCAGCTTTTGAGACCTCACCTAGAAAAAGACATTAGTCACATGGAACAAGTTCAAAGAGGGAATACAAAAATGATGAAAGGTTATAAACCTTAAACATTTTAGGGAACCTTATTTGTAGCCTGAAGGAACAAAGTAAGGTAAGATAAGATAAATATACAGTTTAGGAGATAAGTATTTATAAGATTAAGATAAAAAGAAGGTTTCAACATGTTGGGGGGGGAGACAGAAGCAAAGCAAAAACCTTTTTTACTGTTCATAACCGTCCTGTTGACACTCATAGAGGTTTTTGCTAAAAAGCAAGATTTTCCTATTGGTTCCAACCCTATGTATAACTGAACATATTTTAACTGGATTGGAGCTTTAAGCTACATAGTTTACAAAGTTTTCATTATTAAAATGACTCTCCTGTTTTGGTAGGCCATTTGACGCAACCTGCAAAATAGCCTTTCTTTATATGCATGAAATTATATTTTCATGAGTCATCTTTTTTAATTTACTAGTTTAGCAATAACGTTACATTTTGGAAACCGACAACATAGATGGGGAAACATAGTAATAAGAAAAACACACCCACTCGTGCTCAGAGAAGATAAAGCTAAATGACTATACAGTTACTAGAAACATAGAAGGTTGACGGCAGAAGGAGACCATACGGTCCATCTAGTCTGCCCTTATGTGTATACTGTATGTACTCTTTATCTTAGGATAGATGTGTGCTTATCCCAGACATGTTTAAATTCAGTGACTGTTGATTTTTCAACTACCTCTGCTGGAAGTTTGTTCCAAGCATCTACTACTCTTTCTGTAAAATAATATTTTCTAACATTGCTCCTGATCTTCCCCCCGACTAGCTTCAGGTTGTGCCCCCTTGTTCTATCATTAAGCTTCTTCTTAAAAACACTTCCCTCCTGAACCTTATTCAATCCTTTCACATATTTAAAGGTCTCAATCATGTCCCCCCTCTCCCTTCTTTCCTCCAGACCAAAGTTCTTTAAGTCTCTCCTGATAAGTTTTAAGTTTAAGTCCTTCCACCATTTTTGTTGCCCGCCTTTGGACCCCGTCTGCCTTTCAGTTGCAGCCTAACCTACTCCCTCTCTACACAAAGTATGTTGACTTTTTCTCTGGCTGGTCCCTGTGTTTGCCATCAAATAATTTTAGCAACTTGGAGTCGGAGGAGCTGGAAACAGTTTCGCTGTAGCAGAAGCCTCCTGCAAAGACTGCTGCATAAGGTGCCATTAAGGCTGGATCCATGGTTCAGTGTTTCTAAATGTAAAAAAGAAACCACTGTCTGGGTATTGTATGTGCAGTTTTCATTTAGCCATGACTTGAGGGCTTCACTTTTCTGGCAGCCTTGAACTGATGCCCAAATTGTTGTGATTCAAAGATGTTCTTTTTGTACAAATACAGAACACAATCAAAATTGAAGATGGAATTTTACTTCAGCCAGACAAGAGCATCTTACATACAAACACAGATGGGTGACAAGTAATACATATCACAACAACTAAGGAAATCAAACCATAGGTTTCCATAATGTTATATATATATTATTTATTAGTTATGTGTAATAATGAGAAATGACACAGGGAAAAAGTATTGAACACATGAAAAAAGAGAGGTGCAAATAGCCATGGAAAATCATGGCACCAGCTGAAATCTATAAGTAATTAGAAAGTAATCCTGCCACTTAATGCAAATTAATATCAGCTGGTTCGATTATCAAGGTGCGACACAATAGACATCTCATTATGGGTAAAACCAGTGGGCTCTTTTAAGACCTTCACAACATATTAAGGTTGATTCAGCACCATATTATGTTTACTCACATTTGTTGATGAGCAAAAAAAATACAGTGCTGAATCAACCCCATTGTCGCAAAACATACTGATGACATTGGTTATAGAAGAATGTCTAAACTACTAAAGGTGCCAGTGGGCATTGTTGGGGTTCTGTGGAAGGAACATCATTTCAGCATAAATTGGCCATGACCAGGTGCTCCCTGCAAGATTTCAGACAGTGGAGTGAAAAGAATTATCAGAAAAGACCATCTGTGGAGAGCTACAGAAAGATCTGGAATCCTCAACTGTTTCAAAGAAAACAACAACTAATGTATGCAACCTCTAACCAAACCTGAATCCAGTTGAAAATCTAGTTTTTGTTATTATGAATGGGCCAAAATCACACCTGAGCAATGCATGTGACTAGTTTTCCCTTGCAGAAGTCGTCTTGAAGCGGTCATCAACAAATGCTTTTGTTTAAGGTAATATCGAAACCCAATGGGGGCTAGCCCTGAAAGCTAAAAGGCTAGCCTGCCACTAGCCTACCCCCTTTACCAGGATGCCCTGCTGTGTGAGACCCCTGTGGTCGTCAGTTAACTCAACTTTACCAGCGGCTCATGGGGCACCGTTTTCCCCGGCGGCTGCATGCCCAGCTTCCCTGCAGCTGTGCATGCTCCTGCACCCAGCCATTCAGACAGGCTAGGCACAAGGGAGAGCGCACTCCACGGGGAAATGGGGACTACGGCCAGCCAGCGGCGCATGTCACCCGGTAGCCGATCAGCAATCTCAAAACTGCCCAGGGCAGGGGCGTAGCTTCGGCCGGGGGGGGGGGGTAAGAAAAAGGGTCTCAATCTACTTTAAATGCATTTCATTAAGTGTGTTCACTGCTTTTCCCCTGTTTCATTTTCATTATTACACATAGCTTAATTTATGGACCTCTATGGTTTGATTTATTTGCATGTGTGAATTGGAAGTCTATTACATAGCATGTCTATTACAGGCTTGTTTAAATTCACCTACCTGATTATTTCCCTGCCTGCTGCAACTGCCAAATACCCAAAAATAAAAGAATTTGTGGCAGTGAGAAATGTTTGGTTTTCCACCATTCCGAATTTGTTTTCAAATATATAACAAGATTACATGTAATAAGTCACATACCACCAATCACATGGATTTACCCTGTGCTTTGTCAAGATGGCACCACTTGACACTTTCTATGTGTCACTTTAAATAACGGTCAAAGTTTGCATCCTAGTTTTGTGATACCACAGCACCACTGTGTCCATTAGAACAATAATAATAGAAGAAGGTTTTAATTGACATTCCACAATGATTTCCATTAATAATATTTGCTTTATAGGCACTGAAGCTTAAAAGCCTCAGCTGATCAATTTCTCTTGCTCTGTTAATCCATACTCAACAATGGTGATATATATAGTTCCAGTATTTCTCCATTTTATTGTATACCTTTCGGGTAAATGTATTAAATGTTAAGTATTTTGTTTATTTTCATTCAATGTAATTGAAATGCAAGGACCAACTGGGCAAATAGATACCTCCAACTGAGATCTCTTGAGACCAGTGGGTCTCTGTGCCACAGGGGAAAGGGAGATAATCTAGGTAAATGTGGCCTGACACTTTGCCAAAATGCAAATTATTCCAGTAATCACTAATATTCATCTCAGTATTCTGCAACAGACAAAAATATTATATATTGTATGTATATTTGAAAAAGCAGAGATTCTTACGTTTGAATACTTTGGCTTTGTCAAAACGCTTTGTTAAACTGACTTTGCAAAAACTTGTCTTGAATTTGTCACAATGCATCATTATGTTTTTTTTATTGTTAGTTTTAATGCAAATGTACAACTATTCTCTGGGAAAACAGTTCGATCTAAATTTAAATTTCAAGTTTGTCAGCTGTTTTCTTGTTGAATGAATTGGACGTTTAATTCTCTGTAGTTCTGTTAGTATCTATATACAGTATCTATATATATATATTCTATATAATTTGGTAGGTCTACAGTCATGTACAGCAATATGACCAGATGAGCTCCATCTACAAAGCAAAGGTTGGTCAGCATCAGCTGCAGAAGCTACTAGGCAGACACAGCATAGGATGGACACTGTGGATGGGTAACCCACATTTGAGTTCTTTTGTGATAAAGAGATAAATAAGGCGTGGACATTTTTTTTAACATTATATTCTACTGGCAAACAGGGGTGACTACTGAACTCAAATTGCTTGTCCCCTGAGCTAGCTTGTATAAGGAACAGTGTGATACACAGCTCTAATTTCTGTACAAGGCATTGTATGATAGCAAAAAGCATCTGTACATATTAGGAGAAATGAAAAAGCAAAAAGCCATTAATCAAGCACAGGTTGGCTTTTGGGACAAACAGTCTTCCACTGTAAAAGTAGAGTCTTGATTAAAAATCTGTTGCCAGTTAATGCTCCTCCATACAGTAAAAGATTTAGTTTTAGAATAGGGTTTATCACAAAGCATTGCTTTAGCATTATTTTACAGTTATCTTAGGTACTATCCAGTACTTCCCCAGGAGTGGGTTTTTAAAAAGGACCTCTACTGTATGCACACCACATGCCAAAACAATGTGAGATTTTCTGTCATCAAGGCGGTCATCCCATAATGCTCCACACCTGCACCACCACCTATTGGATGATGATATTATTTACACCCTACCTGGAAAGATATGCACACAGTGGACCTTAACTTTCTCTAGGACAAAGTCTTCCTCATTTCACTCTCCAGTGTCTATGTTTTCCACTGGAGGGTAGTTCTTCTGTTTGGGAGACACTGCTTTAGACCATATATGGAATAGATATCTAAGAAATTTCCATTATTCCCAGATCTTGCTCCATATGTGACTGCACGGCTGTCCCAGTTCTCAGCACTCCCAGAGTGAGCGAGCCTGGCAAGTGTAACCATTGTGGCTTTCTAGGCTCACTCATGCTGGGAGCGCTGAGCCAGGGGTGGATGTGCAACCATATTTGAAGGTGGAGCCCTGTCATCTAAAGCATGGCAAAATGGAGGGGAGATCCTTGCTGCCTTATTATTGGCATTGTCGGGACTATTCTTTTAAAGGAGCACTATCGCTATTGTGCAATATTAAAAATCTATATAAACACGTCAGCTAATGAGAGAAGGGGGCACTTAAACACCCAAACTCTCCCGCCAAGCTTGTGGTTTTCCTCACCTGTTAGGAATAAAATCCAGGGGTGACAGGTTCAGTCTAACAGGGGTGACAGAACCTGTCACCACTGATTTCACCTTCCATTAAAATAAAAAACCCTCCTCCCGCCATCCAGCATATTTATATGAATTTTTAACAATTGGGCCATTTTGCGCAGTAGGTTTCTTTAAGCAAAGTTCTTGAAACTTGTAACTTTTAGAGCAAATATAAGGTACCACTACGTAAGTAATTATGTTGGTATAATTTACATGTATTCAAATGCTGCCTAATAATACTGAAAATGTCTGTATTTTTTTTTTTTTGCAATGACAACTCCCATGTGTACAGAGAACAGGGTTCTTTTACAAATATGGAAATAGCAGGTGAATCCTGAATGAAGGCTGTATCTTGCTTGTTGCTGCTTCCTTGGTTCCACACACACCATGTGTTTTGGAATAATGGACCTCATAAAGGTATTAACAGAAAGTGAAGTCTGGCATAGGGATGTGTTCATAGTACCCAGAGCCATGCAGGAACATCATAGTTGATCATTCTAATCCCTGAAATCAGGCTTAGAGGGTTGGGGAGGAATTTTTCTATGTTTACCTGGACTGTATTCTGTCTCATATTGGGCAGGAGATAGATGGATAATACTTTTGACAGAGGTCCAGGGGTTGAATCTCCTCATGTCTTTGTGTGTTTTCTCTCACAACTCAATAACAAGTAATTTGACTGGTCTTGATTATTGGCCATAGCTGGTGTGTGCGCTTGGGCGTGTGAGTCAGTAAAGATGTGAATGCTTTTATTTTTCGGTCTGTAAAATCATGCAGAATATATTGGCGCTATATAAATAAAGTGAGAGGTCCACTAAAATGCAGGCCCCTTACATGAGCCTAATGTGCACAAGCCCTTGTCTAATATAAAATGCGCCTGTTTATTCTGAAACGAGTAAGCAGTCTTAAATGGTGAGGAAAAAAAACATGGCTGCCCGTGCAAGCGATGAGTTCTTCTGAAACAATCTGCGTATCATATGAAGCTGTCTATTATTTAAATGTAAGAGACAGATAGCTGGGATTCCATTTGTCAAGGAGAAGCGAAATTGTTTTAATACCAGTGATTCAGCTTAATACATAATTTAGATAGTTAACAGAACTAATCTTCCTATTTGCAGAGCCGGCTGAAAATATGCGCTAGAGCTGCAGAGAGTAAAGGAGAGCAGGGACCTTTTGGACCGGCAATGCTAAGGAATGTCTTGATAGTCACACAGTCTAATGTGTAATCACAGCGTATCACAGATTACTGACTGATCTGTGTAATTACAGCATGATGAGAGGAGGAGGAGGGAGAGGAGACACAAGCTAGGGAGGAAGGGAGGGGGAGCAGAGGAGATGGGAAGTAAGTCGCAGGAAGAAAGGTAAGGCTATCATAGAAACACATGAAAGACGAAGACGCTGAAGTGTGAAAAAGGCAATGCTGAAGATGACAATGGAGATAATGATGAGTTTAGAGAAAGTAGAATGAAGTTTGGCATATCGGAATGCCATGAAAAGGAAATCGTTAGAAGGTACTGTAAATAGCAGAGAAAACAATGTTGGGGTTGTAGAACATGAGGACATGTGGACTGTCTGTGTGGCACTACATTTGGTAATGATTATTAAGTCTATCTACCACTAATAGAGCAGCTTTGGCAGCAATACAAGTGTTAGACCTTTGCGTTTATATAAATTTAGGGGGTGATTTACTATGTTCCCTACCGTTTACTTCTTTACTGTCAGACCCCAGGGACACCTGTCTTCTTAGTGACTTCACAACCCCCAATCTTTGCTGGGGCGCTTTAAACACCTTACTGGACACGGTTGCCCCCAGGACTCGTTAGCTCAAAGGATGTTAACTCACGGGGGTGAAGACGGATGAACCGAAGGTAAGACTGGGCGGGAAGCCGAGGTAAAGACAGATTACAGTTCCTGTAATCGCTACTCTGAGGGAGAATACAGGTAAGGTGAAAGGTCATGCCAAGGGTCAAACCAGGAGATCAGAGAGCTTCACAGCACCAGGGATGAGACAGGTATGTAGTTGTAATTCAGGCAGAGGTCGGTACAGGCGGCAGTTGAGAACAGTCAGGCTAGCAAGGTCAGCAACAGTTAAACAAAACTGGATTCTCAGGAATATCACACCCAGCTAAACGCTATCACGGGCAGTGAGAGAGTGAGGGGGTGGAGCACTTTATAGGACTAAAGAGAGCGGGATTGGTCAGAGGGAAACAAATTTAATTGGATATAATAATAACATATGGGCTGATTGCCCAGAACCCTTAAACCGGACCTTCACCCTGAATTAGAGTTTCCCACATCCTGTACATACAGATTGCTCACATTAAAAATCATCCTACCTGCATCTACTGCAGGTTATGAGCCTTTAAACATCCAAGATGGAGGCTCATCCTTTTCCTGACCCCAGCTCTGCTCTGTCTATGCAAAGCACAGCTATAACCCCGCCCCTGCTGCACTTTTGACCCCTCTCCTCTCCTCAGTATGTGATGCTTCTGAGGCAAGATGGTGGCGCCCATATCCTAGAGTCCTGAACAGAGTTGCAGCCCGGTGGGGAAGGAATAATAAGTGTCTAAAAACATTAAATATAATAATTTTAGATGCTGGGGAATCATTTTTTAAGGGTTAAGGCTTTTCATTAAATGACGCTGAAGGTCCACTTTAAGGGCGATTCGCCCACAGTAAAATTTGGGCTCATTGGCCCCTTTAAACCAGCCTTAAATTGCCAGAACTCAAATTGCTTGTCCCCTGAGCAAGTTTGTGTAAGGAACGGCGTGATAAACAGCTCTAATTTCTGTACAAGGCATTGTATGATAGCAAAAAGAAGGTCCACTTTACAGTAAAAACAGTAAAACTTGGGCTCATTGGCCCCTTTAAACCAGCCTCTGGCAGCCACACTGGAGGGCATAAATCAGCTGTGCTCGCATGCGTGACCATAAGCAGAGGAGCGAGGAATGCGGCGGGGAGGGGAGGAGGTGGAAGTGCTCTGCGCCACTCGAGCCGCCACTGCCCGAGCCGGTGCCCATTGTCGGAGTGGCTGCCAGGTGGAGGGGAACCCATCCAGCTGCTCCAGCCCAAGCCACCCAGAGACACAGTGGGACCGGATCTCAGGTAAGTGTGTCGTGACATTTACACAAACTGGACCGATGAGTAAGCAAAACTAACTGCCGCAAACCAGTGAACACAGACTTTGCAGTGCATTTTGCTGTGTCTTCCCCGCAGTTCGCCAGTCACAATGTGTGGTATTTACTAGCGTATAGGGTGCTCCTGACAGCAGGCGAACTGCGGCACCCCAAATTTGCTATAACAAAACTAGAAATTGTGCTGGAAACCCACTTAACAGCTTATGGTAGCATGGAGTTTGTCTCAGAATTTATGTGTTGTGTCTCTAGGGAGTCTGGGGTGTTTTTGAAGCCTCCAAAAAAACATTTTTTAAAAATCATGTGAAAACCATTTTATTATTTGTTTCTCCAATACTGGATATCTGACCTTCACACTCGACGTATTAGTGACAGATGTAAAAATCACATAAACAGCCATTCTTGCTGAAAATTACATGGATTCCTATGGGATTCGCTACTAAAAGCTGCCGCACTGAAAAGTTGTTCGCCAGCATTCGCCTCGCGAAGATGAACAGACCAGCAGTCAAACAATAAGGCAGGATCCCAGAAACCTGACAAAAAGGGAGTTTTCCTTTAGGAATAAGAATATTTCTTCTCTTTTTGGAAAGGTCATACATCAGTTTCTGGATCCCTAAGCGTGTAAAACTCTACAGGTGAAAAGAAAGGTATCTACTGAATAGGGGGGGTGAGGGGATGTGTTAGTGTCCCTGTGGACCATGGCCCTTCCTGGGTTAGAGCTGTGTGAAGGGACCCCACCATCTATTCTGTGCAAGCAGTATAATGTTTTTTCTATGGGATAGCAGAGCATATTAACACACTGACTGCCTTTAGAATATTCAGATATATTTAAAGTTCTTAATAAGAACTGCCACTTGAATGAAATAGGGGAACCCATTTTCTTTTGCAGACCCTATAAGCTAAATGTCAGGGATAAAGGATTCTAGCTGTCTGTCAAAGCACAGCGGGGGCAGGCATAGACTTCCAGAACTTGGCCTTGGTCTGCTTTGATCTTGGAAAGCGCTGAGCACATTAAGGACAGGGAGAGGCAATGGATAACAGATGGTGCATGGTTACTGCTTTACTGGTTGCTTAATATATCATATTATTATGTTAAGTCGATCATTTCTGGCTCACTTCTGAGCCATATTAACACACATGGGCCTCAAACCAGCAGTCACAAAAAATGTTTATAATATATATATATATATATATATATATATATATATATATATATATCTGTGTGTGCGGGCTTAATTGCCTGGATCCTTGTGAAACCCCTCGTTTTATGTATGTATATATCAGAACAAAACACCAGATTTTGACTATCCCAGGTTTGGTTCCGTGCCCCTGGGTTGCCCCATATTGGGATGCCCTGCTGTGTGAAACCCCCCAGATCACCAGTAAAAGCTTGCCTGTTCCCAGACCTATAGTGCATGCGTGGGGCCTTGTCCAGTCAGAGCTGTTTGC
This sequence comes from Gastrophryne carolinensis, assembly GCA_027917425.1. Classification (NCBI taxonomy): domain Eukaryota; kingdom Metazoa; phylum Chordata; class Amphibia; order Anura; family Microhylidae; genus Gastrophryne; species Gastrophryne carolinensis. The sequence continues at coordinate 269,167,680 of CM051238.1, read as the reverse complement.
CATGACTATGTCAACAGAAAATGGCGACTCGCTACTGTAAATAGTCCGAGCCATTTGGCGAATGACATAGGAATGGCAAACAGCTTGGATTGGATGACAGCCCGCAATGCGCATTTAGAACGGAAACAGGCAATCATATACTGGTGATCTGTGGGCTTTCAAACAACAGGGAATGCCGATTTGGGGTTTCCCGGGGAAAGGCCAGCGGCCAGCCCTGGAAACATTTAGATTTTTGTTCCGTTTTCAAGGAAGGGGTCACCATGTGAATTACAACAAGGTAAAATGCTGAAAGTACTAAAGATCAGCATTTCCTATGATTTCACAAATAGGGAAGGGAATAGAAGTTACAGAAACTTTTAGTGTCCTAATATAGTATTTCCCTGTGACACATGCATTCTGACCAGTGTATTATTTTGGTGAAAATTTGGTAATCTAGGTTGTCCTTCCAAAAATTCACTGTGCAACCAATCAGCCAGCAAGGAACAAGCAAGGAAGTCTGTTCCAGTGACACCCCTTGGCACCTGGAGGTACCCATGAACCCAAACCTGACCAACACCCATTTTTCCTTTAATGGGTGTTGGTCCCGCAAACAGCTAATAAAAACAAGCCCGGGAGGCGCATCCTGAATGCTGGAGTCCATTGCACATAACCCCTCCCCGGAACACACAATATCCTTACCTTCATTACGAGCCAGCACCGGGAAAGGAGACAAGCGAGCACATGGACATGGTTGCGTCCTCTGCGCTGGCCACCGTAACGCCCTGCCCACGAGACCGCCCGGTGGCCTATCATGGAACTCCTTTCCTGGTGCTGGCTCGTAGTAAAGGTAAGGATATTCGGGATTCAGGAAAACCTTTTAAAATCGTTTATATTCCAGGCCGCTGGTGGGTTTTGTTCTGCTTTAAGTATCTTCCACAGACCAGAACACAATACCAGCCCTGCCTCACAGACTTGAACAGTATTTAAATGTAATATATACCAGTTCTTGAACATTTGAAGCAGTTTTACAGAATCTCTGAAACTGAACAGACACATTAAGCAGCACTTAGAACCCGAGCACAGAGATAGCAGAAATGGAATGAAAACAGTTGCTAGATAACACCCTTGGATAAAGAAATGAAGTTTAAATGCAGTACTGACCTCTTATCCCCTGCAGCAGCCAGCTCTGTCTCTGGTGAGTTAAAACTTGATTTGGCAAATGGATCCCTTGGCATACACATGCCTGGGCGTATGAAAAGTGTCCGGTGGGACTACACCTCCTCTGCCTTGTCCCAGTGTCTATATCTACCTTTACGCTGAGCAAAGGGGGTGTGCCAATCTGCCATTTGACTTCCACCATAATCGCCATCTAGTTCAGTGTTCCCAAACCCACCCCCTCAGGGTCCGCCAACAGGTCGTGTTTTGTGGCTCTCCACATAACCTGGGGGATTTTACACAGCCAGTAAGTCTCATAGACTCCAGGGAGGGTTTTGGTCCTCTATAAGACTGATTAGGGAACAACACTAACTATCTACCACAAGATTACCCTGTCAATTATATTTTTGTAAGTGTGCAGCCACTAATCACAGTTTTGGTTTTTCAGACCTCATTTGACAATAAAAACCAAATGGTAACTACACATTAGAATGTGAGTGTGTATGTGCTGTCATTGCAAAGAGTCAGTTTCAGTGACAGTTATGATAATCACAGTCATGTGATTATCATGAACAGCCATCTATCAACCTGTCCAAATGTCCATACAGTTATAATGATGTGTCTATGTTTAACAATAACCTACGTGATCTAAAGTCTAACCATATATAAAATGTTATTTTTATTTGATTATAACATAAACAGGATTGTTAATTGAATAAATATTTATTGCTAATTAACCAAAAGAAGAACAATAAAATGGGCTAACTCACAGCAAGCAGTCATATTTTACATTAGCTATTGTAAATATGTCAGTAAGCGATGACCCATGGCAAGGTCACTCAGCTAATCCTCTGAGGCTAACACATCACTGGAAGTGTTACCTAAAGTGCACAATTCTGATCAGCATCATTAATCCTGAAATACAATTATATTTATATGCTAATGGCTTTAATAATATAAATAAATATCCAGGGTATCCATGCTGACTTTTCTTTTGAGCTCTAGCCATGCAATCAGTATAAAGGCCCCACATGATATAGTACACCAGGAATTGGAAGCTGGATTTAGGCATATTATGTTATTAAGCACTTCTGTACATCTCATCTTGGCTATTAAAAGTGCAAATGGGCACTAATGGACCATAATGATACTTATTGGTAGGCCTAACATCTATAATATTTCTATCACAGGTTTGCTGCCACAACACCTCACCACTTGTGATGCTTTTTTTTTTTAATCCACCTCCAATCAATCCACCTCCAATCAAACTGTAATCCAAATGGATGTCACTGGGGTTTGTGTAACTTCAGTAAAACTTACCTAACCGCTGATTCAATGGCGCAGCCGATCAGCATGCTCGGCTCCATTCAGCCTCTCTTAGCTGATGACAGATCTTGTCAGCTACGGGCCAAATGGAGCCAAGTGCGCACAAAACTGCCTAACCTGTAAAAATGCCCCATCACAGGTACAGGTCATTTTGGGGAAAAAAAGGTGGAGAAACGTTTTTTGCCCTTTTTTTATGTCTAAACACTAAAAAGCTCACTGAGATGCAGGTTGCAACTGCAATGCACACTGCAAGTAACACTGACTTTGCCAAATAGCATGACCCCCATTGAGACCATATTTCCTTTCCTTGATTGCTCCTGCAATCAATAGAGAGGTCTATGCCACCAGGGGGGCAGAATCAAGTGTTGACTGAGGGCACAAGGCCATCCCTAGCTAAATGCCTCTATAAATAATAAAGAAGTCAATGTAGTCGGGGGGACTATGATGGATTGAGGCCCAAGGCTCACAGCCATGTCTATACATTATAGAGACCACATTTCCTGTGTATGTGAGGTTTTTAGCCTTTGTGGAAACTCCCGTAAGTAAACTTGCCAGTGTAAATTCTCATTAATTCTCATTAACTCAGGTGATTACTTATTAGGTCTCGCAACCAAACGTAAAATCACACAAAAGAAAAATATTTCTCGCTCCCAAAAATTGTCTGCTGAATCAGACGAGGGGGAAAAATTGGTTAGAATGGGAATTCTCACTGGAGAACGGGTGAAAAGGGGCTCTGAATCAAGGTTATATGGCTTGCTGCAGATCCTCCCCGTTCAGCTCTCCCGTGCGTTTTCCCGTTGGTTTTGGGCTTTGATCGGGTCCGGAAAGGGTGCTACGTTGATTTTAGTGTGCGTTTATGCGCTCAGGTGTGCGCTCAGACGCCTTTCCGATTGTCGGCTCGCACAAGGCTGTTTCCCGGGAAAACGGACGCCTCGTTCATTGGCCCGTTTTTTCCAGTGATGCAGAGCTTTGATTTCCGATTGGATTCAGCCTAATAAAACGGGGCCGCCGAGCCTTCACTTACGGCCAGTCTGACCAGCCGTATTGGAGCTCCGTGCATTTTGGGAATGCATTCCTCTGTGGGCCAACATCAAAGGCGCCAGCTACGCCGTCTGATAGTTCTGAGTATGGCAGAAACCAGGCTGCAGCGCACGCCTTTGGACATCGATGGCATGAGTGACGTTGACCTATTCGAGGTCACCCGCCTTAACCGTGTTTCTCTCCATGCCTTGTATAGCGAGCTGCGGCCATGGTTAGCCCCCACCACAAGAAAGGGGCATGCAATTGCAGGTATGACCAAATTGGTTGGCTGCCTGCAGTTTTTGGCGAACGGCTCGTTCCAGAGACTGGGTGCCTTCTCCCTGGGGATGTCCCAGTCTACGCTGAGCCGCAGCCTAACCAAGTTTTTGGATGGCATGGCTACCCTGACACAGAATTACATTTTTTTCCCTCAAACAGGGGAAGCCTGGAATGCGGTTAAGTTGGGCTTTTATAACATAGCCGACATGCCTAACGTCCTTGGTGCAATCGATTGCACACATGTCTCGCTCATCCCCCCTGCGGACCAGGAATATCTGTTCAGGTATGTGGTTTGGGTCTGCTTTTTTTCTGGTTAACAAACATTTTTTATGGCTCACACTAATTACACTTGTGTTTTGCTTGGTGCATGAACAGGAAGATGGGCCATTCCATCAATGTTCAGGCAGTGGCGGGCCCTGATCTTCAATTTTTCAGTCTGTTTGCTGGCTTTCCTGGGTCCACGCATGATGCGCACATTTTGATGAACTCCAGCCTCTATCAACAGTTTCAATCTGGAGATATTTCTGGAGGATGGTTACTGGGTATGTGTATTAAAGTTGGATTTGTTGGCCCCCAGGTTTGAATGTGGATTTGCCACTACCCCACTAATCTGTGAGACCTTTCCTTGAAACTTGAAAATGTTTTTGATTTAGTTTGTTTAAAAATTAATGGGTGAAAGTATTCACCACTATTGGGTTATGTTTTGGCCCTCTTATCTAAGTAGCATTACACAGACATTTTTCATGAGTGTACAGGTTGCATGTGTTTGTAGGCTCATTAAAAATGTCAATTACTCCCACCATACGTAGCTCACCTATTTGTCCCTGTGTACTAATGTTTCTATGCACACCTAAACCTTTTTTTAGCCATCCACCTTTTGTTTGTCTTTTGGATTTTTGCAGGTGACTCAGGCTATCCCTTGTTACCATGGCTGCTCACACCCATCCTGCACCCATCTTCCCAGGCACAGGAGCGCTACAACACAGCCCATAGGAGGTCTCACTCTGTGGTGGAACGTGCCTTTGGGTTGTGGAAGATGCGTTTCCGATGTCTGGATCACAGTGGGGGTTCTCTTCAGTATCAGCCTGGCAAGGTTATCCAAATAATTATTGCTTGTGGGGTCCTGCACAACCTTGCCATTAGAAGCAGGATTGCTCGATATACTGACCTGGGTGCAGAACCTTTACCTATTTCTGACGAGCAGACCCCTCCTTACACTGGTACACAAAGTGGGCCAGCACACACAATCCGTGCTGACCTTGTGGCCATTGTATTTTCTTGAAACCACCCCCTGTCTGCAGGCTGGGGAAGATTAAATCACACCTAAGAAGTGTTACATGCTGGTCAAAAAGCGACTCTAAATGCATTTGGGCTTTACCTCTGCTGCCGGCGCATGTCCATTTTTGTACAACTATATGATTTCAGGTCCACAACTGTCCGCTTGATTTGTTTAGTATCTCGACGGACAGAACCCCATAATGTACCCAAACAGCATTGGCAACAGCCATGCTTTGTGCTTAGCAAAAACGGCCTTTTAGGGACCCACAGCGTCGTTAGCGCCCACATGGGTGTGTGTTGTCCCCTGCATCACTTGAAATAGATGGTTGGCTATCTGGGGAGTCGTGTGTGGTTTTTGGGGGGGGAGGTTGAGGGTGTGTATGTGCTGCTCTGGGTTAATGTCTGAGTTCCTGGTGAGCTATCAGATGTTGAGCTGCATGTGTTATCTGAGGTACTTGAATTGTGAGTACCAGAGTGTTGAGGTGGAGGGGTGGGTGACCTTGGTGGGGTGTTTGTTTTGGCAATACGCTTACCCTTGCTGATGTGTTTGGTTTTGTGGGTATGCTTGGTGTGTTGAGGTTGAGTATGCTGCAGGGTCTTACTAGATTTGGCACCCTGGTGGGGGTGAATGGCGGGGGTGAATGGGTTAATGTCTCCTTGCTCCTGCGTTTTTGGGAATGTGCCTGTGTTTTTAGTTGGTGCATGTTCTGCATGTGTGTTGTGCCTGCTCTTCTGTTTTATTTAGAATGAGGCATGTGTGCCGCTGCTATGTGCCTTTGGCCTTGCTTGGCTATTTTTGCTCACTTTAGGTCTGCCAATATTGATATGGTATCCTACACCGAGCGGAGTGGCTTGTTCTTTAAATATGTTTCCCGTGTGGGCGTGCACAACAGTGAGTGCGCGCCTGCGCGCACGCACGCACGTCAACGCGGGGGAACGTCAGAGCTATAGCTTTGTAAAGAAGACAAGATGTCGCCCGCCATCTTTTCCCCGGAGCAGGAAGACATCATCATGGATGTGAGTATGCGAGTGTGCGTTTATGTGCGCGCACACATTCCTTGTAATTAAAAAAAAAAAAAACAAGAATAGTCTGAAACAACTTAGTTTGTCACGTTACATACCAGCCCACCTTAGTTTAACACGTGTACGCAGCAACAAACTAGGCTACATGCAGATAGCAGAACTACGGCAATGTGAGGCAGCAAGAGGTTAATAAAGTGACTTGAGTTAGGCCAGGAAACTTGTTACTGTATTTGGTGGATTAATGGTGTGTCCTTGTATTTTTTAATAACAGATGATGCTGAGGAATCGCTACGACTTCCTGCCGTCAGATTATGCCAAACGGACGTTGGCCCTGGAGGTGGTGGAGGCGATAGAACACCGATCCCAAACCACCTATACCTTCACCCAGATCGCCCAACACTGGTCTGATTTAAAAAGAAGGCATAAGCCCCGGGTGAGGCGGTACTTCAACAAACATTTCCCAGTGTTGGGCGAAACAGGTGAAGGTGTAGGTGGCCCACCGCCAGGGTCAACGGCCACCCCCTCCTCTGTAAGTGACTCGGAGGAGCCGCTGGACCTCAGCATGCAGGGGAGGGGGGGATCTGACGGCAGGGAGTCTAGCAGAACAGAGCCTCAACCTGACTCCGGTAAGGGAAATATAGTTAGATATGTGGAAATACATGCATTAAATACAGATTCTCATGTGCACTATTGTTGTAGATTCAGACGTCGCTGGAACATCCCAAGGGATGAGTGAGGAAGGGGGCGAGGAGGAAGAGGTTGCTGGGGAAGGTGAGTAGATTGATACCTAGAAGCCTAACTTAATATTCTATTCATGAAAGAACAACAGTCTCTAATATCAGTGTGTCGGTCATTCATACAGATTCCCAACTGCCACAGAGGGAGGATGAAGGGAGACTCCGCCCCCGACGCAATGTGCGGCCTAAACCTTGTAAGTGGTGTTTATTTAAACTAAAGAAAATGAGCAAACAATACCATTAGAAAACTAAAAATCTTTAACTTTTCCATTAAAATTTTTCCAAAAAAGCCCTTAAAGCGGACCTTAACTATGACTAAGAGGCTATCTTACATATTTCCCACACCCTGTACATACAGATTGTCCACCTTACAAATCATCTTACCAACTTTTTCAAGAGCACAGCTCTGCTCTGTGTGAGCAAAGCACAGCTATAACCCACCCCCTGTACCTTATCCCACTCTCCTCTCCTCAGTAAGTGTGATGCTTCAGAGTCAACATGGCATTGACTAAAAAATTAATATATATTAGTTTAAGATGCTGTGTAAACTTTTTTTAAGAGTTTGGCCTGTTCATTAAATCACGCTGAAGGTCCGATTTAAAAAGTGCACCAAAAAAAAACTAAGAAATTCCAAACCCAAAAAACAATGCTAAAGTAATGTTGTTTTTCATTCACAGATCAAAGAAAACAGGCTACAGACCCCGAGGCCTAAGTTTATATTTTTACATTAAACATGTAAATATGTTTTTTTTTGTTGTTGAACACAAATGTTTAAAAAAAAAAAAAAAAAAAAAAATTGTAATAATAAATAAGTATTAATATTTCGAGAGTTGTCTTTCCTGCAAAAGTACCATCACACAACATCAGCACACATTTACATGACACACAAAAGGTTTAGATATGGGACAATATAACAGAAAAAAAAAAACTATTAAGGTATGCATTAAAGACAAGGAAGAAGGAACTACAAGATGATTAAGGTATGCATTAAGGACAAGGAAGAAGGAACTACTAGATGATTAAGGTATGCATTAAGGACAAGGAAGAAGGAACTACAAGATGATTAAGGTATGCATTAAGGACAAGGAAGAAGGAACTACAAGATGATTAAGGTATGCATTAAGGACAAGCAAACCCCCCCCCCCCCAAAAAAAAAGCAAAAAAAAAAATATGTGTCAAATTTGCATTTGTGGCCATATGCATATTCCAATGGAGTTTGAGGGATGTGCGCTTGCGTGTAGCCAGATTGGCAACTGAAGAGCCATGGAGATGTAAGTATACTTGAAAAAACCACCAAAATGGAAGGTCAAATACGACGGAAACCAAGCAGGTACGTTCAAAAAGGCAGGAAAAATCAGGGAAAAATGGGCCGCCCGTGTGAACGTGAGCGGGAGCCCCGATCAAATTGAAGGCACCCGAGAGAGCAAAAAAAGCTTTCCGAGTGAAGTGAAATTGACGGATCAGTTAGGGAGCCATTCCGACCGAGGCTCTGCATCACATTTGAGCCACGATTCAAACGGGAGCCCCGGACAATCGGAAGGTTTTAAGGGCAGTTCAGAGGAGGCTCTGCATCAGGCCAATAGTCTTTGCCTTTTTACAGAGGATAATACTGTAATAGGGGTGGATTAAACCAATTTCTATACGATCCCATATTCCCCGAGACTTTAACTCCCCTTTGACACATAATGAATTAGCCAATCAATTTTACAAAAATATTTTATAATATATCTAACAAGGGAAGTTAATCGCATCAATTCCCCATGAGACGTAACAGGAAGGAGTGACAGCTCTATTGATAGTGAATGATGTGGAAGCCAGCCATGAATGAAGCCTTAAGTGTTAAGTGTTATACCAAGGTGATACTAATGTGAGAAAGGCGTAGAAAACTGAGAAACAACAGCTTCACACCTTTAATTAACTAAAGTCACAGAGAGGGGAGAGAGCAGCGAAAACAGATTGTGTGGAATGACCACGTGGAAGGCAGATGTAAGCATGCAGGAAGAGCAGCAAGTCCGACAGCACATTCTTCCCTGCATTCCTGTAATTTCGTCCCAACTGTTCATACCCTGTAAAGTATCACAGTATGGAAAACGCTTTATCTAGCAAGACAGAACGTGCATACAGGTTCATTAACAAGATATGTTTTGTAAGTACATGAAATAATACAATCTTTTTGCAGACACAGAGCCACTTAGGCAACTTTTTGTAACAGTACCATAGACCGCTCTGTGGTGGCCCCGAGGAGGAAGCAGAAGATGGATTTTCCAATGGTCCCGGTGATGGGACTCAGCATTGGCAAAGGTGGCTGCAGTGAATGTCTGAGGCCCCAGTGAGAATGGAGGTCCCAGCAGAGAACAAGAGCAAAACACGTATGTAGTTTACCTGCACTGCTCATGGACTTCTATGAGATGTGCTGTGTTTGCATTGTGGGTCAAATGCTGCAGGTACTGTTTAAAGTGGACCAACACCCAGGATTTTGACTATCCTGGGTTTTGGTCCACTTCGGCGGGGCACCCCGATCGGGGGTGCCCCGCTGTGTGAAACCCCCCAGAAAGCCCCAAAATCTTACCTGTCCCCGCTCCCACGTGACTGGACGGTCCAATCCCCGCCAACGTCCAGGCGGGGATCAGGAACGTCCAAGCGGCTGCCGCCGCCGCCGCCTCCCTCGCGTCATTTTCGGCGCGCGCGCGCCCCCGCCGGCCATTCGCAGACGGCTGGCGCGGGCGCGAGCACGCCTACAGGGGCGCGAGGGAGGCGCGCCGAAGATCAGGTAAGGTGTTTGGGGTTTTTTGGGGGGGTTTCACCCCGCGGGACATCCCGATCTCGGATGTCCCGCGGGGTGGGAGGTGATCGGCCCGGGAATCTTATAGATTTCCGGGCCGATCACCTCTCGGTGTTGGTCCACTTTAAATCTGTAGGAATACATCAGGCAACTTGATTAGTTGTCTTGGTTGCCTTGATTTATTCCTACAGATACTATGACCTGGATGAATGAGAAACTTCACAGGCAGTGCAGTGCAGTTTAACTTTTGTTGCCCGCCACCTACCTGGCTGCACTGCATCTCCTTTTTCCAGATGGTCCATAACACATCGTTTACTGCTGATGCTTCCTAAGTTTTATTAGGGGAACCACAGGATTCTCCTAACACCCCCCTAACTGTACAGATACAAGCCTTCAAGCCCCCGACAGGCTGCAGGATCCTTTCACTACCACACATGAACAAAGCCCTGCTAGCCCCATAGGAATACCCCCAGCTTTGTTTGATACAGCCCCGGTCCATTAGTAGGATTATATCGGGCCAGAAGCCTGTCCAGCAGCAAGTAGTAAAATCAAGAAACACAGATGAATGAGAGTTCCAGTATTGAGATAACTGAATAGCCAAAGATTAAGTTATATATTAAATTGCTTTAATAATGCACAGGACAAACTACATACATACAATGAATAGATACATACACAGCAGGGCAGACAGAGATACACTTTATTGAAGACATATGTTATGCATTGATGCAGACAGCCACAGTAGGCTTGCAGAGCCTGCTTGTTCTCGGTCCCTTTCTCCACACATCATAAGTGACCCCAGATGAGAGACATAGGACCTTGGGCACTTCAGATTCTTTATACAGAGGTGGAACACTCCCCCTCCCCCTGGGATGAACCTTGGTCTTCGCCTCTTAGTAGTGGATAACTAAAAATTCCTAATACTAATATTTGGTATAACTTTTCAGTAGTAGATCTTAGAGAGACAATCCATGTGCCGACAGACCCAGTCAGGTGCTACGTACGCTATGGAACCAGATACTGCTGTTTTATATACTCTTATTTCTGCTCATCTCAGGCCATGAGCATCTGGGAATGACAGGAGGCCCACATACGTATACGTTATGAGCTCCATATTCCAAAAATGTGTTATTTAGTTTATGATTAATGTGCATGCCAGCTACCTAATCCTTTATGAACCACTGGCCCCAACATGTCTGGACTTACACCTTGAAGTTCCCCAGTTAGAGACTTAGTTTCAGGCTCACAGCAGGGAGTGTGTAAGAGCATAGGCATCCAGTTGCTATCCCTGCTTAGGTGCAACTGTTATCACTGAAGGGGCCTTTGAAGACAAGGCCTCTTGGTGTGGGGCACTGGCAGTTGTGAGCTATGTATTTCAAAGACAAAAGACTAAGGGCCTTATTCATGAAGCTCCTGCACCAGGTAGTGTCTTGTAAGCAGAAGGTAGCGGCAGGTGAATGCCGGACACGGCACGCAATTACACATTTATGAAGCCGAATCTGGTGAGCGACTGGAACAACGCCATGTAGCGTATGATTCATCATTATCCCAGGCTCAGCGTACAGCACCAGCGTTCAGCCTTGCAGAGCTCCCCCTATTAACTCTCGCTACCTGGCGCTCTCCCATACATTTCTGTGGACAATCCCTTTCCTGGTCCCAATTTTTTTTTTTTTTTTATAAAATCTCAAAACTTTCTGACATGTATCCTGTGCTAGAAAATGACATTTTTGAAAACTTTTTTGATTAATAATATTTTTATGCAGAATTGTCCTTACATGTTCATGTTACAATGTAATAACAATGTAATTCCAGATCTTTTCGCTTTGTTACTCGTGGATACATGTTCAAAAACAGACTTTAAACACACAGCTTCTGGCGCTGTGGGCTACAGCGACCTAATTTCGTGCGCTGGCGCTGTTTGAGGCTGTTTTTTGATGAATGTGGTGTGAGTCAGTCGCACTGAGCTGGCGCTACCTTTCGCTCCCATACAGCGTAGAACTGCGACTCACACAACATATTCATCAATGCCGGCCAGCGACTGAGGCGCTCTGAAACAAAGATCCATGGCCGAGCACAGCAACTACTAGCGGTCGCTCTGAAATCCGCGCTACAGACGCTCATCTGTCGCTACCTGGCATTAGTAATGAATCAGCCTGTAAGCATTTTAAAAACAAAGGGTCTTTTGTCTTTTTCAGACATGAGCCAGACATTTTTGTCATTTTCCTCACACCTTTTTTTAATGTTAACTTATCAGTTTAGTATAATGGATGGGGTCAGGTCTTATTATTTACCCACCCTAACCTACATTGCTCTCTCCAAATACTTATACCATTCTTAATGAATTAATGTCCACTCTAGTGACACTTCTAGTTATGCTGGTTACATATCATTTGTACCTCACTGTTTGTAGCTATCATGTTGTGCAGTGCTACGGAAAATGATGATTCTTTATGCAAGCAGGAATATTTACTTACTCCCAACAGTTCTTTCACATGCTGCTGCTAATCCAACCAGCAGGATTTCCCTATTTGATAGGAACTGGGCTCTGCTGGAGGTACCTACAAATTCTTGATTTTTATCACAGCTGTCATTTTGATGACAAAACTGAGCCACAGGTTTGCTACAAAAAGATCATTCCTATAGTAAAATGATCCCATATACAAAAAATACTTAATTGCCAAAAACATATCAGCAGTCAAAAAGCCTAAATCAACATAACTGTAATCCAAATGCCCCTGATGTGAAGTTTTAGGCGTACATGAGTAGTCCTAATATACTATACTGAATACATTTATAAAGAACTGGCATATGCTGTTCTTTAATTTGGCTTACTCCATTTTAACACACATATATATATGTGTGTGTGTGTAGTTGTGTGTGTGTATCTATATAGGTAACATTATTAACCTAGTAAAGAGCTGATTATATTTAAGTAATCAGGTTAACAATTAAAAAAAGTTTATAGGAAACCACTGTCTTCAAAGGAAAGAGTATATCTGGAATAACCCTTAATTAGTTAAATGACAAGTATATCTAAGACCTTGCGGGACCTGAACCGTACTAATATACCAATAAACACAACTGTAAACCACCCAGAGATGGTGGCTGCACAGGCTTTTAGCCATTGAAACCAATACAACAAGCATTGTGGTTCACAGTCCCATGTACAATAAAGAACAACACTGTAAATGTTAATTATTTATTCTGCTGATGTTTGATTAAGATTCAGAATATCGATGTCCCAACATGTTTCAAATGACTTCATTGGGGGACCCGCTCTGTATTTGAAATCATAATAAAGAAGACCAAATAAGCATGAATAAAGGAAAACTTACATGTTGGGTTGTTACATTTTGAATATCAAAGTATGTAGCGAATATTTAAAAAGTATTTACAATGTGTCAGAGACAATGAGACTGTGATTGTCAATCTGGTTAAGAAAATGAGTGTGTATAATTAAATATACGGTATGTCATTTAATTAATAAACAATTGATGTAAAATTAAAATTAAATTTAAAATTTTTTAAAGAATTTGTTGCTATATCATATGTTTTCTTTAATTTCCCATTATTAATTAGTTATGCATCAAATATTCAGTACAATTGCTCTTATAACAATTGCAGCTAATTAATCAGTTCCTTATTTTCATATATACGATCAAATAAAAATATTAGCTGTAAATAAATAATGATTACTATACTATATATATACTATATATATATATATATATACTACTATATATATATATACTATATATATTTGATTGTCTTTAGTTCAAACTAATATTGTTTAATCTTGTATGATCCATATATATGAATTCTACCAAGAGCCTATAGATATAACTTTCTATATAAGAAGTATTGCTTTAGTTTATAAAATAACAATAGCTGAATGGCAGATGTAAATGAAATAGGCACCATAATCAGGAGGTTCACATTAATTATAATGTAAGTTGATATCAGTTTGTTATTGATTTTCCTTATGAAAAAATGTGTTCTGCTTTAGCGCTGTTCGGAGGAAGCGCACGCGAGGTCCGGCGCCAGTGTCTATGTGAGACAAGCCATATAATGGCAGCGCCTCACTCCTCCATCCTCATGCCTCAGAGTATCCGGTGCTTCTGGCATTCATCAGAGCTCCGTCTCTAAAGGCCATCTGTCCCAGAAGTAACCCCTGATCATCAATGCACCAGGAAGTCCAGCGTCTCACAATGGAATGCAAGGAACTTCCTGTGTACCACGGTGGTGTTGCGCTACATTAGAGCGCATAATACTTACTGCTGCAAGTCATCAGCCATACTAATGGGTGAGGGAGGGGATATGAAAACCTGGTCGGTGCGGGAACATCGCTTGCGCCTACCACTGATAGAGCCAATACCTGCACTTAAAGACCTATATTAAATAGAACTGTTCGCACCGCTATGTTACTTGTGCATATATAAACTATACATCATTTATTATATTGAAAATGTACCCGGCACTGCACGGGTATAAATTGTCAGTGTGTTAATTAGATTTGCTCCAAGGGTGCCCAGGAGGCCAATCTATGCCCTTGTTTTTTTGTTAACAGGGAAATCGCCAGAAGCCCTATATACAGTTATAGGGCTATAGCAGCTATGCTTTGCTTTTGTAAATTGTAAACTAAATGCAGATTAAAAATAAACGAAAAACGTTTAATAGCCTAAATACCTAATAGCCAAACTGAGATGTCATGTCATAAAACTTTATGACAGAGCCTGCTTATAAACAACATTGCCAGTTTTATTGCCAGGTGCATAGACGTAAAGATTTTTAACTGATCCAACTCTGGGGCAGGCAACGTACAACTGTCCAGATTTATGCCGGCCCCCTGCAGTGATTGGCCTCGGGCCTTGTTTATTGTCATTGCAAATGATAGCTTAACAGAAAATTGTAATCGAATTAATCAGTGAAATTCGTGGAGTAAAAACTTCTTCTCCAGCAGCACATCCAGTAAGGATGGTTGCTTCCAGCAAATGGGGATGACATGTTTTAATGCACACCATGGTTCCATTATACAGTTTTGGTGCATCTAGAGTCTGCTTCAGAATAACTGGAGCACCAACCTTTAGATCCAAGTGATAAGAAAGCATTCCAGTTGGGTACTGCATGATCTGCACGATCTGTCCTGGATCTATTGTGGTGTCAATGCATTTGTAGGAATAAACAAATCCTGGCAACTCAATAAGAATTTGTACATTTATTGCATCTACCACACCATTTATTGCAGCCAAAATAGCTATTTTGGCATATTCAGTCATGGTAAGGAGTTCTTCCTTTGTTAAACGGAACACCAATGTCAGGGAACACTGCTATTCTGAGGTTCTCATGTGACGCTACAGCCCTGCAAAAATCAGCAATGAGTGATATATTGCCATCTGCATCTTGTTGGACTACACCATTGCCAAGCATTAGAAGCAGTTGGGAGCACTGCAGAGTAGATTCATCTCCAAAAATATTTGCTCTCATCTTGGTTGTGAGAGTAAGCCTCTGAACTTGATTCCACAGTGACAATGCCTTAAGGCATGGATTCAGTTCATCAGCCATGGTTCCCTTAGGTATTATAGGCAAGGTCTACCTGAAATCACCAGGGCCCTATTAGTTAAGTCTTATCTCTTAAGTCTCTCAGTGTTTGATCTAATGCTTCCAGAGCACGTCTATATGCCATGATGCACTCATCCCAGACAATGAGTTGACATTGACTGAAGATATGGGCATCTTCTGAATCTGCAGGAATATTACAGACTTTTGTGTCATCACTTGTAAGATTAAAAAGCTATTTAAATGTGGAGTGTGCAGTTCTGCCACCACTCAGTAGCATTTCCAGATGTTGCAGCAGCAACAGCAATACCCCCATACTTCTAACCTTGGTAAGAAGCAGGTTGATAACAAATGCCTCCCAGTTTCACCCAAAATAAATGTCTTGAAAGTTCCCCCAAGAAAGAAGAGAGCCATTTTCAATGATTACAAGTAGGCTGTGATATGCTAGTTTCTGATCTGGAGCTTTGTCTACCTGAGACTCTTTCAAACTGACTTCAGCCAACAGCTGTATTTTGTTATAACTTGTTTCCCTGAGGTAGCTACTGCTTATGACAGCAGCGCCAAGTCAGCACCTAAGTGTGTGTGTGTGTGTGTGTGTGTGTGTGTGTGTGTGTGTGTAAGAAAGGGGGTGTGGTTAGACACTTAAATCATTTTTGTAAGGTAAAATGTGATCTCCAGAACATTCCATTTATTTATATGGGTCTGTTTCTCCCAACCCTCTCCTTGTGAGCTACCAACAGGCCTGGCTGTCATATTTCCTCTTGTTGTCTCATATTCGTGGCTCTATGCTAATGCCCTTACCTGTGAATTGCTGGAGAGAGCTGCAGCCATAACGATGTCACCTGTGCACTTGTATGGAGATTCATCCATTCATTTATATGACCCGATCTTTCCCATCTCCCTCCTCCCCTGTACATCTGACCAACAGGCCTGGCTGTCATATTTCCTCTTGTCTCATATCCATATGCTTGTATACTGCCAAATCATTCCTTGTATGTATGTAATATGTCTTTGGATCTGCACATTCATGGCTCTAGTGCTCTGGCTGAGTGCTGATGACCTCACTTGTGCATTGCTGGGGAGACCTGCAGCCCTAATGATGTCACCTGTGCGCTTGTGTGGAGATACTCCCATTCATTTCTCTGGGCCGGTCTTTCCCATCCCCCTCCTCTCCTGTACATCTGGCAAGGACGGGACCTTCGCTCTAACCTTCCCGGGCACCCAATATACCTGCGTGCCAAATCTGGGGTCAAACATTTCAGGCGTTCAGAAGTTTATAGAGGACAGACAGACAGACAGATGGACGGACAGGCATTCATTTTTATTACATAGATGATCAAATAGATTTGAACTTGTTTAATACCATACAAAATTAAACAAGATTAGTTTGAACTAAACACAATCAAATATATCGTAATTTTATTTTTTTATCGCATAGTTATTAATTGTATTTATTTACAGCTAATATTTTTATTTTATCATATATGTAAATAAGAAACTGATGGATTAACTGTAATAGTAATAAGACAATTTATTCATTATTCATATAATATGATTGAAGTATCTGATACATGAGTACTTTGATATTCAAAATGTAACAACCCAACAAGTAAGTTTTGTTTTATTCATGCTGATTCGGTCTTTTATATTGTGATTTGAAACAGAGAGCGTGTCCCCTGATGAAGTAATTTGAAACATGTTGGGACATTGATTTTTCCAATTTTGGATCTTAATATAAAACTAGCGGAATAATGAATTAACATATACAGTGTTGTTGTTTATTGTACATGGGACTGTGAACCATAGTGCTTGTTGTACTGGTTTCAATGACTAAAAGCCTGTGTATTGTTTATTTTTTTTCAAAATAATAAAGTAATTTATATTATTGTATGATTGAGTAAAATTGTGTATTTATGTGCCTGTGGTGACCATTAAAAAAACGGAGAAAGCAGCTACCATCCCTGGGTGGTTTACAGATTTGTTAATTAGTAGTAAGTACCTGAAATTAATTTGCTTGAAATTGTTAGACGTCTGTTAGGTAGGCTGTAACGGAAAAGGATGTTGTCTTATTTTAAACCCACTCCGGAAATTTGTACTTGGGGCATACTAAAAAAAAGTTGTAAAACAGAGCTAAATATTAATGTGAAAAGTAACATGATGCAAAATGTGCGTTTTAATGCATTGGCAGTGTCTCAGAATGTTAATGTGTTACTAAAAAAAGAATATTTAAATGTTGCTGCTGATTTAAAAGTTGTTATTAGACACTTTGAAAGATATACTTGAAAATGGAATCCAATTTCGTGATAACTTGATATGTATCCTGAAGCCTAGTAGTAGGGCAAGTAAAGCCTTGGTCACACATTCATAACCTAACTTACCCTAGTGGAGTGGCACAGATAAACCCAAGGTCACTATAATACAGTAGTACCCAGACATGTCCTGTGTCATATTAACCTGTTATCTTTTGTGTCCACATTGACAATAGTTATTAGTTACTAAACCATATCACTTTGTCTTTCAGTGGTGTGTACACGATAACACATTACAGGGTTATATTGAATCCTTCATCAGTGTATGACACTGGAAACATATAACACTACAAGTTGTGGGAAAGCACATAAAGATGGTAATGAAAAATGATCACATAGCCAAATAAAGGATTCAAGTAAAATAAACGCAGGTTAATACTGTGTCAATTGGCAATTTTAGTAAATAATGGCTATCACTGAAAGATGGCTAACTAGCCTTAAACACGGAAACACGCTAAAGGTTTTTTATTTCTATTATAATGTGTTTGCTCTCAATTTACGGTTACCAATTCTACAGTTGATGGTTGAATGATTTAAAAATTATTTTGTCCTGTAATCATGTTTTGTGTATAAAAAGGGGGGTCCCAATGTGAGGAGGCAGTGTAATCAGGGAAAAACAAGCAGGATGCTCGGCTGCATATCAAGAGGTATCACCAGTAGGAAGAGGAAGGTTGTGATATCACTATATAGAGCCCTGGTGAGGTCACAACTGGAATACTGTGTTCTGGATACCTTACCTACATAAAGATATAGAACAAATAGAACAGGTCCCAAGGCAGGCAACAAAAATGGTGGAAGGACTTAAACTTAAAGTGGTCCCACACCCATTTTCTAAATAATATATGTAGGGCTGCATTTTGATAATCTTGGGGGGGGGGCATTCAGATTGATAAAGCCCCATAACCCCTGCAATTCTTACTTAAACCTTAATCCCCCGGGTGAAATGCAGCCCAGGTTTGGTTGTCGGCAGTCACGTAACCTGGGGTTGCGTTCTCTTTCCCGGCCACCGGACCAGAGAAATCGGCAAAACGGGCAGTTATGGGCTTTATCTGCTTAAAATCATCTATGTTCTATGTTTCTATTACAGTATATTTCAGTATATAAAACTGCTGACCCCCCCTTGAAGCGGACCAATACCCAAATACCCCCGGGGGATGCAATGCCTTCAGGATTTCAGGGTTAGCATTGAATTCAAGCACTCCTTGTGCACAAAAACACACATATACACATATACATAAATATATGCACGGTATAAGAGAAAAAGACAGAGGTAGATAAAGGTAGACTTGTTGGATTTGTTGGAGGTAAAGAGTGATTAATTGTGGGTAATGCTACAAGTTCAAATATGGGTCAATAGTCTAAAAACTGCAGACTAATAGGGGTATGCAGTGATCTGTCATATTGGATGCTTCCCTAAGGTACTATTTTAAATTGATCTATTCGCAGTTAAGAGCAATGGCTGCAAGCTAGCCTACCTGCTATTCAGTGCTGGATGGGCCACACAATCATAGCCAGGATAGGTGGCAAAACTACAACCCCATTTTCCTATGAAATAAAACATAAGAGGTCAGTATAATGTATAGCTGAGTAATAGGAAGGGCAAGTGACCCATGTTAGGTTTAACCCTTTCGCTGCCAGCCTACCTGGAGTTTTTGTCACCCTTGGTGCCAGACCATTTTGCACTATTTTGCGCTCCCCATGTTCAAATGTGATTTTTGAAGGGATTTCCAGGGATTTCCCAGGAAAATGATATATTGTTTTTTTCAGCAGAGTCTGAGCTTTAACATGAAATGTCTTGTTTGTCATTTTTTAGGTGTATTCTCAATATTTTTTGGCGAAATATGTGCAAAAAAATTTAAAAAAATAATTTTTTTACAATTTGTAGTGTTTTTTTGTAATAAAAAATGTAAGTTTGTCAATAAAATCTTATTGCGTGTGAAACCCCAATTTCTCCCGGTTACAGCGGTACCACATATGTATAGGTAGACACCTTTTCCTGCCCAGGAGACTCCCCCAAACTGAAACAGAGCTTTAGGGGATTTTCTGAAAAAATACAACTGTGATATGCGCTATGCGTACCTTGCAGTTTTTCCAGAAAAACAACCCTTTACATTTGAAATACTCCCAACAAACTATATATTCTCTGGAAGTACACACCTCAGGCTTTCTAGGCGTACCAGGCTTGTTGATGTGGCCACAGTTTTCTAGAAGTAATCCCTCAATGTATTCTTTGGTTGCAAAGAGTTTCCCTAAAAAAAGGATAAAAAAGCAGAATCAAAGCCACATTTTCCTAAAAAAACTATATACAAACAAGAAAAAACAAGTATGATCTGAAAAAGCAACATCCTCCGAACAGAACGATACCCAACATGCATGGGTTCTGTCAAGGGAAGAGTTGCCAAACACCCCAAAGTAAAGCATGTGCGTAACGGTAATTTTTCTTGAAAATTTCAGCTCTGCAGACAAAGTGCGCACCTTGCGATTTTTCAACCAAAACAACCCTTTACATTTGGAATATCCCCCATAAACCATATATTCCCTGAAAGTACACATGTTAAGCTTTCTAAGCGTACCCAGCTTGTTGTAGTGGGCTCATCTTTCTGGAATTAATCCCTCAAAGAACTCTTTGGTTGCGCAGAGTTTCCCTAAAAAATGTATAAAAAAGCAGAATAAAAAACACCTTTTACTAAAATATAAATATGCAAACAAGAAAAAACAAGCCAAGTCTGAAAGCGCAAGGTCCCCCGAACAGAACAATACCCAACATGCAGAGGTACTATTAACCCTTTTAATTGCCAGCTTACTTGAGATTTTGTCACCCTCTGTTGACAGGTCATTTTTCCCCATTTTGCGCCATGTTTTGCGCCATGTTTTGTGTCATTTTTGCTGGAATTTTCAGGAAAATTATATATATATTTTTTGCAGCAGAGTTTAGGCTTTAACATGAAATGTCTTGTTTGTAAATTTTATTTATTATTAATTTTATTTATTATTAATAAAAAAAAAATAAATAAATAAAAATTTTTTTTAGAAAATTGACTCCTTTATTTTACATAAAAAATTTATTTTATTAAAGAAAACCATATTGCATGTGAAAGCCCCATTTCTACCGATTAGAACGGTACCACATATTTATCGGTAGCCCCCTGTTCCTGCCCAGGAGACCCCCATAACTGAAACAAGTAATTTTTAACATTTACAAATAAAATACAACTACCATCCACACTACAAAGGGTTAAATCGAGAAAAAAAAATGACATAGGGTCCCCCCTCCCGGGAGGGGGGGCCCATTTTTTGGGGGGATTTTTAAGGGTTAAAAATCCTTAAAAATAAAAAAAAATGACATGGGCCCCCCCTTACCCAAAGTAACCAGCCCGGGACCAGCTATGCAGGGCTTGGAGGAACGGGGCGCAGGGGCCAGCTTTTGTGGCCCCTGGCCCTGCAGGCTACAAGCCCGCATAGCCAGTGGGCCCGGGCTCTTCTGCCCCCCCCTGGGCTTTGGGGAGGCAGGTAATGGGGGTGCCGGGGGTTAATGGCAAGTCACCGGCTAGCGCAGGTGACTTGCCACCTCCCCCAGCCTTGTGAACTGGTATAGGGGTCATGGACCCCTTACCAGTTCACAAGGGGTTAAATGTAAAAATAAAACACAGACACACAAAGAGAAAAAATATTTTATTATTTTTTTTTTTTTAATACTTACCTCCCATCCATAGTGGAGCACTCTTTCAGCCTTTATAGCTGCTGGATGACAGAAAACAAAAGGGTTAATTAAAAAAAAAAATGACATAGGGTTCCCCCTCCTAGGGGGGGAGACCCCATTTTTTTTGGAATTTTAAGGGTTAAAAACCCTTAAAAATCCAAAAAAAAAAATGACGTAGGGTCCCCCCTACCCAGCATTACCGACCCGGGCCAGCTATGGGGGCTTGTAGAACAGGGCGCAGGGGCCAGCGTTGGTGGCCCCTGGCCCTGCAGGCTACTAGCCCACATAGCCACTAAGTGGCCCGGGCCCTTCTGCCCCCCCCTGGCCGTTGGGGAGGCAGGTAATGGGGGGCTGGGGGTTAATGGCAAGCCACCCACTAGCTGCAGGTGACTTGCCATACCCAGAGCCTTGTGAACTGGTATAAGGGGTCTCATGGACCCCTTACCAGTTCACAAAGGGTTAAATGAAAAAAAAACGCCACACAAAAGTTTTTTATTAAAAAAAAAAAAAATTTTTTTTTTACTGTACTTACCTCCGATTGTAAGCTCCTTTGTCCCGCGCCGCTCTGCTGACAGATGCCGGTGATCGGCATCAGAGAAGGGGGAGGCAGGAGATCAGAGGATCTCCTGCCACCTCCTTCCCCGTTGCCGATCACCGGCATCTGACAGCTGAGAACGCTGAAGCCGGTGATCGGGGCTGGGATGACGTCATAGCCCCGCCCCCAAAAGGGGCGGGGCTTGACGCTGCGACGGACCGGGATGACGTCATAGCCCCGCCCCCAAGGGCAAGATGGCGGCCGCCATCGAAGAGGAGAGAGGAGAGAGCCTTCCGGGCTCTCTCCTGAAGATCGGTAAGTCCTGGGGGGCGATCGGAGGCCCCCCAGGTGAAGAGGAGGGACAGCGGGAGCCAGCGCACACACAGGTAAGTGAATGTCATTTTTATTTTTTTTTTTTTTTTACAGTTAGCAGCTGCTGCTGCCAAACGGGGGGGGGGGGGGGGCTATTCCGGGGGCTCTCCTGGAGCCATCCGACCCCCCACGGGGGATCGGATGGCACCAAATTAAAGAGGAGACCCGGCCGGATCCAACGAGGGGTCAGGTGAGTATTTTTGACTTTTATTTTTTTTACTAGCAGGGGGGAAAGTCAAGCACGTAGATACTACGTGCTTGGCACTTAAGTGGAGTGGAAGCAAGCACGTAGTATCTACGTGCTTGGCACTGAAAGGGTTAATGCAGTCGAATATATTGGGATATAAGAGACCAAAAACATGCATTTAATCACGGAAAGTATTTACATGATGCATAGCCAAGCAAGAGAAAGAGACAAGAGCCATTATTGTTAGTGAGTAGGCAAGACCATGCAACTCATCTTCTCTTCTCTTGAGATTCCTCAAGTGTGAGTAAATTCTTTATATCCCAACATGCAACATGCTAAGTCTGGTTCAGCAATGTGCTTTTACCAAAAGATTTTTTGCACAGCTTCCAATTAGATAAAAATGTTATAGTAAAACACTAAGTCATATTGGTGTGGTCCCGTTGATTTTCACTATCCATGGTTTAGCAATATTTGAGCAATGTATTTTTAAATTAAGCTGACATTTGCTGAGTGCGCAGACAGCTCAGAAATAATGATTTCCTTTTACTGAATACTCTGCTAATCATAACCATTTTCAAATACTCCTCATATACAAACAAGCATTTGTAACTGAAATAACGAAAGTGTCAGCAAAATGCAGTGGCACATTGGACTTAACATGGAAGCAGAGTGACAGCTTGAGATGTGGTCACAGAAGAAGAGAACGCACAATGTAAGCGAGCGGTCATATTTGCCTGCAATTTCAATAACTGCTGTGAGCAGCTGAGAATTGACTGAGTCTTGAGCAGGACAGTCATAAATTGCAATTATGCAGATACCCTCGGCAAATTAGAATAACTCCCAACATGGCAGCTTTAATAAGGATTGCTGTGCATTAATATCTAGGACATTTATAAATATGCCATTTAATTCTGTTTATTTATGTTTGTACATTGTAATTATTTTATATGCATCCTAAAACGAATGGATGTACTTTAGGGAAAATTAGTATACGCCCAGTTTGCAATATTGATAGTCTGTGAATTAATAGAAATATGTACTAGTAAGGATAGTAAAACATGATACAGTATTTATTACTGTAGATAGATTATGCTTAAAGTCTCTGCCCAGTGAGCTATTTCAAAGCAACTCAAAATCCTCATTTCATGTAGATACAGTGTGATGAGTGATGATTTGCTGTGGTCAGAGACAGTTTCAGGACCACTGTTGCTCACTTACACTAAAAACACGAAGGGGCAGAGTGGCAGTTAGACCACTTTTTGTGTATTCTTGGAGAAATAAAATTGAAAGGAAAGCAATTTTTGGAGCCCTGTTTTGTCTTCAACCCAGAGCTGCAGGAATGAAAGAAGATGCCCATGGGATAGGAATCAGGGGAGGTGCTTACTGCCTTGTTATTGCTGTTGGGTGTATAGTCCCTTTAACCACATCCAGATCCTCAAGGTAGCTTCTTGCAGCTTGGATCACTATATTTCTGGTCCTCTGTAGCCATTGGCTTATGTAGGGGCTCTTAGCACCACCAGCATTGGATGTATATGAAGGCATTCAATATTAGGGTGCTTACTTATGACTACTAGAATGTAGAGAACCTAAAGATGTTTGCCAATAAAACCTGGTAAACTTGTGTGTTTCCATATACTTGTCTGTGAATTAAAGCAGATCAACACCCGTACGGGCATGAGTGCTGGCACCACCACTATAAGACAGTCTGTGAGGGGCATACATAATGCTGGAGCCCCCCACACATAACCCCTCAGAACTCCAGTAAATCTTAACTTAGCTTGGATCCTCCTCCGAGAATCTGGCTCTGGACTCCTGGCAGAGGATCGAGGTTAAGGTAAAAGTCTCTTATAGCGGTGGTGCCAACACCCGTACCCGCATAGGTGTTGCTCCGCTTTAAGGGCCTGATTTTTTAAATGTGCCATCACAGGTAGATAAAGAAGCCAGCTAACTGACCTGTGCTAAAATCTTTAAAATGCCATGCTTGCTTGCTTGTTTAGTGGCATATGTGTGTTGGCAGCATCAGCTGTGTCATGCTATGCCTGCTGAACTGGCCATTGAAGATGCACAGTCAGACACAAGCTCGAACCACTAACTGGAATAGTACAAAACAAAAGGAAATTGAAACTGTCTCAGCCGGCTTTTGCAATTATTTGTTCAAGTGCACAGGGGAGGCTTTTTATACCCCCCCCCCCCCCCCCATGTGCTGCTCTGGAGGTATTGGACAAACTCAGGTAAGCTGCTTCCAATTTATCCATTGCTGTGTATGTCCCAAAAGGAGCTCTCATAGATTAGAGCTAGGACTGCACCTTCACCAGGCACCTTGTCGTACTTGAACCTTGATCCCCAGGTGAAATGTGGCCCAGCAATTGGTTGGCAGGCTAGGAAAGTGAAATCAGCTCCGCCAATGTGACCGCTGGCAGCCATTAGCGAGGCTGCATTTCACCCGGAGATTGCAATTCAGGTATATGCGGCCCCCCACTCTGGTTTTTGTTTTAAACATCCAAATTTGCATTTCCAAATTTCTAGGATTTGAATTTTTTTTTCCAGCTTCACATTACATTTTCAAAATGTTTGCAGAAAGGGGATAACAAAATCCTAGCCAAAGTACTGGCTAACCATTTGTCTGTCACCAGGCAGGTCATACACCAGGATCAGACCTGTGGCATTCCGAGCAGCAAAATCACGGACAGCCTTGCTCTGGTAAGAGACACAGTCCATTCCATCAAAGC
This sequence comes from Gastrophryne carolinensis, assembly GCA_027917425.1. Classification (NCBI taxonomy): domain Eukaryota; kingdom Metazoa; phylum Chordata; class Amphibia; order Anura; family Microhylidae; genus Gastrophryne; species Gastrophryne carolinensis. Next base: position 269,142,713 of record CM051238.1, on the reverse strand, counting down.
TCATAACGTGCATGGTGCCCTGGTCAGCCTTGACCATGTCTTGCATGGGTTCATGAGCAAAGTTCTGCAAAGGTATGGCTGGAAAACTGACCCCTTCTCTGTTCTCTCTGGGGTCAGACAAGGCTGCCCTCTCTCACCTCTTCTTTTTATCTGTTGTATAGAGCTTTTCATTGAATCCATCAGACAGAACCAATAGATCAGGGGGATGACCTCACCGGGACCCAGCAGAAGGGAAGTGAAGTGCTCGCTCAACATGGATGACGTGACGCTGTTTTGCACTGACCAGGGATCCCTCTCTGTACAACAGATCTGAGAGGACTTCAGCCCACCCTCAGGGGCAAAAGTCAACTGCGGGAATTCTGGGACCCTGCTCTTCTGAAACTGGCATCTGTCTTCTCCTGTGCCCTTCGACATCAAGCTGACTTTGTCAATACTTTGGCAGTCTGGTTTGGGGCAGAAAGCATAGACCTGAAGTCATGGAATTAGAAAGACTGTCCAAGATGAACACGAAATTCGGCCTCTGGAGCCTCAGAAACCTTACTATCGAAGGGAAAACACGGTCAAAACTCGGAAGACCATCACCAGGGCGGTTTTCAACTTCATCTGGGGCTCCAAGCTCGACAGAGTAAGGTGAACACGGATGTACAAGGAGCAACACAAGGGTGAGAAAGGAGTCCCGAACATTTGAACCATGCTGATGGCCGCCTTTACATGCATCTGTTTGCTGAACCATGACAGACAAGGAACCGGCCACCGCAGGTTATGTCCCATTTCTTCCTACTCCGGGTTTGGAGGAAACTTGGACTGGCAAAATGGGAGACCTCCATGCCATATGCCAAGGACCTACCATGGTTCTACAAGGACACCGAGGATTTCATATCGGAACACCAACTGGCTGGAGTAAAGCTGACCTGTGGCGGCCCAAAGTGATCCACAAGCTCATCCGAGCTAAGGACACAAGAGAACTGATCCCAGGGCTCCGGAGGACACGTGTAAATTTGTTTGGAAAACGTATCCTCTAAACAGCTGAGCAACAGGCACAAAGACATTGCCCCTTCTGCGTGATTCATGAGGAAACACATAATGTGGGATTGCTCCTATGCCCAAAACCTGTTGGATGCTCTAGGACCGGCATTCAGGAACTGTGTGCCAAGGCAGTGACTGTGGCGTCATATACGGACTATTCCAAAACACCTTTAACGTTGTGGAGACCCAGTGTGCCTTGTGTGGTGTGCCAGGAACTGCCTGGTCCACAACAGGGCTGATCCTCAGAGACTATAACCTGATGGACAATGGCGGCGAGAAAGAAGACAATTTATTTACGTAATTGTTTTTTCCCCTCCTCTCTCTTGTGTGTGTTGTCCTAAATAAAGCTTCGGACCTGTGAAGTCCCCTCCCTTTACCCACCTCCGCCTTACCCCTACTTTTTTCACACCTGTTGCTTCATAATGTATGATTATGTGGCACCATGAATGATGAACAGTTAGGACCATTGCTCAGGACTGATCATCAGACATTGCCCACATACTGTTGTAAGAAAGTTATGTAAAGTAATTTAATGAAATGTTTTTGCACTGTAGTAGCAATTTATGTAATGCTATGCAATACAAAGTATGGATGTAATGTAATTGTAAATGTATATTTATTTATAAATAAAGTATATATTTTCAATAAAATAACTGTTCTTTCTATCCATATTAATCAACATATCACCACAATGATGATTTTATATCCTGCCCAATACAAAACCCCGATTCATAAAAGTTAGAGGTTTAATCCATAAAGAAATGAAAAATTTACAAATGCATTCTGCCAGCACCACTGCCTTGTCAAATGAGCGTAGTCACATTATTTGTAGGATTAACCTAAAGCAACTTCACTGAAACAATATCCATTGCAGACGTTTTTAAAAAGAAAGTAAAGATAAAACAAATATGAAAGCAGTGTCAGAGACATAATTCTACGACTACAACAATGTTCTCAGCAATTAATGGAATAATGAAGCCTTTGCATGCTTAAGCTGTATTTAATGCCAAAAAGCAAGGCCCAGTCATGTTTGACAACACACATTTTCTTAGACATTTTACACAGCCAATGACCGGGTGCTGTTATGTAAGTGGTAATTACATTATTTGTTCCCTTTTAAAAGATCTGCTATGATGCTGTTATTTCATAAATCAGACACATGACAAGCGTGACTGCATACATATATAATGGCTGGAAGAAAATAACCAAAACGCAAATATAATGACAAACACCTAAAATGGAATCACGCTACCCTTTGCCTCCCAACCAGTTTGCATTCTCCTTGAAATGTCATCTAAGATATTTGAGGTGCTCAAGGAAACACTCTTGTATTTGTTTAGTAGAATATATGGTAGCTTTATATCACCTTGAAATAGAGGGAACTCATAAGGGAACAGTGTTAGTGTGAACCTAGTCTGCTAAAATGACCCTATTGTTGTTTGCTCTCAAAACCACATAGAGCATTCATCAAACCTAATGAGATGGCAGCCTAAACTATTAGGTTCCGCACCACATTTAGCAGCTGGTTATCGACATTATGGATTGAAGGAATTCTTTAGCTTTCTGCAAATGTAGCCCCATCCTGTTATAGAAAATGCCCAGGGACCCATGTAAATAACGAAAAAATAATCTACCCATATCCCAGTTTGAGTATTCTCTATCCAGAGCTAGGTCTTGTTGCCCCTTTTTGCCCCCAGCTAAATTCTGGATGCAACATCTGTTCGGTCAGGAGATGCACACAACCCTCTGGGGGATAGTCAGTCATGTGGTCTGCCAGGCCTAGTGATGGGTTAGGATGATGGGAGAAGAAATTAGTATGATGGGGTAAATGGCATGTTTAATAATAACGTGTTGTGTATAGAGCACAGGCTCATTGTTTGCTAAGAATTTTGTGAGCTTCAAAGTTTGTCTACCTTTATGTCATGGTCCACTACTCACCTGTTTCTATGCTGCACAAGTGGTGCAGTAGCGACCATCAGAGTTGCCCAGCAACTGCAAGCTTTGTCCAATATGGGAACAGTCAGCTGATAGAAGGTGACTAGTTCAAATGCTGTCCCTAGTAACAGAATGGCTGTGACTGTATTGTCAGGCTGCCATGTTGCTCCAGCCCAGTTCATGCTCCTCAGCTTGCCATTGATTACCTGGATATCCTGTTGCCAAGTCTGCCATGTAAAGGTGCCTGAGCTTTTTGCCAACCCTGCCACATCTGACCATGTCTGAGCCTCTGCCGCTGACCATGTCTGAGCTCCTGTCTCTGCTGCTAAGTGACATGCCTGCCATTTCTGGAGTTACTAAACTTTGGCTACTGGTTACAATGTCTAACCATACTCCAGCTGCCACCCTAGATTCTAGACAGCCATAGTCATGTGCTGCAGTAGCACCCAGTGTAGCTAGAACTAGAGCTTCAAATCACAGTACATGACTGCACTAGTGTGACACTATATACAGCATCTTCTTTCTCCTTGTCAATGAATTTGAACTACAGTATATTTGGCAAACATCTGTGACTGTTACATGTGATGCAGTAAACTATATAAAATATAGCTCTGTTAGTTGCTTACGTTGCTTTAAAGCCTTACACAAGAAAGCCAAACCTAACACAGCTCATTAACAGTGGACACAAACTGCTAACATTAAGCGCGATATAACTGACCTTAAAAGCCATCTTAGTCACTGTAATTTACTTCCATTTCAAATCACATCAATGAATGGCTATACCTTTTTAGGGCAGGGAGCCACAGAGCAAGCTTCAGATCCAAAACTTTTAAGGAATCTCTAACAACTTGCAGCAGAAATTAATATAATCAGTGTTTACTACATATAATATTTGTAGAAATAACTTGACAGAATCAGTTTCAGTGTCAGGAGCACAGGAAATGTCCATGTATTACACGCCATGCATGATCCTGGCAGTACTGTACATTTTGTTCTTGCAGTTATCTCTGTCAGAGCAGTCAACAGAATGAATGAATGAATTCCTTCACAGCCAACCTATATTAGACATGAGAAATCAAATGCAACATCCTCTAGTGACCCCTTTTTACTCCACACCGCTTTTTCTATTCTGCATCAAGGAAAGTCAACCACAACCGGTGTTGTAAAAAAGAGCTCTTGGGCTGTCACATACAGCAAAAACCTTCATATACACACCATAGAAGGTCAAGTAGAAAGGGTGTAAAGCTTAAAGAGCAACAACACACAGGAATTTTAACTTTCCTGTGTGCTGTGCCTCTCACATCCTGTATTGGGATGCCCCACTGTGTGTACCCCCCATTTTGCCTATTCCACTAACCTTCCTGGCATTTCCACGGCGCAGGCTCGGACAAAACTGAACATGCTGATTGGCTGAGCGGCCTGCTCAGCCAATCAGTTTACTCGATTTCACTCGGCTCCCTTTAGATCTGCTAAGAAGCCGAGCCAAGTGCTCTGTCGGCTGCATATGCTGCTCAGCTTCTAGCTGTGGCATGCCCGCTCTGCCCATTTAGAATGGCCAGGCTAGAGGTTTGCGGGGTTGTGGCCACAGCAACATGTTGCAGCGAAGGCTCCAGGATCAGGTGAATGGATCTGGGGATCCGGGGCGTTTTACACAGTGGGGAATCCCCATTCAGGATGCACCAAGTAGTGGAACTCTGATGGCCCTGGAGTCTTTTAGACTTCAAGGCCTCTGAAGTTTCTCTATATTACAATACAGAACATTTGTAACAAACATATTTGCACTGTACTGCACTGTACTTAATAGAATTGCATGGAATATACAGCAATATAAATAGTTGCATTCAATGCATATTAAAGCTTGATTAACATAGGCAAAGTGAGAAAGCTTAAAAGCATGCTTGCTTCATATGGTAACATAACATTCGTTGAGATGAAGGTGTGCACTTTCCAATTTGTCTTCCCTGTGGGATACAGGCATAACCAAAGCAGAAGAAACCAGCAGCCCCATCAAAAGACTAGGAGGCAAATTTAAGACTAGCGCCATGTATCGCCATGTGAGCGTTTGTGTAAAGGCGCTTAGAGAGACCGCTAGTAGATGCTGCAAGCGGTTGTCTGGCACTGTGACCTAGCTTAGCGGGCTGACAAGTGATGCTGTAGTATCCTATCCAGCAGTGATAAATGTGATGTCTGGAGGGCGCTGTAGAAGCGGTCTCCCTGATTTACCGCAGAGCCAATCGCAAACGCTAGGTGGTGTCCCGAGGTCAAAGCTAACAATAGAGCAACGCTGCAGTGAGAGAAAGGTAGCGCCAGTTAAGAGTGTCCAGCACTCGACGCTGAAGCCCGTATTCAAGATAACACTACACACAACCAGCACAGGCGCTCTAAAATTGGGCGCTCTAGCGTTGAGAGCCAGAAGCTATGTGCTAAAAGTCAGTTTCTCAACACATACATACCAGCAACAGAGCGAAAACATGGAATTATATTGTTTTAACACTGTGACAATGACACTGCAATGGCAGACCTACACATACAATTCTGCATAAAAAAATAAAAACAAAAAAAACAATAAAAGTGTTAGTTTGCAGGGCAGGAGACGTCACACAATGATTTGAGGTAAAAATTTTAAAGTTTACTTTAGCAACACACTATTTAAACACAACCAAATGAAACACCATTGAAATGTATGGGAGAGCGATACTGAGCGACAGGTACTACATGGCGCTGCTGAACCTAAAGCTCCTCCGATATACACTGAGCCGCCTCTAGTGATACATGTGACGCTACAAGGCGCTTTTAGAGGCGCTCACCAGATTGACTTTCTTAAATATGATTTTCACATACAGCGCCTTGCGTTCACCCAATGCTACACGCCGCTACGTGGCACTAGCGTTATCGTTTCTTAAATAACCCCGTAAGCCAGGTATTTACTGCAATTTAGGTCAGTAATATTTATTTACTTATTAATAAGTATAGGTTGCTAAGTAAAAATTGTAAGCTATAGTTGTAACTGAAAAAAATACACATCCCATGTTACATGTTAAACTGTCCTGTTCCCATTATACGTCAGACTTGAAGTTGCAACATAAAACTTCAGTATGTTGGCATGACTAATGCCACCATTATACCTCTGCAGATGTGGAAGTGAAGTCTCAGGACTCTGGCTGCCATTATTCTGAGTACAGCAAAGAAAAGTGGGTCTGTAGTGAAATGAAAGAAAAAAACAAAAAACAGCAGATAATACGCTCAGCATTACACTGATATTTTTTAGTCTTAAGAAGCTTTTAGAAATAAGGCACACCTATTACACTGCCAAGTGTACCCATTTTAAATTGCAATATACTTTTATACAATGTTTTTCAGATACAAAACAACAAATAAGCATATTATTGAGATACATGAAAAACACTCGAAAATGGCAGATAATAAGAATCATGCTCAAAACAGGCCCATTATGAAAGCCCCTGTCATTCATCATTCAGCAACTAATAACCAAGCAGCCAGGCCGAATATAAGAAGTCAAGGCCCCATGAAGGTAGGGCCGGACATTTCCACCCCCACACACTAGAGGAAAAGGAGGGAAACAGAAGGAAGACAAAAGAAAGAGCAGGAGTAATTGTTCACCTCTCTTAGAAAAAAAGTGAAAGGGTAAAGGTGTGTGGAAACAGTGAGAAGTGAAAAAAGATAAGACGAGGGGAAAAAAGTTTAGATGAGACTAACATTCAAAAATGACCTAAACCGGACCAAGTGCTCATATGCATCCCTCTCCAGTGTAATTTAGATTGCTGTACATAAAATTTATTTACTTTTTTACAACTCCTTCTGTATTAAATTTTAGAAACAAAATGGTGGTTCATGCAAACAGAAAGTGCTGCTGGGCTTCCTGTGACTGTGGATTTTGAGTTATGTCAGTTGAATCCAGGCTGAGATGCAGGGAGAGGAAGCTCCAAAATGGCCGCTGCCTTTCTTTTCCAACTTTGCCAGGCTGTTGGTACGGTTTAAGGATCAAGGACTATAACCTGGGTGACTATGATCAGAAAACAGGAAAGAGCAGAAAGGGCAGAACAGGAGCCAAACCTTTACCCTAAAGGAGGAAAAATCTTATGCCCTTATTCATCAAGCGATAGCGCCAGGTAGTGTCTGACGAGCGCCAGGTAGCGGCAGCTAACGGCGACTACCGACTCAAGTACGCCCGCGGCGGTCACAATGACGCATTTATCAAGCAAAATGAGGCTAGCGCCGGCGAGAGCGACGGCTAGCGCGGCATTCATCATGAAGCCGCCTGGACCGAACAGCGCCGCTGCAAATTCCCTCACAGCGCCAGGTATGAGCTGTCGCTCCCTGGCGATGTCCAATGCATTTCAATGGAGCAAGCTATAATTAATCATAATTAATTGGTATTAATTTTTTAAATTTTTTTTTTAATGTCAAAAAATCGGAGAACACTTCTGCAATGTTAGGAATTATTTTTAAGTCAAAAAAAAAAAAAAAAAAAAAAGTGCAGAATTGATCTAACAGGTCTGAGATTAATGTATTCATATAACAAAATGATTCTAAAAACATGTATAATGTTACATTAAAAAAATATGGTTGTTTAGGGGTTAAAAACTAGTTAATACAGATCGCCGCCAGCGCTCTGGGGTTTAAACAAGGAATGGACAGCGACAGCACATTCGGAGCGTGATTTTTTGATGAATATGAAGCTAGCCGTTCGCTCTGGCCATTCGTTGTCAGGCGCTCACATACAACGCTGGACCTGTGAAACAGCGACCCCCCAGCCCGTATTCAACATTACCGCACACCGACTGAGTCGCTGTCATCAAGCTAATGCCGGCCAAGCACAGCGAATACTGGCTGGCGCTGAAAAAATCACGCTACAGTCGCTCATCTGTCGCTACCTGGCGCTATTGATGAATCGGCCTCCCCGTGTTCTTCTAAGAATATATTTTCTATGAACCCTAAACGGTCACACAGAGTCTAAGAGGCCGATTCATTAATAGCGCCAGGTAGCGACAGATGAGCGACTGTAGCGTGATTTTTTCTGCGCCAGCCAGTATTCGCTGTGCTTGGCCGGCATTAGCTTGATGACAGCGACTCAGTCGGTGTGCGGTAATGTTGAATACGGGCTGGGGGGTCGCTGTTTCACAGGTCCAGCGTTGTATGTGAGCGCCTGACAACGAATGACCAGAGCGAACGGCTAGCTTCATATTCATCAACAAATCACGCTCCGAATGTGCTGTCGCTGTCCATTCCTTGTTTAAACCCCAGAGCGCTGGCGGCGATGGGTATTAACTAGTTTTTAACCCCTAAACAACCATATTTTTTGAATGTAACATTATACATGTTTTTAGAATCATTTTGTAATATGAATACATTAATCTCAGACCTGTTAGATCAATTCTGCACATATTTTTTTAAATTTTTTTTTGACTTAAAAATAAATCCTAACATTGCAGAAGTGGTCTCCGAATTTTTGACATTAAAAAAATAAAAAAAAAAATTAATACCAATTAATTATGAATAATTATAGATTGCTCCATTGAAATGCATTGGACATCGCCAGGGAGCGACAGCTCATACCTGGCGCTGTGAGGGAATTTGCAGCGGCGCTGTTCGGTCCAGGCGGCTTCATGATGAATGCCGCGCTAGCCGTCGCTCTCGCCGGCGTTAGCCTCATTTTGCTTGATAAATGCGTCATTGTGACCGCCGCCGGGCGTACTTGAGTCGGTAGTCGCCGTTAGCTGCCGCTACCTGGCGCTCGTCAGACACTACCTGGCGCTATCGCTTGATGAATAAGGGCCTAACAATATGATAGAAATGCACTCTTTAGATTTGTGGCGATTCTGGTGGTCAAAAGGAAATAGGAAACTAAACTCAATATCTATTCAGTCACTTCAGTTTAGCTCATAACGGTGCTTCCTTGGGGGTCACACTGTATTTTGGAAGCTGCTCCGAAGTAGATAAATATGAAGACAGTGTGTCACCTGTAAAGGATCTTCTTCGCATTAGCTAGGACAGGATTCAACTATATATTTTACCTCTTAGTAGGACCCACATGGGCAAATCAAGTGTAATATAAGCTTAAAGAGTGAATCCACTTTCAATGGCATTTAAAAAAAAATCTGTTTATGTGTGGAAAACTATGATTTAGTTTGCTTAACTTATCTGTTATTTTTAAAATTTTCTATTCTCCTATTTGTATAGCACATATCTATCTAAGATAAAGAGTACATAACAGTACATATCTATCCTAAAATAAAGAGTACATAACAGTACATATCTATCCTAAAATAAAGAGTACATAACAGTATACACATAAGGGCAGACTAGATGAACTGTATGGTCTCCTTCTGCCATCAACCTTCTAAGTTTCTATGTATTCAAGCAAACTGTTTTCCATAGCAACAATGTGTACACCAACGTGATTTTGAGTACATATCATAGACTTCCTCACACTAGCTTGCTAATCATATGATTGGCTATGGCATGGGTGCCAGGTTTAACCCATCCTGCTGAAATTCAACTTCTTCAATTTAGAAGGAACTCAGTCTTGTGTTCTAGTAGCAAAGGGGTTAGTGGCAGGTTTCTCAGCTGGATAGGTCTTTAGGCGTGTCATTAGACGGGGAGCCTTATTTAAAAACAGTCAGCGCCGCACAGCACCACTTTTTTGGCCTCAGCGGCACTCAGCTTGGAATTTAATAAAGAAAAAAATGGCAGCGCCAATGCAGCCACTAGATTGTGTTTTATTTAACACTAGCGCCAAAAATGATGTAGCGTCGGGCACTCTGGTTGAAGCCTCTGGTGCTGTAGGTCAAGATCCCATAGAGCGCAATGGGCAGAACTAGATTGTAGTGTTTAATGCTTATAATTAATATTACACACATTGTTTTTGTACAGAACTTGCATTGGGACTTGTCAATAATTAAAACACAGGACCTAAAAGGACCCATTTATTATTGGGGGGGATAAATTGATTTTAATAGCTTCTTTTGCCTTACAATGTGTCATTAGGACACCAACAAGCAGTGATTTCTTGTAAATGTAATAAAAAAAACGCGGACCAGCGCCGGAAAAATACAGTGCCAAAGATTTCAAAGAAGAAAAAAAATCATAAAAATGCTAGGGAGTTCTGGAATAATGGCAGTACAAAGTGGCACTCACTGGCGCTGAGATTATCGGCCGGCGAGTCCAACAGCGCTGACATAGGCCGGCCAATACCTAAGTACAACAATCAAAGCTAATTAGTGTTCCGCACAACGACTGCTAGCGCCAATGTAGTACACAGCACAGCTCCAGGTAAGATGGAAATGCTCAGAAGCTGGCGCTATAGCCACAAAAATGATGCTAAAAGGCGCACATCATAATTAAGGCCTTTAGCCAAAGCTGCTAAAAAGTTCCCTTGTTACATTGGAAGAATTGTGGGACTTTTAGTCCATTGTTTCTACTCAAGGCCATGAAAACCACTCCCACTGTAGCAAAACAGGAATAGGAGAATCCTGGAAACCACATGCTGATAAGTAATAAATCATAGGTCTGGGGGCACAATCTTAAAACAAACGGTTATTTTACATTCCAAAAGAGAAAAACAATAGGTCAAAAAACCAAAAACCTGCCAAAAGGAGTTTCACTTTATAGAGAGATGTTCAATTAAAACCTAAACTGTTTTTTTATCTTTAGTCAACGAGCAGGAATGTTAGTCGGGCAATCCTAGGAGACAGGTAATAATGAAACAGGAGAGAGACACCCTACCTTCCACTTTTTCTATGAGCATATACTGTTTCCCTCCCTGCTCTCCTAATGAAATTCAAAAGATCTGGTTGCATATTATCTAAATTATATATGTAAAAGGGACAGTTCACCAAACTGGTGAATTTAGTGTCCTTCCTCCCAGCACTGAATCAGAGCAGAGGGTTAAAATTAAAAAACTCACCCTGTGGCCATTCAATATACTAGGCTGGCAGGCACCCCCTTTATTGAATGGAATGGGGCCTTATGGTGAGGCTCACATATATGAACCAATTATTAATAAATCTCAGCTTTTCATTAAATCTAAACAGTTGGGACACAGTATTTTATGACCTCCTACTAGAAAAACCCTGTTGGGGGAATATTCTCAGATATGGATGGGCATTTTACACTTTATGAATAATGGTGAAATAATATTAAATACTATGCACTATATCATATACCAACAAAAAAATCAAGCACAAAGGAGTGTTGATAATAATACACAGTTTACTGCTTTAATTAATTATTGTTATTGGGTGTTTATAGTTTTAGAAAGCGAAACGCGTCGACCCCAGCATCCACATGGATATAAAATCTGTTGTAACATCCAAGGAATCATACTGTATCATGAGCTTATGTATTGGAATGCAATTACTGAAGGGAATGATGAATAACAAATGAATAATTGAATTTATGTACCTGGTTTTATTGGATTGAATATTCTTAGAATCATTTATTAATAATGTTTGTAATGCTGTAAGAGCCATGATGTAATATAAAACTTTGGCCAACAGGGTCATAACCCTAATGCATCCAAACAAGGACAATGTAGTGGGATCCCAATGTTTACCCCTTATAGCTTTTTAAATAGTTAATAACTTTATAGACAGAGGTGATGTCTAGTACCTTAACCCAAAGATAGATGATGTGGTTAGTGGGCCACTGAAAATTAAAAAATGAATGGGTAGTTGCCCAGATTTGGTGATACAAATGTAAAAAAAATATGCAACTGACATACAGTAATTAACCTTTAGGCCTGACAGATAATAATGGCTTTGTATGAGTATGCACTATGCCACTGCAATATACATATATAACATACACATACGTGAGTGCAACATAAAAGTCAGAGGGTGATGCATCCAAGTCCAATTGCCTTGTTTTATTTATATAATGAAATGAAAATGAATAGCATAATGAATAGCATAATATAATGAAAATGAATAGCAGTTTTCCTAATCAGGCTGAACAGTTTTTTTATTATGTAAGTATCCTATTAGTCTATACTGTAGAAATATGCTCCAGAAACGGTAACTATCTTGGAGAAACCAAGGCATGCTGGAGACATTCGGTGCTCTGCCCTGCATTATTAATATAGAGACCTACACACAAGGCATGCAAAATAACACAAACTAAGAGTATGTGAAAAACCATATACATCTATCTTTGGATATATGTTAAATAACAGAACGCTCACATAGAAGCTGCAAAGATTAGGAGCGACGTGATTTCATGTGCATTTATCCTATTTACTGTGTCTCCATTAAAGTAGGTTATTGGGTCAGTGGCCACACTTGAAAATTCTGTAGCACTTCACTTTTTTCTATGAAATCAAAGGCTCTCTGTTATATAAAAGGTAATGCGTTAACAGTGACACTGGCCGTGCATTCATGTTAAAAGGTGGTGAGAAGATTGACTAGTAAGTGCCCCACATTTGTCACTGAATCACTGACTGATGTACATTACTACAAATATGCAATTAATTTAAGTAATTTACAGACCGTGGAAAGAACTGTGACATACCTTCAGCTCAGAGCATTGGTATTATGCTTTCCATACGCCATTTTCCACTCAAGGCCCAGACACGTCTTTACAGCGGATGTTCATACACATTTTTAAAGCATGCTTTAGCGCACATTAATGGTGATTGACAATCCAACATAACTAGCGACGTTTCAGTAAAAAACAAAAAAAACTTTTTATTTTCTCCTATGGCTATGGCAATAAGCAGCATTCTGATACCTTGCAGCAATGAGTCCCAATAGCATTAAATGGATTTTCTCCAGCACTGCAGTTTCTGCCACATATACTTTAAAAAAAAACATTGAGTTTTATTATGTGTTACCAGTGATTGACTGCCCCTAGTTACAAGTTACTGGGGTGAGTCACCAGTGCCATGCGTTAAAAGTGTATAAATCCATGCAATGTGATATCGTACACAGGTCTATTTGGGTCCATGAAATGAAAGGATAACTGGAGGCAAAATTATAATTCCTTAGAGCTAATAAACCGATTTCAAATGTTTTAGTTATCTTATTTTTCTCCCTTAGAATTGCTTTGTGTTTCTGATAATAAACTAGTTCCCCCTAGTAGCTGAAAACAGACTACAGCTCTCTAGCAATGTGTCTTAGATTCATCCTTAATTGTTTAGAAGCATCTATTCTCACTGACAACATACTGGAAGCTAGTTCATTATGTTTAGCTATATATAATAATGAGTTAGTATTATCTATTATTATAATAAAGATGAGAAAGCCAAGAAGCTAAGGCTAACAGCAGGACCCACTCATATGTTAAGCAGCCTCTGGCTAGAAGCCATCTCTTGGGGACAATAAGAGCCCCCCTTGACAAGCATCAATGGTCCTGGGTCTGCTTTTAATAGCACTAGTATTTGTTGGAGACTCTGGCTGTTGGACTTTCTCTTCATTGCTATTTCTGGATATGCAACCTCTCCATGCACAGTCTTCCCAATTTCAATATGCTAAAGTGTTGAGAAGTAGATCACCAATCATAGGGCTCATCTGGTGGTCTATCCCTCTGCCCCTGCATTGCAGCATTGTAATTAGGCCCTTATTCATCAAGCGATAGCGCCAGGTAGTGTCTGACGAGCGCCAGGTAGCGGCAGCTAACGGCGACTACCGACTCAAGTACGCCCGGCGGCGGTCACAATGACGCATTTATCAAGCAAAATGAGGCTAGCGCCGGCGAGAGCGACGGCTAGCGCGGCATTCATCATGAAGCCGCCTGGACCGAACAGCGCTGCTGCAAATTCCCTCACAGCGCCAGGTATGAGCTGTCGCTCCCTGGCGATGTCCAATGCATTTCAATGGAGCAATCTATAATTAATCATAATTAATTGGTAATAATTTTTTTTTTTTTTTTTTTTAATGTCAAAAAATCGGAGAACACTTCTGCAATGTTAGGATTTATTTTTAAGTCAAAAACAAAAAAAAAAAAATATGTGCAGAATTGATCTAACAGGTCTGAGATTAATGTATTCATATTACAAAATGATTCTAAAAACATGTATAATGTTACATTAAAAAAATATGGTTGTTTAGGGGTTAAAAACTAGTTAATACAGATCGCCGCCAGCGCTCTGGGGTTTAAACAAGGAATGGACAGCGACAGCACATTCGGAGCGTGATTTTTTGATGAATATGAAGCTAGCCGTTCGCTCTGGCCATTCGTTGTCAGGCGCTCACATACAACGCTGGACCTGTGAAACAGCGACCCCCCAGCCCGTATTCAACATTACCGCACACCGACTGAGTCGCTGTCATCAAGCTAATGCCGGCCAAGCACAGCGAATACTGGCTGGCGCTGAAAAAATCACGCTACAGTCGCTCATCTGTCGCTACCTGGCGCTATTGATGAATCGGCCTCCCCGTCCTCAAAGTATGCTGATATAAACACATTGCCTGCTATTGAATTGGAGAGTGGCCATGCCCAATAGCTGGACATTTCAAAAATGAATGAAAAGGTCAAAATAACGTTTCTCTGCTTTGGAGGGGTCATTTGGTAAGGTTTATGTAGTTGCCTGGAAAAACCCTTTAATTCGAGTTTTCATTTAATTCACAAGTGGCTAATATGTGGGGCACTAGCCAAAACAACTATAAATAGCAAAAATAAAATGGGTAACAACACAAAAACAAATGTTATAATTGAGCTATAAGGCAGTTGGAGGAACTTTTTGTCTACAACTGCCATAAAGTGTGTTTCTGCCCTTTAACTATAGCAATATGATCAAAGTACATGGCAGGATGGTGCCAACCAAGAAAGGTGTAAACAAGAGTCTGGGGTCTCTAACAAGACTATCTTTTCACATAATTGCTGGGGATGTGGGTGACTGCTGTTAAGACTCCCCTATATAGACATATTTACTGATTTTGCTTTTTTACTTTTAATAATATTCACTGACTCTTGTATCTATATCTGTAAGTTCTAGGCTTGGCAGTGTGATGTAATACCTTCTGTTATTGTTTTTCTTCATGTTAAACCTACAATGCGTAAAAACTGAAATAAAAAAAACTCCCACACGTGCATGAACTCGCTGCTACCATACTCCAGAATGGCCCTGAAAAAATGGTCAATAGTTTCCAAATCCTGGAATGCAATTAGACATTCATTCAATCAATCAATCAATTACATTGGTTAATCATTAAAACACAGCTAATTATAAGGATTTAGTCAGAAGAATTTATGTAACCCCAGTCATAAGTATTCATATTATTTCTTGGACTAAGATACTTTTGATACAAACCCTAAAGCACGCCTAAACAATCTTTTTTTTCTGAGTACACCTCATTGGTGCACCAAGAGAAAGGCTTCCTAACGTTTAATCACTTTTATTAGCTAGGTACAATGGGTGTACAAGAGATTGTCAGTGGCTGGTTACAAGGCTACAAAGAGCCTTATTTAGGAAGTGTCAGCGCCACACAGTGCCACAGTGATGTGGCTGCTGCCTAGCTTCTTATTTAACAATAGCAAAAAAAAACTGCAGCGCCGGGCGCTGTGGTTGGAGCGCCAGTTTAAATGGCACTGTCGCTCAAGATCCCATAGAGCTCAATGGGCAGAATTGGATTGAAGTGTTAATGCTTGTAGCTAATAATAAACACAATGATTTGTACAGAACTGGGACTTGTCAATAATGGAAAGGCAGAACCTAGATGTCACAAAATGTTTTGTTTGGGTTAGTAAATTGATTTTAATGGCTTCTTTTGCTTAACAATGTATAATTTGGACACCAACAACTAAAACGCAACCTGAACGCACCGTAAAGTTTGTCCCCACCAGTGATTTGTTGTAACTGTAATGAAGAAATACTGACCAGTGCCAGAAAAATCCAGCACCAAAGATTTCAAGGAGTAAAAAATTCATAATATTCTGGGAAGTGCCTGAAAAGCAGCAGTACAAAGTGGCGCTCAATGGCACTGGGCTAATCGGTCCGTACGCCAAAGGGCAGGGCCGTGTGCCCTGGGGTCTCCACCACTTGCCCTCCACCAACCTTTGAGTTATGGTCTGGTCCAGGAGGCTTTTCAGTCTTTGATCTGACGGGCTTCAGGGCCAGCAACTATGCAGTGGCAGTGGGGGCCCCCTCGGACACCTAGGGACAACAATCAAAGCAAATTAGCGGCGTTTGGTGCAGCAACTGCTACCGCCAAAGTAGTCCACAGCACAGCGCCAGATTAGACGGGGATGCCAGCACTCCGAATCTGGCGCTATAGCCACAAATGATGCTAAAAGGCACACATCATAAATAAGGCTCAAAGTTCCAGCTATGTAAAATAAAGACAAAATAATACAATATACAAACTATCACATTTTAACAGTGAACCTTTGTCAATGTAACTGGGGTAACAAACTTCCCAGGTCTCTATTCTATATAAGTACAATGGCAGCTGGGAAGAAACTGTTTCTCACAAGTAGGCACTCTGACAGCCTGTCAGATATTAAAAGAATGAAGAATAAGTGACCTGGGGGGAGGAGTCAGAAAGAAATTGTTCTCAGGGGAATCCCAAATCATGATGTCCCAGGGGTACATAATAGGCCAGCTGTGGAGTTTTTTAAACTCAAGAGCTGGTCAAAAAGTGGAGGAAGCCCTGGGCTTTTCACTATACCGTGTTTCGGTCTGTCCTTCTGGGGCATCCCAATTTGGGATGTTCAGCTGTGTGACACCCCACAGTTCAGCTGACATACCTACCTCGCTGTCATGCCCACAGTGCAGAGCCGACTATGTCCCATTCATCTTCTTTGGCTGCATATATTAGCTAAAGAAGTCGCAATTTGCATGTAGCACTCCCTGCATCTTTAAATGGCAGTGTGGGGCCATGCCAACATTCAGTTACAGACAAGAGATGTGCATGTGATGTGGGCTCGTTGGCAAGGTACAAATAACGGGTGACAGTTTCACATAGCGGGGCATCCAGGTTTGGGGTGGCTGATGAACTAGACATCTTGTTAGGTCCAGTACTGCTCCATTTTAAGTTGCCTTAAATGCAACAGCCTTTGCTTGAGTTTGTTCCAGACAATGGCGCTATTCTTGTTCCAATGCAAGCTGTAAGAGAAGGTGAACCCAGTAAACTTGGGGTCACTCCAGCCCTAGTTTAAAATACTGCATCATACGCACTCACGTGAATCGGCGGGTGCGATAGCAGGATGCAGAGAGCACCAGTGCCCAGTGGCCGGCCAGGACTTCAACAAAATGGCGACGGGTGATGCAGCGGAATCTGTGGCATCACGACTTCACTGCTGCATTCCAGGTGAAGGAGAGTGTCTTTTGTTATATCATGTATTATGCTAATAGGAAGGGGCAAGGCGGGGGTATTTTAATATTTTAAACCAGGGCTGGAGTGGCACTTTAAAAGGTAATTCCACTTTTAATGTTTTTTTTAAAGTTTCCATTATTGTGTGCCAAAAGGATGTCTTCAATGTGCTAAGCTTATCTGTTATTTTTTCTATTATTTTGCAACTCTATGTACACCAACTGGTGCATTAGATGAACAGATCAGAGACTTCCTCACTTCAGCTTGCTAATCATCTGATTGGCTACAACACAGGCAACACGCTTAACCCTATACTTCAGCTTATTCAGATTGGGAGGATCACAGTCTTGTATTCCAATAGCTAAAAGGTTACTGGCAGCCTTCCACGCTGGGAAGGGTCATTACTGCTGCTTGACTTAGCCAAAGCTGCTTATGGGCTCACCTATTAGAGTGCAAGGATTCTAGGATATGTAGTCAGTACTTTTTACTCAAAAAAAGTGCTCAAAACCACTTCCATCTTAGAATAATAGACACACAGAAATATAGGAAACTTGGAATCAGCATGCTGATTAGGTGGAGTGACAGGGATCCTGAAGTCTACCACTAACTTATTTGGTTGAGTTGAGGACCAGGATGTTCCTGGAGCACTACAAGTCCAATCCCCCCCCCCCCCTGTTTGCATCTTTATTTGAGCTCAGTGCTGAATAACATGATGTACATATCACAAATGAACTTCAGCCAACATGCTTTTGTTCTGCTCAAGACTGTGCTGGGAAAGGCTAGAGCTGATTTAATATTCCTTTTGCTGTCACCAGAAACAGCAGGTTTACTTAACAGAAAATCCATGGTTATACCTAAGACCAGGGGTCTGTAAAAGGAAATGAGGCTAAATCACATGCAGCCAGAAGAGTATTACATTTCTCCCACTAAATCAGAATCTGAAGAGAAGGCTACATACCCGGGTGCAAAGACAGGCAGGGATTGCCTGTGCTATTCTATCCTGGATATATAGAGATAATAACATAAATATAAGGACTGGGGAAAGGGATAGTGTACACCTTGCTAATGATTGTAACCTTCAGCAGAGCTAAAATGCTGATTGCAGTAAACCCAACAGCACAATACAGCCCATGCCATCGTATTCATCCTAAACTGTGTCCCTGAGACTTCTGGGAAAGGAAGAGGGATAAACACTCTATTACCATGTACATATATGAAGTACTGCAGCCATATGTACATGATTACAAGAGCTAATATGTCAGAAGTAGAAACAATGTATGGTGGGCAACCTTGTTAAACATTATTGCAATTGTCTTTTTTTTTCTCCCATTTTTAATGCTAAACAAAGAGTTGCAAGATATATGATGCCACAGCTACAGGAAACAGCCTGCCAAATGGTGTGTCGATAAACGTGCATACTGATGTGGCATATTTATTGCTGGTTTTGTGTTTTGTACTAAACTGTATTTTAATTATGTAACAAAAATCATAAACATTTTTTCTCTTGAATATGTGTAGCAGAAAACACTAAATATGTGCTTGAAAAATGCTGAGCACATGGTATATACAAAAGGTACACTGTATCACTCAGATCCATTTAGAAAGGTTTTTTTTCTATTTGTTTTGGTGTTGTTGAATTGATCAATTGTTGTAACACCATACTTTATGCATGTTTTGGGTTGAAGTCATTTATACCTTGTTTTCCATTCGCTTTGCTCATAATAATGTGGAGGCTGATTCACTACTAACGCCAGGTATTGCCAGATGAGCGTCTGTATAGTGGTGCTTAGAGCAACCGTTAGTAGGCGCTGTAAGCGGGTATCGGACACTGTAACAGAGCGTCTCAGTTGCTGTATTAACCTGGCTGGCATTGATGAATGTGATGGGTGTTGGGTGCTGTAACACCAGTACAGTGCTGCAGCGAGCAAGAGGTAGCACCAACTCGGTGCGTCCAGCACTTGCCGCTCCACGCCATCTTTCAGAAAACACTAGACACACACAGCGTCGGCGCTCTAAAGCTGGGTGCTGTAGCACAGAGCGCCAGACGCTGTGTGATTAAAGTCTGTTTTTGAACACATATCCACCAGTAACAAAGCAAAACACACATGGAATGACATTGTTTGAACACTGTGACATTAACACTTTATTGCAAGACCTGTAATGACAATTCTGCATAAAAATATTGAAGTCAAAAAAGTTTCTAAAAATGTTTGTTTGAAGACAACTAATGAAAGCCCACTGAAATGTATGGGAGAGCGGGTACTACATGGCACTCCCGAGCCTAGAGCCCCGGTGCTATACACTGGGCCGCCTGTAACAATACATGTAACGCTACATGGCGCTGTTAGAGTCGCTCACCAGATTCCTTTTCTTAAATGTGGTTTTGTGTACAGTGCCCGGCGTTCACCAGATGCTGCCTTCATCTAAGGGGCACTACCTGGCGCTATCCCTTCTTAAATAACCCCCTTGCATTGTTTATATTGTACACATAGCTTTTTTATGAATTTTCAGTTTGTTAGATACATCTGGTCAGTGTTCATTTTTTTGTGCTTTATCACATTCACCTAATATTTCCTGTGCTTGCATGATTTAGTCATGTGGCCATGTTATCTTATTTAAGACAAGGGTCCCTAACGTTTTACAATTTTCAATAGGGTCACATTAAACACAAGGACCTCGATTCATCAAGAGTTGTAAAAAACTCTCACTGTAGTAAAAAATTCATTTCATGAGAAAAAAGCCTGAGACTGTCACTGTTGATGAATCGCCAGCTAGGAAGACAATGAAAATCAATGGCACTTTTTACTCCTGAGAAAAGTAGTGAACTTTTTACTCCTTTTTACACTGTAGTAAAAAGTGCCATTGTCTTCATATCTGATGATTAATCAACATTAAAATTCTCGGGCTTTTTTCTCATGAAATGAATTTTCTACTACCATGAGGTTTTTTCTCTTGATGAATCAAGGCCTTAGGCTGTATTCACACCAGTGCAATGCATTTGCGCTAGCGTTTTGGTATGGAAATCGCTAGTGCAAATGTGATTGCGATTTGGGAGCGATAGAACAATAGAATGCTGCATGCCAGACTTTTGCAGGGAGATTTTGATTGCTCCACAATCGCAACACAGAAATGTGATAGCACCCATAGTTTACTATGAGTAGTAATGCAAGCAGATTAGGGTCACCCAAAAAAATGCGCTTGTGTAATAGAAGCCTTAAAGGCACCTTCCAGACAACATAAATAAATAATCCGGGCAATAATAAAAAATACATAATCACTTATAGTACTGTGTAGCTGATCAGCACTATTCTGAGGGTTTTAAACTTACCCCTTCTGGAGATCCAGACTGCACCATCCAACTCTGGATCACGGCCTGTGGTCGTGTTTCTGCCTCCTCACTTCCTCATGGTATCAGTCACAATGACTGGCAACACCCACTCCCTTCATTTCCAGCCCTCAGCACTCCCCCTCTATTGTAGTTAATAAAGCAGGTGCGGGGAGTCGTCATGGCTGACGCAATGGGAGCAATGTTCGGCTCCGGGCTGCCAGGATTACAGGGACGAGATTGTCAATGCTGGCAAGTTTCAAACTACCAGCATCAAGCAATTCAGTTGTGTGGGATTATTGGTGAATATATGTTGTTTATTAAAAACTGGATTAGCACAGAGCTCCCTTCCCTAAGATCATTCGATCCCACGGTGTATGCACTTCAGTCAAAGTCCACCTGAGTGCCCACCACCAAGTTTCCAAGCCTCTTACCCGACAACAGTGGTGTTAATTTCATTGACAGTTAATTTCGAGGCTCGTTAAAGTTGCTACGGGCAATGAAACGCGTCGGCAGGCGATTCACCTATAGAGTTACATGTATTTTTACGGATCTGGCCAGGTCTGATGGTTCTGGAGTGGGTGAGAGCCACCTAACGTTTCTTAAAGCTGTATATGAGTATTTTTAATCTGAGTGCGTTTTTATTGGAATAAACTGTCTGTTTTGTGCAATATTACGCTAGATGTGTTTTTTAATTTCTCTTTTGGGCCAAATTCTGTGATCATTTGTATGTCCTATTTTGGAGATAATATTGTGAAGTGATCCCCTGACCCCGCTGAAGCTTGCTGGCTTGGGATTAATTATATGTGGAGTTATTCCGGGAGGATTCGGAATTAATAATAACAACTCTATTAACACCACTGTTGTCCAGTAAGAGGCTTGGAAACTTGGTGGTGGGCACTCAGGTGGACTTTGACTGAAGTGCATGCACCGTGGGATCGAATGATCTTAGGGAAGGGAGCTCTCTGCCAATCCAGTTTTTATGCCTATTGACTCTCTGCAGATTGAAGAGTTTGATGTACGTTGAGCACCCTCATTATAAGAACGATTTTAGAATTCTAGTTTAATTCAGCACGGTGTTATTTCATATATATTCATATGTTGTTTATTGTTTTTACCCGGACATAGACTTTTAAAAATAGAAGCCAACTGGGAACTGTTCCAATTAACAATGCAGCAAAGGCTTCAGATGCCACAGCTCAAAATGCATGCAGATCCCCAGCCCTAAAGAGGTTAAAAGATTTAGGGCCTGGTTAATGAAGCCCTTCTGCCAGACAGTGCCGTATCGGTGCAAATTAGAGTGGTGCAAAATATAATTAATATTTTTTTTCACACTTGCCCATGTTGCTGCACTGCGAAAAATAAATTTACTAAAACATTAGAGGTGCAGCGACATGCTGGAAAAATTCGAAATAATATTTTGTGCTTCTCTAATTATCACTGAAATGGCATTGTCTGGCAGAAGTGCTTAATAAATCAGGCTCTAAATAGTAACACAGACACCATGTAAAGGGGTTGTGAAACTCGGAGTGTTTCTGGAACCCACTGGGACAGATAAGCCTGTAGGCTTCTCTTCCTGCCCGACTCTGCATTAACCCCAGTTCTGGCAATGCCAAAATGGGGACAACATATACTTCCCAGCTACAATAGTGAATTATGTGAAAATAAGTAGAGAGGGACACCACACATTAGCTACAATATAAAGGAATCCTCCTATGGTACTCTCAATGCTTTGTGAAGGTTGTTGTTTAAAGTTAAAGCTTTATCTGTGGGTGACGTACACATTGCACATACGTACACATTGTTCTGTGTTTGAGGTCTCAGCTTCACTGTACGGAGCTTACTGGCTAATGATATAAACCTGGTTGTAGGTTTATATAACTGGTGAAGTATATTCCCAAGGGCCAAGGGTTACTTCTCACAAAAGGTCAGTGAGCATGGTGAGAATGTTTCCTAATTAAAACTCAGTGATGACTTGTCTTGTATAAATGTAAATGATGCATTTAGTGTCATAATTGCTTAATTAAACTACTTATCTTTTTAATCATTATTAAATATATATCACTTAATTATGAAATAAAACTATGTATAGTTAAGGTGTTAATGGTGTACCTCTCGCCTTCCTTGATTTAGCAATATAGTGCTGTGTGCTCACTGCTATAAGTGGAGGAAAGACTCTTACGTGTATTTGGTCAGCAGACAGGCCACCTCTCTTCCTAAAAGGTGTTCTATTGCAAAAATACCTAATATTAAAAATCCATATAAACATGCTGGATAATGAAGGGTCACTTATACATCACAACATGAAAAAAAATGTGCCAAGCTTGTGGGTTTCCTCCCCTAGTAGAAATAAAATGAAGGGGTGACCTACTATTCCCCTTTTACAGAGATGATCTTCTCCAAGGAGCCAGCCTGTGGGAAGCAATATCCCTAATCACACTAATATCTGCCCAAAGCATTGAATGACAGGAAAAGTCTACACACATCACAAGGATTGCAATAGCAATAGGCTGCAATTTCAGCAGAGGCTGGTTCAGGGAAAAGGGGAGAGCCAAGCAGATTACGACTATAAAAGCAGAATGGTCCTTTCAAAACCTGTCCCCAGAATCTTTTTTCTTCTATTAAATTATGTATTTATTTTTTTTTATAAATATTCATGATGCACCTATAAGAGTTTAATGGTGTGTAAAGAAAAAGGCTCCCATACCATTGACAGCTATTATTGAACTACAAATCCAAGCATGCTCTAATTATCTCTGCCATGGTTGAGTGTGCTGGGGTTTGTAGTTGGAACATACCCATTTTATAAATCTTATTTCACCCCATACTTCATTTGGCTGTACACTAGGCAACAATCTGTGCAACCACTGAGCAACCTAGGAAAAACAAGCTGAATCTTAACAAACTGAATTGGCTAAATGTATGGAATGCATTGAATAAAAGGATTAAGGATTAAGCAGGATGTCATATCTGCTCAAAAAGTAGTCCCGAGGCCTACACACAGGCTGAAAGCTAAAAGGCTAAATCTAAAGCAGAGATTAGAAAAATGTGCCACCCTAGCAAGGGTGGACTGGGGCCAAGAATGAACCTGGGATTTTACTGGCCCAAAAACCCATGAGCTGCTGAGGCAGTCAATAAGCACATGTCAGCTGATACTATGGCCTTGAAGGGACAGATTATGTGCAGGTGTGGTTATGACAATGAAGCTTTAGTATTGTAAGGGCAGATACTTTGGCAACAGTGGACTGTGTTGTCTTGGCTGGACATAAGGGCTGGGTACAGACGTTGGGAGGGAGACTTAACAGCTGATTTAATACTAGCGCCACGTGTCGCCATGTGAGCGTCTATATAGCAGCGTTTAGAGCGACAGCTAGTGGACGCTACAAGCGGGTGTCAGGCGCTCTAACCTAGCATAGCGGCGGACAAGTGGCGCTGTACTATCCTGCCCAGCATTGATGAATGTGATGTGTGCAGGGCGCTGTAGAAGCGCTCTCCCTGATTCCCTGCAGAACCAATCGCAAACACTAGGTGGTGTTCCAAGGTGAAAGCGCCCAAGAATCTACGCTACATCTAACAACAGGACAACGCTGCAGCAAGTGATAGGTAGCGCCAGTTAAGTGTGTCCAGCACTCAGCGCTGAAGCCTGTATTCTAGAAAAAACTACGCTGGGGCTCTAAAGCTGGGTGCTCTAGCATAGCGCGCTAGACGCTGTGTGATCAAAGTCCGTTTCTCAAGACAATCACACCAGCACCAGAGCGAAAACACATAGAATGACATTGTTTTAACACTTTGACAAAGACACTGCAATGGCAGATCTGCACATACAATTCTGCATATAAAAATAAAAGGGTTTGTTTGCAGGGCAGGAGAGGTCATATGATGATTTGAGTCAAAAATTGTAAAGTTTGCTATAGCAAAACGCTATTTAAACACAAACAAATGAAACACTATTGAAATGTATGGGAGAGAGCGCTACTGAGCGAAGGGTACTACATGGCGTTCCTGAACATAGAGCGCCGGCACTATAAACTGAGCTGCCTCTAGTGATACATGTGACGCTACATGACGCTGGTAGAGGCGCTCACCAGGTTCGCTTTCGTAAAAGTCGTTTTCACATACAGCACCCAGCGTTCACCCAATGCTATGTGACGCTACCTGGCGCTAGTGTTTCTTAAATAACCCCCTTAGGCTGTAGGGAGTGGAGAGGTGTGAAAAGAGATATAATGTGGGTTATTTGTTGGGGGCTATGCAGAGCTCAAATACAGTGTGTCCCACCAGCAACTCTCCCTGTGCATCCTATAGCCTGTCCACTGCTGCATTCTAGTACAGGACTGTAGCCCTACTTACATACAAACACATACAAAGAGAATATACAACCTGACAAAATCCATACCCATACAGTCTTCCCATCAGAAGACTGCAGCTGCAGGTGCGAAGGGATCTCAAGACATTTTATATACACAGTATAGAGCACCATATATAAGCAGCTACTCAGCTTCATAGAGGAGTCTGCAGTTGATGGTATAATATGCTATTTGAACAGATACATTTTAATCAGCCTAGTATTCATTTAGATGTTTGGGGTTATTTTTCATAAATCATAGGTTGCCACATATAGTGATTTACTGCATACCAACTGATATGTATATTTCAGTCTGAAATAAAAAATTATCTTTTGAAAGACAATTATCAAGGATTGCTATTTAATAGGAATGTCTCTACCTTTCCTACAAGTTTATTATTTCTAAAAGACCAGGCATAATAGGACATATAAATAATGTTGAAATCATTTCTCTGCACTCCACTTTTGGGAGTATCTTTTATGTCTGTTGATAATATGTTTATTGATTTTTACCACCAATACATTTTCTTTTTTGCTTTATTTTTCTCTTTATATTGTTCCGATGTACAAGACTGAATAAAAAATGGAATGGGCTGAAGCTGCAAATGATAAACATAATAGCGCTTTTAAAGTTCATCAAAACTTGCAAACTTGTCAGTCAGATATTTCAGGGAACAGTTTACATTTATTACGAGTACAAAAAAAGTAAAGTCCATGTCCAGACACACATTAAAATCCTCCCACCGTATGCTCCATGGGAACAGTGTAAAATGAGCAATTTAAAAGTCTACAATTATATGTAAATAGCACATGTATTCAAATTAAAGCGAATTTCTTTGCTTCGATTTCAGGGTTGGGCAGGGCAGGTAAGAGCGCCTCATGAGGCAGTTTTATGAGTTATAATCATGCTCTGATGAATTCAGAGACAGCTGAAGGACCACTGTGTCTAGGCAGGGTCGCCCACACTGACTACACCAAGGGACAGAGTGGCTGTAAGAATGCTCATGCTGAGCACCAAGGGACAGAGTGGCTGTAAGAATGCTCATGCTGAGCACCAAGGGACAGAGTGGCTGTAAGAATGCTCATGCTGAGCACCAAGGGACAGAGTGGCTGTAAGAATGCTCATGCTGAGCACCAAGGGACAGAGTGGCTGTAATAATGCTCATGCTGAGCACCAAGGGACAGAGTGGCTGTAAGAATGCTCATGCCGAGCACCAAGGGACAGAGTGGCTGTAAGAATGCTCATGCTGAGCACCAATGGACAGAGTGGCTGTAAGAATGCTCATGCTGAGCACCAATGGACAGAGTGGCTGTAAGAATGCTCATGCTGAGCACCAAGGGACAGAGTGGCTGTAAGAATGCTCATGCTGAGCACCAAGGGACAGAGTGGCTGTAAGAATGCTCATGCTGAGCACCAAGGGACAGAGTGGCTGTAATAATGCTCATGCTGAGCACCAAGGGACAGAGTGGCTGTAAGAATGCTGATGCTGAGCACCAATGGACAGAGTGGCTGTAAGAATGCTCATGCTGAGCACCAAGGGACAGAGTGGCTGTAAGAATGCTCATGCTGAGCACCAAGGGACAGAGTGGCTGTAAGAATGCTCATGCTGAGCACCAATGGACAGAGTGGCTGTAAGAATGCTCATGCTGAGCACCAAGGGACAGAGTGGCTGTAAGAATGCTCATGCTGAGCACCAAGGGACAGAGTGGCTGTAAGAATGCTCATGCTGAGCACCAAGGGACAGAGTGGCTGTAAGAATGCTCATGCTGAGCACCAATGGACAGAGTGGCTGTAAGAATGCTCATGCTGAGCACCAAGGGACAGAGTGGCTGTAAGAATGCTCATGCTGAGCACCAAGGGACAGAGTGGCTGTAAGAATGCTCATGCTGAGCACCAAGGGACAGAGTGGCTGTAAGAATGCTCATGCTGAGCACCAAGGGACAGAGTGGCTGTAAGAATGCTCATGCTGAGCACCAAGGGACAGAGTGGCTGTAAGAATGTTCATGCTGAACCCAAAGGGACAGAGTGGCTGTAAGAATGCTCATGCTGAGCACCAAGGGACAGATTGGCTGTAAGAATGCTCATGCTGAGCACCAAGGGACAGAGTGGCTGTAAGAATGCTCATGCCGAGCAACAAGGGACAGAGTGGCTGTAAGAATGTTCATGCTGAACCCAAAGGGACAGAGTGGCTGTAAGAATGTTCATGCTGAACCCAAAGGGACAGAGTGGCTGTAAGAATGCTCATGCTGAGCACCAAGGGACAGGGTGGCTGTAAGAATGGCCACTGTTTTGTGTGGTCCTGGACGAATGTAACTGAAAGAAGGGGCAAACTTCTGGGCCCTGCTTTGGCTTCTACCAAGCACTACAGGAAATAGAGGAGAGGCACATGGGATAGGCATCAGGTAAATTGCTTGCTGCTGTATTATTGCCATTGGGCAATATTCCAAGGCACATTGGTTTTAGACCCAATATGGTCAAAGACATGTCATTCACCAGGCATTTAAGTGTTTATGTTAGTGTGGGCACTGTAAAGACCAAAAGGGGCTTATATACTAAGTACATGAATAGACATCAATACCACCAATTAACTGAAGGTCATACATACTATACATGGACTTTTGTAATAAGAAAAAGCAAATCCTGTATGTGCAGCCACTTTAAATCTACAATGCAAGCTGATTATACTGTGGCATGGCCCAATATCCATCTCAATGCCAAATGCATACAATGCAATAATGGATCTAGGACAGGCAAACTGGGAAAAGGTGATATAATTCCACGTTACTGTAACTCTGGATTTCCAGCTTTAGAATTTATGTAAATTGTAAACTTTACTTCTTTCAATGAGACAGCTGGGAAATGTCAGTCTATAACATGGACAGTAATTATTTCTGGTCCTTTATTTTACTTTAAAATCTGGGAAATCCTATATTAATGTAGTGGTCTGGCTTTTAGCAATGGTAGCTACGGATGAGCGAATCGATCCGGACGAACCCAAATTCATTCCGAATTTCAGGAAATATTCGATTCTGAACGAATCCGAATTTCCCCGCGATTCGATCGATCAAAGTTTTCCTTTAAACTTAATTTACTTCAATTACAGGCATTGTAAAATGGTGGATGGACATGTCTGGACATATCCCCTGGGGCAAGCTTTCATGGGAAGGTCACATGCAGCCTATCAGCAGCCAGGAAGCCCGGTGACATCACCGTGGTATATAAAGCGGCGGCCATCTTGCTTGTGCGCATTTCAGACTTGCATTCGTGAGACAGCGGTGGTTGCTGCAGACAGGGACAGACAGGTAGGGAGAGTTACAGATAGGTAGGGAGATTTACAGATAGGTAGGGAGATTTAGAGAGGCAGACAGAGCCAGGGAAAGATAGTGGAAAACCGGAACAATCCAGGGACAGCATAAAAGTGACAGTGACAGGGTGATTTGCCTGATCAGTTTTCAATTCAATTTGATCTCTTTGTGCTGTAAACCATAATCTGCCTTGCCACTGTGCATGCCATCTATGCAGTGCCTTATGTAACCCTATCTGTTATACTAAATAAGCGTTGTTCAGCATCAGCTTTATTAAGCTATTGCATTTTGCATAGGTTTTTGTCCTGCTGTCAATACACCAGGCCGCAGGGTATCCCAAACCACCACGTGGCACCCTATCTGTTATACTAAATAAGCGTCTACAGCCTCAGCTTTATTAAGTTATTGCATTTTGAATTGGTTTTGGTCTGCTTTAAATACACCAGGCCGCAGGGTATCCCAAACCTGCAAGTTGCACCCTATCTGTTATACTAAATTAGCATTGTTCAGCATCAGCTTTATTAAGCTATTGCATTTTGCATTGGTTTTTGTCCTGCTGTCAATACACCAGGCCACAGGGTATCCCAAACCACCACATGGCACCCTATCTGTTATACTAAATAAGCGTCTACAGCCTCAGCTTTATTGAGCTATTGCATTTTGCATAGGTTTTTGTCCTGCTGTCAATACACCAGGCCGCAGGGTATTCCAAACCATCGCGTGGCACCCTATATGGTTATACTAAATAAGCGTTTACAGCCTCAGCTTTATTAAGTTATTGCATTTTGAATTGGTTTGGGTCTGCTGTCAATACACCAGGCCGCGGGGTATCCCAAACCACCACGTGGCACCCTATCTGTTATACTAAATAAGCGCCTACAGCCTCAGCTTTATTAAGTTATTGCATTTTGAATTGCTTTTGGTCTGCTTTAAATACACCACACCGCAGGGTATTCCAAACCTGCACGTTGCACCCTATCTGTTATACTAAATAAGCGTTGTTTAGCATTAGCTTTTTCAAGCTATTGCATTTTGCATTGGTTTTTGTCCTGCTGCCAAAACACTAGGCTGCAGGGCATCCCAAAACTGCACGTAGCACCCTATCTGTTATACTAAATACCCTTGTTCATCCTCAGCTTAATCAAGCTATTGCATTTTGAATTGGTTTTTGTCCTGCTGCCAAAACACCAGGCCGCAGGGTATCCCAAACCTGCACATTTGACCCTATCTATTACACTAAAGCAGCTTTAAAAGGCTATTTCTCATAAATATATCGCAGTTTGAATTGTTTTTGTGTGTGCTGTAAAAACACCAGGCCGCAGGGTATCCCAAACCTGCACATTTGACCCTATCTGTTACACTAAAGCAGCTTTTAAAGGCTATTTTTCATAAATATATTGCAGTTTGAATTGTTTTTGTGTGTGCTGTAAAAAAAAAACAGTCCTCAGGTTATCCCAAACCTGCACATTTGACCCTATCTGTTACACTAAAGCAGCTTTTAAAGGCTATTTCTCATATATATATCGCAGTTTGAATTGTTTCTGTGTCTGCTGTAAAAACCCCAGCCCACATGGGCATCCCAAACACTAGCATAAATATCTCAAGACTACCTGTCTAATAACTGCTTGCATTTTATAATTAACATCACTTTTCCACAATCAAGGGAGGCCTCCTTTGTATGTGAGGAGAGGGCATCCCAAACACTAGCAGTAATATTTCAAGACTACCTGTCTAATAACTGCTTGCATTTTATAATTAACGTCACTTTTCCACAATTAAGGGAGGCCTCCTCTGTATGTGAGGAGGGGGCATCCCAAACACTAGCAGTAATATTTCAAGAGTACCTGTCTATTAACTGGTTGCATTTTGTAAAGAAAGTCACTTTGTCAAATTGCCAGCAGCCATTGCCTTTAACCGGGGGGGGGGGGGGCATTCCAAATATGCTAGCATGCGTCTTTTAAGAGTGCTCACATTGGAGTTGGCAGCAGCAGCATAGGGAGCCTATATATTGCCTGAAAGACACACCCAGGAGTTGGCAGCAGCATAGAGAGCCCATATATTGTCTGAAAGACACACCCAGGAGTTGGCAGCAGCATAGGGAGCCCATATATTGCCTGAAAGACACACCCTGGAGTTGGCAGCAGCATAAGGAGCTACCATGCATCAGCTACTACCATGGATCAGCCATTGTTGGCTGGAAATCCTGGTTGAACCATGCCTGATTCATCTTCACAAAGGTGAGTCTCTCCCCATTATTCGTGGACAGACAAGTTCTCCTTGGCATGACTATGGCCCCCGCCGCACTAAACACCCGCTCAGATGGCATGCTACTGGCCGGGCAGGACAGCTTTTCCAGGGCAAACTCTGCTAGTTGCGACCACAAGTCAAGTTTGGCTGCCCAGAAGTCCAGCGGATCCTCAAGCTGTGTTGGCATGGTCATGTCAAGGTATGACACGACCTGCTGGTTCAGGTCCTGCTCCAGGTCTTCATGCTGCTCATGAGTAGACTCACTATGCGGGTGTAGAAAGCTACTCATTAGCGACTGAAGACTGAGGCTGCTGCTGATGGAGCTGCTGCTGCTTCTCCTTCCACCCCCCAGCAGCCATGGCAGTGGATGGTGATCACAGAGGTCCCCCCGAGTCAGACCTGCGAGAGTATGGACCATGGCGCAGATAGGCATCGGCCAACTGACTACGTAGAATGTCTTTGTAGTAGGTCGGTTTGTCCTCCCTCTCGGCGGGTTTAAAAAATGCCCCCATTTTGTGCCGGTTCAGTTCCGACACGGCTTGATCGACCATTCCTGTCTGCTGCTTGTACTGACCTCTGCTTTGTCTGACCACGAAGCTGCCTGCCCCTCTGGATACCCCGCGATCTCTGCCCTCCTGGTTTGACCCTTTGGCTACTCCTGACTACGCACTTGTCTCATCCCTGTACTCTGACGCACCCTCCGGATTGACTACCTGTGAACGAGCTCGGCTATGGGATACCCTTGTGGTTCATCAGCCTTCACTGTAAACAGCCATCCTTTGCGCCTATTAAGACCTGGGGGCAACCGTGTCCGGTGAGGCGTACCTAGCGTCCCGGCAAACGGGGGCTTGACTATAGTTAGAAGCGGCAGTGGAGATTGGGGGTTGCCTGCTTACAGAAGGCTGGTGTCCCGCTGGGCATCACAGTATGGACCATGGCGCAGATAGGCATCGCCCAACTGACTACGTAGGATGTCTCTGTAGTAGGTCAGTTTGTCCTCCCTCTCAGTGGGTGTAAAAAATGCCCACATTTTGTGCCGGAAGCGAGGGTCCAATAAGGTGGAGAGCCAGAAGTCATCCCGCTGACAAATGGAGACAATTCTGCGGTCACTACGCAAGCACGTGAGCATGCATCGTGCCATTTGTGCAAGTGACTCGGAGGGACTACCTGTCTCCATCTCCACTGCAAACTGCCACGGTGTGTCTGGGTCCTCTGTCTCACCTTCCTCACAACCCTCTAGCTCCTGTGGCTGCTCCTGCTCCTCCTCTCCTGTCAGATGACTAGATAAAATGGCCATTTTGTCAAACCTGTGCCCCTCCTCCTCCACTTCAGCCCCCACAGGCTTCATGTGGCTGTGAAATGTATGTGCCATGTCTCCAGTGCCCTGACCAGCCATGGTTTCCAACATGTGTTGTAGTACATGAAGCAGTGGAATCACATCATTCATCTCATAGTCCTGGCGACTGACTAATAAAGTAGCTTCCCCAAAGGGCCTGAGCAAACGGCAGGTGTCACGTATGAGCTGCCACTGGTTTGCATTGAAGTTACACAGGGGAGTCCCCCTATCTGTTTGGATCATCAAGAAATCCGTGATGGCTTTTCTCTGTTCCTATAGTCGATCCTGCATATGGAGGGTGGAATTCCAACGGGTGGAAACATCGCAAATCAGACTATGTTTGGGGATACCGTTCTGACACTGAAGCTCAAGAAGGGTGTGCTTGTTGACGGTGTAGGAGTGGCTGAAGTGCATGCACAGTTTCCTTCCCGTTGTTAGGATGTCTTGCAGATGGGGGGAAGACTTCAGAAAACGGTTGACAACTACATTGAACACGTGTGCCATGGCAGGACGCATGGCTCAGGCTTCCTTGTCGCAGCGCAGACAAGATGTTCTTCCCAGTGTCGGTCACCATGGGTCCCATTTGCAGTTTTCGTGGAGTAAGCCATGATTTAATTTATTGAGTTCTCATTTTTAGCAGTTCCTCCCATGTGTGGCTCTGTGGCTCAATGCAAACCATGTGAAGAACAGCGTGAAACCGCCGTGTCCTGCACACATGGTAGGCTGGAAAGGCACTGGGAAAATTAAAAAAAAAAACATTGGTACAAAAATTCACAAAATATTAAAAAAAGACAATGGAAAAAAATTATAATATATATATATATATATATATATATATATATATATTTTTTTAAAACTGTCATTATGTTAGATGTTATTGTTGCTATGTTATATGTTATTATATGTTATTATTATAAATATGTTCAAATAAGATAAATGTTATCTATTAATATGTAATTGACAATTTGCCACTTTTTTCTGTGACACTATTGCTAAGTGCAAGTGCACTGTCACAGGCACAAAGGCCTAGGAGCGTGGAGGCCACAGCAGAGGGACCTGTTCAAGTTGCTGTTGTGGTTGTGCAGGAACCACAATCACCCAGTGGGCCTTAAAGGATATGTGTTGCCCCTGACCATAGTTACAGCTCCAGACGTAGGCACTGCTTTGCACTTTGGTACACACTGACAGGCTAAAGGACTGGCCCACCTTCTGTTCAACAAAATTGTACAGGGCTGGTACTGCCTTCTTCGCAAAGAAATGACAGCATGGGACTCTCCACCTCTGCTCGGTACAAGCCATCAGTTCTCTGAAAGGTCCACCAACTCAAAAGGGAGGGACTGCAGCACCTGCAACTTATACAGGAGCACATTTAGCTTCTGCACGTTGGATGAGTGGGCACATACTGTTGTCTCTTGGACGAGGAGGAGGGGCATCTGGAGCGACAGAGGATGGGTATGACACACAGGAGGTGGTGGAGCCTTAGCTGACTGGAACAGAGAGCGGCGTGCCACTGGGTAATGCAGCAGGCTGGACCATCACTTTGGAGCCAACTCTCCCAGGCCGCTTGATGGTGATGCTGCAAATGTTGATGCAGGGCTGTGGGTCCAACATTGGGACCCTGGCCACACTTCACCTTCTGCCTACACATCTTTCATATAGCCATGTTAACCTCCTGCGGATGCTTGATGAAAAACTGTCACATGGCCTTGTAGCTGATTTTTCCTACCAACAGTCTACACTAATTCACTGCTGCTGCCGCCAACTCCAGGGACCCTCTTCCACTACCTCCTGGGAAGATAGCCTGCCGCGCAAGTGGTCTACCCCGAGCAAATTTGCCTCCATACTCCCCTTCTGCCACCATGCTGGCCGCTAAATCTGTCACTCTCCATCACTCCAAGCCTTTAAAAGTGCCCTCAAAATTCACTGATGTCCTCCTCAGGTTCCTCAACAGTGTCTGCTTAAGAAGCCAAAACGCTTGCAACGCCACCTTCCATGCCACTCTCCTCATCCCTACTTGCCCGCCTAGTGGAAGAAGCGTCGAGTGTCTCCTGCACTTCTTGGCTGGGCAGTAGCTATTGATTTTTCTGATTATCAGATCGTCCTCACTGAATAGTGGAGCTGAACCCTAAGCATAAGACATAACCGACAGTTGACTGGGGGTGTCAGATGTCACTTGTGATGCAGTGGATGATCGTGTTAACCAATGGATGATGGCAGATCGGTTGCTGGTCAAGACACGACTGCTAGCTGATCCCGGGAGATCAGTCCTCTCACTGAGACTCCTGCTGCCACTCACCCCTAGCCTGCTGCAACCTCTGCTTGATGAATTTAGGCCTCTGTGCCCATCCTGCCACTTCTCTGCCTGACATACTTAGTGCGTATATGAGGGAAGGACAAAACGCTACACTACACTTAAAACAGGATTTGTCGATAAGAGCAGCAGGTGTGTAACTATCTATGGTCTTTCACTAAGTAGTAACTAGGCCCTGAAGACTTTAACACAAACAAAGTGATGAAACTCTTAGATGTGCGTAAGTGATGCTCTGATGAGAGCAATTCAATGTGCTTCAGTATGCTTCAAAAATGTTTTTTTTTCAGAGACTGGCCTGCGTGGAAATGAACTGGGCATGGATCAGCCAAGATTTCCACCCACCAATGCCTGATGCATTAGAGTAGATTGATCATGGGGCCAGACCAACACTAAAGAAATATGGATCGTGCAAAACAGATTTAAGGCGCTGCTCTCCAGTTACAGACATTCCTCCGCATCAGACCACAAGTAATTATTGAGAAATTGCTTTACGTTACTCTTAGTTTTTATTAATATTCTTTGGATAAGATATCTGTGCCGAAAATCTGTATATGTTCTCTTAATGCTGCTGCCAACTCCAGGGTGTGTGTTTCTGGCAATTTTGGGCTCCTGCTGCTGCTGCTTGCAACTCCAGTGTGTCTTTAGGCCAATTTGTGGGCTCCTGCTGCCAACTCCAGTGTGTCTTTCAAGCAATGTTTGGGCTTCTGCTGCTCCTGCTGCCAACTCCAGTGTGTCTTTCAAGCAATCTTGGCCCCTGCTGCTGCCAACTCCAGTGTCTTTTAAGCAATGTTTGGGCTCCTGCTGCTGCTGCTTGCAACTCCAGGGTGTCATTCAGCCAATTTTTGAGCTCCTGCTGCCAACTCCAGTGTGTCTTTCAAGCAATGTTTGGGATCCTGCTGCTCCTGCTGCCAACTCCAGTGTCTCTTTCAAGCAATGTTTGGGCTCCTGCTGCTGCCAACTCCAGTGTGTCTTTTAAGAAATTTTGGCCTCGTGCTGCTGCTTCTAACTCCAGTGTCTCTTTTAGGCAATGTTTGGGCTCCTGCTGCTGCTGCTTGCAACTCCAGGGTGTCATTCAGCCAATTTTTGGGCTCCTGCTGTTCCTGCTGCCAACTCCAGTGTCTCTTTGAGCCAATGTTTGGGCTCCTGCTGCTGCTGCCAACTCCAGTGTGTCTTTCAAGCAATGTTTGGGCTCCTGCTGCCAACTCCAGTGTGTCTTTCAAGCAATGTTTGGGCTCCTGCTGCCAACTCCAGTGTGTCTTTCAAGCAATGTTTGGGCTCCTGCTGCTGCTGCCAACTCCAGTGTGTATTTCAAGCAATGTTTGGGCTCCTGCTGCCAAATCCATTGTGTCTTTCAAGCAATGTTTGGGCTCCTGGTGCTTCTGCTGCCAACTCCAGTGTCTATTTCAAGCAATGTTTGGACTCCTGCCACTGCTGCTTGCAACTCCAGGGTGTGTCTCTCAGTCATGTTTTGGGCTCCTGCTGCTGCTGCCAACTCCAGTGTCTCTTTCAGCCAATGTTTGGGCTCCTGCTGCTGCCAACTCCAGTGTGTCTTTAGGCCAATTTTTGGGCTCCTGCTGCCAACTCCAGTGTCTCTTTCAGCCAATGTTTGGGCTCCTGCTGCTGCTGACAACTACAGTGTCTCTTTCGACCAATTATTGGGCTCCTGCTGCCAACTCCAGTGTGTGTCTTCAGGCCAATTTTGGGCTCCTGCTGCCAACTCCAGGATGTCTTTCAGCCAATATTTGGGCTCCTGCTGCTGCCAGCTCCAGGGCGTGTTTTTCAGGCAATATAGGGGCCCCTCATAGTGATGCCACCTCAACTCTCTGCAATTGTGCCGCTTTGGGATTCTAATAGCGATGCCTCTGATCTGCATGTCATAATTATTTACAGTATTATTTCACTAACCCAGCACGCATTATATGCGTGTTACTGCAAGGCAGAATGGTTTACAACCCTATTGAGGTTCTAGGAAGCTCAGAAATAGCCGTTTTTAATAGCGATTCGTCGCAAATAAATTCGGACCAAAACTAATTTTGTCGGAAAATCAGCCGAATCGAATTTTTCAAACGTTCGCTCATCTCTAATGGTAGCACTAACAGATAATGCTTTTACTAAACAGACTGTCTATGCAAAATGTAAAAAACATGATTCAGCAGCTTACCCTGTCACATCTCACAGCAGTACCTAGTAGCATAAACTTGGCATTGACTTTTGGTACTCCCCTGATTCCACCAGCAGTAGACCACCAATCATATGGCTCAACTGGTGGTCTATAACTCTGCCCCCAGTGTATTGCAGCAATGTAAACTGGTGTCAAAGAATGCTGATATGTACAAGCTACCTCCCCCCTTGGGATGCCCCTGGGGCACGCAACAAAATCAAGGATAGTCAAAATTCCAGGTTTTGTTCCACTTTAAATATTATATTGTGAAAATATTAACATTCACCTCTATTTAAGCTAAAAAAAAGGTATGTTTACATTAGGAGAGCTCTAGTTTTATATACAGATGTTATACTAAAATAAAAATCCTTTAACCCATTTAGTGCCAGCTACATGAGTCTCACATAGCTGCCTTTACCTGTCAATAAAAAAAAAAGTTAAAAAGATACAAATATACCTGAGGCTGCAATCGATCCAGACGGGTCTTCTCTTCACCCAGGGGCCTACACCCCCCCCTCGGGATCTTGCACCAACAGGGGAGAGCCTGAAAAAGCCCCCTCCCCTCCTGTGAGGAGAGAGCCCAGAGCAGGGCCCCGCTTCCATTGCCTCTAGCAATGCCTCTAGCAGATTACGTCATTCAGTGATGTCATCCTGCTCCCAGAGCCAAGAGTCCTCAGATGTGGTAGTGATCAGAGGAGAGAAGGTGGAGGGGCAGGGGACTCTGACACCCCACTCCCACTCACCGATCACTGTGAGCTGAAATTGGATCAGCGAGGGACATTGATTGAAGCGGAATAAAAAAGCAAGGTTACATAAATGGAATTTTTATCTGCTGTAACTTGTGTGTGTTTTTTACAGTTAACCCCTCCATGTGACCCCTATACCAGTTCACAAGGCTTGGGGGGCTGGCAAATCACTTGCGGCAAGTGGGTGACTTGCCATTAACCCCCCGCCCTCCATTACCTGCCTCCCCAAAGCCCTCTACGCCTTGATCTACAAGTCCTGCATAGCTGGTGTCTGGGCTGGTTATGCTGGGATGTCCTGCCACCCAGCTGGTATAAAATGATTCCAGCAGCAGCAAGAGAGCAGAAGTCAGAGTGATCAGCAGGGGACATTGCTCGGGGATAGATCAGAGGTATTAAAAAAAAGTTATAAAATATTTTATCTTTTTGTCGCTTTGTGTTTTTTGTACAGTTAACCCTTTGTGAACTGGTAAGGTATCCATAAGACCCCTATACCAGTTCACAAGGCTTGGGGGACTTGCCATTAAAGTTAAACAAAACCCACCCTGGAGTTTATGACACTCCAGGGCAGGAATACTCCCTCCCCCCAGGGCACCCAGATTCGGGAATCTGTAAACCCCCCAGGTCGCACAGTAAGTTGGGGTGAGCACCTGGGGGGTTTCACACACCAGGACATCCTGCATCGGGATACCTGGGATAGTCAAAATCCTGGGTTTTGGTCTACTTTAACCCACTGTCCCCCATTACCTGCCTCCCCAAAGCCCAGGGGCACAGAAGAGCCTGTGGCCCAAGAAGGTTATGCAGGTTTGTTTACTTTTGGGCTGGGGATTCCCTGAGGCTGGCCTCCGTGCCCTGGTCTACAAGCCCTGCATTGCTGGTGCCCTGGTTGGTTATGTTGGAAAGGAAGGACCCCACATATATTTTTTTAAATGTAACCCTTGCTAGTGCAGTCAGCATTTATATTGCATTTAAAAAATGTAATAAAGAGCTCTTTTCAGTTTGGGGGGGTCTCCTGGGCAGGGATGGGAAGCTACCAACACATATGTGGTACAGTTGTAATGGGGGGAATTCGACTTTCATGTGCAATATAGTTTTCTTGAAATAATTATTTTTTTTTGTTAAGTAAAAACACAACAAAGTTTATATTTTTAAAAATGTGTACCCAAAAATATTAATAAAACACTGAAAACATGACAAACAAGACATTTTATGTTAAAGCTCAAAATAATTTTCCGGGAAATTCCTGCAAAAATCACAGTTAAACATTCCATGGGTATCCCTAGAAAGCTGAAGGTATGTACTTTTCGGAAATCTGCGTGTTATCAGGTGATTGTTAAAAAAAATACACAGATTCCCCGTGCTCCCACGCTGCTAGACTGGGCTCCTGCAGCAGCCAGTCTCCCGCTGACATACACACACACACACAAATATCTTACCAGCTTCCGCCTCCACTTACAATGCCCATCACCGATCCTTGCTCCTCCACTGCCTCAGACACATTTTCCCAGCACCGGTTCTGGCCTGTGGGTGGACATCTCTGGTTGGCGTCACAGGCCTCGCCCACCCATGGGCCGAAACCAGCACTCAGGACATGTGTGCGTGGCGGCAGGCAGCAGCAGATTTGCACAAATGGCAGCGGGCAGTGGAAAAGGACACTTGTTAGATTATTATTATTATTGTTTATTTATATAGCGCCATCAACTTCCGTATGGTATGATTACAGACAGGGTAAAACATATAGTATGGCTGCATGTGCCATTGAAGGTTACAGCCAGGTCATATGCTTGTCTGAAGAAGTGAGTTTTGAGGGCACTTTTAAAGGCTTGGAGTGATGGAGAGTGGCGGGTCGAGCGGGGAAGGGCATTCCAGTGAAGTGGAGAGGCACGGGAGAAGTCTTGAAGGTGGGGGTGCGAGGAAGTAACCAAGGAAGAGGACAGGAGAATGTCAGAGGCAGAGCGGAGGTTATGCTTGGGTTGGTAACACTGGATCAGAGATGAAATGTAGGAAGGGGCCTGGTTAGAGAGAGCTTTGTAGTTTAGCGTTAGAAGTTTGAACTGAACTCTATGGGAGACAGGTAACCAGTGGAGGAATTGACAGAGGGGGGCAGCACTGGAGAAGCTAGAGGACAGGTAGATGAGGCGAGCAGCAGAGTTTAGAATAGATTAGAGGGGAGCTAGTCGGTTTGTTGGCAAACCACAGAGGAGGGTGTTGCAGTAGTCCAGTCGGGATATGACCAGGGTGTGCACTAGCATTTTAGTGGTGACAGGTGAGAGGAAGGGACGGATGCCAGATATATTTTTGAGTTGGAGATGACAGAAGGTGGCTAGGGAGTGAATGTGAGGTGTGAACGAGAGAGAGGAGTCCAGAATGACGCCCAGGCATCGAGCTTGATGAGTTGCAGTTATTGTAAGAGTATTTACAGAAATTGTGGTGTTAGAGAGGGGAGGGGAGATGGTGGGAAGATGACCAGTTCTGTTTTGTCCATGTTCAGTTTAAGGGAGCGAGATGTCATGAAGGAAGAGATGGCTGTTAGACAGTCAGGAAGGCGAGAGAGGAGCGAAGAGAGATTCGGGCCAGAAAGGTAGATCTGAGTGTCGTCTGCATAAAAGTGATATTGGAAGCCTAGTGAGGTTATTAGTTGTCTGAGACCAGAAGTGTATATTGAAAAAAGGGGTCCTAGGACTGAGCCTTGTGGAACCCCAACAGACAGAGGCCGGGGAGAGGAAATGGTGTTTGAGTAAGATACACTAAATGTGCGGTGAGAGAGATAGGAGGAGAGCCAAGAGAGTGCGAGATCTTGGATTCCAAGAGGAGAAAGAATATTGAGAAGCAGAGCATGGTCGACAGTGTCAAAAGCAGATGATAAGTCGAGAAGTATGAGAGCAGAGTAGTTAGATACCTGTATTTGGGATGTCTCACACTGCCTGTATTTGGGATGTCTCACACTGCCTGTATTTGGGATGTCTCACACTGCCTGTATTTGGGATGTCTCACACTGCCTGTATTTGGGATGTCTCACACTGCCTGTATTTGGGATGTCTCACACTGCCTGTATTTGGGATGTCTCACACTGCCTGTATTTGGGATGTCTCACACTGCCTGCATTTGGGATGTCTCACACTGCCTGCATTTGGGATGTCTCACACTGCCTGCATTATGGATGTCTCACACTGTCTGCATTTGGGATGTCTCACACTGTCTGCATTTGAGATGTCTCACACTGTCTGCATTTGGGATGTCTCACACTGTCTGCATTTGGGATGTCTCATACTGCCTGTATTTGGGATGTCTCATACTGCCTGTATTTGGGATGTCTCACACTGCCTGTATTTGGGATGTCTCACACTGCCTGTATTTGGGATGTCTCACACTGCCTGCATTATGGATGTCTCACACTGTCTGCATTTGGGATGTCTCACACTGTCTGCATTTGGGATGTCTCACACTGTCTGCATTTGAGATGTCTCACACTGTCTGCATTTGGGATGTCTCACACTGTCTGCATTTGGGATGTCTCACACTGTCTGCATTTGGGATGTCTCATACTGCCTGTATTTGGGATGTCTCATACTGCCTGTATTTGGGATGTCTCATACTGCCTGTATTTGGGATGTCTCATACTGCCTGTATTTGGGATGTCTCATACTGCCTGTATTTGGGATGTCTCATACTGCCTGTATTTGGGATGTCTCATACTGCCTGTATTTGGGATGTCTCATACTGCCTGTATTTGGGATGCCTCACACTTCTACTCCAGTGCTGGCCTATTACCTCTCCCAGCAGCATTCTGATTTTGGGGTGCCCCGCTGTGTGTGTCGTGTAAACTTACATAGCCGGCGATCCTACAGCAAATGCGTAAGCAAATTTGTAAGCATCCCCGACATGACGTCAGAGCGGCTTACAGAAGCTGAATGGAGCGGAGCATGCCATTTGAGTTTATTCAATTGAATTGAGCACACCAAGTGAGTTTACTCCATGTGAATACTCAAATCAGGGTGGCCCTCAGACAGGGAGGAACAACATCTGGAAGCCTTTAAATGGTCAAGTTTTGTAAGCTTTCTGTGTGTGAAATATACTAAAAGGCTCAGTTTGAAAAAAACAAGTCAAATTTGCATTGCACCTTTTATCATCACTTGTCTGAATAGAGTGGCACTGGCCCGCAGAATCTTCAGGACAAGCTCCTTAAAACCATGCATTTGTTTACATCGCCAGTAAACATCAATCACTTGTTTTGTTGCTGGACAGATGAAATAAATGATATGTAAATTGCAATAATTTTCACCTTGATTGCTCCCGAATTCACATTATCTGAACTGAATAAAAAAAAATAATAAGGTGAGTACTCCTTGCCTTTCACAGCTCTTAGTTGCTAGCTAACCACTGTAAAGAAAACACACAATGGACTGAGCTACCACCGCTGTGCTCACCATAGACTTCCCCACTGAGCGCCGCATGGGCTTCACAAACACATTATTATAGGAAGTGCCAGAAACACACTGGCTTTAGAAGAAAAAAAAATCTATCTAGGTTTGACAGTAAATTGATGATGATTCACTGTTGTTGGATAAAGAGGAAAAACAAGTTTGAAAAGTTATTCCATCACTTATTTTGGCATTTTTTTTTTTAGTAGCGATATATGAGTGAAGCAGGGTGACTACTTACTTACTTGCTTTCCCCTTTGCAAAACATAGGAACACAATAACAATATAAATCCCCCAAAAAAACACATTTTTGTGTACTCACCTTGATATCTATTGTGGGACACAGCTGCTCGTAGCTTAATGCTCAGCTGACCATATGAATACCTGTGTCCCAGAATGGATTGCAATGGATACGCACAACTGCTTTCACACTAATAAAGGTAAATTAAAGGAGCATTGCAGGCAAAGGTTTGAATTAGCCTGCTGTTTGATTGCCCCATTCTGGCTGTCAGGAGCTGCTTCTTGCCAGTAAATCTCTGGGGACCCTGAAAAAAGAGTCAGCAAAAAAATAGAACGTTCTATGGGGTTTATCAGGGAATGTAAAGTGCTGGTGAATGAAAGATGTGGCTCCTGACAGACAGCATGGAGCAAGTAGAAAGCAGGATAATTTAACTCTTTCCTGGACTGTCCCTTAAAATGAGGGTCATTGGGTTTTAAGCTATATTCATGCCATCTGTTGCACTAAGCGCAGGCATTCTGGCCTGATTTATCAAGCACAGACTATATCAAATTAGTAGTGGAGTAGTGCAAAATATAATTTGTAATGTGTTTTTTTGCAGTGCAGCCTGTGAAAAAAATGTTAAATGATATTTTGCTCACCCCACCCAGCACTGGCTCCCGGCTTATGTGCACCCTTCGATGAGACAGCCTCAGTGGGCCCTTTTATGGTGCATCACATCACATGCTACACCATACCAACCCTGAGCTCCACTACCACTGAAGGGTCCTCATTGCTGCCAATAGCCATCTGAACCTTGCTGCTATCTCCACTGCCACTAAAAAGTCCACTCCACCACTGCTGCCAATCATCCGTTAGTAATCACAATCTTCTGTGTGGCTGTTGATTGCCCTGCATTCTGCACCACCTTCTCCATTGTTCCCCCATTCTGAGGCCAGCAGGTCTGCCCATGGAATACCCGGCTCACCGTTGTGGTTGGTGGGGCCCACTGGAGATTTATATTCTAAGTGGGTCCCTTAGGATGCCAGGGCCCTTGGCACTTGCCCAAGTACATCCAGTGCTAAAGCTAGCCGTGACCTCACCTAAAATATTTTTTTGTTTGTTGAGTTGAATAAGCTTTGAAAAGCTTAGGGGGGATTGCTTTTGTTATTTCAAAAGAGAAATTGCTTTTGTACGGCTGCCTAGATCAGTAAACTTTTCAAGTTCAATTTTTTAACAGGTGATTTTAAATCGGTGCACTCTTTTTTTAACATTTGATAGGTATTTTATCTATTTATTTATTTTAGGAATATATTTTAAGCATAAGTTCTCCAGCATTTTAAGCATAAATTTTCCAACATTCTTCGCATACTTTTCTCTCTCCCTCTCTATAATATAAATATATTTAGTGACTAGAATCACCATTTCAACATTTGTCGCTTCTGTTCTGGACTCTAGCTGCATCGTATTGAATTAAAAAGTTTACTGTGTAAGTAATGGGCCCCCCACATCGTACGTCCAGTGCCTGCTCTGGCAGGGACTGTTACCCACTCATCACCTGCTTGAGACCTGCTCTCGGGCTTCCGGTCATTAGTGTCATTGACTAATATAAAACGTT
The DNA here is from genome assembly GCA_027917425.1 of Gastrophryne carolinensis. Taxonomy (NCBI): domain Eukaryota; kingdom Metazoa; phylum Chordata; class Amphibia; order Anura; family Microhylidae; genus Gastrophryne; species Gastrophryne carolinensis. The sequence goes on along the minus strand of CM051238.1, from coordinate 269,099,455 downwards.
GATGCTTGAATTTATTGTATAGAGGCTTCATTCATGGAATGTGTATTTCTCGAAACAATGGGGTCGATTCAAAGAAACATTTAACAGCTTTGATTTTGGTGCCGATCATCCTATTTTTCCCGTACGCTCGTGCGCTCGTATGAACTTGCGAGTGATTCTATAAGCCAATACGTTTCTATCCTAAAATGTACGTCCGTTCGTATGGCAGTTCGGGAATCAGACCTATGTCAGTTTCCATCCTGAATTTTCCGTTTCATTTCTCAGGTTGCAACATTGGTTTTGCCCTTTTTCCTTTTTTGTCTGGACGTAAATCCTTCTGATCTTGCGGCTGCGCACTACAAACTTACCTCATTAAAGTGCATTCTAAATATTTGGTCTTTTATTTTTCTTTATTTCATTCATTTTGTAGTAACCAACCATTAATGAATGCATTTGCATAAGTAAATCTTACTTTGTTTAATTTTTAGTTAACTTGCATTTTTTACTTGTGGATTTAATTTTAATATTTTGGCTTCAAATGGTACAACTTAAAATTTTTGGTGTGGTTACCCACACCCTCTACATACAGATTGCTCTCAAATATAAAAAAACACCCAGCAACTTCTGCATGTTATGAGTCTAGAAACAGCCAAGATGGCGGCTCAGGTATTATCGGGCAGCCTGCAAACAGAAAGGGCCTTGTGACTGTGTTGCTCTGCATTCTTTGATTTCTGACCTTTCCGTGCCCCCAGCTCTGCTGTGTCTGTGCAAAATACAGCAGTAACCCACATCCTGCACTTTATCCCGCTCTCCTCTCCTCAGTAAGTGTGATGCATCTGACCAAAGATGAGCTAAAATAATTAAACAAAGCAAAGGTAAACAACTACACCAATAAATTCACATTAAAAATATTATTCTAGTACATCAATTTAAAAATAAATAACAAAGGACATAAGTTTCTTTAATTAACGCAAATATATGGATGTATTGCAAAATAAAGGTTTACATGCAAAGGACTAATTAAGGTCCACATTAAAATGCTTTTATAAGGCATACATGAATCAGGTATGCATTGCCATACAATTTATGGCCTCGGCCATGCTGATACATGCAGTTCATTGGAGCTCAAGACGCGCAGACTCCTCCACATAGCCAAAAAACCTGTTCAAGAACAGCAATCCGGCTGCTAAAAGGTGTCGGCTGTGGCTTTCTTTTAAAACGTATTTAGAGGTTGGAAAACTGTTCTCTGAATCACACGTAAACACATCCGATTATCCAAAGTTTTAGGTTTTGATCCTAAGTTTTAGGTTTTGATCCTAAGTTTTAGGTTTTGATCCTAAGTTTTAGGATTTGATCCTAAAATTTAGGAACGAACTTCCGATGATCGTAAGAGCATATACGAAATCGTACGTAGGCTCGTGCGAGACGGAAATGGCCAGAAAAACAGGAAAAAATGACAAACACCCACCCAAACTTAGGATTCTAGATTCCGAAATCAATTAACTTTTGCTCTTTGAATCGAGGGGAATGTCGTCCCCCTGCCCCCTCCTCTTCCCCCCTAAGACCCTTCCCTGCTCCTTGTTCCCCCCTTGCAATTTTCCTTGTTGTTGTATTCTAATGTTGTATGTAAAAATCCTTATCAAAATAAAGAATATAAAAAAAAAAAAAGTTTACTGTGTGATCATTGAAAGGACCCTGTCACATTAGGTATGCCACTGTATACTGTATATAAGCATGTCAATCTCAGGTCGCCGAGGAAACTTACAAGCTAATATCTCTTGCATAGGGCAAATAAAAAGACTCCATGTACTGTAGATAGTGCACTTTTTGTGAATTGAAACAAGCCTTGCTTTCTCAAAGAGAACTGCTAGCCCAGTATATGCTGTGAAACATACATGTGTTAATGTGTGAAACACAGTCTTAGATTTGAAGCACTTGCAGTTAGGAAATACACTTTCCAAAGGACTGCAAGAGTCAAGACCATATATAAATGATGTTCTGTAATATTAGAGAAAATGTCAGAAGCATGACAGAATCAGATCATCCATGTGGAAACACATGAAACAGATGAGTGACCTGGGGTCTTGCAGAACACGCTAAATCCATAGATGAATGCAAAGCATTACATCTGTCACACCCCAACTCGATCTGGTTCTCAGTAAACACTGAGATGCCATCTTGTACCCTGAGACAGAATGAAAACAACATGTTAAAACGATCATTTTGTATGATAAAACTAACAAAATTGCAAAGCAACCATACTTTATTATTAAACTTGCACTAAGTGAATCCAGGTAGTAAGTTTCTCAGTGGGTAACAAATGCTAGATAACCCAGGGAAAGAGATGCAGTAGTCAAATGTATTACAAGCTGACACAGTGGAAGCAGGTCAGACAGTACGTCACCTTTGCTATTGCGCAAATAAGTTCATAACCTACTTCCACTTCATCTTGCCAGCGAGGGTTGTTTACTAGACCCGCAGCTCTCCAGAGCCCAAAATACCAGCAGCGAGTTTAGCAAGCGTTAGCCAGAACACAATAATCAGTAGTAAATATAGCTTATGAACATCAGCCAAGGTGCAAACATTAGTAATAAATATGTTTTGTCAATGCTATTTTTTTATTCTGGTTTTGTGCCTGTGCTTTGGCAGAAAATAACACTAATGTATTTCATTTGTTAGTCTGTAACAATTTTTGGTGTCATCTGGCTGGTAGCAGCTCGCTTAAAGAGCTATGAGACGTGACAGTCTGAAAGCTAAAATTTATTTTTTGATAGTGAATAGCAGCATATAAAATTAACTATCCTCAGGGCCACTGCATATTCCAACCAGGGCATCCTAAATTGGGATACCCATCTGTATGATTCTTCTTAGAAGTTCATTTTCTACGCTCCAGTGCCAGCATGTGTCCCACCTAACCACTGCACTCCTTTTAGTTACTTCAGGCACTTATGGCTTTTGCAGTTTTGCAGTTTAGCAAGTATCAGCCTGGACTGGTTTGGCCTATCCAACAAACCAGGGGCATAACTTGAGGGGGTGCGACCGCACTGGTACCCGGAAGGTCAGAGGGTCCCATCATTGTTGCTCCTCTGCCTTATTTATTATATCTGTGCATGCTTGGTATCATTTAGCGAAAGGAAGCAACATTCATCACACCTATTCAGTCATTAGTTGTCTAGATACGTCTAATTGACAAACATATATATATGTATATATCGTTTCATGCAATATTCACATCATTATGATAAGTACTTGTTTAATTTTGATATAATAATAAACCTTAACCATAATGTAGACTCCCAGCCTATTAACACTTTATATCTGTTTGTGCCTGTGTGCCTTGATGTGGAACACAGGGCCTTTGGGAGGTATATGTTATTTTGGCCAGGTGATCTGACCAGTGTATATAATAACAAGAGTCTGCCACTTTATTTATCCTGACCCTCAGCTCAGAGGACTAGTGACCCCACAGTTGGGAGCAGACTGAGGAACACAGCAATTTATTTTGTACCTCACTAATAGAGCAGGGAGATGGAGAGATCAAGGGTGATATAAATGTAATGGCTATGATAGTTGGTTAGAGAAAGCAGAGAGCCAGAGGGTTGGAGGTAGACAAAGGAGGCCCATCAGGGATGACAAAGAGAATGATGAGTGCATGGCCTTGTGTTACGTAGGTGTGGCTAAAGAGGTAAAGGACTGAAAGGAAGGAACTGGACACAGCATTCATAATTGTATAGGCACAGCTATTAATTCTGGGCAATCTAACGTTGTCAGATGAATTAATAGTTTATGTTTAGAGGTTAACTCAAGCAAGCTGTAAAGGGAAATTATTCAGGCTATAGGAAACCAGGGAAGAGACAAGGTAATCATCTGTAGGACTGCAGGGGGTGCCACACAGAAATTAATGACAGAGGTGTTGATTGTTTCAGTCAAAAATAAACATCCATATACAACACTTAGCAGGTAAAAGTGGAAGCTGCATATGTTTATGGTTTGAAAACTATGATGGCTATGATAAGAAGGAGAGACAGAAACTAGGACGAGAATTTGGGGAAATCTGAGGAGGGGTAAAGACTATCCAAATAAAGACTACATGTAAAATATGATAGGTGTAATGCCCCAACCAGTCAACAGTCTTTGTAAAGTTATCTCTCAAGTGAAACTGCAGAGTTCACCTATAGTGGGGCCCAGCCTCTGAAGGTGCTATATGCTTGGCTGCCCCCCAGGATTTGGGTGCACATCCAATAACAGCTGAGGCTGCAAAGGCCTATTAAAATCGTGATCAAGCAAAGCAGGGACAGTCCAGAGACAGACCATGTAATACACAGATGATCAGTTCATCAGCGTTAAACAAAAGACTGGTCAGTAGGCAAGCAAGGGTCATGCAGGGAAAGTCAGTCCTCCAGGCGTCACAGCGAAGGGTTATTGAAATCAATAGTCATGCAAATCGTCGGTCCAGGCAGAAGCCAGGCAAGCTAAGGTCAGTAGCAAAATAGCAGAGAACGCTCAAGGTCCATTTCAGCCCAGCTTTGGCTAACAGGCCAGTAAATCGGAGGGAGATTACCTCCAACACCCATTACTCCGACATTAGCCCAGCCTACCTTAGAAGCAGCACTGCCTTGGTGCATTACAAGGCCCGACTGCACATCTAAAGGGATGCCAGGGATGCACATGGATTAACTAGGTATCTGATGCTCAGCAAGAGAGCACAGAGCATCAAGACAAACATGACAGTCATGCAAGTATTCAATCCTTACAGTAAGGAAGAGGAAAACTACTGTAGAAGACATAGTAAATCCCTGCATGGTCCTGATTTGTAGCACAACTCTGTAACCTGCTCCAACCATCCACAGTTTAAGAGACTGCGGCCCTGTTAGAAAAGTTATAGTTGTTTTATTAATGTAATGCCTGAACTGGGTGTAACACATGGGGGAAGAAATGGTGGGTGATGTGTTGCATATAGCTATATGTTAGGTCCCTCCAACAGGCTAATAGAGCAGAATGAGAGGAGCAAGGGGGCTCTTGGACCTAGATTGATCAAGAGTTGATATGAGTATGTAAATAAGTCTAGTGATGAACATAAGCATTCCTGTATGCACAGAATATTACTATATATATATATATATATATATATATATATATATATACAGCATGTCCGAATATAGGATACAATATAAAATTGAATGACAAAAAAAGGCCTTCAGACTAAAACATAATAGATGGCTGTGCTTTCAGACACACTTGAGAGGAGCTGGGTAGCCAATGTCATATAGTTTACGAATGTAAGCATAAGCAAGCACACTGTAGCAGTAGATCATCTTTATGGCAATATATATTTAAATAATATCACTCTGCTTACTGGCCTGGAACCACAGAAAGCAGACGCCTGGATTAATAGATCATAGTCAGAGAAAGGAAGCGATATCATGGGCCAGCAGAATTAGGTAGCCACGCATATGTCAAAAAGAGAAATTAGTGTGGAAGAGCAGAGGAAAATAGGTGGCAGACAGAGATGATATTATATAATACTATCCAGCCTGGTGACTACTTGATCTTATATTGATACCTAAAAATATTCATGTTGCCTTCCTCTCTTTCTTTTTTCCAGAAGTAGATTTGTTTTACTTGAAGTAAGGGAGGATTAGAACCAATTTAAAGAAAATTTCTGGAATAATAAAATAAAAATATACCCAGCTTGTTGCCACCTGCAGTAGCTTCTTCATGGTCCAACACTGTAAAACTTACCTGATTTGGGGAATGGATCCTGCAGAATGAACACACACAGATTGTACTATCATAGTGCATACAACAGGCCGCTAACAGGTGGGGCAAGCCATAGATGCGTCTGAGTACTTGTACCACGTGACTGGTGCTGTTGAGCACTATTCAAAAACCTCACACATATACATATATCTATTTACCTATTTAATAGGGTAGATATTTTATTTTAGAATTTACAAGATAACAGCAGCCTATGGAAAAGCTAAGCACATTAAAATGAACCTCTCCGAATCTGTTTGGATTTCATTACCCTGCTGTTATTTACAAAAACCTAAGCTTTAGAGAAGGAAAATAAGAAAAAATGTATCCTGAACCAAATTCTGTGATCAACTGCACCCCCCCCCCCCAAACCTAATAAAGGGTGGCAGAATCCCTCCAATCCCACAATAACAAGCAGTGTGGCAATATTCCCCCAATCATCCCATAACAGCCAGTGTGCACAATCCTCCTCAATCACCCCATATTAGGCAGTGTGCCGAATCCCCCCAACTACTCCATTACAGGCACTGTGCCAGATCCCCCCAATCACCCTAAAAAAGACAGGGTACAGCATATCCTCAATCACCCCATAACACACAGTGTGCAGAATACCCCCAATTCCCCTATAAAAGGCAGTATACAGAATCCCCCAATCCCCCACTAACAAACAGTGTGGAAGACTTCACCCCCGGATTCCTCTATTACAGTCAGTGTTGCAGAATTCCCTTCAATATCTCTATAACAAACAGCGTGGCAGAATCTCCCCAATCCCTTATAACAGGCACTGTGGCAATATACAATATACACATGCATGGAGCAATAACATTTCTTATCTAAAAAGCCCTCATAAAAAGTCTGAAATGGTATTCAATGCTTGTATGTTGCTAATGATGCACCACCGCCAGCACTGAGCACTCAGGCTACTCACCGGAATTGTTAATCAACTGGCATATAATTTCTCTCAGCAGCTCATTTATGTCTCCAAAAACAGTAGTAAAAGCATCTATAAGGTTGCTGGCAACTCCTCTATTCAGTAAAACTCATACACCCCCACCTCAATTTTCCAGGTGTGTAAACCTAAAACGCAATTCTGTGAGTACTCACCTGTAGAATTGTTTTTCTGGGAATCCATTCCAGACCCTCCTTACACTTGGGATTACCTCCTTGCCGATTGGATGTGACTGCAAGACAAAAAAGGCGCGGCCCCTCCCGGCCCCATAAGTAGCAGCGGCCTCCTAACCTAGATCAGTACTTATAAAAGCAGTAAAACATAAATCAGAGGCAGGCCGGGAGGCCCTATATAGGAGTCCATGTTACTTCACACCAAACTCCGCCAGAATACTCTCAAAACATAAATCTCTTTTCTTTTTTTTTTAATGCCAATGAAAATAATAAGTGGACTAAACACCATCAAAAAAGCATCAAAAGATAGATCATGACCCAAAACGGGTGGGCCGAATGGCCGAATGGATTCCCAGAAAAAACAATTCTACAGGTGAGTACTCACAGAATTGCGTTTTTTCTTCCAATCCATTCCAGACCCTCCTTACACTTGGGATCTCCAAAAGCAGTGCCATCTAATCTTTCAACCAACCACAGCACCAGCTGAGGCCCTAACATCTAACTTGTAGAATTTGGTAAATGTATGAACCGAAGACCAGGTGGCAGCTTTGCAAACCTGTTCCACCGAAGCCTAAAAAGCCCAGGAAGCACCAATGGCCCTAGTTCCCCTTGGCCGAGTAGGCTCTTTCTACTGCCTGTCTAATCCACTTACTGACAGTGGCTTTAGCTGGCGGAAGCCCCTTCCTCGGCCCTTCCGATATAACAAAAAGAAAATCCGTCTTGCGGAAGGAATCTGTAGCTGCAGAAGAGAATAAAACAGAATTACTATCCTACTCACCAGAGTGTAACTTGCCCTCTGATAGCTGCTCGTCTATATACTCTTCCTCCTCCTCAGACCCAAAAGAGGTGAATAAATCTCTTTCCTCAGAAACAGGCTCCGAATGCCCCCTCTTATAGGTGGCTTTCCTAGGAATGACCAAGGATAACTGTCTCTCTAGGTTATCCAATCTGTGCACAACCTCCGCCTGCACCTCACTGCCTTCCCCCTCTCCGGGGGATGTAAGAGATGGTTGAGCCGTCGCGCTCCCTCCAGCAATAGCTGGGCTAGAAACCTGAGCCGCCACTCTATTATGGTCTAAACCAGTTCTTATGGCGTAAGCGGAACATACAGTGCGGAAACTACCCAGGGGATCCTGCTTACATAAGGGGCAGAGCCCGCCCTGCTCAAGTGGGATGCCCGAATCACTATCCCCTGATGCCTCCCTCATTTTTTTAATTTGGCAAAAAAGACCTAAGGCCCTAAGCCTAAACCAATCCCAAAGGGACTGGGAGGAACCACAACCCTTTTTATCCTTCTTCCAAATATCTAAAAAAATAAATCAGGAGAAAAAATCCTATTAGAAAAAAAGTCATTTCCCCCTTTTTATGCATAATTCTTTAATCTCTTGGAAATATGACCAATAAATATTAAACAGTAAACATAATTAAACATTAAATAATAACAATAATCAAGATAATAATAATAATACTAATAATGTCGACGTCCACTCACCCCAGCAGCTCTTCACACAACAGCCTATGCAAAGAAAGTATGTCTATACACTTAATGTATTAAGTTGCTTAAGAATAAAAACAGCTGGCTATTTTAACCTGATCCTGAATATTAAAATACAGGCAGCGGGCTGCAATGGCCGCCTCGACCGCAATGCTGCAGCAGCCCCTAAGAGCCCTTAGACTCAGACCCACTTGGGTCCCCCGGAAAGACCAGTGGCCTGGCCCACAACGGCCACCAATCCCAAAGGGACTGTCGACCGCAGCTGCATGCTGCAGCGGCCGCATCTGCACCAGCAAGAGAGCCCCTAGGCTCAGAAAACCTTGGGTCCCCAGGAAGCCCAGCGGCCTGGCCCGCAATGGCCGCCGCCACATGCTGCAGCGGCCATATGTGCCCAGCAAGAGAGCCCCTAGGCTCATAATAACCGGGGTCCCCCTGGATAGCAACCTGGCCAGCGAAGGCCACCGCCGTTGCCGCCGCAGCCAAAACACTGCAGCAGCCGCACTGCCCCAGCTGGGGCTGCTGTGCATCTACCTGGAACTCTGCAGAGGAGCCTTGGATGCAAACTCCCTCCAGCCGGAGAGAGACACACTGAGAAAAAAACGCCTTGTGGTTCCATACATGAGCTCCGCCCCCTGCGTGACGTCAGACCACGCCCCTTAAGGGCACACATCTTTTTTTTTTGAAATTTATTTATTTTTTTAGGAAAAGAACCTAACCTAAACAGGAAGAAGGATGGGTTGAAATAAAAATAAAAACGTTCCTCAGCAGGTACACCAGATAGAAACCTGCGGCTGATGTGCTTTCCAAGAAGCCTGCAGGCCAGAGCGCAAGAGCTCTGTAAGCGCCCCAAGACCCCTGCACTTCCACGCAGGAAGCCGACAGGGTGCCTTCCCCCGCTTGCTGCCAATCCTTGAGAGCTAATTTCCTGAACAACCTTCACAGTCACTTGCAACTGCAAGAAAGAAATTTATCTAGGTTAGGAGGCAGCTGCTACTTATGGGGCCGGGAGGGGCCACGCCTTTTTTGTCTTGCAGTCCCATCCAATCGGCAAGGAGGTAATCCCAAGAGTAAGGAGGGTCTGGAATGGATTGGAAGAAAAAAATAAACTGCACAAAATATAGTCCAGTATTAAAATAGTTTAAACTATTTATTAAAGTTGCACTTACAAACTTCATCCCAAGTAAAGGGCTTATCAGCACATCAATATGGCTATACCGATTTTCCACATCCAACCTATGGCTGTCACAGAGAAATATCACCGGGATGCGCCACACTGTGCTTTGTTTTTTTGGGGGGGAACTGTTTCTTATAGAACAAAAAATATGGTAGCTCCCTTACCTGTAGAAGTACCTCAAAACTGCTGTAGAGAAATTTGATTTTCAAATATTTAAAAACGATTTTGTATTTCACTTTGTGTGCTGAGTGAGAAAAGATTTGACTTAAATATCATTTGGATAACTCCCACATTGTTGGTTAAGTGTTTTAAAGGGGCTACATAATAAGAATGGTGGGAGGTTGAAAGTAGGCTTAAATTCAGAACAGCCCACAGAGCTTGATTTGTCTTCATTTGGTGCAAAGATAACTCTATAATCAGGATTTTATTATTAGACTTGAGAAATTGAGAATATAAAAATCTATCTTTAGAGAGGAATGTTGATGCTTGGCAGCCTTACGTTCACAGTAGTAAATGGATTCTGCATCATGTGAGAGGCAGAAATGTGTTCTGTCCAAAGGCACTATAATACAGTGTTAAATGTAGAGAGCCAGTATGTCTTTTCTTGTAAAAGTATACATTATCCATTGATGGACTGCATTTGCAGGATGGACAGAGGGGTAATGCGGCCAAGAACCTCAAAATGACTTCATTGGGAGCACTGAGAGGTCAACCAAAAACCTGCAGCCATATGAAGAAATTTGTCATCATTGAGACAAGGCTACAATTGTGCATTCACCAAACTGGGAGCATTTGGTAAGTATTTATAACTGCCAAGAAAGTACTTCACTAAAATGAGCTTGTTGCCTTTTGTAGTGAGCTTGCTGTCTCAAATAGGGAGCTCACCACACTTGAATGACCCCTTATCAAGTCATTTTCAAATTTGTAGACAATGTCTCTAACATTTCCAGGTCAACTCATAGTACAATCAAATGTGAGGAAACTGAAAAATAATTGTATTTGCTCTTGAGTTGCAGAGATGCAGCAAAACTTTAGTGAATACTGGACAACTGGGTGGGTAAGCTTGGCACATAATGGGATTATTTGAATGCCTCCACCTACACACCAAGAACCTGCTAGTCTTGGTCTTTATGTGCCATGTAGATTTTTGTCACCCAACCCTAAAATCTAAAAGACTTTAGGGTCAGATGAAAGACCTTCTGATTTGGGATGAGCCTCTGTGTGAAACCTCCCGATGTACTCATCGTTATCCAGCGATCCTAATGGGCTTGTGAGGTCCTCCTCCAGCATTCCCGGGACCCCTCTATTCCCTTATCCCAGGCATATTTGAATGTCTAAGGCAGGTACACAGTGCTGGAGGTAGTGGCCAGCCAGGGATGTCTGGCAATACATTGATTCAAGATTCATTGATGGCCTTTAATATGCATGACAGTGAATAAGAACTGAAGGGGAGCCACTGATATTAAGAGCAATTGGAATAGCATGGAGACATGAAGTGATTATTTACATCAATCCACCTACTCACTAATATACATGGAGAATCCGGTTATTAATGGCCTGTATAGTATGTGGAATATAGATACTTTCTGTTTTAAGAAAGTGCTTCTACCAATTACATAAGGCAGGTGCATAAGCTCTTCTAGGTGAGGTATTAAGTGAATTATCCTGTAATAAGATAATTCTTCTGTTGAATGAATCATGTGTTCAGGTTCACAGTTCTGCATTTAAAAGATTTGAGGCCATGTTCAGCCCCAACCCCATAAGGTAAGTTGCTTTTCTTGGGGACCACCCTCAAGTGCCACTGGTTAAAAACACGGATGACAGGCTGAACACAGTCTAAATAGCGATAGTAACCATTATGTTATCACAGAGCAATGTGTTAATTGTTCTGCCTTAACTTATATATGTCTTACCTTACTTAGGGACTCTTGAAAATGCCATGCCAAGGAAGGTTTCCTGAAATGACAGAAAATCCACTTTCATTTTCATGTGCTCAATATTTTATTCAAATGAATTATTAAAGATGTTTAATAAAATCTAACAGCATCGTTTTGTAGATATTTTGATAGCAGGACAAACTGGAAATATGATTCCCCTCTGATTTACCACCCCGGAGCAGGAAAATAGAACATGATTAAATGTCTATCTAATAAATACAAGCATCCAAATTCTTCTACGACTCTAGTACAAGCGCAGGCTGTCTGTCTTCTTACATTTGGCTGTAATACTACATTGAAGCTCTCCCAATTCCTTTTCAGGACTTCACAATATGTTTGCAGTCACCTAATTCTTGGTTTCCCATTTTTCTAGACCAACGGAATGAGACCATATGCACTAAATATACATTTCAAGAGTTTAATGCAGCATTTTTAAGGGCTTTTCATTTACACAAGTAAGATCTATGAATACAATACTAGTAAGGCACTGGTATGCTATAATTTTGCCTAAATAAGATTCATGAATGGGTGTACTGGTAAGGTATGGGTATGCCATGATTTTGCCTAAATAAAATTCATGAATGGGTGTACTAGTAAGGTACTGATATGCCATGATTATGCCTAAATAAGATTTATGAATGGGTGTACTGGTAAGGTACTGGTATGCTATGATTATACCTAAATAAGATTCATGAATGGGTGTACTGGTAAGGTACTGGTATGCTATGATTATACCTAAATAAGATTCATGAATGGGTGTACTGGTAAGGTACTGGTATGCTATGATTATGCCTAAATAGGATTCATGAATGGGTGTACTGGTAAGGTACTGGTATGCTATGATTATACCTAAATAAGATTCATGAATGGGTGTACTGGTAAGGTACTGGTATGCTATGATTATACCTAAATAAGATTCATGAATGGGTGTACTGGTAAGGTACTGGTATGCTATGATTTTACCTAAATAAGATTCATGAATGGGTGTACTGGTAAGGTACTGGTATGCTATGATTATGCCTAAATAAGATTCATGAATGGGTGTACTGGTAAGGTACTGGTATGCTATGATTATACCTAAATAAGATTCATGAATGGGTGTACTGGTAAGGTACTGGTATGCTATGATTTTACCTAAATAAGATTCATGAATGGGTGTACTGGTAAGGTACTGGTATGCCATAATTATGCCTAAATAAGATTCATGAATGGGTGTACTGGTAAGGTACTAGTATGCTATGATTATACCTAAATAAGATTCATGAATGGGTGTACTGGTAAGGTACTAGTATGCTATGATTATACCTAATTAAGATTCAGGAATGGGTGTACTGGTAAGGTACTGATATGCTATGATTAAACCTAAATAAGATTCATGAATGGGTGTACTGGTATGCTATGACTATACCAAAATAAGATTCATGAATGGGTGTACTGGTAAGGTACTGGTATGCTATGATTATGCCGAAATAAGATTCATGAATGGGTGTACTGGTAAGGTAGTGGTATGCTATGATTATACCTAAATAAGATTCATGAATGGGTGTACTGGTAAGGTACTGGTATGCTATGATTATACCTAAATAAGATTTATGAATGGGTGTACTGGTAAGGTACTGGTATGCTATGATTATACCTAAATAAGATTCATGAATGGGTGTACTGGTAAGGTACTGGTATGCTATGATTATACCTAAATAAGATTTATGAATGGGTGTACTGGTAAGGTACTGGTATGCTATGATTATACCTAAATAAGATTCATGAATGGGTGTACTGGTAAGGTACTGGTATGCTATGATTATACCTAAATAAGATTCATGAATGGGTGTACTGGTAAGGTACTAGTATGCTATGATTATACCTAAATAAGATTCATGAATGGGTGTACTGGTAAGGTACTAGTATGCTATGATTTTACCTAAATAAGATTCATGAATGGGTGTACTGGTAAGGTACTGGTATGCCATAATTATGCCTAAATAAGATTCATGAATGGGTGTACTGGTAAGGTACTAGTATGCTATGATTATACCTAAATAAGATTCATGAATGGGTGTACTGGTAAGGTACTAGTATGCTATGATTATACCTAATTAAGATTCAGGAATGGGTGTACTGGTAAGGTACTGATATGCTATGATTAAACCTAAATAAGATTCATGAATGGGTGTACTGGTATGCTATGACTATACCAAAATAAGATTCATGAATGGGTGTACTGGTAAGGTACTGGTATGCTATGATTATGCCGAAATAAGATTCATGAATGGGTGTACTGGTAAGGTAGTGGTATGCTATGATTATACCTAAATAAGATTCATGAATGGGTGTACTGGTAAGGTACTGGTATGCTATGATTATACCTAAATAAGATTTATGAATGGGTGTACTGGTAAGGTACTGGTATGCTATGATTATACCTAAATAAGATTCATGAATGGGTGTACTGGTAAGGTACTGGTATGCTATGATTATACCTAAATAAGATTCATGAATGGGTGTACTGGTAAGGTACTAGTATGCTATGATTATACCTAAATAAGATTCATGAATGGGTGTACTGGTAAGGTACTAGTATGCTATGATTATACCTAAATAAGATTCATGAATGGGTGTACTGGTAAGGTACTGGTATGCTATGATTATGCCTAAATACGATTCATGAATGGGTGTACTGGTAAGGTACTGGTATGCTATGATTATACCTAAATAAGATTCATGAATGGGTGTACTGGTAAGGTACTGGTAGGCTATGATTATGCCTAAATACGATTCATGAATGGGTGTACTGGTAAGGTACTGGTATGCTATGATTATACCTAAATAAGATTCATGAATGGGTGTACTGGTAAGGTACTGGTATGCCATGATTATAGCTAAATAAGATTAATAAATGGGTGTACTGGTAAGGTACTGGTATTCTATGATTATACCTAAATAATACCTAAACCCAATTATATTCCCTATAGTAGGGAATGTATGGAGCATGTACTTTACTAAGGTAAAGCAGCAGGTCCAACTTACAGCAGAGATCTGGGGATCATTAGGGGAGGGGGGAGGTAAAATCTCCAACAGTAAATAGGGTAGCAGTACAAACCTAAACTAATCCTTTCCTGTAGTGGGTAAACATGTTATTATTATTCTAGAACAATTAGCACAATTTCTCATTAATAAAAAAATAGTGTTTTTTTCTAGCTTATGACTTTTTTGTTCAGCAAGTAAATGTTTAGAAGGCAGAAGATTGAACTAGTCCACTGGGCAGGTTCAGGTATGTCTAGGCAGTCACAGAGGTGCCTAGCCTAACATGAGGCGGCATTCAAGTGGACAAGCACAAGTGCACCTCTGCCCAGCAGGCTTTACAATAAATGACTACAGTTGTTGGGAGTTAATTACGCAGAAATAAATGTTTAATATACACGCTGCTTTTTTCTCAGACACACAATGTTGCCATATATACACTTAATGCAAGTGGACAAAACTAAAAGGCAGCAGCTTTTGCCATTTTGCTCAAAGGCATACATTACTTGTGAGTAATACTTCAGCCACCACCGTATGTCAGTGCCACAGTAACATTTGTATTTTTTTTTGTTTTTCAATGTGATAATGTTCTGCTATTGCCATAGAGTTGCCACAGTCCCAAAGGAGAAAGAATAGAAAATGCAGCAGTTTGCACTACGAGTTATTTGAAGCATTCAAGGCATGTAACATTGAAACGTCAGCTTTGTTACCAAAAGAAGCTCTGAACACTGAAAGCAACCCCAGTAGACGGCTTGATATAGTCCATAAATCTCATGTCACTGTTACAGCAAGGTAAAGCACCACCTATTAACTAACAATCTCTGCTCAATGCGATGTGCACACAAACCCATTTTAAATACTACAACTTTTCTTAGACTGGTCACATGGGTGTAACCACTGTACTCTTCTACATCACTGTGACCATTTTACACAAAAAGAAATCAGAAATTGCATATCCAAAATTGGTGAATGCCATATTTGAAAATGACAGTAGGCAGAGATTTCCTGGTGAGCCACACTGCTTTGCAGCTGGCTGTGTATAGCCCCCAGTATGCAGCCCACCTTCCCCCAGGTCTTTCATGGATTCATGCTTTTTTTAGAGCTTCCAGGGATTCATGCTTTCTATGGGCTGCACAGGCTAAATTTAAAAAATAACATCCATTCCCCAAGAATAATTTAGAGATGACAAAACAAGACCCACTGGTTGCTTGATCCCACAGTGCAGTGGAATTGGAGCACAGTTTGCTCCGGCTGGGGTCCTTTCCATATTGACCATGATGGACTGCTTAGTCAGCTGTGCCACTGCTGCAATGATTGGTTCACTAAGGCCCTTATTTATGAAGGAATAGCGACAGGTAGCGACTGGTGAGCGACCGGTAATGACGGGCACCGCCACGAGAATGCCGGCTCCCCACCACAATCACACATTTATCAAGGCAATCCTGCTTAGCGACTGAGATAGCGCCAGATAGCCACTCATTCATCATTATTCCAGCCTCAGCCCACAGCGCCAGCATCCGACCGTGAACAGCGACAGGTATGACCTCTCACTACCTGGCGCTCTCCAATGCATTTCAATGGAACAATCTTTAAATATTAATAATTAATTGTTATTTATTTTTTTTTTTAAATGTGAAAAATTCTGTGACCACTTCTGCCATGTTAGATATTTTTTTTAAAGTAAAAAAAAAAAAATTGTGCAGAATTGATATTACAGGTCTGATATTAATGTATTCATATTACTAAATTATTTAAAAAACTTGTTTTTTTTGGTTTCCAAAAATATGGTTGTTTGGGGGTTAAAAAACTACTTTTAACCCATCGCCGCCAGCGCTCTGGGGTTTAAGCATGCATTTCACAGCGCAAGAATTTTTTGAGCGTGATTTGTTAATGAATATGGTGGGAGCCGGTCGCTATGGCCAGTCGCTATCATGTGCTCCCATACAGCACGGAACCTGTCAAATAGCGACTCCTCACCCAATATTCAACATTACTGCACACCGACTGAGTCGCTGTCAACAACCGAACAACGGCCAAGCACAGCGACTACTAGCGGGCGCTGTGAAAATACTGCTACAGTCGCTCAACTGTCGCTACCTGCCGCTATTAATGAATCGGCCTCTAAGTGTTCAGTTATAGTCAGTACAGCAGCTTTAATGCCGGAAACAGAGCGGTAAAGTATTGCTTCCACCAAGAGATTAGGTGTCCAGTGCTGGCTAGGCGAGTCCTTTTTTTTTAATGTTAATTAGCCAAATTGAACCCAGTACTAGGGGAAGGGGTGAGTATTAATTCTATGTAGAGCCTGGACTTAATAGTAATAATAATGAGTGGTCATATCCACTCTTGCCCATGATCTGTCCATGTAGTGCTATAGCATTGGCCCTGGAGCACACTCATTGACTGGCCAGGAAGCACAGGGGCTTGCAAAGTAGAAATGTTGTAGGTAGAAAAATCCCAGGCTGATTTTAGGCCCCATTCCGCCCCTGACAGTAGGAGTCTAGAAATCCTTAAAAATACTGAAAAACTCTTCTGCTTGAATCTAGGTTTCAATACACAAGAGGTTAGATTTTCTAGACTACCTCAAAAGAGAAAATGACAGGTGCAGGATATCCAGCTCAGTTGTTACATAACTGAAAACAAATGAACTGCACTAAGGAGAAGTACACATATATGTTATCCTCATAAGGGTTAACCATTCAACATATTTGGTTAGTACAATTTTAACAAAAATAAATCACATATGGTACAATAAATATGTTTTAATATTTCTCAAAATAGAAAGGTAATTATTGCAATGATATAGTCTATAGTCTTAGACTGTACCTTTCTTCAAAATAAACAGAAATATATCTGCAAATGTATATTAAGTGTTAAATTAAGTGATTGACCATCTAAGTAAAAAAACAAAAAGGTAGCCAACATGTGTCCCCCGCGTCTGGTTGGTCCAGCTCCAGCACTATTGCCTTGTTACACGTTGTTCCATCATGCTGGAAATTGTTATCAATTCGCTCTGGAATCATTGGGAGAAGTTGGTCTTGGTTGGTTTAGATACCAATCTATATCCGCAACAGTATTCTTAGGCAAAAAGGTGAGTAAACCCACACCCTTGGATGAAAAGGCACCCAACATATCATTACCTCAGTCCTCTTCAGTTCTATCCCTGTACTTCCTGTTCAACATCATTCTGTCCTTTAATGTGTTTTTTTGGAGAAAGGTGTCTTTTTTTTTGCTATTCTTGACACAAGACTAGCGCCTAAAAGCCTTTGCCTCACTGTGCCTGCTGATGTGCTGACACCTGCCTGCTGATGTTCCTGAGCAAGCTCCATACAGATGTTGAATTTATCCGGCAGTTAAACCTCTTTAGGACACAGTCCTGGCACTTGCTGGACCCACTTGGGACACTCTAAAACCTACTTCAGAACAAGTGAACCTTGAAGTTCTTGATAATCTCATAAAAGGTTGATTTAAATTGGACCAAAACTCAGGATTTTGAATATCCTGGGTTTTGGTACTTTCCCCTGGGGCACCCGATCTGCGTGAAACCCCTCAGATTGCCGAGCCCAACACACCTCTTCCCGGTCCTATGGTGCATGCGCAGCCGCTCGTCCAATCAGCGTGCTCCGAGCCGCTGACATCAGGATGTCTAAGCCTTTATCTAAGCCAGTGTCTCCGAGCCTGCTGGCGAACGTATTTTTCACTTTAAATAAGGCAGTCAGTGTTTTTGCTTTTTTACTGCCCAGAAGTAAATGTTTTATATGTTCACTATTAAGCATTTATAAAAACAATGTAATGTTTTCTCTTTTTTGAATCAGGATTTATTTTATCACGTGCCTTATTATGAAATAAAGTATGAAATGGCCCTTATTTTCATCTGATAATTTAGAGAAAGTTTACCGAATTCAGGCCTATGGTTGGTAATGGGTCAAGACAGCTGGACCTGCTAAAATGTTGTTGCTGTGTCACTAGTGATTTCTCAGTTTAGATATCCAAATATACTGTGATCTGAATGAATGAGAACCTTGGCAGACGTAGATGGGGATGGGTTCATAAAGGTGAGCTTATTGGAACACAAGCTATTTCAATATTTATAACTATTTGTTGCAGGACTTCAGCACAGGCCAAAAATGTTTCAGTTTGCATTAAGTGAATGCTCCACTGTTTATTCATGTTTTCTTTTCTTGTGCACAAGGTATATAAAGTCTGTACTCAGAGAAATAAACTTTAATATATGAATATCTGTCAGGATCCAAACCTGCTGACAGTTTATAATTCTGATGGGATGAGGGTCCTCCTATTGAACAGCAGGGCATAAGGACAGCGTTTAACAGGACGTCCACTGTCAGGTATCCATGACAGGATGTCATTTGCTGATGGATCCTTTACTGGTTATGTGAATGTCAAGTATAACAAAATTGTACAGTAGCTGCTGCTAAGAATAAAATGCACCCACCCCGATTGAATTCCATCGTGGCTTGGTTAAAACTGCTGTAGTTGTGAAGATCTATGACTTGGTTATGACTAAGAGTGCTGTGATGCTAGAAAAACATCTCTATAGACAGAAGGTTTAATACTTTAGCGCATAATCTTAAAACCAACCAGCGGATGCAGGTCACATTCTGATATTCAGGTCTCAAGTGTGCCTCTGCAGCCTGTACGCCAATGTGATTGAATTATTGATGACTAACTATTGCTTTAAATCTGACTAGGCTTGTACCCCGCCTGTCGCTTGGTATATTCATAGGGTTTTGCCAGTTACTTGTCCCTGTAACCAGGGCTGTATTTACCATTAGGCAACCCTAGGCCTGTGCCTAGGGTGGCCACTTGCTGGGGGGGGGGTGGTATGGAGTGTGCTGCTACTGCTATAAAGAACACTTGCTGGCACATTAATGCCCCCTCTTGAGTGCCCCCCCATGCACAGAAAGATACAATGTGTGTTTGCAAGGGGGAGGGAGGGGGTTACAAGGTGCTAAATGCAGTCTGCAGCCGAAACCTCACTGGTCATGAGACTTTTATTTGTCAGAAACCTTAAATGCCAGTAAAACGTATAGGGCTCTGCATATAACCCCTTACACCATACCCCCCCCCACCTTTACACTGTGTGCATTTAAACCTCTTGCGGGCCCCCCACCCACCTGCGCGAGTGGGGTGCAAGCAAAAAAAAGTGCCTAGGGCAGTCTGGACACCAAATACGGCCCTGCCTGTACCAAGTATTACCTTTGGCTTATGTTCCCACCACTGGCCTAGTGCTATTCCACCTGGGTTCCAAAACCAACACCTGGAACTGTACCTCCGGTGATTATATACTCATTAGAAAATCCTTTGCTCCTGATCCCTGACAGTTGTCTCATCTGTTCCTAAACTGTAACCTGGGCTGTATTTCCCAATGGACACTCAAGGACATGTGTCTAGGGCTGCACGATCTAGCAGGGGGAAATCCTTCAACTTCAACTATGGCCCTTATTTATGAAGGGATAGCGTCAGGTAGTGCCTTGTAAATGACAGGTAGTGGCAGGTGAACGCCGGACATGGCACGCAATTACAAATTTATCAAGCGGATTCTGTGGAGCGACTGGGATAACGTCATGTAGCGTACGATTCATCATTATCCTAGGCTCAGCGTACAGCGCCTGCGTTCAGCCTTGCAGAGCGCCACGTATTACCTCTCGCTACCTGGTGCTCTCCCATACATTTCAATGGACGTTCTTTGACTTCTCTCTAAACAGGGGATTTTTATTATTATTTTTTTATTCTCAAATAATGTTGTGACCTCTCCTGGCCTTAAATAAGCCATTTTTTGCAACTTTTTTTTTTAATATATTTACGCAGAATTGACATGACAGGTCTGACATTAATGTGTTCATGTCACAATGTTATAACAATGTAATTCCATATGTTTTCGCTTTGTTACTGGTGGATAGATGTTCAAAAACAGCCTTTAAATCACACAGCCTCCGGCGCTATGGGCTACATCGCGTTTTGGAGCGCCAGAGGTGTGTGAGGCTGTTTTTTTGATGAATATGGTGTCGTTCGCACTGACCAGTCGCTACCATAGCGACTCCCCACAAGGTATTCATCAATGCTGCACAACAACTGAGGTGCTCTGAACTAGCGAACCACGGCCCAGCACAGCGACTACTAGTGGTCGCTCTGAAATCCGCTCTACAGACACTCATCTGTCGCTACCTGCCGCTAGTAATGAATCAGCCTGCCCGCTTTTTTTTTTCTTGAGATCTCACTTTTTTCAGTACAGAAAAGCAGCAGCACCATAGGATGGGTGAGGAGGGGGATGAATGTTCTTTTTTTTTCTCGCAATAAAAGCTATTTCATCACTGAAATACATTTGGCCAAAACTCCTTAGGGTGTGGAACTAGAAAAGGATATCGTTGCCTACTGAATTGTCCTGCAGCTGCTGTCCCTCTTTGTGCAATGGCATAGTGCATTTACATCAAAAGCTGGGAACAGAGAAGCAAGAGCAGTGACAATTGCCAAATAGTACACTTCATGGGCGGAGGATTTCAGGGGATTCTAATTAAAAAGGGTTTTAGTCCAATTTAACTCTGAAAGCTATTTGCCTTAGAAATAGAGAAGCCTGGAATAATCCTCAGCCTTTGCATCAGTCTCCAGCTTCTAGCCCATGGCGATTTATGGTGCCCTTCATATTCTGGCAGCAATATTTAAGGGGTGTGGTAAATATTAGGTGTGCTGGTAAGTATTTGGTAAAGTCCGGGTAATGGCAATAATAAGGCACAAAGCAGCTCACTTGAAGCCTGTCCCATATATCTCTCCTCTAAAGCACAACACTCGTCACTCCAAATGTGGTGTCAAGGCACCCATGTGTCTCTGGGCCCCCCATGTGAGCAGCCCTGGCAAGTGTGACCACTGTGGCTTGCCGGGTTGGCTCATACTGGGAGTACTAAAGGACAGGGGGTGGCTGTATGACCACATTTGGAGCATGGTTGTAGAAAAATAGAATGGAAATAAGGGGCAAAGTTTATAGCCCGGCTACAGCTTCTGAAGTGTACTGCAGGAAAGGAGGAGAGGCACATGGAGGAGGCTTCATATGAGCTCCTTCCTGCCTTATTATTGCCATTGCCTGGATTGTCTCTAATTTAAAGGGGAGAGGACATTTATAAATAAGGTCCTTAAAATTGCAACTTATATTTAGCTAGGTAGACCTTGTAGGCGTGGTGGGTTATGAATAATGTTAAACTTACTGTCTCTGAAGCTGTGGGTATCAGTTATGATTAAAAAAACAATTTGCTAGTAAACGAAGCAACTTTTGTTCATAATGTTCTATAGCCAGTGACTAAATGAAAAGCTGGATGTTTGTATAGTGAAAAACACAGAAATGATCCATCTTCAGTGACAAACGAATTGAGCTGGCGACTTCAAAGTTCCACTGCGCCCACGCACACTGGCAACATGACAGAGGTACTGACAGATACAATTGCAGCAGGCCCAATCATTTCATTGCTCACTGTTACTATGCTAATCCAAAAGTCACTTGTACCATTAATTCAATGCTGGCACTGGAATCATAGCACCGGCTAGTTCCGTGACAGAGCACAGTACAATTACTTCATACTCTAGCACTGACTCATAGGAAATGCGGCACACATTTATAATAGGTATGAAGGAATCACGTACACAGGTGACCACAAAAATTCAAATACCAAACCTCAGGGTTACATGCTAAAATGGCAGACAATAGGTTAAATTCGGTGATCTAGGCCAGGTAGTGCACGGCCAGACAGCCATGGGAGTGCAGGAGGCTGTGCTAGGCTGTGTTGGGGCCTACCTGAAGACTGTGGTGCCAAAGCCTGGATGTGTGTTGGCACAAGGTGGTGCCTGGGCAGAAGCCCACATACAGAGACTTGAGCAAGATGCTCCAAGGGCTCCAGAAGTAGATGCAAGGAGGCCTTGTTCCTGTGTGGAATGTCTACAGTTAGTAAGCCTGTATGGCTAAAGAGACTGACCAAGCTGTAGAGATCTGCTTTGTTTACATACTGAGGAAAGCTGATAACTGGTTGATTGGATTTGTGACTGTTCCGGTGATACAAACCATTTGAACCTATCTTCAAGTCTTCAGTAAAGTCTTCACTGTGGTTGTGCCAAAAGAACTAAGAGCCTTACAATACATAAACGAAAGGCACTTGAGAAAAGACAAGCAAACTGTAGCAAACAGTGCCCCACTGTTTAATGTAAGTCATCTTACTCGCCTTCCCTGCATTAATGGAACTGCAGGGTCCATCCTACATTCAGATCTGTATATTTATATTGGGTTTTTGCAGAACTAAGCAGGAAACAACCTTTCATTGCAATGTATCTGTGAATACCAGCGAATGCTGGTAGTTGCAGATCTTTGACAGCTAGGACATGGGAGATGGGATAATACATTAGGATAGGGGCATTTGGAAAAAAGGGGGTGAGGGTAAGTGACAGCTTTGAAGACTGTGGATCTTCTGCTCTCTGATTTGTATTTGAACATGCTTCAAACAATTATTAAAACACTCAAGATATCAGTTGCTTTCACCAAAAGCTTTCACTGAGAGGTGGGGTACTACATTTAAAGAGGAAGTCCCCTCAGCTACCCCTCCAAGTGCTGTGCTAAGCCAGATTTGCACGCTAAAATAATAAAATAACTCATCTGATCACTGGAATCCTGATGCCAGCTTTGTATGGCAGTTGTAGATCTGAGTGTCAGACCAGTGGATTAGGTTACATACCTCTGATTCAAGGTCCCAGCTTTAGCTTTTGTGTAGATTGCTCACCCTCCCAATTGGAGTTGGTTTTATGTTATTGCCCAAATTGGGCTTGGAATTCCTCTTTAACTGTCTATCAGAGATACTGTGTCTCCACCTTTTACACACTCCCTATTTTGGACCTGAATTATGTGTTATTTCCCCACTATACAGGTTCTGCTTAAGTGATACAATTGGCATTTTGTTGGCTGACAGGTTGTTGTTTCTTTGGGACATTACAGGTTGCAGGGCTAAATTAAAAAGTGGTTTTACATAACTTCTTCTTATAAACCTACATTGTGGAAGACTTTTTTCCTATTCTGTGTGACATAATCTTTATTACTGGGAATCAAATCAGAGCTTCTGCAAGAAGAATATATTAATCGATCCAGTAGTTTAAAGGATCAAATTACATGGACCATAAACCAACAGTCTAACTATTCACTACTTTTTCAAATGGCCTGCAGGCTCCTAAAGCTGTCACATAATCAAAGAATAATTTGGAGCAGTGGCAGTGCCCTGTATTTTAATCCTGGCTCAAATAATATCAGCTGCTTGTAAGGGGTGAAGTGACCAGGGTCGCATTCATAATGAGGCGGTGTGAGGCGGGGCTTGTGTCGGATGCAAAGCGGGGGGCGGCATCAGTGTGTGCAAGGCCGGGATGCGCGTGCTCCCTATTCAAGTCTATGAGAGCCTTTCAAATTGCATAATCATGGCAGACAGCTCTCACTGGATGAGAGCCCGCATATGCACTATTTGAATGCGGAAGAGGTGAGTTGTTTGGGGCTTTCTGGGGGGTTTGACACAGCAGGGCATCACAAATCAGGATGCCCTCGGGGAACAGAATAGAACCCGGGAAGTCAAAATCCTGGGTTTTGTTCAGCTTTAATGCAGGCTGTTTGTTATATTCAGCATTGGGCAAGGGAGAATAATGGTGCCTTTGTTGGTGTGTGTGTAATTTCTAAGCCCCAGCTGCATTTATCTTGTAATGTTGTCAGTGGGTCTTGCAAAGCACAAGTATTGTTAGATATGTTAGCACACTATCAGCGTAGTAAGCATGAATGGAACATGTGCTACTGGCTGCACCCTTTCCCACTGCATACCCACTCTGGCCACTCAGTAATTTCTGGCGTGGGTACGTGCTTCAGATAGAGGTATAGTGAAGATGCAACCTTTGCATGAGCCAGAGGGGGTTTCCCAACTATGCGAGTTTACTCTGCGATCCCATGGGTGCCAGACAGCAAGACATACCAAATCGGGATGCCCCATGGACTCGAGTCAGGGTTAAATCCTTCATTAGGGAGCATCCCAAATCTGGAAGCACCATATTCACCTTGTCCTGGGATCCCACAATAGGTCCTCACTGGCAAAATGTAAGGTCCATTGGGAAAGCAGAACAGGGATGCCACTGTAGAGATGCACATAGGATCGCAGAACAAGCTGAGTATAGGGAAATCCCAAACCAAAACTAAAAAAAACAATTAATTTTATGCACACAATAGTTTACTATTTGATAATATCCAGGAGGGGGGCTTTCTAAAGGCAGCAGAGAGGCTAGGTTCATCCCTGGAATGGACTACCCCACCCCACTTGCCTTTCCACCTTTCTGACATGAGGAAAGGGAAAAGACAGTGTTTCTGTTTTTTAAGATGGGCAGAAAAAAACAAGGAATAAGAAAAACACAAAGAGAATTGTTTGCTTTACTTATGCTTCACAAAAATGTACCAGAAGTAACTCAGGACTGAAGGCTTGTAACCAAAAAGGACTTTGGGTCACAGGTACTGTCAGAAAAAAAGCTAAATACATGATATGTTTGTTACGGGTTTAAAGTCCATCTTTTTTACTAATTTTCCCTACATCCCTCACCTCACAGGCAGTACCGCAGCTTTCCCAGCAATAGATCCGTCAATTTCCCCAAAATCCCAGATTACTGGGTGTCAGGGCCAGTGAATGCCGGATGCCATCATGAGCCAGTGGCTGGGATTTGATACTTTGATACATACTGTTGTTTAAATGACCAGTCCAGCCAGACTGCCTGTTCTTAAACCACCTCCCACCCTGCCTCCCTTACTGATGAAGTTGGAGCCCTGGAATAGAACATCATAAACAGAATTCACAATGTGTCAGAGTAAGCCCTGCCACACTCAGACCCCTGAAATCTAAAACACTAGCCAACCCCCGGGGTCTGGAATTTAGCACTGAACCCTTTTACATTAGACTGTGTGGGACACACCAATGCTTGTGTGTGCAGACAGCAAATAAGTAAATCTTTTATGTAGTGCTATACTGTAGTGCTGTTCAGTCAGAATAGCTGTTCAGAAAATAGCCACCCCAGTTTTCTTTACACACCCTTGCAGCAGTATGAGCCTACTTTTCACACTGAGACAGTCGGAGAATGCAGCCTGGCTGTATAACAGCAGAGGCGTAGCTGGGGGGGCAAGGGGGGGCATGTGCCCCGGGTGCAGCAGGTCAAGGGGCACCAAAGGAGGGGCCTGAGCATAGGTGGGGGCACCATTTCAAATCCTTGCCCTGCGTGCCAGAAAGCCTAGCTACTCAGATAACAGGCAATAAAACACTTTCTATTGAATGCTCAGAATGGCAAAAATCAAATGTAAAGGAGGGGAGACATGTTACTGTGATTTTATGATCTGCCCTGGATTTAACTTTCATCACTGTTGCAGCAAGGCAGAGAGAGATGCATCCGTTTGCATACAAGAGCTGCTCAAACTGTCATGCAAAAAGGGGGCTTGCCATGTTGTGTAAACTTCACTAGATTATAGGAACATTACTTTATGTCTATGTCCCTCACCTATGACTCCAGCCTTAGCGTAAATGTGGCCCTGTGCAAGACTTCAGGATAGCACCCCCCAAACACACTCACGTACACACAATGTAGGGGTAATGTAGAAAACAAAAGGAGACAGAGGAAACATGGAAATATGCAACAGACAAGATGAAAACATGGAGAGGTGGAAGGAATGTTACAGGAGAGGGAGAGAGCGGGGACACAGAAGAAGGAGTGATGTGGGAAAGAGAAAAAAAGGAAGTAGGAGACAGAGGGAGTTAATAGGACATTGGGAATGGAGAGAAAGAAAGAAAGAAAAAAAGAAAGGCTAACTTAAATTGGAAAAGAGGGACAATAAGTTGTGTCAAGAGAGAGAGATAGAGGGAAGATAAAAAGAGAGGAAGATGTTGAGAAGGTGAAATGAGAGGCATAAAGAATGAATGTGACAAGTGAGAAACAAAGAATTTAGGAAATGAGAGAAAAAAAGGGAAACAGAAAAAGAAATGAGGGGTATACAGAACGACAGATAGATCACATAAAAAAGAAAGAAACTGAGACATTGAAAAGCAGAAGAATGAAAGAAGTAGAAAAAGTGAAAATGGAAATAATTGAGCTAGCGAGAAATGGGCATGAAAGGGTGGGAAACATAGGGAAATGCGTTAATGAGAAACCCGCTAAGCCAGCTGTGAGTTTTCTTTCTTAAGGGGTTTCTGGTTGTTGTTCTGGTGCCCCTTACGAAGGTATTAGGATGGCACACAAAACCAACGCACGGCTTGCACACCCCAAGGGCAGGCCTTGATCAACATCTTTGCAAATTCATTTTTAGGAGTTTGATGGTAGACTTATAAGTTAAGCGGCACAATTTCAGTACTGTATTCACTTATCATGATTAGCTGAGCCAATTTTACTGAACAGAAAGAAAAGAACCATTCATGCATTTAGCCTCATACCACTCTGCTTTCAATGCATATGAATCAAAACTTGTCTGTTACAGCAGCAGGCTACCTTTATGTCGTTGTCCTTCTCTGATAGCTCGCCTGCCTTGTACATTTCCTCTAAGATATGTTAGATAATTAATGACTCACTGTAACAGAGAGAAACTCCAGATGCAGCAGGGTTGTGGTGTTAATTATGTGTATATACTTTATTTATGCTGCACATTGCCATGTAAAATAATTACAAACATTAAGTGATAGACGGTATCTATAGTTGCAGGGATACCAGAGGATGCATAATGGCCTCCCATATAAACCACAATAAACCATTTCTTACAAACATAGAAGAAGAATGGATGTTCCTATCAGTATGTAATACAAAGGGCACTGGCCCTTTCTTCTTATTAAATTTGCACAGTCATTGTAATAAAAAACACTAGCGCCCTTGGTTTACACACTGACAATACTCATACTGGTAGATACAGATACTGGTGATCCCTCAGTGCTGCTGGTGGCTTCCCTGATGTGTGGCTCATCAAGACAGACAAACAGACTTGAATGACTGCCGGTGGGTGTGCGCAGACCAGAGGGACCTCACATACGGCTGGGTACCATTCACACCGGGGACTTTACTGGCAGCCTCAGAAATGCACCATAGAATTGGCAGAATGAAATGAGTATCCAGCGATCCTGGGTATTGGTCTGCTTTAACATGGAGAATTTAAGAGAAATATTTCACTAGGAAGGCTCTGGATGGTAGTCAAATGTTTATGTGCATGCTAGGTCCCTTTTGGAATTAATTGTTTGGTCTGACTTTTACCTAAAATAAATTGGATATTCATACAAATTTAGATGGGATTTAAAAAAATAAAAGCATAATCATATACTATACATTAAGTAGTCCATATATGTGTTGTTTATTTTCAGAGGGTCGTTTTCTTGACATTCTAAAGACTTTACTTCCACTAAACTTTATCTAACACCAGGAGCATGGGTGCCTACCAGTCTGGTATGTGCCACTGTGCTGTGTGGCCTGGAAGTTGATGCCAATTCTGCATTCCAGTAATGCCAGGTGAATGGCAAAAACATATTTATCGCATGCAGTCCTGTTGGCAGTAGCCCACATCAAACAGAAGCACGGGGCAACATCTCTGTTATGCTACACACACACACAGACACACACAATCAACAGCTTGGTGGAGGAAAGGAATGCTATATGTGTGCTATATATAACTATGAGGCTGATTTATTAATAGCGACATGTAGCGACAGTTGAGCGACTGTAGCGGTATATTCACAGCGCCCGCTAGTAGTCGCTGTGCTTGGCCGTTGTTCGGTTGTTGACAGCGACTCAGTCGGTGTGGCGTAATGTTGAATACAAGGTTCCGAGTCGCTATTTGACAGGTTCCGCGATGTATGGTCAGAGCGACCGGCTTCCACCATATTCATCAAAAAATCACGCTCAAAAAATTCAAGCGCTGTGAAATGCATGTTTAAACCCCAGAGCGCTGGAGGCGATGTGTTAAAAGTAGTTTTTTACCCCCAAACCACCATATTTTTGGAAACCAAAAAAAAATGATTTTAAATAATTTAGTAATATGAATACATTAATATCAGACCTGTAATATCAATTCTGTACAATTTTTATTTTATTTTTTTTCCCTTTAAAAAAATGACCTAAAATGGCAGAAGTGGTCACAGAATTTTTCACAAAAAAACCCCAAAAACATTAATAACAATTAATTATTAATATTTAAAGATTGTTCCATTGAAATGCATTGGAGCGCGCCAGGTAGCGAGAGGTCATACCTGTCGCTGTTCAAGGTCGGACGCTGGCACTGTGGGCTGAGGCTGGAATAATGATGAATGAGTGGCTATCTGGCGCTATCTCAGTCGCTAAGCAGGATTGGCTTGATAAATGTGTGATTGTGGTGGGGAGCCGGCGTTCTCGTGGCGGGGCCCGTCATTACCGGCCGCTCACCAGTCGCTACCTGTCGCTATTCCTTCATAAATAAGGGCCTATGTATCTCTATTGGGCAACAAACCATTGAAACAATATGTCTATGAGATCTCGGTGCAGTACAATGTGCAGAACAATGATGAGTCATTACAATGGATGGATTTCTACTCCTAGCTAGAGATAGGGTATGATTGCACACAGGCATTAAAACTGTGGGGCAGGTTTTTCAGAAGATCGGATGTCTAGCAAGATGACCGCTGGGAAGATAAGAAAGGAAGATAAGAGCCAAAAGAAGATATAATTTTCCCTAAATTTTCCTCCAGTTTTTCCTTTGAAGCCCAAATCGTTGGTGTATATTTTCATCCAAGTCATTTCCAGGACACTAAGTCGAGTTGACACATGGATTTGAAAAAAATGTAACCTTCCATAGGATGTGGTTATTCTGCTTTAAATAGTGCAGCAACTGTTATTGTTATTCCACAACATCTGCATGGAGTTATATTGTCCAGGCACATTTCAAGAGTATTACCAATGTAGGTCTACGCGTGGATATGTACTATTTTTCCCCTTATTTATAAAACATTTCATCACATGTTGTGCTGTCCTCTGTGATGAGGTGGCAGGGCTGAATGATGTTGTGTAGTACATTGCATTGGAGTGAGCTGAGTGACAGTGTGGAGGCATCTATTCTAGCCTATCACTAAGAGAAAGGGGGCAAACTGAAACCAGCCTTAGGCTGCGATTTGTGGTCAGGATCTGGGGGAGGTGCTTGAAGAAGAGGAAGAATAAAACCCCTTCCTTTTGGCCGCTAGAGTGAAAAGACAGCATAGGACTGACACTGCATAAGGTAAGCTGCCAGACAATTGGTGTAAAATTTGACCGGTCAATCACTTTAAGCCATGGGTGCCCAACCTGATTTGATTTAAGGGCCACATTGTCTTACTGTTCCACCTCATGGGGCTGCAATAAAGATTTAAGCTGCGAAAATACAAACAGTTTTCTTAAGGCAAGCTTTAACTTTAAAGCATTGTATATACAACTGAAGCAGAGCAGAGGTGGGTAGAGGTAGGGAGAAGTGCAGTAATACAGAAAGAGGTGTGTCAGAGGTGTGTTGGGCAGGGGTGAGATTAGGAGACGTGAGCAAAGGTGAATAGAGATAGCAGCAGTGAGGAGGTATGGTGGGAAGAGGTAACCAGGGGTGGCCAGAGGTGAGCTGGGAAGAGAAGTGATGGACAGAGGTGGGGTCGGAAAAGGTTTGTAGACAATAGGTAAAGGTGAGATTCTTAGAGGCAAAGTTGAAAGAGGTGAATTTGGAAGAGGTGAGTAAAGATAGACAGAGGTGAATTTGGATGAGGTGAGCTTAGCACTGGTAAGGTGAGGTGAGCTGAAGACTCTACACAGGCATCTCCAGACACACCCAACACAAAACAACACACAAGTAGCATGCTTGTACCACCTACCTCTACATATAAGTTAATTGATGCCTCACTTCCTGTTTCAGGAATTAAAAAAACAATGGCCTCTAGTGGCAAGACTGCGCTGCTGCAGGCAAGCTCAGATCTCCAACTTATAAGGGTTGCTGAGGCACAACAGAGGCCCCTGGGCTGCAGGTTGTGCATCCATGCTTTAAGCCTGCCCTCTTAAATAGCTTATGTCACTGGCTGGCAGAAGGAGGCTTTAGTGGAGCACATCACTAAGCTTTGATTTGATCCGCTTTAAAGGGACATTCCAGGGAAAGGGTTAAATAAGGCTGCTTACATTTGCCCCATGCTAGTTGTCAGGGGCTGCATCATTATTTCACCAGCATTTTGCATTCCTTGATAAACCCTATTGAACTTGAGCCTTTCTGCTGACTCCATTTTCGCAGGCCCCCATAGAGATACATGCAGAGCTGATGACTGATCCTAGCATGAGAGGTCCAGCACCAGGGAGAGAGTTCCCTTGGGATTGTTAGAAAATATAAACCAGGCTGAATGAAAGATGCAGCTCCTCACAGCCAGCATGCCTTTTCGCTTTCTATTCTGCTTGTGACATACCTAACAACTAAAGAGCTTTTATTAAAATGAAAATGTATTTTGTATTTTGTAGGTATGCTTTTATTACTACTGTGAATGATGTTATGTACCCTGTAAAGTGCTGCACAATGTGACAGCATTATGTAAATATCTGCTCTGTGGACATAATTGCTGAAACTTGACTGTGTATGCAGAGAAGAACGAGAATAATGGCCCAGGTCTGTAGAGAAAGTTGTAAGCAAACAAACTAGGTCACATTCGCAGGAAAGGGGGCAAATCAGAAAATGCGCTACATTAGACTAATTAGGTGCATAACGTTGGTGTGATATGTATGCATTTTGGCATACGGTTATGCTTTTAAACCGGACCTTCAGTATCATTTAATGAAAAGCCCAAGCCCTTGAAAACTATTCCCCAGCATCTAAAATGAATATATTTTATGGTTTTAGTGACTCACTTATTATTCTTTTCTCCCTGGGCTGCAACTCCGCCATCATGCCTCAGAAGCATCACAAGTAAAGAGTGGTGGGGTCATAGTTGTGCTTTGTACAGACAGAGCAGAGTTGGGGTCAGGAAAAGGACAGCAATCCCAGAATGCAGAGCAGCATAATCAGAAGACACTTCCTGTTTGCAGGCAGCCCGACATGCCATGGGCTGCCATCTTGGATATTTAAAGGGCCAGAAAATGCAGTAGATGCAGGTAGGATGATTCTTAGGCCCTTATTTATGAAGGAATAGCGACAGGTAGCGACTGGTGAGTGGCCGGTAATGACGGGTCCCGCCACGGGAACGCCGGCTCCCCACCACAATCACACATTTATCAAGCCGATCCTGCTTAGCGACTGAGATAGAGCCATATAGCGACTCATTCATCATTATTCCAGCCTCAGCCCACAACGCCAGCGTCCGACCTTGAACAGCGACAGGTATGACCTCTCGCTACCTGGCGCTCTCCAATGCATTTCAATGGAACAATCTTTAAAATATTAATAATTAATTGTTATTAATTTTTTTTTTTTTTAAATGTGAAAAATTCTGTGACCACTTCTGCCATTTTAGATTAAAAAAAATTGTACAGAATTGATATTACAGGTCTGATATTAATGTATTCATATTACTAAATTATTTTAAAAACAAAAATATGGTTGTTTGGGGGTTAAAAAACTACTTTTAACCCATCGCCTCCAGTGCTCTGGGGTTTAAACATGCATTTTACAGCGCGAGAATTTTTTGAGCGGATTATTTAATGAATATGGTGGGAGCCGGTCGCTAGGGCCAGTCGCTATCATGCGCTCCCATACAGCGCGGAACCTGTCAAATAGCGACTCCTCACCCAATATTCAACATTACGGGAAACCGACTGAGTCGCTATCAGCTACCGAACAACGGGCAAGCACAGCGACTACTAGCGGGCGCTCTAAAAATGCCGCTACAGTCGCTCAACTGTCGCTACCTGCCGCTATTAATGAATCGGCCTCTTAATGTGTGCAATCTGTATGTACCAGGTGGGGGAACATATAAGTTAGGCTCCTATTCAGGGTGAAGGTCCGGTTTAAGATCCTGTCCAAGCAAATAAAATAAATAAATAAATTAATAAATAAACCACACTCAAATAGCACTCTCTCGAAAATTTTATTAGATATCTTAGGGGATTATGTGGAGGCCAAACTAGTGGTTATCATCTATCCCACATGGGGAAACATCTATTTTGACTGATTTGTCTAATCATGGCAGTACATTGGTCACACTGTGACCAAGATGGGCAGTAGAGACTACAACCCGGAACCCAAGACTCAACCCAGCAAGGGCCCACCACAAGGGATCATAGGCAGGGCTGCATGGAAAGCCCCAGGTCATTGAGGCACTGATAGTCTGGCAGCAGCTGGATGGCGAGAGTCAAGAGTCAAATGTAAGCCAAAGGTCATGGGCAGGCAGCAAGCAGTAATCATGCTCAAAGTCTGTAGCAAGTGGCCAGAGGCTGTCAGCAAAGAATCAAAAATGAGGGTCATAAATGAGAGCAAAGTACGGAGGTGGGAAGCAAGAAGCATAGTGAGAAATGATTAAGCAAGATCAAAAGTTTCTCATAAAGAGGCACAGCAAGACATGATTTTCTGATAGCATTTTGACAATTGCTCATATGTTGTTGTCCGTGCAAAGCGCACATCTCTTGTGCCTCCATGACATCGTTCCACAGTATAACCAATGTAAATGATTTTTTCCAAATTTAGCAAGAGTTTTGGACACCAGTTTCCCTTTCAGGGAAGTGTTAGCTGAGTATGGGGTATGCATGGGGAAGGCAGAACCACAATGGATTGGGCATTGTGACAACTTCAAATGGTCTGTAATACAGGCACCATTATCTGAAATTAGAGTGAAGTAGGGGCTTTGAAAACTAGCAAATGGTACTTTTCATGGGAGGAGCAATTCAGGGGATCCTGGTTAAAATGTGGCTTTTGGTCCGCTCTAAGTGGATGACATTTCGGCACCTGAGCCCTGGAATTACTAGCCCCTAAGCTTTAGAGCCAAGTTTTTTTTATCTTGTGGAACGTTTTCCAACATTTCCCACAAGAGTTGGCACTCTTTTTGTAACGTAATCATTACATAACACTTTGAGCGTATAAGAGGCAGCCATGGCTGGGGTATGACTGCAGTTCTTTTGAGCAAGGCATCTGAGCCCCAACCTCTCTCAAGGGCGCTGTTGTCGCAGCAGCCCACCGCTCCTGGCACATGTGCACTCACTGTTCACTGGTGGGTTTGTGTTTGTTCTTACTGCATGGATGGGTTAAATGTGAAGGCGCATAACTTTTTGTGAACATAGAACATTCTGTTCACGGTTACCTCCTGCCTTTGCTCAATGAGGCTTTCCAGCTGTTGCGTAGGCCTGGATGTAGACTGTAACTATGATATATGATCCCGGTGGGAGGGTACTTCTAACCTCTAACTGTCAAATTGCGTCTTTTATATATATGTATATTGTTTAATCAATCTACTAATTGTTTAATTAGTTAATCAGATTGCTTCATTACCTAATTATATTGCTTACTCATATTGTATTGTATTACTTAATAATAAGTATGACTTAATAAAAATGGATTGGTTCATTGTATTGCTGAACCCTATATTTCTATTTTAAGTGGTGATGGTTTACCTTATCTGGCCCAATTAGGCAATGCAGTGTAGTACTTTCCTGACATTCGGCCTGATTCAGAGCCTGTCAGCGGGAATGACGTCAAAGGACTGTATTTGGGCCATTTTCCTTGTCGGGTGATTCAGAGCCTTGTTTTGGTGACCAAGTTGTCCTTTTTGCGTACGCCAAACTGAGAATATGGCTCAAGGCTCCCGTAATTTTACGGGTTTTGCCTGCACTTGCTTGAGATACAGAGCCGTGATTTTTGGGTTTTCGTTCCTATAAAAGCCGTAGGTTTATGGTTCAAACTTACGCCATCTATTTGCTTGAACTTTTTTTTTTGCTAGAGAGTGAGACGATACAGCCTACATCCTCCGCACCTACAATGGAGCTCCTTTATGAGTTTTGTGAAGAGTACGAGCGTCTGCAGCAACATGGGCTGTTAACCATGTACCTTCCAGAGCTTAAGCATAACCACATTCACCTGGATATCGATCAGATGACCCATCAGCGGGTGTTTGAATTGACCTAAATAATTCACCTTTCTCTTGAGAAGCTTTGCAGCAATGGTGGGCCCCCACCACAAGAAAGCAGCATGCAATTGGAGGTATGAACAAATTGCTTGGCTGCCTTCAGTTTTTAGTGAATGGCTCCTTCCAGAGACTAGGGTCACTGTCAATTGGCATGTCTCGATGGCATGGCTGTCCTGCAAGAGAAATATATCTCTTTCCCTGACAGCATGGCAGCCTGGAACACGGTGAGGTTGGGATTTTCAACACTGCAAATATGCCAAGTGTCACAGGCGCCATTGATCTACGCATGTGGCCCTGGTTTCCCAAGCTGTTCAGGAGTATATGTTTTGGTAAGTTTAGGTGCACATTGCTCCTCCTTGTAGGCCACTTTCCTCTCTTGAGGCTAACCTAGCTTCCCCTCCCCCAAACAGCTTTCCTGTGTCTCAGTCTGTTTAGGTCCACATTGCTCCTCCTTGTAGGCCAATCTCCTCTTTTGAGGCTAGCCTAGCTTGCTCTTTCTCCAGCTTTCCTGTGTTCAGTGGCCATTGTTTTACTTTATTTTTGCTGTTCATTTGTTTATTCCAGTCTAGTGACTTTTTTATTTGTGGCGTCTTTTCAGCAACCGCAAGATGGACCACTCTGTTAATGTCCAGTGTGACACTGGGCCAGATCTTCCTTTATTTCAGTGTTTTGGCCAGCTTCCTTGGCTTGTCCCACGATGCATTTATCTTGAGAAGTTGGATCTACCTGTTTATTGTTTACGTTGGATTTGCAATGTGTTTTTCTTTTGCAATGTGCCCCTTTTTTGTAACTGGTCCAAGTAGCCAATTGCTCTCCCTGCCCTCCATCACAACTGTGCTTAGGCCCTGCTTTGAATGCCCCCTTCTCCCTGTTGCAGTTACAAATGCTTAGTTCTGCCTTACCTTTTGCTTGTTTGTCCTTACTTTTTTGTAATACCTAATATTTGTTCTAGGCATTTTTGATGTTGTGTTGCCTGTTAGTAATATCA
Source organism: Gastrophryne carolinensis (assembly GCA_027917425.1). NCBI lineage: Eukaryota > Metazoa > Chordata > Amphibia > Anura > Microhylidae > Gastrophryne > Gastrophryne carolinensis. The sequence continues at coordinate 269,063,886 of CM051238.1, read as the reverse complement.
TTTCCATTTTCATTTGTCTTTTAGGTGATTCAGGTTATCTGTTGCTGCCCTGGCTCCTGATGCCCTTCTTAAGGCCCCAGACACCTGTCCAGGAGACTTATAATGGGGCCCACTGCCGCACACGGGCTGTAGTTGAGCATGCATTCAGGTTGTTGAAGGCAAGATTTCACTGTCTGGACCACACAAGGGATACCCTTCAATACAAGCCAGAGAGGGTTTTGTAAATTATTATGGCGTGCATCAGCCTTCATAACTTTGCCTTGACCGGGAGGATGTCAGAATATTTGCAATACATTTGCAATAAATATTAATTAAGATTTGCTGCACATTAATCAAATATCGCAAATACTAATAATCGTAATCAGCCCAGCGGTTATCAATCTGATACAAACCAATGGTGGCTGAGGCTATCCAATGAAGTGTCCTAAGAAATATTTCCCTCAAATACTTTGCACATACAATCTATTGTGTGAGATATTATCCACCATACACACAGTAAGATGTATAAATGGGTATAATTCACCAGCACAGTAAATAACCTTCACTAACCCAATATGTTCCCAAGGTTGTCTCAGATCACCTTTAATGTTACCTGTAGTTATTAAATGATAAGTTATAAGTTAGTTACAGTGCCATAATGTTATAATAGAGAGAGATACTCCTAATCCTAATCTAACACTAGAGGGTGTGGCCATCTTTCCCAGCCTTCTGGGCATGTCTGCATTACACTGCCTACAACCCCCCTCTCCAAGTTTAGATAAATATTCTATAAAGTAATATAACTCCTACAATATTCATGTTATCATATTGTAACCAAGAAATTCATGATCCTCATTAATTTCTTAGTTCAATGAACCCAAACACCAAATACATATCATACAGAGTGATACTATGCAGATTATCAGTCTCTGGTTAATACATATATGCCATGTTTGATATCAAATAAAAGCTTAATAAAAGTCTTATAACCCTGAATACGCATTAACATTAATATAGTCATAACTATCATATTTCAGGAGTTGCATCAAATCCAATGCATGTCTGGTTGGGCTATTCCCCCTGTGCCAAGCTACAATTGGCTAACAAGTCTTACCACTGGTGGGCACATGCTGCCTACTGGTGTCCATGGTTGTCAACTGCCCCTGATAGGTGTTGGGGTGAAGCATCCCCAACACCCGCTCCTCAAAGTGGGTAAATTGTAGAGCTTTGGGGAGTCCCCCACAAGTTTTCAAGCTAGATTCAAACAAAAGAAAGGGTGGCTTTAGTGCTTTGTCCAATCTCCAACCATAACTGCTCCCGCAACGCTTTGGCGTCGAGCAGGTCGAGGATTGTTATTTTTGGCAACACCATCCAGCAGAACTTCCAGCTGGGCATGATTAAAGCGGCCACTCAACTTGCCCCTTGTTAGTTTGCGCCCAGGGTGAGAGGCAGATGCTGTGATCTGCTGGGTGGTGTCTGGGCTAGGGGGAAAGTAACTTTGCCCACTCCCATGCCCAGGACAGATGGATTCCAGGCTACTGGCCAGGGAAAGAGCAGGCCTGGCTTTGGCAGCGCTGCTCTGCTTTTAGTTCCCTCGTTGGCTTCACATGGGGCTCCGCTGTGGATTTCGCAGTGGGACCCGCACTAGGGTCTGTCCTGGGGTCTGCATAGTCCTCCGGTGTCCTGAACGTTGGTTGGTCTGTGGTGGGCTGCGCTGGGAGCCCTGGTTTTCTGACTCTCGCTGCTGATGCCTTTTACATTAAAAAAGCTGGTTACATTAAAAAAAGGCGTATGCTCAAAAGCGACAGAAGGACATCACCAAAAACAATGGGATCCACAGCAAGTTACATCTGAAACCAGGTAAAAACTCGGCTTCCAAAACTACTTCGGCTGCAAATACTTCAGCTAAACCGCATGCGCACGCAAAGCAAATATGGCCGCTTATGCACGGACAAACTTTTCTTGGAACGCAGCTGTGAATGATACGGTTTGATACGGAATGATTTCCCGGTTACAGAGAACAGCTCCCCAAAAAACAATCATTCACTTTGCAGGCTGTGAACGATCTCCAAATGCCGGGGGGGCATGTGCAGGGAGACCATTTTCAGGAAAGGTGTCCTTTTTATGGCATGCCAGCGATGTCCTTTCATTTTTCTTTTTCTTTTTTAAATCCCCACTTTTATGCAGACCGTTGAGATATGATTATCGAAACATTTTTCACTGCACACACCATCCATGACTATATGAAGCTTTGATTCCCATTCAGAAAACCTGCCCCCAGCCTGTACAGGGCTATAAAACTTGCTCTATTGCTGTATTGCATCACTTCTTTTTTAGATGCTCAGAATACAGTATATGACACCTGCGCATTGACCTAGGCCTGTGTGACTTCAGTTTAGCTCATTTAGCTGATGGCTTCTTGCTGGGCAGCTGTTTAACCGCAGGGCAAAGGGCTAGTGCTTTCAAGCTTGAATACTTCTACACCATGCTACAAGGCTGCAGACGTCATCCCTGTTCCTGTGTATAGAACAGATTTGTGCATATACCCAGCAACTTCTCTTCTCTAAAGCATTTACCAAAAAAAATTAAGTCATGTATAGATCATTTACACCGTCGCCCATCTCAGCATCATTGAATATACTGTGTGCCCATAGATTCATATTGCCTGTAGCATAATTTACTTATATACAATATGCATACAAAAGAGACTGCATGTATTGCATGTATTGTATAAAAGCCTACGCACTGACCAGCCGCCACAAATATATTTGGAACATTGCCTAGTTTGACTCTTTTTTTTACTGATTTTGCTCCAGAAACAAAACATTTTGTTTGTTTACCAGCTTCTGCGGTTTTGCTGCTTGCCCTTTGCTCTGTAATTTTGCCACTTTAACTTCTGTGTACCTGTCAGAACTTTTATTTTCACTGTCTACTTCCTACCCTTTCCATAGCCTTAGCCAATAATATGCATTGGGCAACTGCCCCACCAGGCTGACCCTGAGGACAAGGATAGCTGTTATTAGCTTGGACTACTCTAGGAATGGATATAAGCTTTTTTGTGGTTCTATACTTTCAGATTCATGTATTTATCTCCAAGTATTTACTGTGCATACATACATACAAGGAATTTTATCTGGCAAGTGGAGAATCAGTGGGATACTATAAACACAATGATACAACCGTAAAACACAACAAGTGGGTAATGAGTCTACATTGCACTCTTACATTACCTGTTTGGGCTTCCAGGCATTTGGTATCAAGACATGTAATAGGTAGAGCAGAGGTTCCCAGCCAGTGGTATCCATACCTCTGGTGGTACACAAGATCCTATCAGGAGGTACTTGTCGAGGCTGCAGACTGACCAGTATTTCAGCCTGATCTGCCTCTACTTTAAAATAGGTGACCACCATTTACGGGCATTTTTGTGTACTTTGTGTGCTTTTTTAACTCCGTTTTAACCCGTAGGTGACTGGCAACTCATATGAACCACCCAGGTGGTACTTGAGACATTAAGAAAATGGAAAGTGGTTTAGATGGAAAAAACAGAGAAACTAGAGCAGTGTTTTTCAACCCTGTCCTTTAGTACCCCAAAAGGCCATGTTTTGTGGATCGCCTCACAGGCAGCTCTGTACCTGTGTGGAGATCCACAAAATAGGGCCTGTTGGGTGTACCTGAGAACAGGGTTGAGAAACATTGAGCTATAGGATAGAATCTACTCCTGTACCCTGCAATTCTCATAGGTAGGGGATCCTTATTTAAAGTTTAAGTCCATTGAATTTTTGAAAGTGTGTATTATGGTGTGGCAAAATATTGTCTTAAAGGTGCTGAGCAGCTGTAGCATTTTTATTTTTTTTCTAATGTTAGCAAATGTGTGTTTTATAGAAGCAGTTTTTACTATCAGCAATCTGTTGCTATTGGTCTACCTTGCAACACACAGTTGCACAGAACACTGCTGCTGGCATGTGTAAATTTGAGTGAGTTCCCTTACCTCAGTAGCGGACATAGCAGCAGTGTCCTGTGTGTACAGGGCTCACTTCTTTCCTCTACAGACTTGGTGTCTGTTGCCAATGGGGGGGGGGGGGTAAAGCAGCTCCAGATGAAACCTGGTGCTGTAGCTCAAGATTTCATAGAGCACAATGGACAGAACTGGATTGTAGTGTTTAATGCTTATATAATTAATATTACACATATTTTTTGCACAGAACTTGCATTGGGATTTCTCAATAATAAAAACACAGGACCTAGATGAGTCCAAATGTTTTTTTGGGTGTTATTAAAATTGATTTTAATGGCTTCTTTTGCTTAAACCCAGCCAACACTCGTTTATTGTTTTATGGGGGTTGTTCCCAGCATCCAGAATGCTTGATTCCCCCTGCACATAACCCCCCCCCCCCCCAGTACCATAGAGAACCTTACCTTCACTACGAGCCAGCGCAGGGAAAGGAGTCCTGCGATTGGCCACCGGACGTTCATGTGGGCGGGACGTAGACGGTGCATTCCGGTGGCCTGCTGAGGGCGTGACCATGGCCCACGTTGCATCAGCTGCCAGTCACAGAACTCCTTTCCCGGTGCTAGCTCATAGTGAAGAGGGGGGTATGCATTTTGGATGCCCCCTGAGCTTGCTTTTATTAGCTGTCCCACTTAACAATATGTAATTTGGACACCAACAACTAAAACGCAACCTAAAAGCACCTAAAGCAACTAAAGTTTGTCCCCTTTGTCCCCAGCAGTAACTGTAATGCAAAAAGCTAACCAGCAATGGAAAAATATGGCGCCAAAGATATCAAGGGGGAAAAAAATCATAAATATGCTGGGGAGCGCCGGAATAAGAGCAGTACAAAGTATTCAGCCGATGGGGGGCACAGGAGCGGCATGGGAGTACAGAAAGGGTGAATACTAACACTCAACTATTGGTTATTTCCAGAGGACTGATACTGGATAGGCATCCTTATTCGGGAAGCTTGGGGAATGATGAGCAGCTTCCAATTTGGGATGCTGCACAACAGAAAACAGGCCATGATACCTAACGTTCTGTATTCCACTGTGTATTTCATTGTTGCGGAGTAGACCATTCGCCCCTCCTCTTGCAGAGGACCGCCAGTGATCTATCAGTGGTAAAATTCAGAGTGATGGAAGTGCAAGATGCAATTTACTGTAGCACTGATTGTGGCTGATGTTATCTGCAGCCTGCCCCATTGCTGGATCCCTGAAGTTGTAATTATCTTAGTCCTTTCTTTCATTCATTTTAGCATTATGCTGTGAGGTGTCCCAAATTGGAATTCCCCCTGAGGGGGTGCCTAAGAGGGCGCTGCGGCTAGAGCAGACGACTCAAATCTTAGCCACACTTGCGAATGGCGTCGGCTGTGCGTGGCCCCTAACAGCCATTCAGTTGCAGCGGGCAAGGACAGGCACAGCCGAGGAGGGAAGCAAGTGAAACCAGCCCTGCTCGCAAGTGCGCCGTGGGCTCGGGGGAAAGGTGAGTTTACTGCAAGCCCTCAGGTGTTCTACATAGCGGAGTATCCCAGTTCAGGATGCCCCCGGGGGCCCCCAGAGTGGGTTCTCGGTCCACTTTAAAGGTGGAAAACCCCAAAAAGGTGGACTTTTGGCCAGAGAACATCTGAGCCAAAACATTCAGAAATACAACACTGGATATCAACTAATATAAGGATATCGCCCAATCACTACACATAAAAACAAGAAGATCAAACATGCCACAGGGAAAAACACTACAGTTTGGAGAATAGAGACAGTAGCTAGAGAGACAAATTTGCCACTGCTATGCATGGAGTTGGACACTTCACACATAAGTGGTGCAATACAGGCAAATGGTGCACCATTTTAGACAAAATGAGTAAGTTTGCGCCTGATTCCCCAACTTCCAAAAGCATTTTTATGTATGCTATTTGGTGAAATCTGCAATGCGCCAACCTGGCACATGGTGCCATAAATTGTGTGCCCAGGTGCATGCTGAAGCACTGGCACATGGTTTGTGCACGTTTGGCACATGGGCATGAAACAATCCTGTAGTGCCAAGATAATTCCCCTAATCAGCCTATTACTAATTAATAAGGGGTCAACGTGTAAATTGCAGGCATCTAAATGTGAAGAAAGTCTAGGTTTTCTCCTGGTAAGGTGCATGACCAATGTATGCACAGAAATGATTCTCGGAAATTATATCAAATGTGATGTTTTGCTGTCTGTATAAAATGTGGAAGCCTGTATTGCTATTCTGAGATTAAATGTATGTACAGTAGAGCAGCAGCTCTTATCACTACAGCTCTTCGCTTCATTTCCAGTGCCCTGTCACTTTTCTTTGTGCTAAAAAAATCGAAAGCTGCTGTGTTATCACTAATTAGCTGACAAGACGTTTTACACTATGAGCAGGATTTGCGAATGGATATATCACGTCCTCCTCTAATCCAATGTAGTACCTGTAGCTGCAGTAGAGCTTTAAATAGAATTTCCACAGATAAAGAAGATGAGGTAGCAATATTTCTACTTATAAAATTCAGCTTATGGCTTCCCATTACACCACTACCTGCATAGGTACGTAAAATTCTACCCAAATTACACTACAAAAAGTACACTACTGCAAAAGTCATGGACAGTCCAGCTTTTTACATATCAAAAATCTATCCAAATTACATCCATCCAACATAGCTCATTAAAATGGATTATACCAAAAATACTGAAAGTTAATTATGCACATCACAGCCATGCAGGACTGGGCAAGGTAGGGAGTAGCCTTGGGTGCAATCTAGCCATTGGTGAGGAAGACGCCTGTTGGTGCAATAACAGGTCCTACCAGTGTTGTAGCTTTTTAAACACAAGAGTTTACGGTGTCATACAGCCATGTGATTTCCGTTGAAAATATTGGCCAACTTCATCCTCTAGGCTCAAAGTTAAGCATGACAGGTCATCAGTGTTTACTGACCAGATGACCACAGATTACCTGCTTGTACTTATTTTTACACCAGGTATAATTTCCTTTTCATATGTTTTATACATGCTTGTTCCTGTATTTTATATGTGTAGGAGGTAGGATTTAGAGGAAAGTACACCCACATAGGGAATTTAGATCAGTAACAGCCATTCTAGGCAAAAGGTTAATTGAAATAATAATTCGCAGTGAATCATCCTACCACATATATCAGTTATTTGAGGGGTGACCCTGAAGCTTAAAAAGCACAACTTGAAAATATACATAAACTGTGGGTTACCAAGGGTCACACAATGGAAGGTATACAGTGAAACACTACAGACTATATGACTTAAATCATATTCTAAATTCCATAGCACTATTTGAAACATCTCTGGTCCCTATCCCTACATGGAGGCACCTCCATTTTAAACACATCCGGATGAAGTCCCGTGGGTGGGGAGGCAACACCTATATGCCTGGAGGTACCTCCTACCCACACTAAGGCCGCAGCTAGTCGGCGCAACGAAAGTGAAAACAGGCAGCATGCTGAATGGCCAAGGTGACAGAATAGGTGCCACCACATACCAGCATGCATGGGGCACTGGCATAGTGTAAGTGGTATTCCTCGCAAGGGGTGCAACCCTGGAGTCTGCCCTAATGAGCTAGGGCTGCCACACTGTTACCTATCCTTCCTCCAGTGACCATACACATTATTGTCCACCCCCCTGGCCTGCCAAGCCTGCTTAGCTGTCTGCAGCATGTCGTCAAAGGATTGTGGAAGTGGTATCAGTGACCTGTTCTCCCAGCTTACGAGCACTGGCACTCAATGGTGCCCCCCAGGACTTCCACTTTAGCACTTCTAGAACTAAAATATTCAATATTCAAAAAGTTGTTCCCTAATTCAGTCTTTACAGGTTCTCTTTAAAGCAGTCCCACATCGGTTTGCTAACGGGATTGGGATGGCATTGTGACAAACAAATCCAGATTGCTGGACTGCAATGGATTGCAATGACCCCCCGCAACACCCCAAAATCCTTACCTTAACCTTGATGCGGTCCCCAGATTGGCTGCCAGCCTTGACAGGTGACCAGGACACCAATCAGAGGACCACATTTTGGCTGAGGAATGAGGTTAAGGTAAGGATTTCAGGGGGCTCCAGCATGGGGTGTCCCCCCCCGTCACAAGCCTGTCACAAAGTCATTTAACACCAGTTAGGTTAGAAATCAGTTGTGGGGCGGCTTTAAAGACTGACTATGCTATTTCAGCTATCATATATTCTGTGAGGTGTAGATGGAGCACACTGCTGCAGTGTACACTGTGTTGTGACCCTTTAATGCTTGCACTAGCACTTCTCCTGTAATATGATTAGAAAGTGGTTCTTGTACATATAGCATGAATACACATTCCATCAGCCTTTGCTCCCATTCCCTTCCTGCCCTGCTGAGATGAAGTAGAGGGCAGTGCAATTTCTTTAACAGAAGCATAAATTGTAGATGAAGTGAATAGGGGGTAAAAAAGATAACATAAACTTTACAGCCATCTACGAGACAGATAATGTAACAGCACAGCATATATAAAGGGAAGCAAGCTAACAAGCTAGAGATTATTTTGCCCAGGTATGAGATGTGTGTATGGAAGTGATCTCTATGTCTTAGTGCATGTATTTCTTTACTGGTTGTAATTTGTTACCTTAAAAATGACAGGTGTGCTTAATCTTGGCGGTGGAAAAACACATTTTTTAAATGGTCAACCACCAAACCTGACAAATCCATTGGGTTAGAGTGAAGATTGCACCTACACACAGGAACCTTGGAAATTAGTGGTGCAGCTTTAGCATACGTCTGCACATGTCTACCAACCGCGACCTCTGATTTTAACCAGATTTAAAGACAAATTAAAACAATAACATGATTGGTTGCAAACTAACAGGGTTCAATACCGTGGCCCCTACAAGCCTTAAGATTTGTCTATACTAACTGCCCTGCTCACGTGCACCTCCCAGGAAAGTTATGAATGAGCGGCTGCCACCTCTCCTTTAAATCCAGCCGAGGTTATCCGGGCTGGGGGAGGGCAAAATGAGTTTTGTGACACCTTCACAAAAAGTCATGAGCTCTCACCCCTGCAACATGGGGGCATCGTGCTATGGGTTTCCCCAGCTGTAGAATCCCTGTCCTGGAAGCCCCAGACCTTATGTGACCATACAGTTTAGTGTGTTAGTGAATTGTGCCCCCCCCCCCCAACAAACCTGATTGCTGGTTAAATCTGCTTTTCATATTTTTATTTGTTTTACATGTTGGCAGCACACACACACACACACACACACACACACATCATGTTTTTAAATGAATTTCATTTAACATAGTAAAAGCATGGCATTCAACATACACAGACTACGAACAATCTAACACACCTCACTACAGTACATTGTAGGTTAAGCACCTGATCAGCGGGGTGAAGAGGAGCAATTAGGAATCTATTTCCCAGAGGCCTCCTGGGAGTGATACGCCTCTTGAGCCAACCAGTGTCTAGTGTGAGAGGCACTTAGAACACGAGAGCAGGGAAACCCAACCACTTGAGTGTCACACAAGGGGAGAGAAAGAGTTCAATGACATCACTGTTGTTTAAATATACAACACAGTAGCAGTATTATTCTGCCATACAGTGCCGGAGATAACACACAATCCACAAAGGATGATGAGCGGCACTGCAGTCAGTGTAACAAAAGAAAAAAGTCATTTGGGTTTTGAATCTAGTTTCTAAGCAAGGCTTGCAACCAAACAATAGATGCAATACGACAGATCCTGCCCCGCTGAAGACCCCTGTCTTCCCCTCCAGACTGGCTATAGACACAAAAATCAGATAATTACGAACCTCAAATGTTTCTATTCTACTTTACCCAACAGTCACATTTGCTGGGTCGTCTGATTCATTTCTGTTATACAAGCAATGAAAAAACATCCATCTACCTGATGTCTGAAATACAGGCATCTTGATTTTTTTTACTCTGACTGTGCAAACTATTACAGTGTGTGGCGATTTAAAGAGGAACAACGCACCCGTCACTTTTCACTTTTCGGGGTGTTGTTTCTCTCAGTGGGGGCACCCCAAACTGGGAGTGTGTATGCTTACCTTCCTGACGCTCCCAGGAAGCAGATTCAGTTGAGAATGAGCGCGCCGATTGGCTGAGTGGCCCGTTCCTCCAATTAGCACGCTCTCCTCTACTCGGCTGCACTGCCGGCTAAGTAGCCAAGTGGCGCTGAAGGGAGCCGAGTGTGCTGTCGGCAGCATCCCCCTCCTAGCTGTCGAGTGCTGTGTCGCCCATGCAGAAAGGCTGGGCACGGGTGAGCACACAGAGGTGAGCCGGGATGTGGCCACGGCACAAAGATGCGGTGAGTGAAACAGGGCTTCTGGGGAGTCTTACACAGCAGAGCATCCCAATCTGAGGAGTGAAACACTGATGGCCCTGGATTCTTTTATACTCCACTGCTTCCGATGTTCCTCTTTAACGCAGACAAAAATCCATCATTTTCACTAATATTCCCTCCATTCCTAACCCCACAGGCAGTCCCTTTTGGATGCTATCCCGATATCCATGACACTTGGGGAACCCGGCCTGTAGAGGGCGATCTTGCAGAGATGACATGGAAAAAAGGAGCCCCTCCTGGTCCATAAGTACTGGGTTCCTCCCACTATTCCTCAGTCTTTTTAAACAGCAGTGAAGAACCAGGAAGAGCCAATTATATTCAATAATTGTAAAATTATATGAGAATAATAATACCAAATAAAGGATCCCTTAGAACAAAAAGAGCCAATTATATTCAATAACTGTAAAATTATTTGAAATAATAATACCAAATAAAGGATCCCTAGAGCAAAAAGAGCCAATTATATTCAATAATTGTAAAATTATTTGAAATAATATTAATTACATATAAAGGATCCCTCGAACAAAAAAGGGCGGGGGAAGTGGGGGGTGTGACATACTCGTAATATCCATTTTACAGGTGAGTATCTCACAAAATGGTATTATTCCTACTATGTCACACCCCCCACCTCCCGATATTCATGACACTTGGGACATCCAATAGCAGTGTCTATAATGGGTGGGGATCCCAAAGGAATAATGCATAACTTAAATTACTGCAGCTTGCAGAACTTTGCGGCCAAAAACAACATCCGCTGAGGCCCGCACATCAACCTTGTAAAACTTAGAAAAAGTATGCACAGAAGACCAAGTCGCAGCCTTGCAGACTTGTTCAACAGAAGCTTGGTGCTGAAAAGCCCAAGAGGCTCCAATAGCACGAGTAGAATGAGCGGTGACACGAAAAGGGGGAACCTTCCCCTTCGCCATATAGGCCCCAATGATAGCCTGACGTATCCACTTACTAAGGGAAGATTTGGCAGGAGCAAAACCCTTCTTGGGCCCAGAAGGCACAACAAAAAAGGCATCCGTCTTGCGGAAGGCCGAGGTAGTAACTAAAAAATACTTAACACAATGAACTACATCCAAAGAATGTAAGACCCTTTCCTTGTCGTTACTAGGTTTAGGACACAAGGAAGGAAGAACTATATCCTGATTTAGGTGGAAAGCAGACACCACCTTAGGAAGGAAATCCGGTTTAAAATGGAAAACAACCAATCTTGATGCCTCTCAAAATAAGGGGCTTGAATAGACAAAGCCGCCAGTTCAGAAACTCGGCGGACAGAAGTAATAGCAACCAAAAAGGCAACCTTCTGAGTAAGAATAGGAAGAGGAATATCCTGCAATGGCTCAAAGGGAGCAGCTTGCATAGCCGAAAGCACCAAATTAAGATCCCAAACAGGAAGTAAAGGCTTTCTGGGAGGCCGCACATGCGGGACTCCTTGGAAAAAGGTCTTAACCAAAGGATGAAGAGCAAACGATCTTTGAAAGAAAATTGCCAAGGCAGAGACTTGCCCTTTCAAAGTACTAATCTGTAATCCCATATCCAGACCACGTTGCAGATATTCCAGAATTCTAGGAATAGAAAATACTCTACAGGGCAAAGCCCTGGATTCACACCAATCAATATAGGACCTCCAAGTCCTGTAATAAATGACAGAGGAAGACTTCTTCCTAGCTCTAATAAGAGTCTGAATAACCACATGAGAAAGACCTTCTTCTTTCAAGATGGAGACTTCAGCAGCCATGCCGTCAAAGCCAGCGTTTGTAAATTGGGGTAACAAAGCTGACCCTGAGTGATGAGATCTGGAAGAAGAGGCAGATGGACACGATCCACTGCCAGCCTTATGACGTCTGCGTACCACAGACGTCTTGGCCACCTTGGTGCCACCAGAATTGCTGGCACCTCCTCCAGTGCTAGTTGCGCACCACCTTGCTGATCAAGGAGAATGGGGGAAACAGATATAGGAACCCCAGACCCTTCCAGACCAGAGACATGGCATCTGCTGCCACTGCCACAGAGGATCCTGGGATAGAGACACAAAAGCTGGCAGCTTGTGATTGTGACGAGAAGCAAACAGGTCCAACCGTGGAGTCCCCCACTTGTGACAGAGGAACTAAAAGACCCTTGGATTGAGAGACCATTCTCCCTGGCGAGAACATCCCCTGCTCAGGGAGACTGCCTCCACATTCTCTATCCCCGGAATGTAAACTGCTGATATGCAGGGAACATTGATCTCTGCCCACTGAAGGATCAGAGACACTTCCCGGAGGGCACCCCAACTGCGAGTCCCTCCCTGGTGATTGATGTATGCAACAGCTGTTCGGTTGTCTGACCGAATCTGAACTGGCAGACCCTGTAAGAAATGGGTCAGTCGAAGTAGAACAAGACGTATGGCCCAAAGTTCTAATACATTGATTGGAGAATGAGCCTCCTGAGGCCCCCACAATCCTTGGAACTGATGCTTCTTTTAGAAGCCCCCCAGCCCACCAGGCTGGCATCCGTGGTAACCAGTTCCCAACGCGGAGTCAGAAATGACTTGCCCTTCTGGAGGTTGTGCGATATTAACCACCACTGAAGGGACTGCAAAACGTGGGGAGACAATAGACAAGTCTGATTCAGTGATAGTGGGCACCTGTCCCACTTTGCCAAGAGGAAGAGCTGAAGCGCCCTTATGTGAAACTGGGCAAACGGGACTGCCTCAAATGCAGCTACCATCAGTCCCACTAGTCTCATCCCTAGACGGATAGACTGACAAGGGTTGGACAAGAATAGACGAATCAAGTCCTGAATCAGAACCATTTTGGACTGAGGAAGAAAAACCTTGGCCTGAAATGTATCCAGAATCAGGCCCAGGAAGGGAATTTCCCTGGACAGACAGAGAGAGGATTTGGGGTAACTTATTACCCATCCGAATCTCTCTAGCGTAGAGACCACCATCCTGGTGTCCAACTCTGATTGTTCGAGGGAGGAGGCCACGATAAGAAGATCATCCAGAAAAGGCACAATGCGGATGCCCTGGACCCTGAATATAGCCATCACTCCTGCCAGCATCTTGGTAAAGACTCTTGGGGCCGAGGTAAGGCCGAATGGCAGGGCCACAAATTGATAATGCTGGTCTTCTATCGAGAACCTGAGAAATCTCTGGTGACCCGGAAAATAGGAATGTGCAAATAAGCATCCTTGATGTCTATGGATGTCATGAAGTCCCCCTGATGGAGAGCATCGATCGTTGATCGCAGAGACTCCATGCAGAATTTTCCGAAAGGGATAAATTGATTGAGTCTCCTTAGGTCTAGGATAAGCCGAACAGAGCCGTCCTTTTTGGGTACCGTGAATAGGTTGGAGTAAAACCCCAAACCCCTTTCCGCTGGAGGCACTAGGCCGATAACAGCCATGTTTAACTGATACTGCTGCCCACAGTCCGTGCGCAATTGCCGGATCTGACGGCATCCGGGACATGAAAAATCTGGGAGGAGGCCGGGACTCGAATTCCAGTTAGTAACCGGAAGAGACTACTTCCAGAACCCAATTGTCTGATACCTCCTGAACCCAGACCTGGAAGAAGAACCGCAGCCGTCCCTCCACCCGTAAGGGTGAGGGCGTCCCCTCATTGTTGAGCAGGCTTAGTGGCAGATTTGGTTTTGGACCCCCAATTCTGACTTGGGCGGCCACGTCTCTTTCCTCTATTCCACGAAAGGAACAACGTTGTTTCTTACGCTGAGGTAATTTACCTCCTTTAGTGACAGAATCCAAATCTTTCTCCAAAGAGGCGCAATCCCACAAAAGGGAGCGCTGTAAGCGATTTCTTAGCTACAATATCAGCTGCCCACTGCCGCAACCATACTGACCGCCCGATGGCAACTAACAAGGCAGAGGTTCTGCTGCACATGAGCAGAGTATCATCTAAGGCAGAAAGTACAAAAGATGCAAACATCTCACATCACTTAAGAGCAGCGTACTCATCAGAGGCCGGATCAAGCCCTGAGTAATTCATTAGGTCTCTCACAACGGACCTAATAGCCACTGTCATGAGTGCCAAAGCACCAACAGGCAGCAAGGCCGAGCCCACACTGGAAAAAGCGTGGCACGCCATTTGATCAATACGCTTATCCTCTCCATCTTTAAGTGTAGCGGAGTCAGGAGAATGCAACACAGAAGAATTGGATAAATTAAGCACAGGGGCATCCACCCATGAGCAGAGTATCTTTTAAAAATCCAGTCTCTCTATAAATTAATTAAATATTAATGCATAGATGGCCAGTGTATGCTTGCGCACACATAGGAATTTGTCCTCCGCATTTAACCCATCCGTGCAGTGTGTACACATGCCCAGAGCGGTGGGCACAGGTGGTGATGACCAACGCTTAACAGTATCAGCTGGGAAGGGATATTTCTTGTCCCAGTCCAAGGGAATGCCAGGAAGCCGCGCAGGCTTCTCCCATTCTTTAAGAATAATTTCATCAAAATGCTTTTGATTTGGAAATTCTAAAAGAGGTTTAGAGACTCCAAAGAATTCCCCTTTTTGAGGAGGGACTACTTCAGGAGGAGTAATAACCAAAACCTCAAATAACTGAGCAAGAGCTTTTGGGGTATCCACAACACTTGCTTCACCCTGCTCAATCTCAGTACCAACAAATTGCTGTTCATCAGAAACATCTGATTCCTCAAAATAATTCTCCTTCTTCTAACTGAGAAGGATCAGACCAATCAAGCAATTCACAATTGTCTGACTCCCTTGCCGGAGCGGCATGAGTCAAGTGCTTTCTTTTAGCTGAGGCCTTCTTAGGCACAGAGGTAGACATTAATCTTTCAAGATGAGCCAATCTGGCACATAAATCAGCATGCAACTCACCACCCATGACAATATCCTTGGGGGTACCTGGGCCTCAGTTTGCTGCATAATAGTTAATTGTGCACAAGGGATTGCGTTATCCCCAACAAGGGATGCTCCACATCCAAAACATTGCCGAGTCTGTGCAGAGGGAATTGCATGTCCGTTATCCTGGGATGGCTCCATATGGTGTTTAGTATTATACTATAATTGATTATAGTCGCCAAGTATATATGGGATTTACGCAATTGCTACCCGGGATGCCCCTTTAAATAGTCCCAAGTGGGAGGATTGAAACACAAATGGACCCCCAAATAAGGCTTAAGGGCTTTTTTTTATATAAGGACCAGGAGAAACCCCTTTTTAAATAAGGAGTTTCTACCTACAGAGAAAACAATAAAACAGTCACCAAATGCACACAATATAAATAAATGACAGAAAAAAACTCCCTTCAGCCAAGCTGAAGGGTACTCACAGCCCATGCAATAAGCTCACATCATGAGGTAAGGCCACAGGGAAGCAGGAAACAGGAAATCAAACAGAGCATACAGGTGCTCTATGAATAAAAGCATGCCTAAGCCCCGCCCACTTCCAGAATAACATGGCCAAAAATGGATGGAAAATTCAAATCTGAACACAGCCAGAAAACAAAGAGCTTTAATAGGTAAGCAAAAAATGCTGCCTAGACAGCGATAGGAAAATCTAAATAAAACATTTCCTATTAAATAGTATAGTAAAACATACATAATAAAAATAAGAAATAAAGACTTATTTCATATATCTCTTTTTTTTTTTGTGTGCATGGTGACAAATAAGCCCAGATAACGCCCCCCCTTCCTTTTTACCCAGCAGGGTTAAAGGAGAACTAAGGGGAGAGGATAGAAAAGCACCCATAAGGCACAAGGGGATTATAAAGGGACACCATATTCCATGCCGGGAACACCAACCCGGAAGCCGCCTACCCACATTTAGGTCTCACGGAGGAGTAATACTCCTGTATACACCAGAAGGTGTATGTATCTACCTTTGCCTGAACCACACAGCCAGGGCTGGGAGGCATACAATATAACCAAACAGGTTTAAAGAGTTGCAGACAGAAATAGAGAAAAAAAAGGCCGGGAGCAAACCGGCTACCTGCAGCTTGAAGGAGAGTCATCTTCTGAATGCTTCGCCGACTGCAGAGACGAAAAGACTGAGGAATAGTGGGAGGAACCCAGTACTTTTGGACCAGGAGGGGCTCCTTTTTTCCATGTCATCTCTGCAAGATCGCCCTCTACAGGCCGGGTTCCCCAAGTGTCATGAATATCGGGAAGTGGGGGGTGTGACATACTAGGAATACAGTGCTATTTTTTCCTGTGTGAAAATGTTTTATGGAAGGAGATTTCACTACCTGCAATCAGTTGCCATTGGCAACGTACACCAAGTCTGTACACCAAGAAGAGAGAAGTGAGCCCTGTATACACGGGACACTGTGCTATGCTATGGCTGCTGCTGAGGCGAGGGAGCTGACTCAACATTACACATGCCCAGCAGCAGTGTTCTGTTCCATCGAGGACTTTCCCTTT
Organism: Gastrophryne carolinensis; assembly: GCA_027917425.1. NCBI lineage: Eukaryota > Metazoa > Chordata > Amphibia > Anura > Microhylidae > Gastrophryne > Gastrophryne carolinensis. The sequence goes on along the minus strand of CM051238.1, from coordinate 269,047,164 downwards.
AAAGCAGTTCAAGCAGAAGCAATATGCTGATTTAAAATTACACCAATGCAGTGAGAGAGAAATCCTCATCGTCATCTTGTTTTCTGGCAACAATAATGACCAAGAAGTACCTAACCTCAGAATGAACTTGACAATGATTTATTATCCTCACTTATCACAGTACTTGGTCAATGAGAATTTCTTCTGTAAAGGCATTGTCCAGAAATAGCCAAGTTGGCAATGTCTTAAACTGCCCTCGGTTTTAAAATCATAACCATAGAGATAGGAAGGTTTAAAGTTGACCAAAACCCAGGATTTTGACTATTCTGGGTTCTGGTACTTGCCCCTGGGGCACTCCAATTCAGGATGCCCTGCTGTGTGAAACCGCCCAGGTCGCCTAAACAAACTCACCTTTCCCCTGTCCTATGCTGGACCCTCAAGGGGTCCATTAAAGCGCCAAGTCATTGGGGCTTCTGCTGGGCTTTGTAGTTTCTCAGAGGGGCCTGGGGCTGTGGGGCAGGGATTGCGTTATCACGCAGCAACAGTGGAGAGGCAGGAGGCCTGATACACGTGTGTGACTTCCAGGTTGCAGGATGATGTCACTTCCGGATGTCTGCATTCCAGCACCACTTTGGATGGCTGCTCAAGGAAGCAGCAGTACCCAGGGCTGTGGCAGTGGTTCCAGGCTGAAAGCGATGTTCGCGGGCTGCAGTGGTGTCCGGGCGGCCTGCCGGCCTAGAACGGTTCTTGGAGCGGCTGGGATACACAAGTCTTCTGCGGCTGAGAAACGAATAGACAGACCAGCAAGGTGCAGGTGGTCCAGGCAGTGGCTAATCAGCAGAAGATGTCTTCCAGGATGCCTCATCGGGATAAGCTGGTGAGATGTATTTATGCTATTTTTTAATTCAGGAATTGATTGACTTTTGTGGTATAGTTTAGTCTAATCCTTCCTGGAGCTGACTGTGGATTTTCCCGTGTTTTTTTCTCTTAGGCTACCCCCATGGTCAAAATTGAAAGACAAGGAGGGGAATCCCAAACTAAAGCAGGATCCTGGACCAGTAAGACTCTAAATTAACTGCCCCAATATATTGCCTGACTCATGGAATAAATCATTTTGTCAGCCGTGTTTGGAACATAGAATGGGTCTGGCTTTTTTGGTCTGCTGCAGTGTGGTGGAGACCTCTCTGTCTACCCACAGGGCTCCACCACCTCCAAACCCTCAGATTTCTCAGGCTGAACCCAGTCAAACATCTCTGATGGAAACTCCAGATCCTTATAAAGCTGAGATAAGCGAAGGGAGAAAACCTCATCTGGACTGGACTTCCTTAGCAAAGGCTTCAGTCTAGGGGTTTCAGGGGGAAGAGATGTGAGAGGAAACTTCAGCTCTCCTTGAGGAGATTTATGACATCATGAATATCCAATGGGTTGATGAGACCTTTTCTGTTCAGGATGCCATGTATCAGAAGTTGTTGATAAGGAAAGAGAAGTGTTTCCTATTCACTCTTCTCTAAATAATTTAATGAGGAAAGAATGTCCAGAAAATACATTTTTCTTACCTGGTTCAGTTAAGAGAAAATCTCCCTTCGAAAATTCGGACATTTCAACCTGGGCCAAGTGCCCAATGCTGGATGCTCCACTTGCACAAATCTCTAGATCTTCAGATTTAAGTTTTGAAGGTTGGGGTACCCTTAGAAAACCTATGGATAGTTGTACTGCGGGTGCAATTAAGAGGGTTTGGGATGCTGAAGCTTTTACACTCAGACACGTCTTTGTGCCAGATTGTGTTGCACGTATCCTAGGAGTTAAAGTGGACCAAAATCCAGGATTTTGTCTATCCATGCTGTCCTGCTGTGTGAAACTACCCAGGATGCCCGATCTCACTCATCCTTCCCGGGTCCTATGGCACATATGTAGCCCTCTCGTCCAGTCAGCATGCTAGGATCCGCTCCCATCAATTCGTCTAATAGCTTGTCTAAGGCTAGCGGATCCGAGCGATCCGAAAAGGTGAGTTATTATGGGTGATCTGGGAGGTTTCACACAGCAGGGAATCCCTCAACAGGATGCCTCCTGGAGATGGAACAAAGCTTGGGATACTCAAAATCCTTGCTTTGTTTTGCTTTAACGCACCAGATTATCAGAAATGGAAATACAATGCGCTTGCGAACACTAGGGCTGGCTGGGTGCTGTGAAAAGGGGTTTATATGGTGACAGTGCCTGTAGTAATCCCCGTTTTTTATTTTTTAGGGTCAGGGTAGCAAATTAAAAAAAAAGTGCAATGTGGACACTTGAAAGACAAGTTTGCAGAGCAACACAAAAGTGCCTAAAATGCATACAAAAACAATCCCAAACCACCCAGGGATCCTGTGGCACATGCACCAGCCCCCCACCCCCCAAAAAAATATATGCAAAAAAAAATGCAAATATAATTACAAACATTCCAGCACATAGAAATGTATGGGATAAGGCTACACAGTGCAGGGTGAGCGCCTGGTCTTATCTGGCGTTGTAGGGAACTCAAGGAGATTCATACCATCGCCGGTGCTGATAATAGATAGGACTTGACTTACCTGATAAATACACCTTTTGTACTGGGACCTAACATTCACCTGACATTCATCTGGCGCTACGTGGCACTATGTGGCATTAGCGATTCTTAAATAAACCCCGCATGAGATTGCAAGGAGGGGGGCTTAAACAGCTAGTTCTGAACAATGGCATCCTGTCAGAAAGCAACGCCATACACTGGCATAGCTGGGGGCAGAAAACATCTATACGGTAATGTACCTGGGGTGGGGGAGTTGTTTTTGGGGGGTTTTGGTCCGCTTTAAACAAACAAGGGATGAGAAAGTTTCTTGAAACAAAGACCGGCTTATCCATGGCTTGGATGCACTGGTTCAGCGATGTACTGTGTGTGAGTTGGACAGACGGGCTCATGTTATTCACATCGGCTCCCTGTATATTTTTGACATGCGTACATGTTCGTGTCTCCTGATTCTTTAACAGTAATAATAAAATCTGATTAAACTAAATTGGATCTTCTGATAGAAACTCTATGCAAACCTAACCCAAGAACTACATATATACTTACTCTGCGTGGATAATGCCCATGACCAATTCGTGCACAGACATATTTAAATAAAATTATGCAATCAATGTAGGGAGAACACATTCACAGTGATATAAAAATGGTAATGTTTCTGCTAGTGCCCTTACGCATACAGATGAGTTATCATTAACATACAGTACTGGAAGCTGGCTGTGGTTGCCCATGTTTTGCTCTACTGAATGACACAGCTTTAATAATTTACATAAAATGCATGTATAAAAATTATACTAGACATCTTTACAATTACATCCAACCTATTTACTTCTGCATCATGATATGTTTCATTCCCTTACAGCTTTACTTAAAGTACGTTAGGTGCACTCGTCCGCTCTTGTTTTGATAAGCATTGATATTGCAAATGGTAGACTACAATGTATAACAGTCGTAGTAGAGGTAAAGATCATCAACTGGAAATAGGTTGATTTAATAAGAACTACAAGCGGTAATATTGTGCAGGATTCTGCATCATACCGTAATATCATATGATTTTGATCTTGAACTTGACAATGCTTTTTGTTATGAAAAGAGTAAAGCGCTTGATATGCCAAGTTTTACAAATGTGAGCTGACCACAAAAAGAAATCACATACTTTCCACCAGATTATTCTGACATAAAAAAGGCAATAAAAATGTTAGTTGTGAACTACTCTCCCTCGAGTATTGTTATTCTCTTCTGGGAATTTAAGACTGAATTTACCATAAGATAAAATGGACCTTTCATGGCATTTTCATGGACCTTTCCACAGATCAGGGTGTGCCAGAGGGCATGAGACTCCCCCCTTATCCTACCACCCACTCCCATACCACTCATCTATCTCACAGTGCTGGTATGAGGTACCCATTGTTCTTAAAATGGACCAACACCCAGGATTTTGACTATCCTGGGTTTTGGTCCACTTCGGGGGGGCACCCCGATCGGGGGTGCCCCGCTGTGTGAAACCCCCCAGAACGCCCGTAAACACTCACCTCCCCACGCTCCTACGCGGGCGCTCGTCCAATCAGAGCGCTCAGAGCCGCTGTGGTATGCACATACAAGCGGCGTCCAACCCGCGTCTCGCGCTTCCTTCTAACGGCCGGCGTGGGTGCGCACCCTGCTAGAGGGAAGCACGAGACGCGGCCGTGGCCCACGCATGCGCCGTTGGAACGGGGTTAAGGTAAGGTTTGTGGGCGTCCTGGGGGGTTTCACCCCGCGGGACATCCCGATTTCGGATGCCCAGCGGGGAGGGATCTGATTGGCCCGGGAATCTTATAGATCCCCCCTGGGTGTTGGTCCACTTTAATAGGAACATGCTTACACAGCCATCGCCACCTGCTGACCTGGCTTCTAATACCAGCGCTGTAGAAAGGAGATTAGCGGTGTGTTTGCAGGTGTTTGGTAAATAGGGAGTCATGTGTCTTGATCCTGAAGTCTGTGGAAAGTCAATGAAAGTGGATTTTCCATTTTAAAACCAATTAATAAAATGGACAGTCAAGGCAAATCACAAAAAACACATACTCGCTCCCTACAACATTTCTTATGTTGTTCTTATTCTGGTAGTATAAAATTTACCAGGCCCCACAATTAACCTCCAATATGTCCCCACTTGGCCACCACTCACCAGTCGCTGCTGCATTAGTCACAGACACTTCAGCACATCCACTCCATTCACTTCAATACAACCTTACTTCAGTTCAGTAAGTGGGTGTGACTAATCATTGCAACTGATATGGAGAGACTTTTGATGATCCAGGAGGTCGCCAGTGAGTGTTGGGACTTCATCATGGGACATGGTAAGTTTTATCGAACTAGGGCAGAAACACAGCGACAAATGAGTGTATGTACTTTTGTGTGCTTTGCCCACAGAAGGAAATATTTTTTTTTAAAGGGACACTGTATGTGGGCACTCTCCTGGATTGACCATGAAAAAAATTATTTATAATTTAATACTTTAATGTTATATTGCTTTAAAAATATTTTATGTTATAAAATTATTAACATATACATAACATATACATTAAATAAATATAATGCATAACTAAATAAATTAAATGACTATTATATATTATTTTATGATGCCCTGCTGTGTCAAACCCCCCAGGAATCCCCCAAAAACTCCCCTTGCCACACTCCAACGGCGCATGCATAGGCTCTCGTCCAAAGCACTTTCACTGCCGAAGCAACGCCCCCGGCACGCTGTTTGGACGCCATTCAGAGAGGCTGGGCTCGGGCCACACAGAAGATGGGGATGCGGCACCCACGAAGATCACGTTCCAGGCCCCGGGGGGTTTTACATAGTGGGGCATCTGGTATAGGATGCCCCAGGGGTAAGCTAGCGGCTGGGCCTGGAATTATTTAGACTCCAGGGCCCAGCCATGTGGGTTTTGACCCACTTTATAAACACTGTGTCCTTGAGAAACATCCATCTCAAGGCCATGGCATGTAGGGCCTTTTGCTGCAGATGTGAATCACCGTATTATGTGTTTTGAGCGGTATTTTGTTTCAATTTTAAATGAACATATCACTTAAAGAGGTTGGTCGCTGCACTCTTCTCCATCTTTGACTGCTGCCATGGTAACAAGCACGCTAGTCACCCAAGAAGCTGCTGAAAGGGATCGCTAATAACTATCTACAGATTTTACTTTGTGCTTAGAGCTCAGAAGATGATACAACATGACTGCACTTTATACATAATATGATACTTTCTAAATATGTATAGGAAATGATGTACCATGATTTTTTTGTATTAGTGGTGGAGAAGTCATATTTTGATGTTTTACCACATAGGCCAATTGTCCATAAAGACGGCATTACATTTATTCATCATATTTATTTCATTCTTTAAAATCAATGTTAAGCATATTTGAACTCAGATGAACTGTATTAGGATAGAAGTCCCCACTTTCTGACAGCCCTGGTGCTTTTTGGCATCAATAAAGTGATAACATGAGCTGAGATGCAGAAAAACTGGATTCAGTTTTAATAACTCATATCTTATAGGCGGCCACCAAGTTATAATGCCTGCAGACAGGCCCCAGCGTGCTTAGGGGTGACCCCAAGGACCCTAAAAAAAGACAGCAGTGAGAGCTGTGTGGTCATCCCTATTAGAGTGAAATCAAGACAGAGTATCAGACAAGCATATTTGTACCCTTTTTAAACATGCCCTGTTACTGTATGTAGTAATATGGTTGGAGAAGGAGATCACATGCTCCATCTAGTCTGCTTGTATGTCTATATTATGTGTATCATTTCCTAATAGTTTTCCCACCACCTCTGCTAGAAGTTTATTTCAAGCATATTCTACTCTTTCAGTAGAATATGTTTATCTTCCCTCCAACTAGCTTCAGGTTGTGCCACCGTGTTCTGTTTCCTCATAAAAACAATCCTGCACCCTATTCAAACTTTCCATGTATATCAAGATCATTCAATCAAGTCGCCCCTTTCCCTTTTTTTTTAATGGGCTGTAAAAATTAAGAGCCTTTTTTTTTGTGTGTGCGGGCGCCAGATGAGTGGCTATCTGCATAGAAGCCGCTATGTGCACCCACACTTGTCAGCGGTGGGGAGCGAGGCAGCAATATGCTCCGAGCTGGCACTAGGGGTCGCAACCACAATGGCTTCAATAAGCTGTGCGCTGCACCAACCTGCTGGGTGCGCTGCAAATCAGCTGCATTCATTAACAAAAAACACAGCGCCGAAAAGGAGATTCCAGGTACCCTGCATCTGTAGTGATCTCTGTTTTTGAGGGGCTTAGGGAAAAAAAATTAAAAACACTGGGAATTGCATTGGGGACACATGAAAGGCAGGACATATGATTTGCATGGCCCAATTCACGTTTGCAGCGCAACATAAAAGTTATATAAATACTTCCAAAAACAATTCCAAACAGCCCAGGGCTCCTGTGGCACATGCACCGGCCAAAAAAACTTAACAAAAGTGGCCCAAAATACCATTTTGTGATTACTCACCTGTAAAATGGGTATTATAAGTATGTCACACACCCCGCTTCCAATATTCATGACATCTGGGTTATAGCCAGTAGAGGGCGAACTTCTGCAGAGATGACAGGAAAAAAAGAAGCCCCTCCTGGTCCATAAATACCTGGGACCTCCCACACATTACCCAGTATAGAAAAGCAGTAAGGGGACCAGGAAGAGCCAAATCCAAAAATCTTAACAATAAAAGGTTCACCATATAAAGGATCCAGAATGCAAAAAGGGCGGGATGAAGCGGGGTGTGTGACATACTTATAATACCCATTATACAGGTGAGTAATCACAAAATGGTATTATTCCAAGTATGACACACACCCCGCTAGCATTGTCCAACCAGGGTGGGGATCCAAACAAGGCAACAATGCACAAACTTAAACCACTGCAGCTTGCAGAACCTTGCGGCCAAAAACAGCATCCGTTGAGGCCCACACATCAACCTTATAAAACTTGGAAAAAGTATGAACAGAAGACCAAGTAGCAGCCTTACAAACTTGTTCAACAGAGGCCTGGTGCTGAAAAGCCCAAGAAGCTTCAACAGCACGAGTAGAATGAGCAGTGATATGAAAAGGGGGAACATTCCCCTTGGCAGAATAGGCCCCAACAATGGCCTGACGTATCCATTTGCTAATGGTAGACTTGGCGGGCGCCAAACCCTTCCTAGGCCCGGAGGGCACCACGAACAAGGCGTCCGTCTTACGAAAGGGAGAAGTAGCCACCAAATAGTACTTCACACAACGAACCACATCCAAAGAATGCAAAACCCTCTCCTTGTCATTGCTAGGCTTAGGACACAAGGAAGGGAGAACTACATCCTGATTGAGGTGGAAGGCAGAAACCACCTTAGGAAGAAAATCTGGCTTAAAGCGAAAAACCACCTTGTCCTGGTGTTTCTCAAAGTAAGGGGCCTGAATGGACAGAGCCGCCAACTCAGAGACACGCCGAACAGAGGTAATAGCCACCAAAAAGGCAACCTTTTGAGTGAGCACAGAAAGAGCAACATCCTGCACCGACTCAAAAGGAAGCCCCTGAAGGGCCGACAGAACCAAATTCAAATCCCTAACGGGCACCAAAGGCTTTCTAGGGGGCCGTACATGAGTGACCTCCTGGAAAAAGGTCTTAACCAGAGGATGCAGAGCGAAAGACCTTTGAAAAAAGATTGCCAGGGCAGAGACCTGCCCTTTCAAGGTACTAAGCTGGAACCCCAGGTCCAGACCGTGTTGAAGAAACTCCAAGATCCTAGGAATCGAAAACACCCTGCAAGGCAAAGCCCTAGCCTCACACCAGTCAATGTAGGACCTCCTAGTCCTGTAGTATATGTTAGAGGAAGCTCTCTTCCTAGCTCTAACAAGAGTCTGAATCACAGCCTCAGACAAACCTTCCTCCCTTAAGATGGAAGTTTCAGCAGCCACGCCGTCAAAGCCAGCATTTGTAAATTGGGGTAACGTAGTGGACCTTGAGAGATCAGATCCAGAAACAGTGGCAGCCTGTACTGATCTACTGCCAGCCTTACGACGTCTGCGAACCAAACCCGTCTTGGCCACCTTGGGGCCACCAGAATTGCTGGCGCACCCTCTAGAGCCAGCTTGCGCACCACCATGCCTACCATGGCGAAGGGGGGGAACAGATACAGGAACCCCAGATCCCTCCAGGCAAGAGACATGGCATCCACTGCCAGGGCCAGAGGATCCTGAGACAGAGACACAAACTTTGGGAGCTTGTGATTGTGACGTGAGGCAAAGAGATCCACCTTCGGAAACCCCCACCTGTGACAGAGGGGCCGGAATACCTCGTGGTTGAGAGACCATTCCCCTCGGCGAGAGGGTCCCCTGCTCAGGGAGTCCGCCTCCGTGTTTTCCACTCCCGGAATGTACACTGCTGAGATGCATGGAACATTGCTCTCCGCCCATGCAAAATCAGAGAAACTTCCCTGAGGGCACTCCTGCTGCGAGTCCCTCCTTGGTGATTGATGTAAGCTACCGCAGTTCGATTGTCTGATCGAACCTGAACCGATAATGCGCCAAGCATGACAGAACCAACCGAATAGCTCTCAGCTCCAAGACATTGATGGGGGTGTTAGCCTCCTGAGGACCCCACAGCCCCTTGAACTGATGTGTCTTCCAAAAACCTCCCCAGCCTGACGGGCTGGCATCCGTGGTAACCGCCTCTCAACAAGGGGTCAGAAAAGATCTGCCCCTCATCAGATTGCTTGGTTCCAGCCATCACTGAAGGGACTGCCGAACCCGGGGATACACCAGGAATGAGTGAATGAGTCGAAGGAAGCCACCATCAATCCCACCAGTCTCATCCCTAGTCGGATAGAAGGACAAGGTTTGGACAGGAGAAGACGAATCAGATCCTGAACCATCTGCACCTTGGACTGAGGTAGGAACACCCTGGTCCGAATGGTATCCAGATTCATGCCCAGAAATGAGATCTCCCTTGAGGGAGAGAGAAAAGACTTGGGATGGTTGATCACCCAGCCGAACCTCTCCAGCGTCGTCACCACCAACCTGGTGTCCAGCTCCGCCTGACTGAGAGAGGATGCAGTAATGAGGAGGTCGTCCAAATACGGCACGATGCGAATTCCCTGGGCTCTGAGAAGGGCCATTATGCCCGCCAGCACCTTGGTGAACACCCTTGGTGCCGAAGTCAGCCAAAAAGGGAGGGCCACAAACTGAAAGTGCTGATCTCCCACCACAAACCTGAGAAATCTCTGGTGTGCTGGGAAGATTGGTACATGAAGGTAAGCATCCTTGATGTCTATGGACGTCATGAAATCCCCCTGACGAAGGGAAATGATGGCTGAGCGCAGAGTCTCCATGCGGAACTTCTTGGTTCTGATGAACCTGTTGAGAAGCTTCAGATCCAGAATGGGTCTTATGGATCCATCCTTTTTGGGGACCGTGAAGAGGTTGGAATAATAGCCCCTCTCCGAGAAAGGCATCGGGCCTATGACTTCCATGTCCAGAAGATTTTGTACTGCCAACAGGAGCCCCTGTGCAGCCCGGGGATCCGAGGGCACCCAAGATCTGAGAAATCTGTGAGGAGGCCGGTACTCGAACTCCAGTTTGTACCCGGAAGAGACCACTTCCAAGATTCATTTGTCTGTGACCTCCCGAGCCCAAACCTGGAAAAAGTGTCGCAGCCGTCCCCCCACCTGCAAGGGTGAGGGCGCCCCCTCATTGCTGAGCTGGCTTGGCAGCGGGCTTGGGCTTAAAACCCCAGGCAGGTCCAGGACGAGCGCGTCCTCTGCCTCTGTTCCAGGAATCACCTCTGAAGGTTGAGTAGGCAGCTTCTCTGCCTGCTCTGGCACCGCTAAAGGAGGGATTAAAGGAGTCTGCCCCCCAAAAGGAGCGACGCTGATTCTTACGTTGTGGTAACTTTCCCCCTTTTGCCACCGAATCCAACTTATCTCCAAACAGCCGCATACCCAGGAAGAGTAGCCCTGTAAGTGATTTCTTAGCCGCAATGTCAGCCGGCCATTGGCGCAACCAGACCGATCGGCGAATAGCCACTAGCAATGTCGAGGTTCTACTACACATGCATATTGTGTCATCCAAGGCGGATAAAACAAAAGACATGAACAATTTGCACCGCTTAAGGGCTGCAAATTCATCACTGGCCGGGTTAAGCTGGGAACCACTCAACAGGTCCCTAACCACAGACCTGGTAGCCACAGCCGTGAGCGCAGACGCACAAACAGGCCGCAAGGCTGAACCCACACTAGCGAAGGCATGGCAGGCCATTTGGTCAATGCGCTTGTCCTCACCATCTTTAAGGGTGGTGGCGTCTGGAGAATGTACAACAGAGGTGTTGGACAATCCCAGAATGGGCGCATCGACCTCGGGAGGGGACGACCAGCGCTTAACCGCGTCCACCGGAAAGGGATACTTCCTATCCCATCCCTGAGGAACACCGGGGAGCCGGCTAGGTCTCTCCCATTCCTTAAGAATCATGCTTTCAAAATGATTCTGATTTGGAAACTCCAAGCGAGGCTTAGAAGTCCCAAAGAATTCCCCTTTCAGCGGAGGAGACTCCGCTGGAGGAGAAATATCCAGCACCTCAAATAAATGGGCCAGGACCCTGGGGGTATCAATGGCATCCCCCTGCGCCTGCCCAGCATCAGCATCAAAAAACTGCTGATCCTCAGCAGATTCAGAAAACAATTCCCCCTCCTCAAGTGGGGAATAATCAGACCAGTCAAGGGAATCATAGTCATCAAAATCGAGAACCGGCGCGGCCGGAGACAGATGTCTTCTCTTAGCTGGGGCCTTTCTGGCCGCAGAGCTAGAAATCAATTTCTCGAGGTTGGCCAATCTAGCACACACATCAGATTGCGACTCCCCGCCAATGACAGTGTCACTTGGGGTGCGGATAAGGCGGGGTGGGATAGGAGATGAGGCCGGTGGCACGGACCCAGATGCCTGGGACCCCGACTGCCGCGTTATGGCCTGCTGAGCACATGGTATGCAAATCAGTACATTATCCCCCGTATGGGATACCGCACAACCCACACACTGCCGGGATTGCCCCGAAGGAAGCCCAAGCCCGGTATCCTGGGAAGCCGCCATATGGTGATTTTAAGGTAGTCGCAATGACCCGAGGGAATTACGCTGCTTGAGAAACCCAGGATGCCCCTTTAAGTCCCTAGTGGAGGATTTATAGGACCCCAAATTTATCTGCACGGGACCCTAGGACCGGGAGAACCCCCTTTTAATATATTGATAGGGAGTCCTCCTGAAAGACATAATGTGAAGGGACCCATGAGCAGACACACATACATGCAATCAAGCACATAAAATATGGCAGAATATATATATATAAATACATATATAACAATAACATATGGAAGGACATATTGTCAGGCTGCCCCAACGCACTAGAATGAACACGCAGCGCACAGATAAAGAAAAAAGAGGGGCCCAGCAGGGCACTCATGGAGGATAAATGGCGTCCTGCCAGCCAGTAACTCCTGGGAGAGAGAGAGAAGAAAGGGCGGGCCAGCGCGGACCGCACCGAGCACCCGGCTCCGCCCCCTTTCCAAGCAACCTGAGGGGAAGAAGCTCCCCATGTAAAAAAGGGGCCTCCACATGCGCCAAAAGCCCACACACCCCACGCGACGAGTGTAGAAGCACGCACATACCCGCACACACACACATGCTAAAGAAGTGTTGGAAAACAGTCACCCCCCCAATAGAGGGGAACAGGGAGACCCAGAAGGGGGGGAATCCCGCGTACAGGGTGGAAGGGATAAAGTAGGGATGGGGCATCCCAAACCGGGATCACCAACCCGGATACCGCCTACCCCTTAAAATGGGGTCTCACGGGGGAGCATGGCTCCCTAATACAACTCTAAAGGTGTAGTCTACCGTCGCCCGGACCTACAGACAAGGCTGGGAGGCATGGGGACTAAAACAAACAAGGTCCGGACAGAAAGAGACAAAATGGCCGGGGGTAAACCCGGCTTACCTGCAAGGAAGAGACGCAGCCATCTTCTGACTTACTCGCCGTCTGCAGAGACGAAGACTGGGTAATGTGTGTGAGGTCCCAGGTATTTATGGACCGGGAGGGGCTTATTTTTCTCGTCATCTCTGCAGAAGTTCGCCCTCTACTGGCTATAACCCAGATGTCATGAATATTGGAAGCGGGGTGTGTGACATACTTGGAATATAATTGTAATCATCGCAGCCTATAGAAATCTATGGGATAAGACCACACAGTGCAGGGTGAGCGCCTGGTCTTATCGGGCACTGTAGGGAACTCATGCCAGCACTTATCCCATTTCCAGCTCTGTTGATAGGTGGGACACTATCCCCTCGATTCAAAGAGCAAAAGTTAATTGATTTCGGATCGAGAATCGTAAGTTTGGGTGGGTGTTAGTCATTTTTTCCTGTTTTTTTGGCCATTTCCGACTCGCACGAGCCTACGTTCGAATGCGTATATGCTCTTGCGATCATCGCAAGTTCGTTCCTAAATTTTAGGATCAAAACGTAAAACTTAGGATCAAATCCTAAAACTTAGGATCAAAACGTAAAACTTAGGATAATCGAATGTGTTTAGGTGTGATTCAGAGAACAGTTTTCAAACCTCTAAATACGTTTTAAAAGAAAGCCACTGCCGACACCTTTTAGCAGTCGGATTGCTGTTCTTGAACAGGTTTTTTGGCTATGTGGAGGAGTCTGCGCGTCTTGAGCTCCAATGAACTGCATGTATCAGCATGGCCGAGGCCATAAATTGTATGGCAATGCATACCTGATTCATGTATGCCTTATAAAAGCATTTTAATGTGGACCTTAATTAGTCCTTTGCATGTAAACCTTTATTTTGCAATATATTTGCGTTAATTAAAGAAACTTATGTCCTTTGGTATTTATTTTTAAATTGATGTACTAGAATAATATTTTTAGATTGCATTTATTGGTGTAGTTGTTTACCTTTGCTTTGTTTAATTATTTAAGCACATCTTTGGTCAGATGCATCACACTTACTGAGGAGAGGAGAGCGGGATAAAGTGCAGGATGTGGGTTACTGCTGTATTTTGCACAGACCCAGCAGAGCTGGGGGCACGGAAAGGTCAGAAATCAAAGAATGCAGAGCAACACAGTCACAAGGCCCTTTCTGTTTGCAGGCTGCACGAGAATACCTGAGCCGCCATCTTGGCTGTTTCTAGGCTCATAACATGCAGAAGTTGCTGGGTGTTTTTTTATATTTGAGAGCAATCTGTATGTAGAGGGTGTGGGTAACCACACACAAAAATTTAAGTTGTACCATTTGAAGCCAAAATATTAAAATTAAATCCACAAGTAAAAAATGCAAGTAAACTAAAAATTAAACAAAGTAAGATTTACTTATGCAAATGCATTCATTAATGGTTGGTTACTACAAAATGAATGAAATAAAGAAAAATAAGACCAAATATTTAGAATGCACTTTAATGAGGTAAGTTTGTAGTGCGCAGCCGCAAGATCAGAAGGATTTACGTCCAGACAAAAAAGGAAAAAGGGCAAAACCAATGTTGCAACCTGAGAAATGAAACGGAAAATTCAGGATGGAAACTGACATAGGTCTGATTCCCGAACTGCCATACGAACGGACGTAAATTTTAGGATAGAAACGTATTTGCTTATAGAATCACTCGCAAGTTCATACGAACGCACTTGCGTACGGGAAAAATAGGATGATCGGCACCCAAATCCAAGCTGTTACATGTTTCTTTGAATCGACCCTTATCTGTCATCAGAGGTGCTCTGGATTTTTGACTTGATAAATACACCTTTTTCACTGGGACCTGACATTCGCCTTAGCATTTCTTAATAAACCCCTATGTTCTTTAAGTGTCTCCTGATACATTTTATGTTTATCATTTTATGTGGCCTGCTCTATCTAAATAATGTCTTTGTGTAGGCGGGGAGGCTGATTCATCAATAGCGCCAGGTAGCGACAGATGAGCGACTGTAGCGTGATTTTTTCAGCGCCAGCCAGTATTCGCTGTGCTTGGCCGGCATTAGCTTGATGACAGCGACTCAGTCGGTGTGCGGTAATGTTGAATACGGGCTGGGGAGTCGCTGTTTCACAGGTCCAGCGTTGTATGTGAGCGCCTGACAACGAATGGCCAGAGCGAACGGCTAGCTTCATATTCATCAACAAATCACGCTCCGAATGTGCTGTCGCTGTCCATTCCTTGTTTAAACCCCAGAGCGCTGGCGCCGATCTGTATTAACTAGTTTTTAACCCCTAAACAACCATATTTTTTGAATGTAACATTATACATGTTTTTAGAATCATTTTGTAATATGAATACATTAATCTCAGACCTGTTAGATCAATTCTGCACAATTTTTTTTTTTTTTGTTTTTTGACTTAAAAATATATCCTAACATTGCAGAAGTGTTCTCCGATTTTTTGACATTAAAAAAAAAAAAAAAAAAAATAATCCAAATTAATTATGATTAATTATAGATTGCTCCATTGAAATGCATTGGACATCGCCAGGGAGCGACAGCTCATACCTGGCGCTGTGAGGGAATTTGCAGCGGCGCTGTTCGGTCCAGGCGGCTTCATGATGAATGCCGCGCTAGCCGTCGCTCTCGCCGGCGCTAGCCTCATTTTGCTGGATAAATGCGTCATTGTGACCGCCGCCGGGCGTACTTGAGTCGGTAGTCGCCGTTAGCTGCCGCTACCTGGCGCTCGTCAGACACTACCTGGCGCTATCGCTTGATGAATAAGGGCCAAAGTCTCCAAAATTGAACACATTCCAAAATGTGGCCTCACCAGAGCTCTATACAACAGCATCATAACCTCCCTTTTCCCACTGGTGATGCCTCGAACTTTGCAGCCAAATATGCCACGTCCTAGTTAACACAATACAACCCATACAATACTCAGAGAGGAGATGCATTCCCATGCATTAGTTGGTTGGAATATGTGCTGTTTATTCAGACATTAACACCTATCAGCCTTCTTTGGGAGATTCTGTGTCTTATGTTGTCTGCTGCTTCACACTATATACACCATAGTTGTGGTTTACTAATTTGTGGACAATAGCTCCACCTTATTCAAAAACATCTGCATATGACCTGGATATCCCCAATACCCAACTGGGTGAAGTGGAACAAAGGATCCTTAGGGAACCAAAACAAAAACTGAGCATGGGAATCTGGGACAGGGGACAAGAAACAGCTGTACATTGCAGTAAAGCATGTTGCCTACAACAGAAGGTGTGACTGCTGCATGTGGGTGCAGCTGTATCCGGTCTCCTCTTGGATTGAGTACTACTAGGAAAAGATGCAGGGCTCACTGATGACGTTAGGTGACTTTGGAGTCCCCGTGAACCAGGACCTTCCCCGTCACACAGTTGCCAGGGACGGTTTAGGCTCGCCTAAAATAAATCTCCCTCTAGTCCTGCCAATAATTTCTTTTTAGTGCAAGCTTACATTAGGTGACTGATTTACCAAATTTGTCACACTGTGCCATTTTAAAGATGATGCTTGTGTGCTATGTGTTTCTATATAAGTTATGCCAGAATGCACTAATTTTGCCATGCAGCAGCCATGCAGCCGATAAGACACTGTCTGGCTTAGTGCTTGGGAAATCAGACCCCTATTGTAACAGGACACTGACACTAAACAGTGTTAGGGCATATATAAATAGGTATATATATATATATATATATATATATATATATATATATCATGATTCTTCTATGGCTGTGTGCAGGGAAAATTCTAACATACAAGAAACTGGGTCAGAGCTTCTTTGTCTCTAAAAATTCTCCTCAGTTTTAATTAGTAGATAAGTGATGTGTATAGAAATGGATTTGCTCCTGTCATGTAACGCTATCAAGGTCAAACATACCAATCATGCAAAAGAATTATAACAAACCAATATAATAATCATGCCATACATACTAGTAATCAATAGAGATGAGCGAGTAGTATTCGACCGAGTCGGTATTCGATCGAATACTACGCTATTCGTCATACTCGATTTCGAGCGGCGATGGCGCACTTACAATTCGTTTCCCCTCCCACCTTCCTTGGCGCGTTTTTTACACCAATCACCATGCAGGGGGGGTGGGACAGGTCCTGGGAGGACGCTGGCATCGCGAGAACGGCGTCTAGACGCATTGGCTGGAAAAACCATGTGACCTCGAATCTACAAAACTCAGCACTTCCTCTTCGTCAGCATTAGCAGCTTGAACTTAGTGAGGGATAGACGCTAAGAGCAGGGAAAGACAGGCTGTAGCTGTATGTAGGCAGGCAGGGCCCCAGAAGCTCAGAATATCGCATTTACCACCATATATACCAGCTACCAGAAGACAGGAGAGTCATTGAGAGCCCTTATTAGGGCTACTATGCTGAACAGTATATAGCTCATTCTAGCTATATACACACTGCACACAACGGCTGCTTTAGTGAGGGGTAGCTGCTGCTGCAGTAGGGACAGCGAGGCTTCAGTGATGTATTAGAACCTATATACAAAACTATATACACTCTGCACAAAACGGCTGCTTTAGTGAGGGGTAGCTGCTGCTGCTGGAATAGGGACAGAAAGACTTCAGTGGTGTATTAGCACCAATATACAAAACTATATACACTCTGCACAAAACGGCTGCTTTAGTGAGGGGTAGCTGCTGCTGCTGGAATAGGGACAGAAAGACTTCAGTGGTGTATTAGCACCTATATACAAAACTATATACACTCTGCACAAAACGGCTGCTTTAGTGAGGGGTAGCTGCTGCTGCTGGAATAGGGACAGAAAGACTTCAGTGGTGTATTAGCACCTATATACAAAACTATATACACTCTGCACAAAACGGCTGCTTTAGTGAGGGGTAGCTGCTGCTGCTGGAATAGGGACAGAAAGACTTCAGTGGTGTATTAGCACCTATATACAAAACTATATACACTCTGCACAAAACGGCTGCTTTAGTGAGGGGTAGCTGCTGCTGCTGGAATAGGGACAGAAAGACTTCAGTGGTGTATTAGCACCTATATACAAAACTATATACACTCTGCACAAAACGGCTGCTTTAGTGAGGGGTAGCTGCTGCTGCTGGAATAGGAACAGAAAGACTTCAGTGGTGTATTAGCACCTATATACAAAACTATATACACTCTGCACAAAACGGCTGCTTTAGTGAGAGGTAGCTGCTGCTGCTGGAATAGGGACAGAAAGACTTCAGTGGTGTATTAGCACCTATATACAAAACTATATACACTCTGCACAAAACGGCTGCTTTAGTGAGGGGTAGCTGCTGCTGCTGGAATAGGGACAGAAAGACTTCAGTGGTGTATTAGCACCTATATACAAAACTATATACACTCTGCACAAAACGGCTGCTTTAGTGAGGGGTAGCTGCTGCTGCTGGAATAGGGACAGAAAGACTTCAGTGGTGTATTAGCACCTATATACAAAACTATATACACTCTGCACAAAACGGCTGCTTTAGTGAGGGGTAGCTGCTGCTGCTGGAATAGGGACAGAAAGACTTCAGTGGTGTATTAGCACCTATATACAAAACTATATACACTCTGCCCAAAACGGCTGCTTTAGTGAGGGGTAGCTGCTGCTGCTGGAATAGGGACAGAAAGACTTCAGTGGTGTATTAGCACCTATATACAAAACTATATACACTCTGCACAAAACGGCTGCTTTAGTGAGGGGTATCTGCTGCTGCTGGAATAGGGACAGAAAGACTTCAGTGGTGTATTAGCACCTATATACAAAACTATATACACTCTGCACAAAATGGCTGCTTTAGTGAGGGGTAGCTGCTGCTGCTGGAATAGGGACAGAAAGACTTCAGTGGTGTATTAGCACCTATATACAAAACTATATACACTCTGCACAAAACGGCTTCTTTAGTGAGGGGTAGCTGCTGCTGCTGGAATAGGGACAGAAAGACTTCAGTGGTGTATTAGCACCTATATACAAAACTATATACACTCTGCACAAAATGGCTGCTTTAGTGAGGGGTAGCTGCTGCTGCTGGAATAGGGACAGAAAGACTTCAGTGGTGTATTAGCACCTATATACAAAACTATATACACTCTGCACAAAACGGCTGCTTTAGTGAGGGGTAGCTGCTGCTGCTGGAATAGGGACAGAAAGACTTCAGTGGTGTATTAGCACCTATATACAAAACTATATTTGGCACTACTGTTTTGTGTCCTCTGTACCAACAAAACCCTGTTATATACCCAGTGCGTATAGGCACCATTTCACCTTCTGGCAGTATACGGCTGTATAGCCAGGTGTTCTCCTAAAAAATATATATATATTTGGCACTACTGTTTTGTGTCCTCTGTGCCAACAAAACCCTGTTATATACCCGGTGCGTATAGGCACCATTTCACCTTCTGGCAGTATACGGCTGTATAGCCAGGTGTTCTCCTAAAAAATATATATATATTTGGCACTACTGTTTTGTGTCCTCTGTGCCAACAAAACCCTGTTATATACCCGGTGCGTATAGGCACTATTTCACCTTCTGGCAGTATACGGCTGTATAGCCATGTGTTCTCCTAAAATATATATATATATATTTGGCACTACTGTTTTGTGTCCTCTGTGCCAACAAAACCCTGTTATATACCCGGTGCGTATAGGCACCATTTCACCTTCTGGCAGTATACGGCTGTATAGCCAGGTGTTCTCCTAAAATATATATATATATATATTTGGCACTACTGTTTTGTGTCCTCTGTGCCAACAAAACCCTGTTATATACCCGGTGCGTATAGGCACCATTTCACCTTCTGGCAGTATACAGCTGTATAGCCAGGTGTTCTCCTAAAAAATATATATATATTTGGCACTACTGTTTTGTGTCCTCTGTGCCAACAAAACCCTGTTATATACCAAACCCTGTTATGTAACAAACCTCCTCCTGTAAGCTTCCCTTACTGCTGGGGTGACACACTGTAACAAACCTCCTCCTTTAAGCTTCCCTTACTGCTGGGGTGACACAATGACACAAGAAGACATGTCTGACCACATCTCACACACACACACACACACACACACACACACACATACTGTTTTGTGTCCTCTGTGCCAACAAAACCCTGTTATATACCAAACCCTGTTATGTAACAAACCTCCTCCTGTAAGCTTCCCTTACTGCTGGGGTGACACACTGTAACAAACCTCCTCCTTTAAGCTTCCCTTACTGCTGGGGTGACACAATGACACAAGAAGACATGTCTGACCACATCTCACACACACACAATGACAATTAGGGGTGGGGTATATTTGTTTTCCCCCTTGCCTATGCCATCTGTGGTTGTCATAGGCAACGTGATTTTAAGCGGTGCAGAATTTTGTTCTTTTTTGTACAGTTTGGCTTGGGGTCCATGGCAATGTAGAGGAAAGAAGGTTTCCTTGTCTTGTCTCACTTTACGTAGAAGTTATATTGTGTTTGGAGTGTATTGTAATAGTGCGACTTGGGCGCGTTATATGCACCCAGACATGCTTCCCCTGCTGTCCCAGTTGCATTCCAGCAGTGTTGGCATCATTTTCTGATGTTTCAGGGTGGACTTGGTGACCTCCAAGTGGTCGAATTGAGATTTCCAAGTGGCGAGCATTTTTTTCCCATAGACTATAATGGGATTCGATAATCGGTCGAGTAGTCGAGTAACGCGGTCTATTCGAATAGAAATTCGAAATTTCGAATATTTCACTACTCGCTTATCTCTAGTAATCAACCTTTAATGCAAAATACAAGACAATTTAAAGTGGACCAAAACCCAGTATTTCGAATATCCTGGCTTTTGGTCCTTGCCCCCGGGGCACCCTGATCAGAGATGCACCGCTGTGTGAAATCCCCCAGGTCAGCTGAACGAACTCACCTCTACGGCGCATGCGCAGCCGCTCATCCAATCAGCGCACTCGGATCCGCTTTAGCCCCTTCCTCCAGGAGCTCGTCTAAGGCAAGCAGATGTGAGCGCTATGGCAGCTGCATCCCCCACTAACCTTTAGCAGGGAGCGTGCCTGCGCCGGCCATTCACAAATGCCTGCCCTGCGTGCCCTGCAGAAGGGATACCCGGGATGCGACTGCTGCTCGCACATGTGCAATTGGACGGGGAAGGAAGGTGAGTTTTGGCCGACCTGGGGGGGTTTCACAAAGCGAGGCACCTCTGATCAGGGTGCCCATGAGGGACTAAGTATGCCTTCCCTGGAGTCTCATAAACTCCAGGGTGGGTTTTAGTCCTCTTTAAAACACTATGAAAGCAATACCTAGACGTTGGACAAAAACATATAACATCTTTGCAGTTGATATAAAAAGTCTACACCCCCCTGGTAAAATGGCAGGGTGGGCATACAGATTACCAGAGGCCCCCTCATATACCCCCTATAAACTCTGATTTGACCTGCAATGGTGATGTAGCTCTTTTGGTGGCTATAATCACGGAAGATACTATGGATCCTGGGACTGCTGGCAGCCATTTCTGGGGCTATTAGGGGTGCTTGGCAGGTATATGAAATGGAATTTGCAGAGAGGGGTATGATCAAGGAGGCATCTTCCAATCTGGATGCCCCCCTTACATAGCAAATTAGTGAGCCCCTTTCTTTCTCAAAATTGCCACCTAATGTGTAAAATATCATTGAAGAACAATCTTTTAGGGTATAAAAATGCAAACTAAAATAATGCATAAATATACACTATTAAACTAATACTTTGTTAAACTACTCCTTGAGTAGCGTATGACAGCTTTCAGTCTGTTTGGGAAGGAGTTCCTCCTCTTTGAACTCCAGTTCCAGCTGCAGAAAGACAGCATAAGAAAGCATAATTCTGCCTCCACCATGCTGCATTGCGGGTATGGTGTTCTTTTAGTGATGGGAAGCGTTGGCTTTTCAACAAACTTCCTATTTTTGAAATGCGGGCAAGAAGTTCATCCTTGGTCTCATCAGACTAAGGCCCTTATTTAACAAGGGATAGCGCCAGGTAGCGAATGGTGAGCGAACGGTAATGACGGTCACCGCCACGAGAACGCCGGCTCCCCTCCGCAATCACACATTTATCAAGCCGATCCTGCTTAGCGACTGACAGAGCGCCAGATAGCGATTCATTCATCATTATTCCAGCCTCACCCCACAGCGCCAGCGAGCGACCTTGAACAGCGACAGGTATGACCTCTCGCTACCTGGCGCTCTCCAATGCATTTCAATGGAGCAATCTTTAAATATTCTTAATTAATTGCTATTAATGTTGTTTTTTTTTTTTTTTTTTTTTTTTTTTTTTTTTAAATGTCAAAAATTCTGTGACCACTTCTGCAATGTTAGATATTTTTTTTAAGGTAAAAAAAAAAAAAAAAATTGTGCAGAATTTATATTACAGGTCTGTTATTAATGTATTCATATTACAAAATGTTTTGAAAAACTGTTTAAAAATATGGTTGTTTGGGGGTTAAAAAACTACTTTTAACCCATCGCCACCAGCGCTCTGGGGTTTAAACAAGCATTTCACTGCGCGAGAATTTTTTGAGCGTGGTTTGTTAATGAATATGCTGGGAGCCGTTCGCTATGGCCATTCGCTGTCATGCGCTCCCATACAGCGCGGAACCTGTCAAATAGCGACTCCTCACCCAATATTCAACATTACGGCAAACCGGAGTCGCTATCAACTACAGAACAACGGCCAAGCACAGCGACTACTAGCGGGCGCTCTGAAAATGCCGCTACTGTCGCTCATCTGTCACTACCTGGCGCTATTAATGAATCGGCCTCCCCGACACGTTTTCCCAAATGCTTTTGGCAGACTTTATTAAGGTTTTGGCAAAACATAGCCATGGATGTTTTTCTTTGTAAGAAAAGTCTTCAATCCTACCATCCTATCCCACAGCCCAAACATATGAGGAATACGGGCCATTGATGTAACATGCAGTACACAACCAGTACTTGCCAGAAATTCGAGCGAGTCCAGCAAGCTTGATTATTTTGTCTTGCTGGGCTTACTCATGTTACAAGGAATAAGCAATAGGAGTGGACTTGCAATAATATTTGGAGTGTGGTTGTAGAAAAATGGAAAGGAGGGGCACTTTTTGAATACCTGCTCCAGCACTCTGCAGGAAATAAAGGAGAGGCAAATTGGAAAGGCTTTAGGTGAGCTCCTTGCTGCCTTATTATTGTCATTGCCTGGTCTGTGCCTTTAAAATGGACCGAACCACGTCTTATAGAAGGTTACATAAAAAAAAAAAAAAAACATGTATCAGCTCCCCTTAGTGTCCTGGTAATGAATTGGATAAAAATACTCACCCACGATTTTGGCTTTAAAAGGAAAATGGGGGAAAAAAGAAAAACATTTTTTTTGGCTCTCATCTTGCTTCTAGCACTATATTAAAGATGCTATATTGCTCACAGCATGAGATTGCGAGGAGGGGGCCTAAACAGCTAGTTTAGAACAATGGTATCCAATGGCATAAAATCACTATAACAGGAATACCAAGCAGCATTGAGGGAAGATAACATCCAAATGGTAATGTGCCTGGGGTGGGGGAGCAAAATATATAGAGCTGCTTTGAGGAGTTGTCTTGAATACCTCACAGGGAGATTTTTTTGCTAATTTGCATTGACCTCATCAGAAACATTTCCACATTTCCACAAGCCAGCTTGGGAATGTCTTCTTTTCATCTCAAAACCCAATCAGAAGATCAAAAATAACAAAAAATAATGGAAAACCTTGAGTGTGGGCCTAATGCCTTAGAAGGTGTTGCCAGAAATAATGTAGCTTTAAAAGATGAGCCTCACCTTTTTATGGCAATACATCTATTCATTTTGGCATAGGTCCCTTTAGTGAACTAGATATATCTTGGAAAATATTCTCATTCTATCTGGCAACTAAGGGGGTGACACAATGACACAAGAAGACATGTCTGACCACATCTCACACACACACACACACACACACACACTGTTTTGTGTCCTCTGTGCCAACAAAACCCTGTTATATACCAAAGAAACGCAAACACCAGGTAGTGCCACGTAGCTTTGAGTGAACACTGGGCGCAGTGCGTGAAAACCATATGAAAGTCAATCCGGTGAGCGCTTCTAATAGCGCCATGTAGCATCACATGTATTACTAGCGGTGGCTCAGCATTTAGCACCATGTAGTTTCACATACGAAAACCATATATATGAAAGTCAATCTGGTGAGCGTCTCTAATAGCGCCATGTAGCATCACATGTATTACTAGCGGTGGCTCAGCGTATAGCACCATGTAGTTTCACATACGAAAACCATATATATGAAAGTCAATCTGGTGAGCGTCTCTAATAGCGCCATGTAGCATCACATGTATTACTAGCGGTGGCTCAGCGTATAGCACCATGTAGTTTCACATACGAAAACCATATATATGAAAGTCAATCTGGTGAGCGTCTCTAATAGCGCCATGTAGCATCACATGTATTACTAGCGGTGGCTCAGCGTATAGCACCATGTAGTTTCACATACGAAAACCATATATATGAAAGTCAATCTGGTGAGCGTCTCTAATAGCGCCATGTAGCATCACATGTATTACTAGCGGTGGCTCAGCGTATAGCACTGGCGCTGTGTGTCCAGCAGCGCCAAGTAGCACCTGTCGCTCAGTAGCGTTATCCCATACATTTCAATGGTGTTTTATCTGGTTGTATATAAGTAGTGTTTTCCTAAAGTCATGTTCAAAATTTTTGGTTCAAATGATTGTGTGGCCCCTCCTGCCCAGCAACCACTTTTACTGTGTTTAATTTTTTTTTTATGCAGAATTGTATGTGCAGGTCTGCTATTGTAGTGTCATTGTTACAGTGTTAAAACATCATTCCTTTGTCTTCACTCTGGTGCTGATGGATATGTGTTGAGAAACAGACTTAGAACATAGCATCTGGCGCTCAACGCTAGAGCACCCAGTTTTAGAGCGCCGACGCTGGTTGTGTGTAGTGTTTTCTTAAATATGAACTTCAGTGTCGAGTGCCGGACGCACTTAACTGGCGCTACCTTTTCGCTGGAGCGTTGCTCTATTGATAGATGTAGCGTAGTCTTGGGCGTTCTCATTCGGCTCTGCAATGAATCAGGGAGAACACTTCTACAGCGCCCTCCAGAAATCACATTTATCAATGCTGGATAGGATATTACAGTATCACTTGTCCACCAGCTAAGCTAGGTTATAGCATCAGACACACGCTTGCAGCGGACGCTCAAAGAGGCCGATTCATTAATAGCGGCAGGTAGCGACAGTTGAGCGACTGTAGCAGTATTTTCACAGCGCCCGCTAGTAGTCGCTGTACTTGGCCATTGTTCGGTTGTTGAAAGCGACTGAGTCGGTGTGCAGTAATGTTGAATACGGGATGACGAGTCGCTATTTGACAGGTTCCGCGATGTATGGGTGCGCATGATAGCGACTGGTCAGAGCGACCGGCTCCCACCATATTCATCAAAAAATCACGCTCAAAAAATTCTTGCGCTGTGAAATGCATGTTTAAACCCCAGAGCGCTGGCGGCGACGTGTTAAAAGTAGTTTTTTAACCACCAAACCACCATATTTTTGGAAACCAAAAAAAAAAAAATTTTTTTAAAGAATTTAGTAATATGAATACAATAATATCAGACCTGTAATATCAATTCTGCACCAATTTTTTTTTTTTACCTTAACCTCCCTGGCGTTCTGATTCTTTGTGCAATTTTGTGCACAAAGCGTCAGGATGACGTTTAAATCTGCCACCCAGTTCCGCCCCCATGAGCCTCTGCGGCTCACAGAGACGGAACCAGAAAGTCAGACGACGCCGCTGCCGGGGCTCTCACCTGCGATCACAGCGGGGACATCGCTGGATCGCAGGGAAAAGGTAAGGAGACTGCTCCTCTGCCCAATCTACCCCGAGCGTGACTCGGGGTTACCGCTACTTGCAGCGAAAATTAACCCCGAGTCACACTTGGGAAGACCGCCAGGGAGGTTAAAAAAATTATCTAACATGGCAGAAGTGGTCACAGAATTTTTCACATTTAAAAAAAAAAAAAAAAAAAACATTAATAACAATTAATTATGAATATTTAAAGATTGCTCCATTGAAATGCATTGGAGAGCGCCAGGTAGCGAGAGGTCATACCTGTCGCTGTTCAAGGTCAGACGCTGGCGCTGTGGGGTGAGGCTGGAATAATGATGAATGAGTGGCTATCTGGCGCTATCTCAGTCGCTAAGCAGGATTGGCTTGATAAATGTGTGATTGCGGTGGGGAGCCGGCGTTCTCGTGGCGGTGCCCGTCATTACCGGCCGCTCACCAGCCGCTACCTGTCGCTATTCCTTCATAAATAAGGGCCTAAGTGCCACTACATAGACGCTCAAATGGCAATATGTGGCGCTAGTCTTAAATTAGCTTCTAAGTATAATAGGATATTTTTTATTCCAACAAAATTCTTTTAATGAAACTGCCCCCACCCTGGTGACATACCTTCCTTAATTGCTGTTATACACTGACACATTTGTAGCAAATTAGTTTTTACGTGGCTTTTAAAAATACAATGTAAATCTTATACACAATATATGGTCGCTAGTAAAGAAAGTAAATGTGTGTTTTAAAGTGCATTAAGGATGCTGTTAGTGAAAACAAGCGTTAATTGAGTGCTTCCTTGTCCTAGTAACCATAGCCACCTATTTCTCCTCTGTTGGTATTTTACTCAAAAGTGTCTTTAATTTACACGTAAACGCAGACTAATTGGGAACATCTAGGGCACTAACTATGGTCTGAAACAGGCATTTGTTATTTTAAAGAGAAGACATTAAAAAGTTTTATTTTCAGATAAAAGTGAGAGAAAATAAACTCCCAACTACTAAAATCTAGGTTTGTTAGAACAGGGCATAGCCCCCTCCCTATGTTTTGCTTGGTTTTCTATAAGTATATGTTTACTACTGTATGTAGCCATTTCTGTGGTAACACTAAACGTACAATAAAGAATATAAAAAAAAAATTGAATTCCTACATTTAACATGTTCACATTTTGCCATTTTATTTCCACAATTTTTGCAATATATAAGTATGCGATACTGCACAGCTGACCAATACCAGCTTTTTTGTAGATTACTGCCTAATTACATTTTAAAATGTTATGCAACCCAGTGGTGAATCATAACAATGGGGCCAATTCAGAGCCAGGTTAGAATTCTCACTCCTTTTTTAGGAGAGAAAATTACCATTCACTTTGATTGTCTACCTTGGGGCTTATTTAGAGCCAGGTAAAAATTTTCACGCAGAGCCAGGTAAAAATGTACACGCAGTAGACAATGAAAGCCAATGTCAGTTTTCTTTCCTAAAAAAAGGAGTGAGAACCTGGCTCAGAATCGACCCCATTGTTTTTAGAAGGTAAATCTGCCCAAATGTCCTCAGGATATTGCAGCCATATAACAGCCACACATCATATCAAGACTTATGGTGGCAAATGTTTGCGTGATTCAACGTTTTGCGTTCAGGCGCGGCAGATTTGACTTTCACTCCTACCATTTAGCAATCATATACTAGCCGAATGTATGCTCGGTCATGGGTTTATGATGTAACATTGCATACAAGTTCATTTGACACATGACGAAAGGCGACGATAACAGACCGACTAGCGAGAAATGTTTGGCAAGCCAAAACTAAATAAATGATAAATGATCCACGATTTATCAGTAGTCTATCACTCACCACAGTCATTTACACATACCAATGATCACCTCATTGCTAATTTTTCTGCAATAATTCCTTTGAAAATTGCTTTGTGTAAACCTAGAATTACACATTCCAGCTACTACTCAATGCATCCAGTCCAATATGGATTGGCTGGCTTCAACGTGAGAATAAGGTTGTGTTAAACAACCTTTAGTACTAGGCCTCTTGTTTATGTGACTCAGCTCCATGATTGCAGTTACTAGTGTTATTTAGCAATAATCATTTAAAAAATTAAAACAAATTGCTGCCTCGTTTTTTTTTAAAGCATAACAAAACTCAGGATTTTGACTCTCCCGGGTTGTTGTTCCCTGTCCTGGGGGCATCCCACTTTGGGATACCTGGCTGTGTGCAACCCCTAAATGGCCCAGAAAAACACACCTTTTACCGGTCCTATGGCATTTGTGCTGTCACTTGTTCAGTCTGCGCCATTTGCCATTCTGCCATACAGAGCAGTTTGCCGGACACTACATACACAGTATGTAGTGTCCGGCAAACTGCTCTGTATGGCAGTCAGAAGCACAAATGGCCACATCCCCAGCAGCGGGTTCGCTTCCACCCCCAGCCTTTAAATGAATTACTTGTTCAACCTCTCCCAATATTCATAATGGCAGTGAAACCCATATGTGTCTATCAATATTTGCACCTCACTCTTCTGAATGCAAAATTGCATCTTTTATTCAAGTCTCATAGCCTAGAGGCCAATTCATTAATAGCGGCAGGTAGCGACAGTTGAGCGACTGTAGCAGTATTTTCACAGCGCCCGCTAGTAGTCGCTGTGCTTCGCCGTTGTTCGGTTGTTGATAGCGACTGAGTCGGTGTGCAGTAATGTTGAATACGAGTCGCTATTTGACAGGTTCCGCGATGTAGGGGAGCGCATGATAGCGACTGGTCAGAGCGACCGGCTCCCACCATATTCATCGCGCTGTGAAATGCATGTTTAAACCCCAGAGCCACCATATTTTTGGAAACAAAAAAAAAAAATGTTTTAAAGAATATAGTAATATGAATACAATAATATCAGACCTGTAATATCAATTCTGCACAATTTATTTTTTCTATTCAAAAAATAATTTAACATGGCAAAAGTGGTCACAGAATTTTTGACATTTAAAAAAAAAAAAAAACATTAATAACAATTAATTATGAATATTTAAAGATTGTTCCATTGAAATGCATTGGAGAGCACCAGGTAGCGAGAGGTCATACCTGTCGCTGTTCAAGGTCGGACGCTGGTGCTGTGGGCTGAGGCTGGAATAATGATGAATGAGTGGCTATCTGGCGCTATCTCAGTCGCTAAGCAGGATCGGCTTGATAAATGTGTGATTGTGGTGGGGAGCCGGCGTTCTCGTGGCGGTGCCCGTCATTACCGGCCGCTCACCAGTCGCTACCTGACGCTATTCCTTCATAAATAAGGGCCCTAGTATATTGAACTACTACCATCATTTTATGCCGGAGAGCCTGATTTATCAAGCATTAAAGCCTGTTAATACCACACTGCTGTTACACTCACTACCTGATTCAACAAACAAAAAAGCGTCAGCATCAATGTTTCTGACAGCTTGTGTTTAATTTATTATTAGCGCCATATAGTTTGGTGCTGTAGGTTTAGATCCAATAGACCACAATGGGAAGAAATATATTAAACTGTTTTATGCTTCTAATGTAATATCGTTTATCCAGGCTTATTTTTGTTATTAATCTGGACCACAACAACCAAAACGCAGCCTGAACACGCTGTAAAGTTTGTCCTTTTTGACCCCAGCAGTGATATACTGTCACTGTAAATATGAAAAATGATTAAATACGCTGTGCAGGACCTAAAATTGGTGGTACAAAGCGGCGCTCACTGGCACTGGTATAATCAATATTCAGTCCAACAGATGCTGTCACAGGCTATCCAAAGCCTAGTGTGTCAATCAAAGCTGATTACTTCCCATCGGGCGCTGTGACCTCCAGCACCATTCTATCAAATAGCAGTGGCAAAATAGAAAGGTGCCGGCTCACAAAAACTGGCGATATGCCAGCAAAACCACATTAAATGGCGCATGTCATAAGTAACCCCTTGAATGTGACAAAGTGTGTATGATGTTAAAAGAGCTTAATAGTAATTATACTTTTCCAAAAACTCTTTTCCTTATCCTGGCAAACTTTTTATATTTACAATATTTTTGCTATATTTTTATTAATGATTTCAGCTTGCAAGAGTAACAAGTTGGGTGATTTGGCCTTTAGCAACAGGGAACTGAGAGGGCAAAACATGAAGGTACAGTAAAGTAGGGTTTCACCCAGGTCAGAAGCAAGCAGATTTCAGCCATTATAACCAGCTAAGCAAGCTAATTGGCCATGCAGGATGCAATCCATGGCTTATTTTGTTGGGTAAAATGTACACTGCTTTAAGAAACATTCCTCACCAACCTTACACTCTTGCATCAGCCGGTCCTCAGGGATGGAAGCAAGCAACCATACTTGACCCTCTGTGATGATCTGAATAACAGATCTCAGAGCCTGTAAGCAGATCCACATCAGTGCAGTTATAGTGACACAACATAAAGGAGAAAATCTAGGGTCTGCCTGAAACAATCCAATATATATTATTGTATATATATATATATATATATATATATATATATAAATATATATGATATATAAATATATATATATTGTAGACATGTCACTGGAGAAGTGGTCGAGGGGGTGTACATTTCACCTAGGTTACTACGCAGGGTGAGATGGTAAGTCCAGGATTGATTTGTTTCTCAGCAGTGATATGCTGCTGACTTGTTGTTTAATCTTGCCGGGCCTGGATTTATATGGAATGGCAGGTAGGTTTGGTAGAGGGACCTGTCATTCCACACCCCCCCGATCCAGTTTGGGTTTTGGATCAGGTGAGCTCTGATCCTAATTAGCCTGGGAAGGTAAAAGCTCTGCAGAGCCTGCAGGTGATTGCTCTCAGCAAGGAATGAACAGCCTGTGGGTGTTTGGAGGAAGCTGCGAGCGCAGCCACTGCTGGAGCTGAAACTTACCCTGCGATATCCAGGCGAAAGCTGTGCTTTGAAAGTGTCAGATAGGTGAGAAGAACCTGTTAGTAAGCGCCCAGCTGGGCTAGGTCTTTTATTTTGATTGTATAAAAGAAGCACGTTGTTGCTGTATATTTTTATTTGCTGGACTGTTTATGCCATGAATAAACACCAAGACCTGCTTTTATAAAATCTACATCTGCTGTGAACTGTGTCCAAACACACCATCCCCCGGGAGGATCCCTACAATATATATATATATATATATATATATATATATATATATAATTCTTTCATGGACTGTTGCAAGGTAAAACATAAATCATATAAAAATCTTCTTAATCTAATCTTTACTAATTACAAGGAAATGCAATGTGGTACAAAATCATCATGCGTAATAAGTAAAGTAACAAAATGTATGGTATTAAAAAGTATAAATCATTATGATACTGCAGTTTAACAGGGTTCTAGTCATTGTTATAAGCCAGCTCCACATAGATTCTCTCTCAACAAATAATTTCCAGCCATCAAAATCAGACATGATGGCACGGTATGCTTCATTTGTTTGTATTTCATTTTGAACGGGGAGGCCGATTCATTAATAGCGCCAGGTAGCGACAGATGAGCGCCAGTAGCGTGATTTTCACAGCGCCAGCTAGTATTCGCTGTGCTTGGCCGGGGTTTGCTTGTTGACAGCGACTCAGTCGGTGTGCGGTAATGTTGAATACGGGGTTAGGGGTCGCTGTTTCACAGGTTCCGCGTTGTATGGGTGCGCCTGACAGCGAATGGGCAGAGCGAACGGCTTGCTGCAGATTCATTAACAAATCACGCTCAAAAATTTCTCGCACTGTGAATTCCTTGTTTAAACCCCAGAGCGCTGGCGGCGATGTGTGTAAAGTAGTTTTTAACCCCCAAACAACCATTTTTTTTAATGTAAAAATTATACAAGTTTTTCTAAACATTTTGTAATATGAATACATTAATATCAGACCTGTAATATCAATTCTGCACATATTTTTTTTTTTTTTTACCTTAAAAAAAATATCTGACATTGCCGTAGTGGTCACAGAATTTTTGACAGTTAAAAAAAAAAAAAACATAAAATCAATTAATTATGAATATTTAAAGATTGCTCCATTGAAATGCATTGGAGAGCGCCAGGGAGCGACAGGTCATACCTGGCACTGTGATGGGATTAGTAGCGGCGCTGTTCGTTGCAGTCGGCTACATGATGAATCCCGCACTAGCTGACGCTCTCGCCGGCGCTAGCCTCATTTAGCGTGATAAATGCGTCATTGTGACCGCCGCCGGGCGTACTTGAGTCGGTAGCCGCCGTTAGCTGGCGGTACCTGGCGCTCGTCAGACACTACCTGGCGCTAGCCCTTGATAAATAAGGCCCAAAGTCATAGCTGGACAGCTTAACCCAAATTAATGCTAAATGCAATAGTGGTTGGGAGCTGTCATTTGATTAACTTGCATAAAATGACCCATGTTTTCCAAGACCCTGGATCCAATAATCTGTACAAAAGTATTATTTTTATTTTGTACTGCTTGCACTATATATATATTATATATATATATATATATAGCCTTATTTATGATGTGCGGCATTTTCTTGTTGTGACTATAGTGCCAGTCCCAGAGCGCCAGCATTTTGGTCTTGTCTGGAGTTGCACTGTGGACAACAATTGCGCTGGCAGTTGCTGCACAGAAGGTTAGTAATTAGCTTTGATTTTTTGCATCAGGTATTGGCCGGTCTATGTCAGCGACTGTTGGACCCCGCTGTCGATTATACTAGCGCCAGTGAGCACCACTTTGGAACAATGTTTTTCTGCCGCTTTCCAGCATATTTATGATTTTTTCCATACGTAGCAACCAATTCATTATCACAGATGGCTCACCATATACCGCTCTTGCTCTAGCTTCCAAAGCGCCTGGTATTACCTGTCGCTACCTGACGCTCTCCCATACATTTCAATGGACATTACTTTTATTCTCTTTAAACAGGGTTTGATTTCATTTTTTTCAAATTAACAAATAATTGTGTCACCTCTCATGGCCTAGAAAAAGTCATTTTTGGAAACTTTTTTGATTTATAATATTTTATGCAGAATTGTGCTTACATGTCTGGTATTTAAGTGTTCATAACAATGTAATTCCATATGTTTTCTCTTTGTTACTAGTGGATACATGTTCAAAAACAGACTTTAATCACACAGCCTCTGGCGCTCTGGGCTACAACGACCCGATTTTGAGTGCTGGCGCTGTGTGAGGCTATATTTTTGATGAATATGGTGTGAGTCGGTCGCACTGAGCTGGCGCTACCATTCGTTCCCATACAGCGCTGTACTGGTGTTAGAGCGACTCACACAATATATTCATCAATGCCGGGCAGCCACTGAGACGCTTTGAAACAGCGAACCATGGCTGAACACAGCGACTACTAGCAGTAGCTCTCAATGCCTCACTACAGACGCTCATCTGTCAGTACCCGGCGCTAGTAATGAAGCCTGGAATTTGCTTTGATTGTTGCACTAGGTATTTCCCGGCCTGTGTCAGTGCCTGTTGGACCAGACTGCTGATTATCCCAGCCCCTTTGATCGCCACTTTGTACTGCCGCCTTTTTGGTGCTGCAAATCATATTTATTACTTTCTGCCACCCTGAAAAGATTGGCGCTGTATATTTCTGACACTGGTTAGCGTTTCCTCATTACAGTTGTAAGAAATCACTGCTGAGGACAAAGGGGACAAATTGTACAGAGTGTTTTAGTTGTTGTTCAATAATATACATTTGTAAGAAAAAGAAGCCAAGAAAAATGATTTTACAATAAGAAAATGACATTTGGCAAGATGTAGGTCCTGCATTTCCATTACTGACAAGCCACAATGCAACTTCTGTAGTTTAATCCAGTTCTGCCCATTGTGCTCCATGGGATTTTGACCTACGGCACCACTTTCAACTGGTGCTTCTTCAACCAGAGCATGCAGCGCTGGAATCTTTTGGGCGCTAGTGTTATATAAGACACTAGCTGGCAGCCACATCTGCGCAATTCTTAAATTGCACGTAGATTGCAACTGAGGCAAAAAGGGTGGCGCTATGTGGCTCTGAAGCTAAATTAATATGGATGACAATCAGAAAGCCATTGGCCTTATTTGTGTTTTATATGGTGGAAGTAGCCGCTGTGGGGTGGGGCGTGCTAGCATGCATGTGCTTGGCAAAAGCATCTTAATATTTTGCAATGGTTGGTCTATCTGAAATACAAGACGTATTAAAGCATGCTCTCTATCTTTGCCTTTGAAAATTCATCTTCACTGTGTTTTAAGTTGCCTGAGTCGTTAGCTTGAGATTTTCCTTTCATGTAGTAGAATACACAATACACTCTGATAGCCTTAGGCAGATCTTTAACTGTTAAATACTGTGTCTAGTTTACTATATAAAGGGGACATTCCCAATGAACCTAGCTCTGCTGTTATTAACATTTTAGAATAACATTCCCTATAGCTTTCTTTTTAATTTACAATTTTAAGACGCACACGCTGTTGCAATGCAGGCAGAAAGCAAGCAGCAAAAGCCTCTGCTATAGCCATGAACAGAGAAAAATATCAACTTTATTTATTTCATTTCAATGTATTTACTTTGTTTTGTAATTTGCACATTAATTTGGGCAGAAAGACAAAATACCAAATCGTCTTACCTATATATATATATAATATACCTAATATCAAAGAGTTTTAAAACAAGCCATTTCACAGCTTTATAACTAAACCAAATATAATTTGATGGGAGTAGAGTGCAGCAGGAGCAGCAAAATTGCCTGGGGGAGCAATTCAGGGAGAGCAAGTTAGAAATGTAGGTTTGGGCCTGCTTTACGTCTCTACGCATGCACAGTCACTTGGAAGTACAAGGCAATGCACCATCTGTTCAGCTAACATATTTTTTGCCCCACAAGACTTCCCCCCCCCCCACCCAAAAGCTGGGGGAAAATGCCTGTGCATCTAATAGAGCAAGTGTATTTGGGGGGGGGGGGGTTGGTGGTATTCTGCACGCTGCCTCTTATAGGGGGAGAGGGGATTTGCATTCTGCCTGTTATAGGGGGATCGGGGGGATCTTCTACACTGCCTGTTATAGGAGGTTTGGGGGTATTCTGAATGCTGCCTGTAATAGGGGGAGGGGGATGCACACTGCCTGTTATAGGGGATTGGGGGGATCTGCCATACTGCCTGCTATTGGGGATCATGCAGATCTGTCACACTGCCTGTTCTAGGGGGGTTTGAGGGGATTCTGCATGCTGCCAGTTGGAGAGCGGAATCGTGCACACTGCCTGCTATTGAGGATTGGGGGGGATCTGCCACACTGCGTGTTATTGGGGATTGGACGGATCTGCCACACTGCTTGTTATGGGGGGGTTGGGGTATTCTGCACACTGCTTGTTATAGGGGTAGGGGAGATTTTGCATGTTTGTTATTGGGGATTGGGGGGAATCTGCCACATTGTCTGTTATGGGAGGTTAGGGATATTCTGCACACTGCCTGTTATGGAGTGAGGGGGGGATTCTGCACATAGCTTGTTATAGGGGTAGGGGAGATTTTGCATGTTTGTTATTGGGGATTGGGGGGAATCTGCCACACTGCCTGTTATGGGAGGTTAGGGATATTCTGCACACTGCCTGTTATGGAGTGATTCGGGGGATTCTGCACATAGCTTGTTATTGGGGATTGGGGGATTCTGCAAACTGTATGCTTTAGGAGATTGGGGGATATCCTGCACACTGCATGTTATAGGGTGATTCTGCCATGTCCTGTTATTAGGTTCTTGGGGAGGGAGTGTATTTTAGCACACTATTTGGTTCAGAATGTACAAGCCCTAAGTGCGACTTCTTGTCGGGTATGTCTTGTAGTGCTTACAAAAATAGGAAATCAGACCCCGTGCTGTGTAGATTTGATCATCCTTATGTCTTTAAAGCAGACCATAACACATCTTTTTGACCTTTTGGTGGATTTCGCCTTCTTGTGTGTTTTTGGCTGCAGCCCCACATTCCTAGCAAATTGCTGGAATTTCCGTTGCAGGGCCATATCCATTGGCATTGCATCACAACTCAGAGCCACTGATTTGAACTTGCATTTGTACAAATGTCACGCTGCTGGGACACTTCAATATTTATGAAATACCATTCCATGGGAATAAATAATAATCTGCGCAGGCACAGATGCCAGGGGAAAAAAACAGAAGGCTGCTTTTGAAAAAACATGGTCCTGTTTGTACTGCCCATGAATAAATCAGGTAGGGCCTATTATCCAAAATAGATAGAATCCACTGATGCATACATTAATAGCATGCCAGGGGTCATTTGGAATGATTATTTTACTTAAGGTCTGCTTTAATTGCATTCACTGTCTGAAAAGAGTCCAACCCCTTCTTGTCCTGTGACAGACAATAATCTTGTTATTCATCCCCATGAACCACTCGTCTGCAATGTAGATATATAAGAAAATGAGTAATATCTCCGACCTGTTTAGAGAAAGTACGACACCATATAATGTGGATGCAGAGTGCCATATGTCCTAAGAGACAAAAGTCAAATAACACACCCCACCCTGGTCCTGAGGCAGGATGGGGGGTTACAAATAAAAAAAATCCCATTCCTTAGCCAGGTGCCTGCGCCACTCCTTCAGGATCTCTGGATCCTGGACGCCGCCATCTTGGCACTTCCGTCTGTCCATTCAAGTGAATGAGTGGCAGGGGCATGCGTGGACCCGGGGGATGCAGATTTGTCACTTTTCCTGTGGCTGCTGCTGTGGCTCGGGAGGAGTTGCGCGGGCGCTGGCTAAGGTATGGTATGCTTTTTTTATTTGTAACCCTCCTGTCCTGCCTCATCTCCAGGGTAGGGCGGCAGGGTGGGGGGGTCATTAGATGACTGATGTTCTACTATAAGCATCATAGCAGACTAAACTGTTCAGTCATGAAAGAGGCATAATGATTGATATGTTTATACATTTACAATTTAACACTGCGTGAGAGGTATTGGAATATTTAGATGACTGATACAAGAACATATCACAAATCTACATCAGAAAATACAATCGTTTATGCTTTGAGTTGCCATCCTCCCTACACAATTAGGGGCTATTCCGGCTGTAGAAAATGTTAATGCGCCAGTCGGAATTGTTCTACCAATGGGGACTTTGATAAGTAATGTAAATCAATTTTTTGCTAAAGGGTATCCCAGGTGATCCTTGGATAAACTCATAGAATAAGACCATTTCAAAGTACAGACTTCAAACAGAAAATAAGAAAAACATAAAAAGAAAATCATCCGCCAGCTACATGTATCACAATAAAAGGACATAATGCATCGGTAATCAAATTAAACAGATTATACATCACAGTATTTTAGTATGTGTTACTGAGAATCAGAGGGTAGCTAAATGTGTCCAGGCTCTGCTTCAGACATTAAATGGGGCCCTATTGTATATTTTAAGAAAACTTTGTCCTGATGTTTTAACTGAATTGGATAAAATAGGACTAAAGACTACAGTAGAGAGTAGAGACAAATGGTGCTTTCTTTCTGAGGATGATAATACACTGTACACGACACAATATACAAAGCGTAGATATTGTTATGGTATCTGGATCCAGCAAATGCTGGCCAAAGGTATCTTTTATGACAAAATGAATGATAACCTTAAGATGGATAACATGGGGTCCATCCTCCTGAGGCTTCCAGTCATTGCACCAGGCATATGGGTTGAGCTCCCCGTGGCTTGGAGACGATAAGATGGGCACCCGTGGAAGAACACCCAGGGTTGCAAGTAATCGAGGGAGGTATTGGGAAGTCATCTGCACTCCAGCAGGTACAACTTGCCACCTCTCTAACCTTTCAACTGGTATAGGGGTTACTGGAGTCATTTTTTTTTTAAATAGAAAATGCAAATGCATGAAAAACGCACACAAACGCCGTTCTTATTCCCAAGACAGAAAGCAAAAATCTAGCCCAAAATACATAAAACCTGTACTGGAACTGCATCCCCTACAATGTGAACACAGCCTAATACTAATATGATACATATTGTTATTATTATCTAATAGAAAAGGCAGCAGTAACATCCAATGAAAGTCCATATATAGACTCTAGGTCAAAATGAGGGAACAGAGCACCAATTTTAGCAATTTACTTTATTAACTGCTTACTTCCGGTTGAGCAACTCTACTAACATATGTGCCAGTCTCTGGTGAGAAATCCCTCAAACTTTCAAAAAAGACCAATAATGCCCCAGATATCATAGATGGGTCCCGACACCAGTGGCATAACTAAATGTGATGGGGCCCTGGTGCTAAAACTCAATTGGATGCAGCTAGACACCTTAAGACTGACACAACAGATGGTAAATGGTACTTCCTTGCCAAGGGAACACAAATACAATAAATAAGGTGGAGAAACAACGATTGGGCCGCCTGACCTTTTGCCCAGTGCGGTCGCAGCCCCTGCACCCCCTCAAGTTAAGCCCCCTGCCAGGCATGCTGCATGTTACAACATTTAGACATGTGGGCTGCTGCTCATGGAAGGACATTACATCCTGGCATTGTCCTGTTGAAAAAAGGCTCCTGCGGCACATTGGCAAATGGGTGTACCGCTGGTTTCACCACCAAATCAATGTCTGTCAACTCTGAGCTGTTTTATTACCTAAAATGAAGACTAGATTGATCTGGAGTTTCATGCTCCCTTGTGCAGCAGGCCTCTTCTTGGTGTTGCATACAGTCTCTAGAACAATCTCTGCCATTATATCATAGATAAAAACTGGACTCATCGCTGAAGAGGATAGAGCTCCTATCCAGCCACTACTGTCAGGAATGCCAACAGGGCAGTACAGACAGGGGTCATGTTTGTGGTCTTGTTGCTCAGGGGGCACCAGCAGCTGACCCTTATGGCAGCCTGGCAACTTTCCATCTGCCTCCACACTTTCAGGGAATCCACACTCACCCATGTCAGAATAAGAAGGGGGTCGTGAGGGGGGGGGGGGTAACATTAAGGCTTTATGAAGTCCAAATAATTTTCTTTTGGTGGCTTGCGTCTACTGCCCTAGCCTTGGGATCATATGATCTTGCTGACATTCCAGTTTCAATCACTAGGACACACAATGCTGAACAGTGCTTCAAACATCTTTCCTAGGCACCTCGTGATCTGCCAGGGTTGTAGACCTACAGTAGGTCTCGAAGTTTAAGGATTCTTCTGTTTGTGTCATGTGGCAATAACTGGCACATTGACTAACAAAACGCAATTCAGCAGCTCTTTGCAATACTGCCTAGATTTGCAGAACCTTTTGGCTTGTCACACTAGGTTGCAATGTGGAGGAGAATACACCCACAGGGATATATATATTTTTTTTCTTACATACTATGGCGCACACAAAAATTGGATAATCTGTAGAGAATGAATCTAAAAAAGAAGTAGTACCATAAAAAGACTGACACTATGCATTTTGCCAGTTATTTGGTCACTAATGACTGTAAACTAAAACATTTACTACTGAAAAAAATCTATATCTGAAGCTATAATGCCACTTTAAAAGTGGTGCAAGAAACTCTTTCTCTAGCAATTTAGTACAGAGACAAACAACTCCTGTGCGTAATCTTCTGCTAGCTGGAAGAACACAATTATAAAGCTCCAATTAGTACAAGAGACATTAAACACAGGCCTTTGCTCAACAGCGAGACAACAGCTACAAGCAACAAGGCAGGGGCACATAACCTGCTCTGTATGATTAGAGACGAATATGACTGCTTGGAAACAAGCCTAATCAGCATGGAATTTTTCAGAGATGAACGTATGGATTATCAGGTTGTCATAAACTTCTTTGCACATGTTATTCAGTATGGAGCCTCCCACACAGCTGCTGAGACTGAGGTAATTGTTTCAATTACTCCATATCAAGCGTTAAAAGGTCTAATTCCTCCCTTCTCTGTTTAAATCAATAATCTGTACCAATAAGGCTTAGGAAAGGACAGTGACTATAGACCCAGTGATCAGACCTATGAACCTGGTGAAATCGGATCATGGAAAAGGCCGGAAATGTGAGAGCTCAATACAATATAATAATTGGTCTAGCTGACACTGAATGTAATAGGAATATTACTGCCCGAAACGGCAGATTTGCTATGATCAGGATTGAACTGATTTCAGGACTAAAAAAAGTTAAAAGATTTAATAGTATCGGCAGGAGTGAAACTAGCCTCTGTTGCCTTAAGTGAACTATAAAAAGGTGCCCCCCCCCCCCAAGACATGCTGCTGCACTTCTCAATATAGCATTGCATTGCTATGGCATTATAGCCATCCAATGCCAATTTTATTTTAAAAAATAGGAATTGATTACATTGAAATACAGTGCCAATTCCCTCAAACTAGCCCTACAAATGTTTCTTACCTGATCCTCCCTCTCTTGGTTATACCAGGCCCTGTGATTGTACCAGATGGTGATGGGGTGCAGAGTCGTCATGATGTGATGTGGCTGGCGGATAACAATGGTCCCATTTTGGGAAAGAGAGTTAGGATCAGGTAAGAAAAAACAGGATTGCAGGGAGAGTACGCACAGTGGGGCATCGGTAATTGGGATGCCCTCCCCGCATGGTAATCAACACCTATTTTTTTTTTTGTATGTAAGCACCCTCACACCAAATAACCCCCCCCCCCCACACACACAAACGTTAAGCCCACATACACCACACAAATCCTTTACACACAGTTAACCCCCACACCAGTAATCCCCCAAACACACCTGTTGGACCTATCCACCACTATGCTGACTCCCTATCCCATCCCGATATGGGATTCGCCACCTCTGGATTGGCTGCACAGCTTTCTTTTCCAGTGGTCTCACATGGCTGCATCCCCCAGCTCTTTGAGACACGCGCCCACACCCAGCCATTCGGACAGATGGCATTGATGTGCTTTAGGGGGTTAGGGGCAGGGCTACTGCACCACATGTTTGTGGCTTGCTATGGGAGAGATGCCGCTGCACTCCCAATATATACATAAATATACAGAATAGCAGCACAACACAGGCTCGCAGTGTGAGGGGGCTTTAAAATAATGATGTAATGTAAGTTATAATGTAAAGCATCTACGTGGCCCATATTCTAATGCACTAACTGATACATCCCGAGACCTCTGTTCGAGCCTTGACTGTAATGACATTTTTTTCACTATAATGAAATAATATAATGTATGTGATGGGTGTGCTACAAGCTACACTATTATCATGAATAGTATTATCATATACAGTATTTTCACCAATAACAGTGCACCCTAGTGTAGCCTATGTAGAGAAAAAAAGCCTTCTTGCTGTATTATGCCAGGGGATTTAAATAAGATAT
This sequence comes from Gastrophryne carolinensis, assembly GCA_027917425.1. Taxonomy (NCBI): domain Eukaryota; kingdom Metazoa; phylum Chordata; class Amphibia; order Anura; family Microhylidae; genus Gastrophryne; species Gastrophryne carolinensis. The sequence continues at coordinate 269,006,544 of CM051238.1, read as the reverse complement.
ATATTTCCTTTATTTCAGTTAAAAAGGACCTAAAGTCAAGTCAGCCAATGCCTAGCTTACTTGGATGGTTACTAGCATTCACATGATTGGCTGCCATTTGCTTCTTTCCACATGAATGAGAAAGTGGTGACTTGATTTTGTGTGTTAGAACTACCTATTTGTCTTCAGTTGCAGTTCTAAAGAATAGTTGCAGTTGCAATAGTTCCTGATTAGTGATGCCCCACTGTGAGTTACTCCTGGTCTCACCCATAAATTCACCTTTTTCTCATTCCTTCAGCCAATCAGTGCTTGTTCCATTCAGATTTCCTTTACCACAATGAATTCAGTGCAACAGAGAAATTCTGACTGGAACATGTGCTGCCGATGCCCACGCCAGCCATTCAGAAAGGCCTGATGTGGGTGTGCGCCTAACTAGAGGTGGAGAAGTGGCCGCGGCACAGAGATGCAGCAAGAGCTTGTGGAATAGGTTGGGGATTGCGCAATCACACAGCAATTTGGGATGCCCGATAAAGAGATAAATCAACCTCCCCCAAGGACATAGAGACTTAAGGGGTGTCTTTAAGAAAACCTGTTTATAACAATATCAGAATGGAAATGCCACTCATATAATCACTGCACTGATAGTAAAAGGGTGAGCAGAGTGGCATGATGCAATAAGAAATTACAGTGATGCTATATTGGTTTTATAGGACATCTGGATATCTGTTCATCTAGGCATCTGTGCTTGTATCATTTACTGTAAATTAGTTTATGTGTAGTAGATATATTGTTTGCCACTGTTAAAAAAGAACAATATTGAATGGCATGAAAACAAAAATCAAGCCTGTCTAACTGCATAGATCAGGCAGGTGCTATACACAGGGCAATTCTTGACAGCTTCAGGTGACTTTGTAGCTTCATGGATGACTAGGCTTAGACTTTTATGAGGTCCTTGATACCATGGTGACTGGAATATGCTAAATAAATTCTAAGGATTTAATCTCCCTTAAGTATAAAACCCAGGATAGTTTCTCTACCAGCCATATTCATTTTAAAAGTCATGGATGAGTGGCAACACAATCTCCCATCCTGTTGCCCTTTTATTATCTTCATATTACTATGATTGTGACAATTTTATATCCTTTTATTTACAAACCTTGGCTATTCAGTATGAACAGGTCTGTAATCTTCAAAGGCACTGGAATACGATTATCTCACATGAGTTATAGATTCCTTGTACACACGTTCTGCCTATACCTCCATGAGACTCCAGGGGAACCTAACTTTCTTACTAAACCCAAACATCCACTGATTTCTGAGGCTAAGAAATGCAGAACCTGTTTTCTGATCATCTTTTACAAATCATATTTGGAGCCATTTAAAAGCTTTTGCGATGCTTGGGAGGATGGTGAATGTTCCAAGACTGCATTGGGTAACCATCAAAAGATATGCAGAATTATTTGAATGTCCATATTCACAGAGGGTCAGAAAGAAAAAAAAAAGTCAGGCTATCTCCTCCCCCCAGGGGGATGACATGTCCATCTCCTCTTTCTCTCTAAGGGGCATAAAAAGATTGGGAAAAGTATTTTATACTGATGTAATCATTTCAATAAAATGGTGGTGGTGGCAGCTACTTGTACAAGGTGTGAATCTTGTGGCACAGATATTATATTACTACGAAAAAACCCTTATATGTTTATGATATGTTTCGGTAGCAACTAAAAATTCTATCTGTTACATATAAGTTACAGAGACTTAACTTTCTACACTAGACGCCATTCTACTTTAGCCACACATCATGCCTCAACAGATTCTTACTAAGAATTAGCACATTTTTTTCTCTATTCACGTGTGAGATTCATGCCTACCATCTTAAACTTTTAGCCATGGGGGAAATAATTCCACATCTTGGTAGGAAAGCAGCCATAATGTACGTAAAGCTGTAGGTCATCTAGGGCCTGTGTACACATCTGTCAGCAGCGCAAATTGATTGAAATAGTTTGCAGCTAGCAAATTAAGGTATTACCTTTCCCCTAATGCCTAGTCTCCTGCTACCACCATTTCAGCTTTTGTTACTGCTTAAAATTCACACTTTATATTGAATAGAGGATGCTTTTATACCATGCAAAGGTTTTCTTAAACCAACATCTAAGTGCAGAATGATATCACTGTAATGTAATTAGCAGGTTTCTTTTAAAGAAAAAAGCCAAACACTGTGATCAACAGAGGCAGTCTCAATGACAATTCACAAAAGTGCGGAAGTGATGGTTCTTCTTTGAGGAAGGTGTACACCTGTCTTACATTATGCACAATTCAGGCATTTAATTCTGGGGGAGTTCTTTGAATCCAGTCCCAATGTATATGATTCTTTTTATTTAAACGTGCATTCTCTTACATTTTTCACATAAAGAAAAAGAAAATGATGTCTCGGTCTGTGAAATAGAACAATCTAGCTGTACTTTTCAAAGTCGACCAGCTAAAAAAAAAACTCAAGTATGCACATATCTGTATATAACTGCACACAGTAGCCCTTGGAAAGTTGACGCAATCATGAGAAGGCCATCTTTACTGTATTCTCTAGCTGAACTTCAAAACAATGGCCGATGTATTACAAAGTTTCACAACACTGAGAAATAATTTCTCTTCTATACATAATTCCCATGAATTGAAAGGAAAGCAAATAAATGATCAAATACACAGGCCTTAATTCAATAAATACAGTTAAAGCATTTAGGCCCATTTTGTTGTAGTAAAATATTGTTGCATATTTTTGTGGTACTTTATTGCATTGTGGCTACAGTGTGAATATATATCCCATGTTACTATTATGTCACACAATATTATACTTGTTATTAAGAGGAGAATACTGATTGCATTTGTTGTTTTTGTTATATACAATAGTCTTTATTATTTTAGAAATGCAATACAGATACATAATATAGAGTTTGAAAGAGCCCAGAAAACCGAGGTCCAAACAAAAAAAACTGTCTGACAATGAGATTTCAACTTCTGACAGTCTGAAAAATTACATCCTGTGGTTGTGGAGAACCTGAACGGCATGTCTAAGAGGGGAACAGGAGAGACACATAGAGAAAACAAAGTACATGAGACAAAAAGAATAGAGAGAGGGAGATAGGAGCAAGAAGAGAATCAGGGGATATCTGGCAATGTGTATCCGCAAGCTACTGAGCAAAGCATCATACTGGGTTGAAAGGATGAACTTCAGCCACTGGTGCCATGTCTTATTTACAACACCTGAATGTCCCTTCAGTGAGACCGTAAGATATTTTGCATGTTATGTATATTGTTAATTCTTTGAAACCACATAGCAATAGTCAGGGGAGTAGTACTGTGCTAAACTGCAGGAACAGACACTCTAGAAGCCTTAATTCGTTGAATAAGCAACCACTTTTTGTATGATTTGAAAGGGCGATCACTGCAGGATCATCCAGAATGGATTGCTCTGTGAGCTTATGCATGTAGGATTTGACAGAGCTCCAGAAACTATTTAGGCCAGGACAGGACCAGTAAAAAACCTGAAGAAGTGTACCCTCCTCTTTTTCACAACTCCAACACTTGGACTATTTTGTGAAGCACCAAGAGCACCCTGTATTGTCTAGATATTTTATAACACAGTTCCTAATATTTATTGGCAATGAAGGCTTTTATGTGCAAGGAAGTATATCCTGTTCTTCTGCTTATCACTAAGATAGATAGAGAGGTCCCCCTACTAACTGGCCATAAAAGGTTAAACCGAATTTTCCAGGGTGGAGAGACAACTATTCCTGGATTTGTGTGCATGTTGTGCGTGACTTCTCATGTTACAGAGCCTGTCAAAGGTCTTGCAGGTAAGGCGTTACCAACTTTTGTGAAGTGGACCACCAATCTGGAGAACCCGGAGAGTCCTGGAAGAGATCTGTTTATTGTGACCCATCTTTTCAATGACAGATACTATAGAAGCCCTTCCCAATCCAGTCACTAGCAGCTAATGTTTAAAGCTCGTAGCATACATTCTGGTAATTGTTGTGGTTGTAAGTTAGTTCACTTTCTTCTTCTTCCATTGGTATTTCATTTATTATTTATGTTACACTTGTAGGGAAATCAGTTAGCACTTCCACAAATATCCTTCACTTTCTGTTTGGAGTATTTAGAATAGTTTATTCAGAGCTAATCTAAAGTTTTCCTTATATTAATTGATTTTGTTTTATATTTGCTGTAAGGTAAAGATACAACAAAATAAAGTAGGTCAACGTAAGGAGCAAGTGTCAAAGTAAACCAGAAAAAAGGCTGTAATTAGCACATATCCCATGAATCTTCAATAAAATCAAACGGGTTAACACTAGGATTAATTATCTTATCGTCTTGATTGCTATTCATACATTCAGTAATCAATAGCCCATAATTTCCATTGAAAGCATTGTTGAGTGATTTGGTTTCAGATATACCAAGATCAGCCCAGAACCATCTAATTTATCCCATTGGTAACAAGATTCTGGAAATCTTCAGCAGTATATAGCTAGTGAAGGATATGTTGAATTAGATTATTACTAAAAACAATTTGATCAGGTTTCATGTTTGTATAGCTGATATACATTTGTATATGCTTGAAAGTCTACACTTTCCAACAGTTTTTTTTAGTTTTCCAAATAGGTTGTTTTATCTCCTCTCTTGTAAATCTGCAACTCAAAAAAACACCCCCCTATAATTTGTGTAAATATGTTATTATATTGTTTCATGGGACAACATTGAAGCTATGACACTTTGATACAATGTAAAGTAGTCATTGTACAGTTTGTATAACAGTGGTAATTTGGTGTGTCCTCAAAATAACTCAACACACAGTCATTAATATCTAAAACCCATTGTGTCCAGTTAGCTATTTTCCCTCCCTGATGTCATGTGACTCACTAGTGTAACAAGGCAATAGGTGCAAATGGGGAGCCAGTCTAATAAATTTGTGTTATCGATTTCACACTCTTTCATACTAGAGACTTGAAATCATGCTCGGCTGGCCCACAGGGTTACCATGAAAAGACCCAGTGGGCCCATAGTCCCAAGGGCCCCTTTGAGGGCCTTCATCGCCAAAACCTGAACTATGTACAGCTTATTTGTGGCATCCCAAGTGCACACACCGAGATACAAAACAGGCTGACATAATGTTTCTGTGCTTGGGCCCTGAATATAAGCTGGTCCTTGCATCTAAATGGACCTTGCCTCTAAATTTGAGGTAGGCACCTCATGGCAAAAATCTCTCTGAGGATCTGAAAAAAGAACTGTTCTACAGATGGCTTAGTCTATAGGAAGATTGTCAACACTTTGAAACTGAGCTACAGCACGGTAGCAAAGACCATACAGCGGTTTAATAAAGGTTCCCCTCAGAACAGGCCTCACCATGATCGACCAAAGAAGCTGCGTGCATGTGCTCAATGTTACATCCAGAGGTTGCCTTTTCAAAATAGATGTATGAGTGCTGCCAATGTTGCTGCAGGGGCTAAAGGGTGGGGGTCAGCCTGTTGGTCTGCATGGCAGTTGTAACCAGAAGGAAGTCAGTTCCGAGCAGCCAGAACTGGCTCCTGATACGCTAAAGAGGTCCTTGCCGTCTTAGCTAGAATCCTCAAAGGACTCTGCCTGAACATGTGTATACTTGGAAACCAACTCAGGATGCCCCTGATGCTGAAGGCTACTAACCATGGTGAACTCCCTGGCACTTCGGAAAACTCCCAACGGCTTAGATAAACCCACAGAGCCACACCAAAAGTTTGCCCCGCCAGGGAGGCCTACATGACCCAGGGGCATAGAAGCATGCGGGATGGCAGCCGTCACCGACAGGTCCTTAGCTGACAAGCAGGCACCAGGGCAGGTCACAGAAACTGGTCAAGGCAGCAGGCAGTTCAAAGCAGGAGGCACCGCACCACAGTAGGTACCCTTGGAGGCCAGGCCCGGAAAACAGGCAAAGCTCCAGATTCACTTACCTGACCTGAGTGTGTATCCCTTACCCTGTGCAGTCCCCACTTTGTTGGTTTAATGACTGACTCAAGGAATCTCTCAGGGGTCTTCAGGTAAGTGCAGGCAGTAAGGGTCTGGGAGACAAAGTCAACACCCCCGCTCCTGATCAGCACTATCAATAAAAGGAAATTAAAGCAAACAAAATAAATCCATGGCATCTTCAAAGTCCCTTCTGACTGCAAGAAAAGAACTGAGGATATCCTGTCACAGCCTGCCCTATATAGGCCGGGAGCAGTTAGTTTTTTTCTATCTTGCAGTCCCCGTCTACAGCTAAGGTTAACCCACGCGTTGCTGACTGTTGGTGCCCTGGAATGGAAGGGATGAGAAACAGCATTTCCACATGGTGAGTTAACAGAAGACATCTACAGGTGAGTTAACAGAAGAAATCTACATGGAACAACCACCAGTATTCAAAGATGAAAAAAGGTCAGACCTAGTATGCAAACAATAGTATATATGGTCTAAAACAAGCCACCAGGGCATGGAAAATGAGACTAAATTAAGTGCTTACAAATGAGGGCTTTCAGAGGAGTAAAGCAGACCCCTGTCGAAACACAAAGAAAATGACAAACAGATGGATCATGTGCTTATTTAATTGGGTGAACTCCTAGTTTGTTTTGAGCAAGAAAGGCATGAGACAGAAATACTACAAACCCTAAGTCAGCACTTCGAGACTGAGGGTCTTCAAGAGCAGGGACTTCTTAAGTTTAAATTCATGACAGTAGATGGTGCTGTTACATCTCTATGACTTCTTTTTCCTATCTAATGTTATCCACCATGTAAGGTGACCTTTACTTACTGCATGCATGTTCCACCAAAGCCGATTCCTGTTAAACCACAAATGTCTATCTGGACTTGACTCTGTTGCACCCAGCACTCACACTCTGCAACAAGAACACAAACGGGTGGTGGCAGCTTTATGGTATGGGGAATGTTTTTGTGGCAGTCTCTGTGCTCACTCATCCATTTGGAAGGTACTCTCAACCTATTTGTGCATGAATCCATTCTCGCATATCAGGTACCCCTATACATGTCTTCCCTGTAGCGGGTGGGATCTTCCAGCAAAACAATGCGACAAGTCACATGGCTAGAAATGTCTGACATTTATTGGAAAAGCATGACCAAGGCTTTAAAATACTACCCTGGCCCCCTTAGTCCCCAAACTTAAAACCCAACTGAAGATCTGTGAGATCAACTTATGTTCACTTTGTGGATTCATCCCCACGCACCCACCAGAGATAAATTCAGACCAGTCTATTAATTCCAATAGCTGATGCCACATGTACTGAAGCCTCCAGTTACCATCTCAGCCACTTCTCTGGCTGCATAATCCCTAGTATCCAGCATTCATTACTCCCTATTACTGGATACAATAGCTTCAGCCAAGACTCAACTTATGAACTGGTATAGGTTTCCCTCAGACCCCCCAGACTAGTTTCTGAGCTTGTCCACTGACTAGAGGAGGGATGGCTAGTCATTTATTCTTGTCAGCTTACTAGGGAAGAGCAGGCTAATTAGGTAACATAAATGTGCTTTAGTCACTGCAATAAATGTCTGAGTAACAAATATAACTATAGTTAGTTCCTCAGATTCAAGTGCAGGGATGATTGTCCCACAAGTTCTGGGCTAATTGGCCACAATTAATACTATTGCTGATCTCCCTGGTTCAGCTAACGGGTCCCCCGTGTTTCCCCCAGGGTGGTGCAGAGCCAGAGAGCATATTCTGCATAGGCATCTGTGGCCGTGCCTGCACACCCTAAGCTACTGGGATGCTGAGGTGGCCAGCTGCTCCACCAACAATGCAGCAAGGCCAAAGCCACCATCGGAGTGTGCCAGGTAAAAGGCTGCATGGTAAGTCAGCAGCGCTTACACTGAGTTTCTGCAATTACTCACCAATTCAGAGAAGAGGATGCATTGAGTCAGCATTTAGTAAAACCTGTCAAATGTCTAGTAACTTCTTTTGGAGTCTAATTGTAACCCTATGATGCTTCCTGACGTTTCTTCTCCTGCATTAAACAAAGGTCCAGCCAGTGTTCCTGTTGACATTATGAGCATTTCTCACAGTCAGACAACTCCTAAGCCTGCTGTACACCATATCCGAATTGACACAAAGCAGCATGACACAAACGTTAGGAACATTTGCATCAGGAACATTCAGTAAATGCTAGATTTTTTAACTTCGACTTCAGCAACCAGTGTCACAAATATTATTCAATAATCATTCTGCAAATGTAAAAAATATCAAAATCCGAATAGATTCTTTACAAAGGGAGATCACATTTATAGCTGTATATACACACAGCTATAGGTATCATCCATCAACCCCTTATAAAATTCTTACTAAATTCTTAGGCTGCCATTCTTGAGTAAGATTCTTTTATTTTAGAATAAATTTTCTAACTGAATGGAATGCTGCTGTAGCTATCCCCCAGTTATGTCAAATTGTTTGCTAAGGACACATAACAAAATCAGCTTGGACAAAGCTAAATAGGATCCTGCCACTTACTTGAAAAATGTCCTGCTTACACCAAAGACCACAAAAATCCTCTTCATTTTATATCTGGTCTTCCATTTGCAAGTCTTCTATTTCTACAGTCTATTGTGAATTCTGCTGCAAGACTTTAGTTCTCACCCTCACCACTCCTCTCGTCTCTCACTCACTTCACTTAATTTTTTGTTGTTGTTTAAATAAAATTTAAGTTACTTTGCTTTGTCCCTATGCATATGTCTGATCTCATATATCAGTTCTCCTAATTATCCGACAGCTGCAAGATTTTCAATTGATTGCTCTTATTCTTTGCAATGTGTTTCCCCCTCTTTCTTACATCGTCTGAATTATTCCTAGTTATTGTTCCTGAAATGGGTAGCAAAATCCACAAACACTGCCCAAACTCCTATATCTATTCTCCCATATTTTACACCGTGTGTATATTTGCCTACATACTCATTTTGTTCCATGTTTCTTTAAAAAAAGGAAGATTTATTCAGAGTTGGTCGTCACTATACATAAAGAAGAAAGTAAATCTACAATGCCAGGAAGTAAGCAATTACTCTTGTGGGCCAGGAATAACATGTTTTAATTTAGACCAATAAAATGGCTGAAAATGTAGGCCCCAATTTTATTTGTTTGGGGGAAGATCTGACTCCTCAGAAGACAAGGGACATGTATATAGACAAACTGCAAAGTTAATGTTGTTCACCTGTTTTCTGCACTGTGTTGAAAATTTCAGATGCCATTGACTGACCTATCAAATCCAGGTAGGTTGCCAAGTATGAGTATTTTGGCCCCCTTCTGGAGTCATATCTATGCTCCCACAAAGGTACAATACAGCTGCCCAGGCATTGTGATAAGTGTGTCTTTGGCTTCTAAGATCTGTACTGTATGATAGAGAATACCTTTTATATTTTTGTTGCTCTACCAATTCTTTTTATTTAGAAAAGATAACATATTAAAAACAACCAAGCCAGAAAAGGCTTCTTTACTCTATGGTCAAATATAGTGTCACATTTGCTTAGATCGACAGAAAAACTAGGAATTCTCAATATGGAAGAAGTTCTATGATTAATAATATCTAAAGGACTGTATCCCACCCCCTTCCTGTTATGAAATACTATTACAGAAGTCAATTTTCTTTTATCAGCAATACCTCTCCCAGGCCAAAGTCTGGGAAGCTAGAAAAGATACAGTGTAACCCAACCAGCTCCCAGGGTAAAGAATAATGAGGGTGTCCTCATGGGAGAGAAGAGTGTGTGCTATATGTGGAAGATTACATCAATCAGAGATTGTCAAGAGATAATATATGCTCAAAAGTGGAATATAGCCTGCAAACAGGCTTCTTATTCTAAATCTATGCCTGAAGGTTATTCATTTTATTATATTAGATGATAAAAGCTCTATGATGGAGTGAGATTAGGACAGCCATTTTAATCCCTGACTTTAAAAGAAAGTGTTGAACAGATTTTCTGTTTTGCAAGTGGTTGCATTAGCATCCTGGCTTGCAGCAAATCGCCTTAAATGCAGGGCAGGGATTGCTGGCAATGGCATAGAAAAATCAACACAATGGCTACACTCATCTTATTTCCACAGCAATGCAGTAAGATCAGAGATCATTCATAATGCGATAGACTTATGTCTTGTACTATCTACAAATCATATATTCAGTGGCCCTGGTTGTAACAGCTTATTCTCTGGTTTGTTTCTCTAATTTCTCTCATTTACAATACCAACACATTTGAAAGTGCTACAAATTACATACATGCATAGCCACTCAACCGCTTGTCAACAGGCAGACTACACGCTTATGCCACACGCTTATGAAATATCAGCATGGGTTGGGAGAGCAAAGACAAACCGGGACGACATGCAAGAGGTGTGCAGAATCTCAGAATTGTCTGACTGAAGGGCAGGGACATAGTATTCTATTCTGTATGGCATATGAAATTGGACATTACACCCCAAACCTTAGGTGGCTAATAGTCAACATGAACCACCAGAATAACATTGCACTAGAAGCCAAATGCCCAGCTACATGTGTTGTACTGACTTCATGATACCGCTTTTAAAAACTATTGTGGTGAACAGTAAGACAGCAATGGAGGTTGGAAAGGATGTCCTGTCTTTGTCTAAGAAGCTATGACAGCCAGATATTGGTCTTAAACTGGACCAACACCCTGCTGGATCGGCCAGGGAATCTATAAGATTCCCAGGCCGATCCGATCCCTCCCTGCCGGGCATCCAAAATCGGGATGCCCCGCTGTGTGAAACCCCCCAGGACGCCTGCTAACTTTACCTTACTCCCGGTCCAACGGCGCATGCACTGGCCGCTGTCGCATCTCGCGCTTCTCTCTAGCAAGGTGCGTGCCCGCGCCAGCCATTTGGGAATAGCTGGTGCGGGCGCGCTCCCTGTTAGAGGGAAGCGTGAGATGCGGCCGCCAGCATTTGAGATGCGGCCTCGGTGGTTTGACGCCGCTTTGACGCGCATACCACAACGACTCCGAGCACACTAATTGGACGAGCGGCCGCGCATGCGCCGTATGAGCGGGGTGAGGTGAGTTTTATCCGGAAATCTGGGGGGTTTCACATAGCTGGGCACTCCCAATCGGGGTGTGCCGGGGAAGTGGACCAAAACCCAGGATAGTCAAGATCCTGGGTGTTGGAGGACTTTAAGACATTTTTTTTTTAACAGGACGTCAGGCTGCAAGTTGCTTGTGCTACTGTGAACAGCCTGCTTGGCCTAAATGTGCTACCATGGCCATCAGCATCTCCTGACTTGTGTACCATCAAGTACATCTGATTATGTTCATGGTGAAGTGCATTCAGCATAGCATTACATTCTCCAGGCAACTATTGATAACCTCACTGATAGTGTGCCAAGCATGTAAGCTTGTGTATTTATGTGCATGATGCCCATACTCTATACTGAATCAAGACATTTTACACTTTTTGTTTTCATTTTTTTCATCACCTGCATATCATTAACATGTTTATTGATTCTGTGGTTTCCATAATTGCAAGGTTTTTCTGGTTTCATGGTTGTAATGTCACTTCTATGATACTGTTAATATGTTTAAGACTCAAACCAAAGACTTAAACTTATACTAATCTGATGAGCACAGGAAAGTTCTTAAAGGAGCACTATCACGAAATTGTGCAATATTAAAAACCCATATAAACACGTTGGATAATGAGAGGAGGGGTCACTTATGAACCCGAACTGAATAAAACTCCTGCCAAGCTTGTGGTTTTCATCTTCTGGTACGAATAAAATCGATGGGTGGCAGGTTTAGTGTATTAGGGGTGACAGGACCTGTCAGCCGATTTCCTCTTCCTTCCATTAATAAAAATAAAAAACAAGCCTGGCTGGATATCTCCTGATGCTGGGTGTATAAGTGACCCCTCCTCCCACCATCCAACATATTTATATGGATTTTTATTATTGGCTCATTTTTTCGCGATAGTGCTCCTTTTATTGCTATTAGACTTAGGAAGCACTATTGCAAAAAAAATGGCCCAATGATAAGAATCCAAATAAATATGCTGGATGGTGGGAGGGTGGGTCACTTATACACCCAGCATCAAGAATTATCCAGCCAGGCTTGTTTCTTTCTGTTAATGGAAGGAAGATGAATAAGGGGTGACATTTTATTTTATTCCTGACAAAACCTCCTGGTTTTCAAGAACGAGGGGTAGGGCTGAGCTTGCTGTTAGTCATGGCCCAGCTGCTCCCTCGGGTCACTGTGCACTCCATTATTTGAAATGGAGGGGTGTGCACAGGCACCGTGATTGATCTAAAGGCCAGGACCAGGCCAGGACCAGGTGCAAGGGACCAGGAGCATCGTTCTTGGAAACTGGAAGGTTTCTGAGTGGTTGACCTTCAGGAGTGTAGATACCTTGGTAAACAGTATATTATGCATTTAGTTGGGGTCCCTGGGGGGAGTAGGGGGGAGGAGACAATGTCTGGGGTGGAGGGGACAGAGGACCATGGAGTAGGAAAATGGAAGCATGTCTGGGAAGAAGGCTTAGGGGAGAGGAAAATACCATTTTGTGAATACTCACCTGTAAAATGGGTATTATAAGTATGTCACACACCCCGCTTCAAGAAATTCATAACGTGTGGGTAATACTGACCTGTAGAGGGCGATATGCAGAGATGCCAGGAAAAAAGAGAGCCCCTCCCGGTCCATAAATACCTGGGACATCCCACTCATTACCCAGTATAAGAACAGCAGTAAGGTAAGGGACCAGGAAGAGCCCAACACAAAGCATAACAACGCAAAGTTCACCATATAAAGGATCCAGAATACAAAAGGGCAGGGTGAAGCAGGGTATGTGACATACTTATAATACCCATTTTACAGGTGAGTATTCACAAAATGGTATTATTCTAAGTATGTCACACACCCCGCTTCAAGAAATTCATAACGTGTGGGACATCCAACAGCAGTGTCCATAAAGGGCGGGGATCCAAAACAAGGCACAACTTAAACCACTGCAGCTTGCAGAACTTTGCGGCCAAACACAGCATCCGCTGAGGCCCGAACATCAACCTTGTAAAACTTGGAAAAAGTGTGAACAGAAGACCAAGTAGCAGCCTTACAAACTTGCTCAACAGAGGCCTGGTGCTGAAAAGCCCAGGACGCCCCAACCGCACGAGTAGAATGAGCAGTAACACGAAAAGGGGGTACCTTCCCTTTGCCAGAATAGGCCCCAACTATGGTCTGACGGATCCATTTACTAATGGAAGACTTGGCAGGCGCCAAGCCTTTTCGGGGCCCGGAGGGCACCACAAAAAAGGCATCCATCTTACAAAAGGAAGACGTTACCTCCAAATAATACTTCACAACACGAACCACATCCAAAGAATGCAGGGCCCTCTCCTTGTCATTGCTGGGATTAGGACACAGAGAGGGCAGAACAATGTCTTGGTTTAGGTGAAAGGCAGAAACAACCTTAAGAAGGAAATCGGACTTGAAACGAAAAACCACCTTGTCCTGATGCCCCTCAAAGTACGGGGCTTGAATGGACAAAGCCGCCAACTCAGAGACACGCCTAACCGAAGTGATGGCTACCAAAATGGCCACCTTCTGCGTAAGTGAAGACAAGGCAATATCATTCAAGGGCTCAAAAGGAGAATCCTGAAGAGCAGAAAGAACCAAATTCAAATCCCAAACAGGGAGCAAAGGTTTTCTAGGAGACCGCACGTGCGTGACTCCCTGGAAAAAAGTCTTAACCAAAGGATGTAGGGCAAATGACCTTTGAAAGAACACGCCAGGGCAGAAACCTGCCCCTTCAGAGTACTAAGCTGGAGCCCCAGGTCCAGACCATGTTGAAGAAACTCCAGGATTCTGGAGATGGAAAATTCCCTACAAGGCAACGCCCTGATCTCACACCAATCAATATAAGACCTCCAAGTCCTATAGTAGATATTAGAGGAAGACCGCTTCCTAGCACTAATGAGAGTTCGAATCACAGCATCGGAAAGACCTTCCTCCTTCAAGATGGAGGTTTCAGCAGCCACGCCGTCAAAGCCAGCGTTGGTAAATTGGGATAACGTAGTTGACCCTGGGTGAGCAGATCCGGCAGCAGGGGCAGAACGAACTGATCCTCTGCTAACCTTACCACATCTGCGAACCAAACCTGTCTTGGCCACCTTGGAGCCACCAGAAATGCTGACGCACCCTCCAGGGCCAGCTTGCGCACCACTCTGGCCACCAAGGGAAACGGAGGGAACAGATACAGAAACCCCAGATCCCTCCAGTTCAGAGACATGGCATCCACTGCCAGAGCCAGTGGATCCCGTGAGAGAGACACAAATGTCGGAAGTTTGTGATTGTGACGAGAGGCAAAGAGGTCCACCACCGGGGACCCCCACCTGAGACAAATCAAGCGAAACACTTTGGGGCTGAGAGACCATTCCGCCTCCATGTTCTCCGCTCCCGGAATGTAAACTGCTGAAATGCACGGGACGTGGGTCTCCGCCAAGCCAGAATCAAAGACACTTCCTTGAGGGGACTCCTGCTGCGAGTCCCTCCCTGGTGATTGATGTAGGCGACCGCCGTCCGATTGTCCGACCGGACTTGAACCGACAATCCTTGCAACTGATGAGTCAAGCGAAACAGAAAAATCCTGATGGCCCTCAATTCCAGAACATTGATGGACTCGTGAGCCTCCTGAGGGCCCCCACAGTCCCTGAAACTGACGATCCTTCCAGAACCCCCCCCCATCCTGATAGACTGGCATCCGTGGTGACCGTCTCCCAACAAGGGGCCAGAAAGTATCTGCCCCTCGACAGATTGATTGGATCCAGCCATCACTGAAGGGAGCACCAAACTCGGGGGGTCATCAGGAAGGACTGATCCAACGACAGTGGTGACCCGTCCCAGGCCGCCAACAGATGGAGCTGGAGTGTCCTTGTGTGGAACTGAGCAAAGGGAACCCCTTCGAAGGAGGCTACCATCAATCCCACCAGCCTCATCCCCAGTCTGATGGACGGACGAGGGATAGACTGGAGGAGTCGAACCAACTCCTGAATCAAGAGAACCTTGGACTGAGGAAGAAACACCCTGGCCTGGGAAGTATCCAGGGACATTCCCAGAAAAGACACTAACCTGGACGGAGAAAGGGAGGACTTGGGGTAGTTGATCACCCACCCGAATCTCTCCAGAGTGGACACCACAGTTCTGGTGTCCAATACCGCTTGGCTGAAGGAAGATGCCATAATGAGAAGGTCGTCCAGATAAGGGACAATGTGAATACCCTGGGCTCTGAGGAGAGCCATCACCCCGGCCAGCACCTTGGTGAAAACCCTTGGAGCCGAGGTAAGACCGAAAGGAAGTGCCACAAAGTGAAAATGCCGATCCTCCACCACGAGAAATCTCTGGTGCGCTGGAAAAATCGGCACATGCAGATAGGCGTCCTTGATGTCTACGGACGTCAGAAAGTCCCCCTGCCGAAGAGAATGGATAGCTGAAAGCAGCGTTTCCATGCGAAATTTCCGCGGACGGACGAACCTGTTGAGGATCTTTAGATCCAGAATGGGTCGAACCGAGCCGTCCTTCTTGGGCACCGTGAACAGATTGGAATAAAAGCCCCGACCCCTGTCCGAGGGGGGCACTGGGCAAATAACTGCCATATCCAACAAACTTTTTACTGCCGCCTGGAGCTCCTTCGCGGCCAGAAGGTCCGAAGGCACCCGAGACCTGAGGAATCTGGGAGGGGGCCGGAGCTCGAACTCCAGCTTGTAGCCGGAAGTCACCACTTCCCGGATCCATCTTTCCGAGACCTCCCGGTCACAGACATGGGAGAAGTGTTGCAGCCGTCCCCCCACCCACATGGGTGAGGGCGCCCCCTCATTGCTGAGCTGGCTTGGCAGCGGGTTTGGGCTTAGAGCCCCAGCTGTATCCTGGGCGGGCACGTCCTCTGCCCCTGTTCCAGGAATCTCCTCTGGCTGCGGGGAAAACAATTCCTCTGCCAGCTCTAGCCCCACGAAAGGAAGGAGCAAAGGAACCCGCCCCCCGAAAGGGACGACGCTGTTTTTTGCGTTGAGGTAACTTACCACCCTTGGCAACTGAATCCAACTTCTCACCAAAGAGCCGTAATCCCACAAAGGGAAGAGCGGTCAGCGACTTTTGAGACACAAAATCAGCCGCCCACTGGCGCAACCAAACCGAACGCCGAATAGTCACCAATAGAGCCGACGTTCTGCCACACATCATCAGTGTGTCATCCAAGGCGGCTAGTACAAATGACAAAAACAATTCACACCTTTTAAGGCCAAGGAACTCGTCACTATCCGGATCTAACCCAGAAGAAGTCAACAGGTCCCTGACCACCGACCTGGTAGCCACCACCAGCAGCGCTGAAGCACAAACCGGCCTCATGGCTGACCCAACACTGGCAAAACCATGACAAGCCATTTGGTCAATGCGTTTATCCTCACCATCTTTAAGCGTGGAGCAATCAGGAGAATTTAAAACAGTAGTGTTGGATAAACTCAGAATCTGTGCATCCACCTCGGGAGGGGACGCCCAACGCTTAACCGTATCCAAGGGAAAGGGATATTTATTTATTTATTTATTTTTTTTGTCCCAACCCTGAGGGACACCTGGGAGCCGGGCAGGCCTCTCCCATTCCTTAGCAATAATCCCATCAAAATGCTTTTGGTTAGGAAATTCCAATCGCGGCCTGGATTTTTCGAAAAATTCCCCCCCTTTGCTGTGGAACCGCCTCAGGAGGAGAAATAGCCAAAACCTCAAACATCTGAGCCAGAACATTAGGAGTATCCGAAGACCTCCCCAAGCCCCGCTCGGTATCAGCACCCACAAACTGCTGATCGTCTGAATTATCTGATTCTTCATATACCTCCCCTTCCTCAAGTTGGGAGTAATCAGACCAGTCCAGATTATCAAGATCATCCAAGTCGGCCGCTGGTGAAGACGGCGACAAGTGCTTTCTATTAGCCGGAGCCTTTCCGGTGACCGTGCTGGAGAATAATTTTTCAAGATTGGCCAGTCGGGCACACATCTCCGCCCATGACAACGTCAGACTGGGCACGGATCAAACTGGGAGGAGAGGGAGGAGAGACCGGCGGCGCTGAACCAGACGCCTGGGGTCCGGACTGCCGCGTAATAGTCTGCTGTGCGCATGGTATACACAGATATACATCATCGCCAGTAAGGGATGCCCCACACCCCATACACTTCCGGGATTGCCCCGAGGGGAGCCCGAGCCCAGTATCCGGGGATGCCTCCATAAGGTGAACTTATAGTTGGTTGCAATGACCGAGGAAATTACGCATATAAGCAACCCGGGATGCCCCTTTAATGTCCCAAGTGGGAGGATTTGCAATAAGCCAATTAAGAACCCAGGGACCCTAGGACCGGGAGAAACCCCCTAACACCACTGTAGGTTATATCTGAAAGACATAATAAAAAAGGCTAATAAGAAAAGCAGAGTATAATATATATATATATATATATATATGACATAAAAATATATAATTATAGGTGATGGGACAGAAGGGGGGCCCACCAGGCTACTCACTGTGGTCCTGAAGACAGCTTCCGCTCTCCGTGAGGTAAAGAGCAGCTCTGAGGAGAGAAGGGGGGCGTGGCCAGCTCCTTCTGAGGAAACAGGCACAGAGAAAAGCACCTCAGCGGTGCCTGTGACACAGGGGCGGGCCGCAGCGCTGGAAAGCCCGGCCCCGCCCCCAAGAGTGAAAGCGTGAGGGGAGAAGCTCCCCTCCGCCATGACAATGCAAAAAGGCCGGCACCGCAGCCATGTGCGGCCGCGTCGCCGGTCTCAGAAGAGACAGAAGGACGGGAGCGGGCCGTGGCTTTGACCCTGATGCCCAGCCCCGCCCCTTTTACCTCAGGGAGAAAGCCTGCATAAAAATGGCAGCCACAGCGCCGTTTTGACAGGCTGTTATGAAGTAATAAATAAGTTAATAACTATTGGGAGGATAATTTAATAAATTAATACATTAAAACATTATTAAGAATTCATGATTACAAAATTTGGACCTAACACCGAATAAGGGGCCCTGCTCCTACCCTCCGCTATCCCGCTAGAGAGAGGGGCATTACCCAAAGGGGGGGACCACCCAAAGTGTAAGGCCAAGGGACGGGGCATCCCAAACCGGGGTCACCGTCCTGGATGACCGCCTACCCTCTTATATAGGGTCTCACGGGAGAGCATTTGCTCTTAAGCACCAAGGGTGCTTTTCTACCCTCACCCGGACCGTCAGCCTAGGCTGGGAGGCATGAGGTAACAGAAAAAAAAAGATCGGGGCAGAAATAGATAACTAAAGGGCCGGGAGTCATCCCGGCTACCTGAAATCCCCCTGTGCAAGGAGGAGACCACATCTTCTGACTTGCTCGCCGTCTGCAGAGATGAAGACTGGGTAATGAGTGGGAGGTCCCAGGTGTTTATGGACCGGGAGGGGCTCTCTTTTTTCCTGGCATCTCTGCATATCGCCCTCTACAGGTCAGTATTACCCACACGTTATGAATTTCTTGAAGCGGGGTGTGTGATATACTTAGAATATCATGTCTGTTGAGAGGTGGGAGGTTAGAGGTATCTATGACTGAGGAGGGGGAGGAGTTACAATACAGATGCCATCGCCTGGTGCCATGTGTGGGGAGAGGGAGACCTTCAAGCAGGAAAAAAGTATTTTGCTCTCTGTGATGGACCTAGGTTAGGAGCGACCTAGGCACAGATAGGAGGGGTAAGACAAGTAATTTGGGGTCTGGTTGAAGGGTTCCAAAGAGATTCATAGATAGTTACTTGCTTGTCCATGTTAGCAAATTCTTTCTAGCAGTGTGTTTTTATACCATAGGTCATATTAGTACACCCTTATATGAAGCCAACCTCCTTATTTTCTTATCATTGACCATCTCTAATGAATACATCCTGTCTTCTAAACAAATTGAGGCTGGGCTCCCACAGAAAGAAGGAAGTACTAGATCATGCATTTTAATGAAAATTTGGCTTCTACCCTAGGATATATCTGCTGTATATTAAAAGTAATGCCTTCCATCCACATACATTTCTCTATGATGGAGGAGGAAGCTGCAATTCAAAGTGAGGCAATATTATCTGCATTACCTGGGACCACATTCTCACTTTGCCTCATGGCTAGGAAGGTACTGGAGGAAAATATAGTAGCTCTTTGGATGATTATAATGTAGTGTTATAATTTTGACTAATACATTTCTTCTAATATTGTTTTCAGTTAGTACTAACTTTGTACAATTTTAATAATATAATAGGGGTAAAACATTTACATGAAGCCCAATTAAGTGCCAAGGAACTTACACAAATAATGTGAGCTTTTCCAGACCTGCATGACAGGTCCATTTTAATATGCAGAATACCTTGTTCCTCTCGGGAAGAGCATATAAAATAGAAGCTGTTAGACGGTGAATCTCACCAGGTCAAATATAAATATTTACATCTTTTTGAAGTGGGAAAAAAAATTGTGCTAAAAAGAGTCATGGCTAAAATAAAAGAGAAAGCTATTTGTGGGGACTCATTCCGATTTTCCCATTCTGATGGATATAATGTGCCTAGCTTGTCCAGACGTTATTTGTTAACATGGTGCAGGGAACAATCATAACAAATTCAAACTAACACAAACCATGTAATATGTGCAAAGAATAACAAAAGCAGTGACTTGCTGCAAAACTACAGAAAGAACAACCTATACAGGCAGCTAAGCACGGCTACCTAAATATAAACTCTAAAATCTGGTTAAAGGGAACCAAAACCAACCCTGGAGTCTGTTAGATGCCAGGGCCACCTGATCCCTTCACCCCGGGGGCATCCTGAACTGGGATGCCCTGCTGTGTGAAACCCCACTGTCTGTGCAGTTTTCTTACCTTTACCACAAACCTACTGCACATGTGTGGCTGGTGGCATTTCTCATGAGTGGCAACGACCACCGTAACTGAATGGCTGTGTGTGCCCAGCTGCCACATTAATATGCAAGGCCAGAGAAGCCGATTGGATGAGAGGCCATGAATGCACTGTTGGACTAAGCTGAGCTGAGTTTACTTGGTGAAACCCGCCACACAGCGAGGCATCCCAAACCGGGGTGCTCCAGGGGGATGGACCAAGAATGGTGATCTCATTTTCACACATGCATGCAAATGCATTTGGAAACTGCATGACTTATTAAGTTGCCTCTGTGAGTGTGGTCAAATCTATTCAGCACATGATAATTGGGTGTCCTGAGCTGGAGTGGCTTTGACCTTCACCCCTATGTAGTGCACCCAAGCTATAGGGGCAGCAATGCAACTGGTGCATTTGATGTACAGATCAGAGACTTCCTCACTCTGGCCTGCTAATCATCTGATCTGATCTTAAGGCAGAAAAGACAGGATAAACCTATTCTACTGAAATGTAACTTCTTCCGATAGGAGGGAACAAAATCTTGTGTAGCAAAAAGGTTATTGGCAGCTTTCTCAAATAGAGAGGTAATGATGGCTGCTCAAACATCTGAGCCAGAACATTAGGAGTATCCGAAGACCTCCCCAAGCCCCGCTCGGTATCAGCACCCACAAACTGCTGATCGTCTGAATTATCTGATTCTTCATATACCTCCCCTTCCTCAAGTTGGGAGTAATCAGACCAGTCCAGATTATCAAGATCATCCAAGTCGGCCGCTGGTGAAGACGGCGACAAGTGCTTTCTATTAGCCGGAGCCTTTCCGGTGACCGTGCTGGAGAATAATTTTTCAAGATTGGCCAGTCGGGCACACATCTCCGCCCATGACAACGTCAGACTGGGCACGGATCAAACTGGGAGGAGAGGGAGGAGAGACCGGCGGCGCTGAACCAGACGCCTGGGGTCCGGACTGCCGCGTAATAGTCTGCTGTGCGCATGGTATACACAGATATACATCATCGCCAGTAAGGGATGCCCCACACCCCATACACTTCCGGGATTGCCCCGAGGGGAGCCCGAGCCCAGTATCCGGGGATGCCTCCATAAGGTGAACTTATAGTTGGTTGCAATGACCGAGGAAATTACGCATATAAGCAACCCGGGATGCCCCTTTAATGTCCCAAGTGGGAGGATTTGCAATAAGCCAATTAAGAACCCAGGGACCCTAGGACCGGGAGAAACCCCCTAACACCACTGTAGGTTATATCTGAAAGACATAATAAAAAAGGCTAATAAGAAAAGCAGAGTATAATATATATATATATATATGACATAAAAATATATAATTATAGGTGATGGGACAGAAGGGGGGCCCACCAGGCTACTCACTGTGGTCCTGAAGACAGCTTCCGCTCTCCGTGAGGTAAAGAGCAGCTCTGAGGAGAGAAGGGGGGCGTGGCCAGCTCCTTCTGAGGAAACAGGCACAGAGAAAAGCACCTCAGCGGTGCCTGTGACACAGGGGCGGGCCGCAGCGCTGGAAAGCCCGGCCCCGCCCCCAAGAGTGAAAGCGTGAGGGGAGAAGCTCCCCTCCGCCATGACAATGCAAAAAGGCCGGCACCGCAGCCATGTGCGGCCGCGTCGCCGGTCTCAGAAGAGACAGAAGGACGGGAGCGGGCCGTGGCTTTGACCCTGATGCCCAGCCCCGCCCCTTTTACCTCAGGGAGAAAGCCTGCATAAAAATGGCAGCCACAGCGCCGTTTTGACAGGCTGTTATGAAGTAATAAATAAGTTAATAACTATTGGGAGGATAATTTAATAAATTAATACATTAAAACATTATTAAGAATTCATGATTACAAAATTTGGACCTAACACCGAATAAGGGGCCCTGCTCCTACCCTCCGCTATCCCGCTAGAGAGAGGGGCATTACCCAAAGGGGGGGACCACCCAAAGTGTAAGGCCAAGGGACGGGGCATCCCAAACCGGGGTCACCGTCCTGGATGACCGCCTACCCTCTTATATAGGGTCTCACGGGAGAGCATTTGCTCTTAAGCACCAAGGGTGCTTTTCTACCCTCACCCGGACCGTCAGCCTAGGCTGGGAGGCATGAGGTAACAGAAAAAAAAAGATCGGGGCAGAAATAGATAACTAAAGGGCCGGGAGTCATCCCGGCTACCTGAAATCCCCCTGTGCAAGGAGGAGACCACATCTTCTGACTTGCTCGCCGTCTGCAGAGATGAAGACTGGGTAATGAGTGGGAGGTCCCAGGTGTTTATGGACCGGGAGGGGCTCTCTTTTTTCCTGGCATCTCTGCATATCGCCCTCTACAGGTCAGTATTACCCACACGTTATGAATTTCTTGAAGCGGGGTGTGTGATATACTTAGAATATCATGTCTGTTGAGAGGTGGGAGGTTAGAGGTATCTATGACTGAGGAGGGGGAGGAGTTACAATACAGATGCCATCGCCTGGTGCCATGTGTGGGGAGAGGGAGACCTTCAAGCAGGAAAAAAGTATTTTGCTCTCTGTGATGGACCTAGGTTAGGAGCGACCTAGGCACAGATAGGAGGGGTAAGACAAGTAATTTGGGGTCTGGTTGAAGGGTTCCAAAGAGATTCATAGATAGTTACTTGCTTGTCCATGTTAGCAAATTCTTTCTAGCAGTGTGTTTTTATACCATAGGTCATATTAGTACACCCTTATATGAAGCCAACCTCCTTATTTTCTTATCATTGACCATCTCTAATGAATACATCCTGTCTTCTAAACAAATTGAGGCTGGGCTCCCACAGAAAGAAGGAAGTACTAGATCATGCATTTTAATGAAAATTTGGCTTCTACCCTAGGATATATCTGCTGTATATTAAAAGTAATGCCTTCCATCCACATACATTTCTCTATGATGGAGGAGGAAGCTGCAATTCAAAGTGAGGCAATATTATCTGCATTACCTGGGACCACATTTTCACTTTGCCTCATGGCTAGGAAGGTACTGGAGGAAAATATAGTAGCTCTTTGGATGATTATAATGTCGTGTTATAATTTTGACTAATACATTTCTTCTAATATTGTTTTCAGTTAGTACTAACTTTGTACAATTTTAATAATATAATAGGGGTAAAACATTTACATGAAGCCCAATTAAGTGCCAAGGAACTTACACAAATAATGTGAGCTTTTCCAGACCTGCATGACAGGTCCATTTTAATATGCAGAATACCTTGTTCCTCTCGGGAAGAGCATATAAAATAGAAGCTGTTAGACGGTGAATCTCACCAGGTCAAATATAAATATTTACATCTTTTTGAAGTGGGAAAAAAATTGTGTTAAAAAGAGTCATGGCTGAAATAAAAGAGAAAGCTATTTGTGGGGACTCATTCCGATTTTCCCATTCTGATGGATATAATGTGCCTAGCTTGTCCGGACGTTATTTGTTAACATGGTGCAGGGAACAATCATAACAAATTCAAACTAACACAAACCATGTAATATGTGCAAAGAATAACAAAAGCAGTGACTTGCTGCAAAACTACAGAAAGAACAACCTATACAGGCAGCTAAGCACGGCTACCTAAATATAGTCTCTAAAATCTGGTTAAAGGGAACCAAAACCAACCCTGGAGTCTGTTAGATGCCAGGGCCACCTGATCCCTTCACCCCGGGGGCATCCTGAACTGGGATGCCCTGCTGTGTGAAACCCCACTGTCTGTGCAGTTTTCTTACCTTTACCACAAACCTACTGCACATGTGTGGCTGGTGGCATTTCTCATGAGTGGCAACGACCACCGTAACTGAATGGCTGTGTGTGCCCAGCTGCCACATTAATATGCAAGGCCAGAGAAGCCGATTGGATGAGAGGCCATGAATGCACTGTTGGACTAAGCTGAGCTGAGTTTACTTGGTGAAACCCGCCACACAGCAAGGCATCCCAAACCGGGGTGCTCCAGGGGGATGGACCAAGAATGGTGATCTCATTTTCACACATGCATGCAAATGCATTTGGAAACTGCATGACTTATTAAGTTGCCTCTGTGAGTGTGGTCAAATCTATTCAGCACATGATAATTGGGTATCCTGAGCTGGAGTGGCTTTGACCTTCACCCCTATGTAGTGCACCCAAGCTATAGGGGCAGCAATGCAACTGGTGCATTTGATGTACAGATCAGAGATTTCCTCACTCTGGCCAGCTAATCATCTGATTGGTTAAGGCAGAAAAGACAGGATAAACCTATTCTGCTGAAATGTAACTTCTTCCGATAGGAGGGAACAAAATCTTGTGTAGCAAAAAGGTTATTGGCAGCTTTCTCAAATAGAGAGGTAATGATGGCTGCTTAGACTTAGCCAAAGCTGCTAATGAGTTCACCTGTTACATTGAGTAGTTTTACTCAAGGCCATAAAAACCACTCCCACTGAAGCAAAACAGAACCCCCAAATGATTATTTTGCACCATAAATAGGAAAACTATAAGGCATAACACTAAAATCCTGACAAAAAGGACTTTTGAGCAATTTCTTTCTAATAGTGAACGCACATTTCATCAATAACAGAGGGCCAACTGCTTTTGCCTGCTATGCTTATAAAGTGTTTGTGTTGTAATAACACAGTGTGTTTGTTTTGCATGAAGTGTTGTGTGGGTTTATTTATTTAAGAAATATCACACTTTAAATTGTGCAACCTCATGATTAAGATTAATCCTGCTTAGGATGGGACCCAAAAATGATTTTCTCTGGTTGACCTCAAGAGTGACTTTTTCTGGTGGGCTCCAACAATGTTTTCCTCTGTTAAACCTTCAAGGGTGATTTCGTCAGAATAGTTAACTCTGGTGGGCCCCAAAATCCTGGGTCTAGCAAAAGTTGGCAATGCCAAAGGAAAGCTGGTAGTGCTAAAAGTCAGCAACAACTGCAGGCTTACGCAGCGGCATAGTAGGGTGGATAGGAGGTAAGGAAGGCTTTTATTTTACACTTATCCTAAACAAACCCTTTAAGGTCAGAAAGATAAGGAGAACGTGATTTGTCTAGGCATGCCTTTTAATATGCAAATGGCGCAAACACACATTCCTCTGTTATCCTCTTCTAAGGTTTGCCACTGTACCGACAACAGCAAAGCATCCTGTGCAAAGCATTGAGAAATGGCATGGGGCTTAGAAACAGCATGTCAGTCACAAACCATTTTGGATATAAAAGCCCAAAATATTATAGGAATATGCATAATTAAAGCTGTTCATGTGGAAACAATTCAGACACATCAACTAAAAGAACAGGATCTAGTGGAATAGTTGAAATGTTTTATGTCTTATCTTTTATGTTATCGTCTTATTTTTAGAGACAACTGGGAAAACCGTATTAGGTAAGCTTTAGATGCAAGTTTAGAGTTTTTCCACTTGGACTATTTAAGGGCAGGGACAATCCCCTCGATTCAAAGAGCAAAAGTTAATTGATTTCGTATCGAGAATCGTAAGTTTGGGTGGGTGTTTGTCATTTTTTCTTGTTTTTTTGGCCATTTACGACTCGCACGAGCCTACGTTCGAATGCGTATATGCTCTTACGATCATCGCAAGTTCGTTCCTAAATTTTAGGATGAAAACGTAAAACTTAGGATCAAATCCTAAAACTTAGGATGAAAACGTAAAACTTAGGATAATTGGATGTGTTTCGGTGTGATTCAGAGAACAGTTTTCAAACCTCTAAATACGTTTTAAAAGAAAGCCACTGCCGACACCTTTTAGCAGTCGGATTGCTGTTCTTGAACAGGTTTCTTGGCTATGTGGAGGAGTCTGCGCGTCTTGAGCTGCAATGAACTGCATGTATCAGCATGGCCGAGGCCATAAATTGTATGGCAATGCATACCTGAATCATGTATGCCTTATAAAAGCATTTTAATGTGGACCTTAATTAGTCCTTTGCATGTAAACCTTTATTTGGCAATATATTTGCGTTAATTAAAGAAACTTATGTCCTTTGTTATTTATTTTTAAATTGATGTACTAGAATAATATTTTTGCTTTGTTTAATTATTTAAGCACATCTTTGGTCAGATGCATCACACTTACTGAGGAGAGGAGAGCGGGATAAAGTGCAGGATGTGGGTTACTGCTGTATTTTGCACAGACACAGCAGAGCTGGGGGCACGGAAAGGTCAGAAATCAAAGAATCCAGAGCAACACAGTCACAAGGCCCTTTCTGTTTGCAGGCTGCCCGATAATACCTGAGCCGCCATCTTGGCTGTTTCTAGGCTCATAACATGCAGAAGTTGCTGGGTGTTTTTTAATATTTGAGAGCAATCTGTATGTAGAGGGTGTGGGTAACCACACAAAAAATTTAAAGTTGTACCATTTGAAGCCTAAATATTAAAATTAAATCCACAAGTAAAAAAGGCAAGTTAAGTAAAAATTAAACAAAGTAAGATTTACTTATGCAAATGCATTCATTAATGGTTGGTTACTACAAAATGAATGAAATAAAGAAAAATAAAAGACCAAATATTTAGAATGCACTTTAATGAGGTAAGTTTGTAGTGCGGAGCCGCAAGATCAGAAGGATTTACGTCCAGACAAAAAAGGAAAAAGGGCAAAACCAATGTTGCAACCTGAGAAATGAAACGGAAAAATCAGGATGGAAACTGACATAGGTCTGATTCCCGAACTGCCATACGAACGGACGTACATTTTAGGATAGAAACGTATTTGCTTATAGAATCACTCGCAAGTTCATACGAACGCACGAGCGGACGTGAAAAATAGGATGATCGGCACCCAAATCCAAGCTGTTACATGTTTCTTTGAATCGACCCTAATATCTTTGTGACAGCAGTCATTTCATCTTATCAAACCACATCAAACTGTACAGATGTACAGAGAAGAGATTAGCATGCAAGCCTGCTGCCTGGCAGGTAAGTACCCCCTCTCTTTTTTGCAGCATGGAAAGGGACTTTGTGGATATGAACTGAACTATTATCTATAACACCCAGGTCTTTCTACGTGTTTAAGGATGTGATGCACTTTTAATAAGGGACTTAAAGTGGATCTAAAGTATAAATAAATGATTACATACCCACACCCCAAACTGGGTAGCCTGGCCTATCACAGATACAGTAGTACAATAATACAACAGTGAAGCAGATTAGGAGTAACAGAACTTATAGTACATAGAGTAATTCCACCTCTAGTTAGTTTTCCCTATTACCTATTCCTGTCTTGCTTACGACAACATCCTTTGCTTGAGCCCCCCCAAATCCCGTAGTGAACACCTTTGCTGGTGAGTGTGGGGCTGATATCCTTTAGGACCAAGCCACCAAACCCTGGTCTACCAGTCCACATAGCTGGTGTCAGGGCTGGTTTTACTAGAGAGGGGGGGCCCAGGCATTTTTTTCTTTTACTGTTTAGGGATTTAACTCTTGATAGTGCATATAGTAGTTCCAGTTTGGGGTGTCTCCTGGGCAGGAACAGGTGTCTACTGATACATATTTGATAACTGGATGAAATGGAGCTTTTACACGCTGTATGATTTTCTTGAAAAACATACATTTTTTATAAAAAAAAATACCACAAAATTTCTAAAACATTTATTTTACAAATCCCTGAAAATTCCAGCAAAAATCATAGTTAAAACATACATAGCGCAAAATAATGAAAAACAGTCTGGCAACAGAGGGGTGACAAAATCTTTAGGTAGGATGACAGTG
Organism: Gastrophryne carolinensis; assembly: GCA_027917425.1. Classification (NCBI taxonomy): domain Eukaryota; kingdom Metazoa; phylum Chordata; class Amphibia; order Anura; family Microhylidae; genus Gastrophryne; species Gastrophryne carolinensis. Next base: position 268,978,993 of record CM051238.1, on the reverse strand, counting down.
TAATTAACATGTTAAAGGGAAAAGCAAAATCTTAACAGTATTTACACAGGCTGCTATGGCTTTAGCTGATGCTTTGTACTAGAGTCCCTGCATGGACCAATATAGCTTTATTATAAGAATGGTGACAATGCTCCTTCGCAAAGGTTACTCTATTGATGATATTTTTTTTACACTTTGTGTTTTTTCTTTTTAATCTAAAAATAAAACTAAAAAAGAAAGCTTGAAATTGCACCACTGTGTTATGCAGACAATTTAAATAGGTACACTTTACAATTTTCACTGTCCATTTATTTTCAATATGTCCACATGTTCATATACAATGCAATGCTTCAAGGAATTTCTAGCCTCTGGCTGGGTGTTGGTGACAGGTTGAGTGAAAAGCTTGAAAATCTGCTTAATGTCTGCCTTCATGGATAATGAGCCCAGAAGAGCAGCTTTTTGAACCTAGCTGCAGATTGGAGGTGCTTAAAATGACATTGTCAACACAGAGTCCCAACCATGACTGACTGCCACCACATCATGTGAAGCTTTTTATGCCTCACACTGTTCAAGAAACAGGCCCTATCCACCTGCAGATCAGGCCAGCTGAGCCCACTGATAGATGATAAAGGAGATGTGTCCATGCAAGATGAATGGCAAAACTGAGAGGCCTAAACAGGGCATTTGCTGTATCTGGGAAGCAACAGAAACTGTAGTGCAGCACATGCATACAAGGACACACAAGGTCAAAGGAAACAAATATTTTGTATACCAGTTGAATTGATATTGATCAGAAACCTGAGCCACCGCAGGGCGATAACAGGCAGGCCCCGGCGAAAACAGCTGAAAAGTATGCTGCCGTCTTTAATATAGACATGAAGTAACAACTGGTTTTCTATAGTAATATAACTGGTGCATTAATATTAGGCAGGGATGTACATACCATAGGGGCAGTGCAGGCACCTGCCCCCAGGCCTGTGGAACAAAGGGGCCCGGCGAAAGCTGCCTATACCACCTCTTTGGTAATCTATTCCAGGTACATACTTACCCAGCCATGCCGCCTCCTTCTTCCAAGCTTGCTGCACTGCAATCCGCAGGTCTCCCCTGTCGCCGTGTGCACGCCTCTCTCTCGCAGCCGCTGCCTTTCTTTACCCAGTCTTTTACGTTTCTCCGATGGCGCCATGCTCGGGCCCACTCCTCCGATGGCTCCTTCAACACAGCATGTCAACTGGCCAGTGAATGTCTGGGGGGGTTGCTGCCACTGATGGGGGCCCATGGTGAGGGGGTTTTCTGCCACCCATGGGGGGTTGTGGTGGGGGCCATGCTATGTACACTCCTGATCTTAAATAATAGTGAAGAAATCAGACACACAGCAGGTTCAGAAACAAAAACAGCAAAACAGACGTGTGGCACAGTTTATGATTGTTGCCATTTCCCTGCAGATAAGCTAAAATAATTTCCTTGCACATGCATAGAAAATATCATTAAAACCCATGGCTGCTTCAGGTGTGCATGCTTTTGTATGGCCCATTATAAAGGACAAGAAGACATTTTAAATAAAACCTGGGTAACATTTGAATTTATAGAGCCTTTGAGAGCCTGTCATAAATGCTACTGCTCTTGAGAACCTTAGTAACTTAAAACACACTTGAGTTTTTGTTTTTTGTTCTTTCCTATTAACTATTGTCTCATGTTCTAACAAGATTTGGTTTGAAATATGTACAATGTGGTTTGTATTGTATGTTTTACCTTGTCTGTAATTGTACATTGTACAGCCCTATGGCATAAGACGGCACTATATAAGTAAATATTATTATTATTATTCATAATAATAATAATAATTAAGTAAACCAATCTAGTTTCCAATCATGCCAATTGGGAGATGAAAAAACTGACCAAGTCTTTGCTGTCAGCCCACTCTCATGGCCAAAGCAGGGCTCTCATGAGTGGTCACAACTGCTGCTGGCTATATTGTCATCCATTCACAACAATTTTTAATATTATTATTGTTTATTTATAAAGCGCCATTCTTCATGGCGCTGTACAAAGTAGAATTTACAGGAGGGTGGGGCAAATAACATTTATAATACACGGCGAGTTATATATGGGCGTTATGAGTCATATATAACAGCGAATAATATGACAGCGAATAAATATAATAAATACAGTATTATGAGTCAGATGCTACAAAACACATAGATGCAGGAGTACATTAGGAGAGAAAGTCCTGCCATTGCCAGCTTACACAAGCAAAAAGGATGAGGGTGGAGACAGGAGGTTGGGTCACTTAATACTAAGCATGATAGCAATTTCTCTGAAGTGTGACAAGTCTGGTGGTTTGGTTAGGTCAGATGATAGGCTTTTCTAAATAGCTACAAATTAAGGGTGTTTTTCAAGATTTTAAGGACTGGAGAGTGTTGAAGTGATGGGGAAGGGCATTCCAAAGGAGTGGTGTGGTGTGAAGCCCTGAACACGTGAGAGAAAGGAGGTTATCAGGGTTCAAAACAGGGTGAGGATTGCGTCTGTGTGGGAATCTTTTTACTAGCGTAGAAATGTAGGAGGGGCCATGCAGGGTTTTGTAGTATAGGGTTTTAAATGGAATTCATTTAGATATTGACTGGAGGGTTGTCGGTCTGTTAGCAGGTAGACCACACAGGAGTGTGTTGCAGTATTCACTTATGGTCTATAGCGGCCCGTCACACCAGAAGCCCAAGACTGCAGCACAGAGTTTGGAAATAACAGCAGCCTATGGGGGTCCAAACAAGTCTGGATACGTTTTCATGTGTTTGGATTAGGCTGCTTTTATTTTTAAATTCCTAAAATGAAATATCTTTCCCATTAAAAGTAATTTACCTCTCAACTGTAGAACTGCCTCACCACATGTGCTGGGGATTTTCATTTTTAAATAGAACGCTATTATTTACTTTATTGTGTGCAAAGTTAGAAAACCTGTCACTGCTTCTCCAAACTCAGCATCTCTAGAAAAATCCCCAAATCTTTTTGCTAACACCTCTTAGATCCTTGAACTGCCTAGAACTATTCTAGGACCACCCTGGCTGGGCCCCATCTTCTCTCTTTATGGACACAGTCCACTGTAGAGGACATGACATCCCTCCGACTTTAAGGGATTACTTAGGCCCTTATTCATCAAGCGATAGCGCCAGGTAGTGTCTGACGAGCGCCAGGTAGCGGCAGCTAACGGCGACTACCGACTCAAGTACGCCCGGCGGCGGTCACAATGACGCATTTATCAAGCTAAATGAGGCTAGCGCCGGCGAGAGCGACGGCTAGCGCGGCATTCATCATGAAGCCGCCTTGACCGAACAGCGCCGCTGCAAATTCCTTCACAGCGACACGTATTACCTGGCGCTACCTGCCGCTCTCCCATACATTTCAATGGCAGACGCTGAAATGATTGTTTTTTGTGGTTTTTGGGTTTTTTTATTTGGTACAAAATTCAACACATGTTTCTATTGATCTGTTTTATGAATCTGGCTGGTTATTTATATGTATTAGATTTTTTTTTTTTTTTTCACAATGTAATGTTGTGAGTGACATGGGAATTGCATCTCCTCCACCCAAACTCATTGGCATCCAAATCGCTGGTTTTCCACACAATGGTGGCTTGTAAAGCTATTTTGTAGCCTGTCAGGTTGGGCGGTCACGTTCGCTCTTCGAAATTGTCAGCGCCCAAGCTATTCGGCAGCCCTGTCCTTGATGAATCTGTGTTGGTCAGTGTTTGTGCAGTCGCTGTTTAGATTCGCTATGTGGCGGCGCGAGCGTCGCTGTGCCTCGCTGCGCTGCGTTGTGCGGCGCTGTGCTGTTCATACATGTGCCCTTCTGCCATTTGCAAGGAATTCACTTCCCGCGACCCCAGTCGTTGTTAATGAATACACTGTAGTTGTGAGCGTGCCTGGCCACATATTGCAGGATTAACATTCAGTCGTACCAGCTCATAACAACCCGTTATGCATTCTCATGTGTGCCACATTTTCAGGTAGTTGTCTACTTTGATTGTGTGCTGACTTTTTGAAGGAATCAGATTTGTATATTTAAGGCCAACGGTGTATGCTTTAGAAGGACCTATGCATTACAGTATGTAGAATCCCCTGCTAAATCAAGCTAATAATTCGTGGCGCCTTTTGCCCTAGCTTGTTTTGCAGCGTCATTTTAATGTATTTCCGCCACTTAGCGTGTACATAGCTGATATTAGCTTGTCCCTGTTGCGCGCATGTTTGCTTTTGAATTTGGAAGCACAGTTGCTTGCGTCATATCCGGTTCCGGGATCCTCCTTTGCGTTTCAACGCCACCTTAAGGTAAAACTGTCTAGCGCTTATGCCAATAGCTTGTTTTGCAGCGTCATTTTAATGTATTTCCGCCACTTAGCTTGCACATAGCTGATATTAGCTTGTCCCTGTTGCGCGCATGTTTGTGTTTGAATTTTGAAGCACAGTTGCTAGCGTCATATCCGGTTCCGGGATCCTCCTTTGCGTTTCAACGCCACCTTAAGGTAAAACTGTCTTGCGCTGATGCCACTAGCTTGTTTTCAAGCGTCATTTTAGTTTTTCCGCCACTTAGCTTGCACATAGCTGAGAATAGCTTGTTGCTGGTGCGCGGAGCGTTTTTTTTTTTTTTAACTTTTTCCCAATGTCGCTTGGGTCATTTCCGGTTCCTGTTTCCTCCTTAGCGTTTCCAATATGATGAATAGACGACGAGTAATGCGCCTCCCCAGCTCCTCCTCAGACTCTGACCCCACCACCCCTCCCCCACCTCCCCAACCTACCTCACCTTCCTCAAGTACCACCCCTCCCACCCCTTCCCCTCCTGGGCCTAGTAAGCCAAAGCGCACCCGGGTGGATAGCAGAGTCAATGGCCAGGTGGTAAAAGTGAGTATTTTTTGGTTTGTCTTTTTAGCTTAAAAGTTGCAGAACACACAGGGGGGATTGGTTATGACAAATTTTGCTTTTAATAACACATTTGAGCAATCCCCGTGGGGCATCCCCATTGTGGATGTCCTGCTGGGATGCCCCCCCTGGAGGGCCCTAAATATTACCTCAGTCCCGTCCCATCTGTGCATGCGTTAGCTGCGGATGCCTATTGCGCTTACCTCTAGCAGGGTGTACCCCTGCGCCAGACATATTGTAATTTTGGGTGCAGGCGCACTCCCTGTTAGAGTCAAACGCCACATGCCTACTTTGCCGTGCAGACCCAGCTGAGCTGGTATGCACGTCCCAACGGCCTTGTATGCGCATACCACAGCGGCGCCGAGCCCTGTGTTTGGCTTGGGGAGTGACGTGGGAGTGTCCTCAGTGGTGTATTTGTGGCCTTCCAAGGGGGTTGCAGACAGCGGACCACCCACAATTGGTGTGGCCCACCAAAGTGCACACAAACCCAGAATAGTGATAATCCTGGGTGTGGGTCCACTTTGATCTAGTCTCTGTATAACTGTTTATGACTGTGTTCTGATGTCATGTATTTATTTTAGTTTGTTTGTTCTTTTTTCATAGGACTTCTGCCTGGCCGAATATGACTATGCCCGTGGAGGCAAAAAACGCATAGCCATGGAGGTGAAGGCCACAGTGTCCCGGCGCTTCCAGACCGAGCTGACCATCCGCTCCATCCAACAAAAGTGGTCGGATTTCAAGCGCCGGGACCCTGAAGGCGTGTACCGCCTATATGATGCCTACGCATCAGGTAAGTTAAAGCTTATGTTATGTTTAGCCTTTGTGCCGAATCATCTGCTAAGCTGTGTCCATTTGTGCTCTTTAGATTAATTATTTTCTTTCACCCCCTCCACACAGATAAGCGTCCTCCCCTGGGGAAACGTGGGAAGGGATTCCTCCCCCGAACCAGGCAGGCGGACTCGGGGGAGTCATCGGGGGAGGGTCCCTCCCGCGGGTCCTATTTAGAGGACCCAGGGGAGGAAGGGGATGACGCCCCAGAGGAGTGTGCTGCTGGGGGGCTGGCTGGATCAAGCCTCAGCTCCTCACACTCTGAGTGTGAGGACTCTCACCAGGCAAGGGGCAACTCTCAAGCAGGGAGTGAGAGGGAGGAGGGTGGCCCTTTACCTGGTGGATCTTCCGACCAGAGTGTGAGGAGCCGAGGCTCCCCGCCTCCTCCTCAGAGCCCTCCCTGGGCTTCAAGTGGCGCTTCATCCCCTGGTGAGTGTACATTTTTTAATTGTTAGTCTGTGACAGGTTTCATCTTGCAATGTGTCCTTAGCCCTTGCCATTCCTCTCTAATTTGCAGGGCATCATATAGGCGGCACCTCCATGGCATTTTGGCGTAGGATTCTCCACGGGCATAGTCATGGTAAGTGTTTTTGGTTAGCCATCACATTCCCAATGTTATTACATTCATTCAAGTGTACCCCCAAACATTGATGGTGCTTGGTTTCTGGAAGCTTCCAGGACCAATCACATCCCTCACCCAGGGCCCCCCCCACCCAAAAAAAACCACCAAACTCCTTACCTCTTTGGGGGTTGGCAAAGCCACCGTCCAAGCCTCCTGTGTGACACTCTAGATGTGTGTGCGCCTGCGCTCTTTTTCCAAATGGCCTGCGCGTCCGCACACACTCGAGGAGTGATGTGTGGAAGGCAGCGGGCGCGGAGTACGTTGGCTCATGCAAATTGTGTGGCTCGGCCAAAGTGGACCCAAACCCAGATTAGCAGCAATCCTGTGTATAGGCCCACTTGTAACAGACACATGTTTCCTGGTCCATTGTCACAGCTGGTTTGATAAGGTACCCTAACCTCACCAACCCTACTACAGTGCTAGCCAACTGTCAACCACCCCTATGTTTCTGCCCACACCATGATGGGTGTTCTCATTTCTTTTCTTGGGTTAAGTTGTTCCCGCTCCAACATGTGGGCCACTATTAACATTAGCCAAACAACTGCAAAAGATTCCTTTACATAGCACTGTCTATGTTATTTGCACATTCTCTTTAGGGATACATGTGTGAAGCCTTACAAATTGACATTAACTCATGGTCCAGGAAATATGCTAATTTAGGTCAACCTGTATGTAACCATGCAAGCCTTTGCATTTTCAGACTCAATAACCAGATGGATGTCAAATAGTCAGGTGTCATTTGCCCACTAATTGTGTTTTTGTCTTTTGCTTTATGTTGACAGATGTTGCGACGCAGACGGAGCCAGAGACCCTCCTCCCCACCCCAGCTCCAGGGACGGCCAGCAGCATGGGCCCCCGCCACAGCTGCGATGGTGAGTACATCCCACTTCATATGCCTAAAGACTTGTGAAACCTATGTCTTCTAGTCACATCTGCAGCCAATTTAAATTTACCTATGTGTTAATTTCACACACATCTCGATTCAATGTGTTTGCACAATAATCCAACATGCCTGTTTGCATGCTTGATTGTTGGCTCACATCCTTCATTAGGCCACATAGAGACTATTTTTGCGTTAGACACAACCAAATGGGCCCTATTAGGTCTGGACCTGTAACATTATAGGGAAAACTCGTGTACTCGTTCGGACTTAGGCCCTGATGTTTGGCTGTTACTAAACACAAAAATGGACACACAGGGAATTATACCTTCTTTGCTTCCCAAGAGTTAAACTGGAACAACAACCAGGATTTTGACTTTCCTGGGTGTTGTTCCACTACGGTGGGGCACCCCTGATCGTCACCGCTGTGTGACAACCCCCTGAACTCACTTTGACTCCAACAAACGTACAAGCCATTGCAAATTGCCTCCTCCTCCGCCTCCCCCGCGCCCCTTTTTACGGGCGCGTGCCTGCGCCGGCAATTCACAGACGGCCGGCGCAGGCACGCACACGTCTAGAGGGGCACCAGGGAGGGCCCAGCGGCACTGCCACACAGAAACTGAGGTAGGTATTTTGGGGTTTGGGGGGGGGTTTCACACCCAGGGACATCCCGATCTTGGATGTCCCGCGGGGAGGGAGGTGATCGGGCAGGGAATCTGATAGATTCCCGGGCCGATCACCCGTGGGTGTTGGTACACTTTAAGAGAAAATGTATGCTTGGGATGTGTTGTTCACATTCCTGCCAGTCAATAGTACTCATATCATGTTAACCAATAAGCACACAGTGGTCAACAATGTTAATGTGAGTGTCACCTAATTGGACACACTGACATTACATTGCTACATCTGTGTCTGTTGAGGTCACATCCAATTTATTAAAAAATTGTTGTTTCTACATTTCTACAGCTTGTGAAAACCAGCATCGCAGACTGTGGCGGGAGATCCGGCTCCTGAAGCTGATGCTGCTGGCCAGGAAGAGGCGCCGACGGCGTCGTTAGGGTGGGGGGAAGGCTGGCCTCTTGATGGCCGTTGTTGGCCAAGGTTGGCCATGTTGGCCATGTTTTGGAATAAAATTTTTTTGATTACCATCATTACAGTGTGTTGCATTGCAAAGCAGAGTTTAACTGTCTCCCAAACCATTTGTGGGTCAATGTAGCCATACCTTTGGAGCCATTTCAGGTGTTAACCATAGTAAGCTATGGTCTCCAATGTGTGGGCTAAATTGACCAATACATTGACATATGTAGATCAAGATACTCATCCCTGACTGTGTTATTAGCGAGGTCTTAGGAAACACACAATTTAGAGCTGGGTGAAGCAAATATATTTACAAAACCAAAAATATACAAAATTAATATTCTTGGCTGGGTGGCCGGGGAGGTTGGGAGTCATTGCTAGGGGCGGTGTTGGGGGACAACAGTGCAGTAAAAAATATAGACTGCTGTTGTATGAGCTGTTGTAGCAACAACAAAGTTTGGTCCTGCCGCTGGAGACATTCTGCCTGGCGCTGTATTGATTCTTCCTGGCGCTGTAGAGATTGCTCCATTAGATTTGCCAGCCGACCAAGTTCCTGGTTCTGGAGTTGGTTTTGGAGCAACTGGTCCATCTGGCGCTGCAGGGCCTCATTTTGTTGCTGACACATCAGCACCTGATTTTCCAACGCCGCAATGCGCTCATTAGTTCCATCACGCGGCTGTTGGCGACTGTAGTCCTCCAGCATCCGGACCCCTAGCTCATAGAAATCTGCACTGGTTGGTGCCACACCTCCTCTTGCTGTGGTTTGAGGCTAAAGAAATAGTAAACCACATTTTAGTCAAACAGAACCAATGCAGGTATGCCCCTCAAAATAAATCCCATAAACAGTCACTATACAACTTACCCTTGTCTGAGCCTCGGAAGCTTGGCCACATGGGACTTGGGAAGAGGTCCCAGCTTGGGGTTCTGGTTCCGCCTCCTGCAAAAACAACAATGAAAGGAAATGTCACATGTTGCTTCTTCCACTACCCACGAAGATGCCAATGTGGTTCGAGGTCGTCTACATCAGCCATGTTACCTGCGTGTCCTCCGGCACAGGTAGGCTCGAGGTTTCGCTGCCAGAGAGTGGCAATTCAACATCCGAGATGTCCGGCAAGTTGGCATATGCTAAACAGGAAAATCAGGTTAGTAGGTCTGTGGCCCAAACTCTAATGTAACCTGGTTAGGCTATCGAGGCCATACCTCTAAAAAGTGCCAAAATACACACTAGACCAAAGGTATCTGTTAAACTCAGATTGTTAACATGTATGTTACAGGACTAAGAGGCAATAATTTTTGCTAATCACATCAGAAACATTGCTTAAATTACACATACCCGCAATCTCCCAGATGTCTGGAGTGGGGTCCCCACTCGAGCTTGGACCTTGAAAATACATGTGGACACACAAGTTGCCAGAAGCAAGTGCCACAAAAGTAGAGCCAAAATACAGACTAGAGCAAGGCAAAACCACTTACCCTCATCTCTGGCAGCCGGAACTTGAGGGGCCCTTTCTGGACAGCCACTTCCGATATTCGGGTCAACTAAAAAAAAACAAGGAATGTCTCTAAATAATCAGCAAACTACTACGGGGAATGTTTGGCTAAAAAGATGTCCGCCAAAATACATTGCTATCACTCCAATAACTAATAGACTGACCCTGGGGAGGCAACAAGCACTCCCAAGAGGCATCTTCAAGTTTACCAAGCAAACGTGTAGCTTAGTAGACTAACCAAATTGAACCAGTGTAACATAAACAGCATAAAGGATACATTATGTATTGCTCTACACACCAACAGGGTCCTGTTGACCGGCAACATCGGAAGTGGGGTCCAAAGATGAACCAGTCACTTGGCCTACCAAGAAAAAAGAGGAATGAGACACATGCACTTGGGTAAAAGTGGATCAAGCAAGGTGAACACATGCACTTACCGACATCCAAAGAGTAGGTGGGATCCGGAGGAGATGCTGGGGACAAGGGCATGGGAGCTAGGCAAAAATAAAGCCAACATTGAGCCATAGTTAATGTGCGTGCAAAAATACAACATGCATTAAGGTGTGTGAGCAGCTCTTTCACTAATATTCACTAATCAAGGCCAGTGTGGCTCCCACATTGATATGCCGATATATGGCTACACATCTCTGGCTTCAAACATATCTACACATGTTAGGGCCTTGTTAGTTAGTTGCTGTGAGTGTTACAGTGGGCGTGCAATTAGGCCGCAGGCACATATTATTAATACTCAACAGTGCAAAACTTGATTGTTTGAGCTGCTCCCACACCCATTTGTTCACCAAACAACCAGCAACCAAATTAGGGGTAAATACCTTCAATGGCAGACTGGGGTAGCCTTGAGGTTGCTGGAAGGGCAGGAGCTTGGGTGTCCTGAGGCACATCCCGGACAGCAGCATGTGCACCTATGCATAAAGCAACAGACAGAAAAGTAACAAATGTTTGAGCTCTAATGTAATACTTCACAGGTCCTACTGTTAATTGGTCAGAATGTAAAAATGCAAATCACATACATTAACATTAGGTTAGTATAAAAGCCAGAAAATATGTACCTTCAGTCCAACCGGTGGTGTCATCCCCAGGATCCACACCCTGCAGCCGAGCCAGTGGGATTTTGGCCTTCAGCATCTCCTCATACGGCCTGTAGGTACTCTTTGGAGCCTGGATGAACCCACTGTCCACATCAAGATCGTGATTCATCTTTTTCATAAGGGCCCCTCGCAAAGTGTAGAAGCGTTTCCTGCAGGATGGGCCACTACGTGGGTGTTGAGCAGTGCTACTAAGCTCCACACCAATGGCATCCCACAGTTTGCTTCTTTCTTGTTTGCCTATGGACTTGCTTTGGGAGCCAAATATCAGCTCCCATTTAGCAAGTGTAAGGCGCACAAGATGATTATTCTCAGCCAAATTAAATTCAGGCTCCCTCTTGGCACCTGGGCGCTTAGCCTGGGGTGCTGCCCCACCTTCAGGCTGTGCCCTTTTCCGTAAGGGAGGTCTGCGCACAGCACCCACCAAACTCCTACTCGGGCCTGCTGTGGCCGGCAGATGTCCTGAATTTGGCTCCATCCTGTAGCTGCACACACACACAAATACACACCCAACAAGCACGCATGCAGACTACAGAATGGCATCGCAATCTCTTAGGTTTGGCCAGGTTTTATGTGCTCTAACAGCCAATCCAAAAGCAGGCCACTTAATTGATTCACACATACAGCCCAGTTCCTTCTAGGCACACCTCCACTGCACTGACAGAAGCATGTGTGTTAGCCAATTAACTCATTACAGACCTCATTAACCAAACAACACACACCCAAATCCAACAATGGACTGATGTATCTCAAACCCTTGTGACATGTGGTTAGCCTAACGGCTATTTAAAAAAACAGCAGCTTACCTTTCATTGGTCCACCACTGATTTTTGGGCCATGTCCATTAATGCACGCAAGTTACGGCTCAAGTACGCTAGTAGCGCTACTAGCGTGCGCGTGCGCACTCTGTTTTACGCACACCTGGGTCGGCTAATTGGCGCCCGGAAATAGCAGAGCGACGCAAAAGGCGGCAAAGCGGACCTGTCCCTTTTGAAAATGAAGTATAAAAGGAAGGAATTTTCTAGCTTCTGCTATTCTTACACTGTGGCAAAGGCTGTGGTGTGGTGCTGTGCTCGCTTCCCTTAGCTCATTTGAGCCTCTGTCTGGTTTCTGTCCTCACTCTCTGTGGCTTGTTGGGTGATTTCTGACATCAGTGCTGTTTCTTTAGGAGCTTGGTTTTGGTGGCATCTGCAAATATTGTGTAGCATACAGCAAGTGAGGCTTGATTTTGGGGCCTTTTGTGGGCTGTGCAGCAACTCCCCTCTTGGTTGTGCCTAACTTAGAAAGCTGGTTTTCAGCAGGCTGGTGGTTTGGACCACTATAGTTCTGGTTTTGTGGTGAGCTGCATTGTAGCGGGTGTGTGTGGAGTGTGATTGTTTGTGTGTGTGTGTTGTGTGTTAGTGGTTTCTTTTGTTTATTTTTGGTTTTGTATATATCTTTAGTGTGTGTGATGGATAAGAGGGTGATGTATGGTGTCTGGGTGGATGGATGTATGTGTATGCTGAAAGAGCAGGAGGAAAGGGAGCGGGGTGTTGTGAGGCTTAGGGCACCCCGCTCCTTTGCAATCCGCCTTTCAGTATGGGACTTAAGTGACGAGCAGATCAGGAGCCGCTTCCGTCTGAATCGTGCTGCACTACAGTCCCTATATGATCAGATTAAGACCAAAATCGAGCCATCCACCAAACGCACTCATTCCATTCCAGGCATAGTACGCCTGTGTGCCACTCTCAATATTTTGGCACGAGGGACCTTCCAGGAAACCTCAGCCCTCCTCAGCGGGATAAGCCAGGCTACTATGAGCCGCATACTAATCCAGGTAGTTCTGGCAATTTGTGATTTAATCCCAATTTACATCAGGTTTCCTGAGGATGAGGAAGAGGTTGCCAAAATAAAACATACTTTCTATCTGATGGGAGGGATCCCGAATGTGCTAGGGTGCGTTGATGGTACACATATCCCTTTCCGCCCTCCCCGTGCACAGGAGCTGTCCTACAGAAACCGGAAGCAATTCCATTCCATTAATGTGATGGTTGTCTGTGACCCAGACATGAGGCTGCGGGCGGTGAGATCGGGGTTCCCCGGCTCATGCCACGATTCTTACGTCTTGCAGCGGACAGTCCTGTGCCGGAAGTTTGATAACAACGAAATGCCAGCTGGCTGGCTACTGGGTAATAAATTAACCATGTCAATGTATTTTGCAAATATGTGGCCTAGTAAGCCAAATTTAACCAAACTACCACCAAAAAACATGTACTAGTACTAATTGCTGTCTCTCTCCTTGTGTTTTTTCTACAGCGGATAAGGGATATGGGCAGAGAACGTGGGTCATGACTCCGGTCAGGAACCCACGGACCTCTGCCCATGAACGCTACAATGCAGCGCATCGCAAGACCAGAAGCATTGTGGAAAGAACCATCGGCCTGCTGAAAGCACGCTTTCTCTGTTTGGCACGGCCAGGAGGAGAGATGCTCTACAGCCCACAGAAGGTCTCCAAAATCATCCTTGCCTGCTGTGTGTTACACAATATCTGTATATCCCACCGAATCCAAGCCCCCGAGGAGACAGCACTGGTGCCAGAAATCCCCAACATGCCCGCAGCAAGAAGTGAGGACACCCAGACTGGCGATGAGCTAAGGGAAAGGATGATCACTTCTTTTTTTGCGGTAAACTAAATAACCTTCACTCTAATGCAAGTACTGCACTACTGGCTAAATGTATTAGAACTACCATCAAAAAGAGCCCAAAAACACACTAAGGGGGGTGTAAGATGATCCCAACCACTCTAAGGGGGGTGTAATATGATCCCAACCACTCTAAGGGGGGTGTAAGATGACCCAAACCACTCTAAGGGGGGTGTAAGATGACCCAAACCACTCTAAGGGGGGGTTTAAGATGACCCAAACCACTCTAAGGGGGGTGTAAGATGACCCAAACCACTCTAAGGGGGGTGTAAGATGACCCAAACCACTCTAAGGGGGGGTTTAAGATGACCCAAACCACTCTAAGGGGGGTGTAAGATGACCCAAACCACTCTAAGGGGGGGTTTAAGATGACCCAAAACACTCTAAGGGGGGTGTAAGATGAGCCCAACCACTCTAAGGGGGGGTTTAAGATGACCCAAACCACTCTAAGGGGGGTGTAAGATGACCCAAACCACTCTAAGGGGGGTGTAAGATGAGCCCAACCACTCTAAGGGGGGGTTTAAGATGACCCAAACCACTCTAAGGGGGGTGTAAGATGACCCAAACCACTCTAAGGGGGGTGTAAGATGACCCAAACCACTCTAAGGGGGGGTTTAAGATGACCCAAAACACTCTAAGGGGGGTGTAAGATGAGCCCAACCACTCTAAGGGGGGGTTTAAGATGACCCAAACCACTCTAAGGGGGGTGTAAGATGACCCAAACCACTCTAAGGGGGGTGTAAGATGACCCAAAACACTCTAAGGGGGGTGTAAGATGAGCCCCACCACTCTAAGGGGGGGTTTAAGATGACCCAAACCACTCTAAGGGGGGTGTAAGATGACCCAAACCACTCTAAGGGGGGGTTTAAGATGACCCAAAACACTCTAAGGGGGGTGTAAGATGAGCCCAACCACTCTAAGGGGGGTGTAAGATGAGCCCAACCACTCTAAGGGGGGTGTAAGATGACCCAAACCACTCTAAGGGGGGTGTAAGATGAGCCCAACCACTCTAAGGGGGGGTTTAAGATGACCCAAACCACTCTAAGGGGGGTGTAAGATGACCCAAACCACTCTAAGGGGGGTGTAAGATGACCCAAACCACTCTAAGGGGGGGTGTAAGACGCCAATGTTGGTTATCAAGTAATGCATTTTTGTATTTGCTACAACTATACTACTTTAAAGATCTATACTAACTGCACTTTTCTTATTTTTTCAGGCACAAACACAGGCACCGCGATCCATATTTAGGACTTTACAAACTTTATTTGACTTTACTTTGCTTTTTCCTTTCTGTTTGAATTTTTATTTTCCTTTTCTCTTGTGTTCATTTTTAAATTTATGTAGATTTTAATAAAAAAATCTACTATATATAGATACATGTGGCTATGTGTTTAATTCTGGTGAAAGTTTCCTTGGCATTCTACTTCCTATTGTAATTTTCTTTTTCTTTCTGATTTATGTTTTTATTTCCCTTTTCCATTTTCCTTTTATTTCTCTGTTCTGTTTTTATTTTCTTTTTCTATTTTCCTTTCTCATTTCTGTTTTTATTTTCTTTTTCTATTTTCCTTTCTCATTTAGGTTTTTATTTTCTTTTTCTATTTTCCTTTCTCATTTCTGTTTTTATTTTCTTTTTCTATTTTCCTTTCTCATTTAGGTTTTTATTTTCTTTTTCTATTTTCCTTTCTCATTTCTGTTTTTATTTTCTTTTTCTATTTTCCTTTCTCATTTAGGTTTTTATTTTCTTTTTCTATTTTCCTTTCTCATTTCTGTTTTTATTTTCTTTTTCTATTTTCCTTTCTCATTTCTGTTTTTATTTTCTTTTTCTATTTTCCTTTCTCATTTCTGTTTTTATTTTCTTTTTCTATTTTCCTTTCTCATTTCTGTTTTTATTTTCTTTTTCTATTTTCCTTTCTCATTTAGGTTTTAATTTTCTTTTTCTATTTTCCTTTCTCATTTCTGTTTTTATTTTCTTTTTCTATTTTCCTTTCTCATTTAGGTTTTTATTTTATTTTTCTATTTTCCTTTCTCATTTAGGTTTATATTTTCTTTTTCTATTTTCCTTTCTCATTTCTGTTTTTATTTTCTTTTTCTATTTTCCATTTCTTTCTCTGTTCTGTTTTTATTTTCATTTTCTTTCTCATTGGTGGTTTAATTGTATTTCCTTTTTATTTAAAAAATAAAAAAATAAAAATTAAAATGTGGCTATGTGTTTAATTATGTTTTATTTTGCATTTATATTCTAATATCTGGTTTAATTTAATTTCCTTTTCAACACAAAATAAAAACTCTTTAATTTTTTAAAAAATGTGGCAATGTGTTTTATTCAGAAGGTACTGGATGGCCAGGACACAGCAAAGCTAACAGGCGCTGTGTAGAATAGCGTGGTCACACTGACTGACAGCGCCTACAAAGCTGAGGGCCAACATCATATTCAGCAATGTAGGCGTTGTTCCCAACAACGCCAGGTAGCGACTGAGGAGGCCTGCTATAGCGAATCGCTACCGCCCGCGGCTGACGCTAGCGGCGCTCATAGCGCCATACTTCAGTCGCTCATCTGTCGCTACCTGGCGCTATTGATGAATCGGCCTCCCCGTGTATCTCTTAAATTTGCCAGGTATATAAAGCTCTGAGTGACATTCATTGCAGCAAACACTGATTACTTGATTACAATAATCAACTATAATCCTTCCTGAGTTTGGGAGTATTTAGAACTGGCAACATATTTTTTTCTGCAGTGTAGTTAGAGGATTAAAGCAAGCAGCCTAATATAACATAGCGGATTTAGCATCTAATGTAAGACATACATTTTGTACCCATTAACTAGAGGTTATAATATTCTGCATTGAAAGGCTAATTAGTGATACAAAAGATCCTTCATTTCTGCACACTTACAACAACATATGGCCAGCTAATCATAGACAAAGTAATTGCAATTTGATGCACTATAAAATTGCATCCAAGGAAAAGAAAAATAAACCTCCAGAATAGTAGAAGAGGATGACCCACACCAATAGCATCATCTCTTACCCAGAGCTGCAGAGAAGGCCAATATTTAATAATAATAATATTTATTTAAATAACACCAACATATTCTGTAGTGCTTTACAATCAGTGGGTTCGTGTACACACAGAGTAATAAATTACATAGCAAAAAAAGGTATCTATTGAAACAAAAGGAATGAGGTCCCTGCTTGCAAGCTTACAATCTAAGAGGAGAATGGGGGTGACATATAACATATATTTTGCCAGCCATCTTAGCAAAAGTAAACTGTATATACAATCTCCATGGGCCAGCCACAAGCTGATTTAGGGTGCAAAGGTTGATAATTATTCATTATGAATGAAGATAAATGACATATCCAGGGATACCCGATTTGGGATGCCTCGCTCCCTAACATCTTCTGTAAATCCCCAGGTAGGGCCAAAAATTAGGGTCCTCGCCGAGTTGGCGTTCCCCATTCCTCTCTCTTACCCCAAGTGACCCCCAGGGGTCAATAATGTTCAAAGCTGGCAGTGGAGAGGAGGACAGACAGATTGCAGCATTGGTAGTTGGGAGGGTTAGTAATTCAAAGCAATTTCTGGCATTACAATGTTAAGCAATTGGGTATCCCCTGTTAGGGAACGTTGGGTAGCGAGGCGTTAGCAGATCTATAGTGTATTTGGTTCACTAAGCCATTTTAGGCAGATTTAGATTAGGTAGGATTCATTTGCACTGGATTGTGGGAGGTTATACATTTATTATTATTAATTTTTATAGCACCATGATCTTCCATGCACTGTGCAGGTAGGGATTGAAGCCAGGGTAAAACAAATATATATACTACTAAACTAAGGGTATTGTGAGTCAGAAGAGACAGAGATGCAAGAAAAACACATGGATAATAATGTACAGTAGGATCGAGGGCTCCTGCAAGCTTACAATCTAAAGGGTATGGGTGGAGTCCTTTTGCTGGTGGAGTCAAGGTAACTGGTTACGGGATGAACAGCACAAACATGGCACTGGTATGCAGTAATGTGAAGGAGCTACCGGTACCCAGGTTATTTCCCAAAGCCCCTTGTTCCCATTTGTTTATCATGGGGAAATGGCAAGATGTATGTTAACTCTAGCCACATATCTTAATTTCTACCAAGAATGATGTGTTCTCATAGATAGGATATAAATCATAATGATATGATAATACATTAAATGGCAGAGCATATAAGATTTACAATGACATCAGTTAAGACTGGAGAGTCCCTGATCTAGACAGTAGGGAGCATCCAGATAAGGGATGCCCCTATTTATATACCGGCACCAGAAGCCTGATCCTCATCATGGTGCTCAACTGCTTTCATATTCCAAGTAAGGAAAGGTTCACCAGGTGGGCTTGCACAGTATTGTACGCCCAGCAACACCAGTGGTCACATAAACTTGTGACCGTGGCCTGGAATGAGGAAACGTAGTACCGTACAGTAGGTGAATATAGGAACTGGTGATCAATTCATTGACTGGAAGGTCGCTTTGAAGTATGAAAAGAAAAAAGAGTCAGCTCTACCTTTTATATTGCAAGCCTCAATCCTATTAGATAGATAAATCCGTGTCTCAGCTGCTTCACTCCAAATCCAATGTATAAGGAAAAATTTGCCAGGCAGTTAAAAATATCTCCATTCTTTCTTGTAGAAATCCTTAAAACTTGTGGTCAACAGGTAAAAACTCAGGTAAGCAATCCTTGAAACGATACGTTTGGTAATCCTTGTCCTAATCCTCATCTATGCACTGTCCAGTTAGATGTATTTTCACTGGGCAGGATTGAAGTCTTTGCATACATTTAATGGCTATGTGTTTTTTCAAATAAAGTCATGAGTAAAGACCGGCCGGTTCGAAACGTGTAGATGTTTCAAGGATTACTTATGTGAGTTTTTACATGTTGACCACTAGTTTTAAGGATTTCTACAATAAAGAATGAAGGTGGCTTTGAAGGTCAGTGATAACTTAGATGTAGCATGGTGGCTAAAACTCTGAACCCTGCTTTAGACACCATCTGCATGGTATTTGTATATTCTTGTGTTTCCTCCAGACAAATTTTAGTAGGTAAACTGAATTCTAACTATGTTAGTCAGGGTACATATGTGTGTATGCTAGTTTTGACTGTGAGCTCCATAGTAGAGCAGACAATGACCAATCAGGTTTTATTTTGAGAAGCAAGTTTGAATCTGGGTGCACTTTTGTGTGTAAACTGAATGTTTTCTCCAAACAATCCTGTGTCTGCAATGGGACATTTTTCAAGGCAACATAATTTGTACAGAGATATTTTTTTGGAAAGCTTGGAAACAACAGCACCCTGTGGGATAAGCAAGAAAATTGTGATTTTTTTTACCATACCCCCAGGGCCGTATTTAGGGTACATGCTGCCCTAGGCACTTTAAGTGCTCAGAAGTCCATTCATGCAGACCTGGTATCTGGCTGGCTTTAAGGGGGGTATGGATACCTGTTGATCTGGTTTAAAGCAGAACTACACTCAAAGAATGATTGTTGTTCCGTAGTACTACTTCATAGCGTGGCAGAAGGACCCGGGCAGTCCTGCTGCGTATCATGCACTGTTAAAATATTCTGTGGCAGCTGCAGCACAGCCTATCAGAATCGCGGGCAGTGGTGACACTCCTACGTGACCTAGAGCAGCCTATCAGCGCGCCCAGTGGGTGAGCATATCAGCCCTGGCTGCGATTCTGCCTGGAAGTGGTGAATTTCCCAGCACCCGGTTTCTTATTTTAATGGCGGCAGCCCAGGTCATGCTGTCCCGCTGCTAAGTAGTACTGTGAAACTACAGTAATTTTTAACTGTAGTCCCGCTTTTAAAGAAAGTTCACTCCCATTTCTATATGCCAAGCCCTGTTTCCAAACAGAACTGTATGCCATTCATTAATGTGCATGAGATACAGCTTTGATTAGACAAGAGTCTGCACATGCGCCCTGGGACTGCTGGAAAGGTGAATTTTGAGGACAATCTGGGGGGCTCACATAGCAGGGCATCCCAAATTAGGATGGCCCAGAAAAACGGACCAACCACCATAATAGTGAAATAGTTTGCACTAGTGATTTCCTTTGGCACAAAAACATGGCATGCAGTTGCAGCCCTGACATGTGAAACAGCCCATAGGCTACTATAGGCAGAATTTCAATGCTCTACAATTGCCTGCAGACACCCCAGTTTGAAACTGGCCTTCCCTGCACAATTCTTTATGTCTCCTTATCATACAACCTTTTGTGTCTGGGCTCCATAAACTACAGCCTCGTACAATACTGCTCATTCCTCACATATATGTTATAGGGGATCCAGATCATGCAACCAGCCTATTATGTCTTGGCCTCCAAAACCTATATTGTGATGACTGGGCCCCATGGCAGCCACATACAGGGGCGGACTGCGAACAAAAAAACGGTCCAGGACCTGCATCATATGCCCTTTTATTGTAAAGTAAATCACTGTGCTAACACATTTGCATGTGCACTATTGATTTACAAAGGAAATCGCTAGCGCATTACGACCACCCAGGTGTGAAAGTAGCCTAAATCTCATAGTACTGTGCTTCTTTTCTTGCAAGTCAATTCTCTCTCTATATATATCTATATATATTATACACCTGTGGCACGGCCCTGGCATGTTGCCGCTATCAGCTCCTCCTGGCCCTACTGTGGGGGAGAAGGGACAAAATGCAGAGAAAAGGACGGAGCCTGGGAATGTGAAGGAAGGTGAAAAAGTAAGAACAGAGGCAAAACAGAAGGAATATAATAGTAATGGGATAAAGAGAACTATGTATTGGGGTCACAGCCTTGCAGTGCACTGACATGTGCTGCAACAATGGCTTTACAACCTTCTGTGAGCATATGCATTAAAGTGGAACAAAACCCACCAGTCACATGGCCAGTGGTATAACTAAATGTGACAGGGTCCTGGTGTGTAGATTAAGTGGGGCTCTGTATTTTAACTGCAGTTAGATGCAGCTAAACAACTAAAGACTGAAACAGCAGAGACAAATTATGCTTTTCTTAGCCAAAATGATAGTAAGTTATCACAAATATGATAAATAAGGTGGCTGAGAAACACTTATGCCCCCCCCTGACCTTCT
The DNA here is from genome assembly GCA_027917425.1 of Gastrophryne carolinensis. NCBI lineage: Eukaryota > Metazoa > Chordata > Amphibia > Anura > Microhylidae > Gastrophryne > Gastrophryne carolinensis. The sequence goes on along the minus strand of CM051238.1, from coordinate 268,958,320 downwards.
GGGCCCCAATGCGGGTGCACCTTCTGCACCCTCTCAAGTTATGCCCCTTTATATGGCCCTCCCTATCTATGGGGCAAATTCCTAGGTCGCTGAGAAAACTCGTGTTTTTCTGGTGCAAGGAGCTGCTGCACACTCACCAACTGTTTATATCTAAACGACTGGCAGGGATGTACACAGCCGGGGCAGTGGGCAAAGTGATGCCAGCCTGGACGAGAGGCTGCAAATGCAGGTAGGAATATGGAGTAAATCTGGCAGCACTAGGGGCTTCACACACAGGGGAAATCCCAAATTGTGGTGCTTCACAGCAGCACAAATTTAACAGTTTTTGTAAAGTTCTTTACCTCGACTTGCCCACTTAGTGACCGCCCTGAGCTGGGGGGGTCATGGCCTCATGAAGTTAAACAGCATGCTGGCAGGTATGCGTAGCTCAGGGGTTAATAAGGCCTCTCTCCCTCCTCCCCACCCTTTCCTCCCGGCACTACTTGCTGACAGTCTGTAGCTCTCTCCTTCCAAGATAAAGCGAGCAGCCTGACAAGCAGCGCAGAGGCAGCTGGAGAGGGTGACGTCACTCCCAGCATGGCTGCTCCTGGAGGTGGTGGATGGAGGAACCGGAAGCTGCTTGTTTTTCATGTAGAGAGGTACAGACTGTCAGCGGGGAGGAAGGGGAGGGGGGAGAGGAGGCCGTATTAACCCCTGAGCTATCTATGCCTACCAATGTAAGCTTCAATTGCTCAGGGCCCTGAGACTTCTTCTGCGGATCTAACAGCCCTGGCTACCCAACCCCCCCCCCCCATAACGATGAAACATACCTTTCACTCCATGCTGCTCAGATGGTAGAAGGGAAGCTGAGTGTCACCTGTGAGGGAGAAGGCTGATACAGCCGATGTATGCAGCATCACGACAGAGGCAGAGACGAGCTGTGCGGGCCCGCAAGGGGCGGCCAACGGAGCCTGAAGTGAACCATCCTGTCACTGCGTGTGACGTACGTAGTAGGGGAGGCGGCGGAGTCTTCCTCTTGTCATCAGTGAGGGGGGCAGGCCAATACATTGGCAGGGTGCTGCCGTTCGAGACAGCTTCAGGTTGCTGGCAGTCATAGTGGGCCTGCTGGCAGATTAATTTTTTTTTTATTAATTGTTGCTGGCCTCCGCTCCCGCCCCCAACGTAGCGCCGCCCTAGGCACGTGCCTACATGTGCCTAGTGGCAAATACGGCCCTGCATACCCCATAGAGCTCAGTTTCTAATCTTTTACTTTTTCTTTGTGCCAAACAACAGCGTTATATCGAGGTATCAGTATAACGACAAAATCTGGAAGTGCAGGAAGCTTAATTGCTTAATTCAAATAATTTATAGAAGAAGAAAGGCTCACCATCAAGTTCCAAGGATTTTTCTTTTCTCTATTTCTCGTGACCACAAGAAAGGATGTTGATAGATTCTGCATATCTAAATGATATATATGTATGTACATGGGTCTATGTGTGTGTGACAAGAGACAAAGCCCTACCAAGTGCTACAAACAGATCAACATGATCTTATTTATAGTCTACTATATTCTTGACAAATGATAATGTTGCCTTGGTTGACCGAGCGCACAACCCATTGTAATTACACCGATCCTCCCACACAGTTAACTAGTCAACCAGCCAAATAGAACAGCCGTTCAAAAAGCTGGCCATGTTTAAGAAAAATTGCATTGTCAGCGAATCGGATAGATCAATGCAAACGCCTCTGGGGAATAGAAGAGATGTTGGACTTTAAGCAGACACAATCTGACCATTGTCATTTGCCAAGGGCATTTATCTAGAGGTCCAATGATCATCCAGCCAGGTCAGTAGGAACATTATTAGGTAGCCATGCGAAAGCGCGTGCGCGCGCACACACACACACACACACACACACACACACACACACACACACTAATATAATAGTATAATAGTTAATAATTTTAACTTTTACAAAATCTTTGTAGAAAGTGAATGATATATGTAAAGAGTAAAAAGATAAATAAAAGATGAGCGCAGATACCTAGAATACTATCTCAAGAACTGCTGCTGGGGCTAATATGATGGTTATAAAAACTACAGAGCGAGGCACAGGAAGGAAATATTTATCCAATGAATCCCATGAGAGCTGAAAAACTATTACACGGCACAGCACCTTCTACTTGCATCTTGGTATTTGCAATAATACAGTCTCTTTACGCTGCTGATCACCCTCGGAAATCTCAGGCTGGCTCAGGTATAAAATGTCATTCCTACAGGAACACTAATTCAGTTTTCCTATGTTGGCTATGAAGGCTGGTTTTGTGTCATGAAGGCCATCATTTTCTCTGAGTCTGTTTGGCACCCACAAACACTCCTTTGTGTCTAGGGGAAGAATGCCGCAGGAGAGGAGCACAGTCTGGACCGTTTAAGGCCCTGTAGGTAATCTCCAGCGGAGAATGGCTGCTAAACCAAGAAAAGCTATAGAGAGCTAAATACAAGTGACGCAACACTAGTGGCCTTTTTACAATGTCTGCATATTTCATACATATTAAATTCATGCCTCTATTGCCGTAGAATCCTAATTTGGGATGCCCCTGAAAAGTTAAACCAGCCTGAAGACAGAACAACTTCTTAGGGTTTGTACTCCTGCCATGGTACAGCACTTACCTGACAGATCCGATTGGTTGTCTGTTGTACATTGGAATGCCAGAACAGGTGGCATCAGTTATGAGACCTGGCAGACTAAAATATTCTAAAACTGCCTCCCCCCCCCAAGTACCTTGCGTGACGCTGATGTTGAACATCTTTTTTGTTGCTGTAGCCACGTCCACATGGTTGGTCTCAAATTTGCTAGGTGATGTGACAAGCCAGCTGACAATTTAAAAGTATGGCCCCACATTCTGAAATAATGTACCCACAGCACAATTACATTCAGTAAATATGTGTCTCAATAATGTGTGCTCAATCCCTGCTATCCTCTCTCCACTGTGTGTCCAGTCAGTCCCTGACATGTTCCCTCATGTGTCCAGACCTTTTACAGATAATGTCCTCCTCCAGGCCTTTTAATGTAATTAGAAAGAGGTTAGGAAGAAGGGAGCTCATGGGAGGAAAGAGGGGTGCTGCAGAAGAGACAGCCAGTGAGGGCAGTATGGAGGTTCGGTGTTACAGTGCACTTGACTTGTTGAGCAATAGCAAGCTTCAGGCATTGAAGCCAAGGGCTACTTTAGTGATGAGGCCCTGGAAAATTGCCCAGTTTGCCCCCCCAATACCATCCCTGCCTGCCGCCTTATTGGTAGAAGGCTACATGATTTGGCAACTATACTATCCTGGTCAGAAAGTACTCCACATGGTAATCAAGGTAATGGGGCTCTGGGGGGCAGAAGTGGGTAGAATCAGGCACATTTAAGCATCAGTCCAGTCACATTGTATGTTGCTGTGTATGCATAGTGGGATCACTGGTTATGTAGATATACAGGGCAATCTCAAGGTTTACTCACAGCGGGACATCCCAAATCAGGATGAGGTAATCATCTACCGTTGTTCTTCTTTAAGTGACTGCTCACAGGAGTACATAGATTATAACAGATACATTTGTTGCAGATTTACTTTAAAGTTCAAACCATCAGGCAAATACAGTCAAAAGGACTAAATAACATGTTCTCCATAATTTCCCCAGTTGCCTATGATGCCATTCAGCGATGACATTGGCATCACAGAAATCTATGCATTCAAATGAGGACAATTCCTGAATAACTAAGGAGGGGGGCTCTAAACACTAGGAGGGGTTTAGTAATTATCTGTGCACCCATGGGAGACAGCACAATTCTGTCTCTTCACGCATGCAAGGAACAATGCACTATTTCTACATACCCCACATCATGTCTGTATAGCACTACTAAAAAAACCCACAGACAGCAAAACAGGTTAATTTAAAGATGTGTTTTACTAGGCTAAAGAAGCCATAAGACACTGAGAACAGCGATAAAACCAAGGTCTGTATGCACAGAAACAGATCAGTGTAACTGCTCAAATCCAATATGTTTTCCTTTCTTTTTAGACTATTAAAGCTGGTTAATTGGGACACGATAGATTTTGCATTTGCTGAATGTTCATCTTATTGGCCATTAGAACATAACTTAATTTCCTCAATTTGAAAATCAAGTTACCATTAGCAAAAGTCAAATAAAAAAAAATCTCTATAACTGCGTTTACATGAGTCAAGACCAGAATATATGTATAATAACAATTATTTTGAAATCGCCTCTGAACCTAAAAGAAAATTGATAAAAATCAAATTCATTTGATGTTTTTTTTCAAACCTTGATGCAATTTCATTGAGATTACAAAAGTCAACAATCACTGAGCAAGGATGTCCCTGGTGCACAGTTAGCGATTACCTGGAGGGCGCACAATAATTAGATTGCTGCCCACTTTTTCCTGCTGAACATTTGCATATCCCAGGTGCTGCCACGATGTTCCAAGGATGGGTCTGACAATGAACTTAAGACAGGTTTTGTACAAGATGCGGTTATAAAACAAGATCTATAATGGGATCATCTATAACGGTATAACAGATGCAAAATAATGCAACAGTGAGCAACAAATCGTGTCCGTCTTAGCAACATGTCTATACTATTGAGATACATATAATTATAGACCATAGGTATCGAGTTGTAACTATAAATGATGGGTCTCCAAGAGAAAATGCTAATGCTCCCTACCTTTTTGCTATCTGTCTTAGGAGTAGGCCAAAATCCTGCACATGCCACAGACCCCAAAATCAATGTCTGAAGCAATACTTAAAGTAACACTACAGTCAAGCCATCAGTGCGTTCTCATGTTTGGCAGCCAATCATGTGACTACCAGATACAATTCAGGTTGGATGCACAAGCCCACCCAGATGGAAAATGGCAGTCATGTGATTAACAGCCATAAAATACATGAGAAAGTTTATAATGTCGCTTAAACTACTGTTAGCCTAAAAGAATAAGGGAATATTTTGTAAGACTGGGTATATTTAAAGTCATTGGGGTTGATTCAGAGCCTGGTGAGGTGGGGTTTTTTTAGGAGAAAAAACTGCCATTCACTTTCATTGTCCACGGGTGTAACGTTTTACCTGGCTCTGAATCAGCCCCAAGGTAGACAAAAAAAAGTGAACGGAAATTTTCTCTTCTAAAAAAAAAAGGGTTTTCTCACCAGGCACTGAATCAACCCCATTGTACACTTAACATAAAACAGGGCTATTTTTCTTTAAAAAAAATTAGACTTATAAGCCTCCAAAATCTTACCCTAAACTTTTAATGAGAATGTAATTTCCTGGGCATTGGGATTATCATCTCGTTGGGAATCCTTGTGTTGTAAGAGAGGGGATAAGCTGTGAATAGAGATTGACTTAAGGGCTGGCACAAATCCTGCATAACGATGGTGGTCCATTTAGAAGCCCCTGCTTTCTATTGGTGGATGGGATCTTGAGGAAGGCACTGGAGAGAGAGGAAAGGAATTGGATTTCCTTCTCTCTGCAGCACGATGGGGGAATTCTGAGTAGGACAACAGGGCAGAATGGCTGCACTTATATTCAGTTTTTATATTAAAGCTGGCAAATCTATTTAAGGTAAGCGTAACTGCTCCCAGTGGTCCCCCATGTTTCTTCCATTTCCTTTACTTTTTCTCCATATCAATTTGATCTCTCCAGCTTCTGTGTTTTCTGCAAAGCTTTTTGGGTAATATTCTTATTCCAGTTAACCCTTAACTTTTTTTGCCCAATGTTTGGTTTGCATATTAATGCTTAATAACTTAATTATTTTTTTTGCTAAACTTTGGGGCCCAATATCCTCATTTTTTGTTGTTTTGTCCTTAATTTTGACAACTTTTCATCATTTTCTTAAACAAAAAACAAAATAAAAGGGTTCAATCTCTAAAAAGAACTTGCGGCTGACACTTTCATTGTTTAAAATTATTTTCAGAAAGAAATAAGCTATTTGCTGAAGGAAATTGACTCTTCAAATTGCCACATTTACTCATGCTTTTCTGCCCTCTAAACATACCATAAATCCAGCAGTGGAGACAATTTGGTGTGCCAAAATGACCCTAGCGGAAAATTTCAGGTGCTGATTGGTGTACTGACTAACACTAGTTGTCGCAAAAACAAATGCGCATCCCATTTTGACGACCATGATTAAGACGGAAGCCCGAGTGTGGCTTGGCGCGCCCAAAAACATGCGCAAATTCATTCGTGCATTCCCAGGAATCGACCCTAAGGGGATGTACTCATGAATAAATAAAATCCAGAATCTGGAACTCAGGGAAACCAACGCTACTCAGCAGCACGCTTGTGTGAATCCCCTGCATGGCTGGTATGCAAAAAATTATTTGTTTTTAAGCTTAGCCTAAAAAAATACCTTGAGATTTTGGGCAAGATGGGTGGTCACATGACCCAGCTTCAGTAAAATATTTTCCTTAATTTTAAAATTGTTTAGATCACTTGTTTTGTTTGATTAAGTACACAGTAAACATTTTAAGTGGGTTAAATTGGACCCCTCTCCCTCTCACCCCACATTCAGTCACTAGCCGCTTCCACATTGTCTTCAACTCATTCCCTCATCTGCCCCTTCCTCACACCTGACACCACCCAGGGCAGGGGTGGGCAATTATTTTTTCCATGGGGCCACATGAGAAACTAAAAATATTGTGGAGGGCCGGGCTAAAATGCCGAACTCAATTCTGCATAATATTAATTGTATTTCTTTATAAAAAGCAGTAAATTATTTTGGAAAACCCTGCATTCAGCATCTACCTTTCTTTTTTTAGCGAACATTTTGAGGGCTAAAGTCCTCTTGTAATAGGGATCATGTGCACTGACAACTGGAGGGGAGGGTGATACCGCTTGGTAGGATCCACAGAAAGGGGGGATATCGCCCCACAGATGTCAGCAGCTCACTCTTCCACCACACTGGGCAGAGCAAATGCAGCCCCACTTGCCTTACTCTCCTTCAACTTAAGCTTAGCAGCAGCCCGAGGATGGCTTCCAGTCAGGGCACTTATGAGTCCCGGCCCCCCACCCAGGCAAGATTGCGCCGGAGCCTACCTCCTTCTCTCCCCTGGTTGGGCTCTTCTTCACTGTCGGGCGCCCGCCCGTCCCTCTTCGCAGCGGGTCGGTGCCTACCGCACTGTACACAAGAAGCGGGAACACGACAGACCCAGCGAGCCGATCTGCCGATCGCCTGCTTCTTAAGTAATCGCCCGTGTACATTGTGGGAGGTGGGAGACGCCGACCCGCTGCCCGGGCCTGTTCAGAGCCAATCAAAGGGCCGTATATGGCCCCCGGGCCTAACAAAGCCCAGGTCTGACCCAGGGGGACCGGGACCTTCACAGCAGCGCCCAGGGGGACCTTCAAGATCTAGGTTCTTGAGACAGAAACCTATGCCCCTGAATCCTTCAAAATCAGAGCCTAGGTAACCAAATTCAGACCTTCCTATGACTTTAGGAAACCCTTCCAGGTCTCCTTGAGCCAGCAGGACCCTGAAGAAATCCCCATGTGCAAACCAAGGTGTTTTAGAACCACGAGCATGTAGGGGATCTTCAAGGCCTTCTTTAAGATTACCAGAAGGATGGTGATCAGGTTCCAGCTTAAGGCAAATCTTAATGGAGCCCTTGGGAAGTAGATATATGTGACTGGGCATGCTGGTACGGAGGCAACAACTGGGCACGCTGGTACGGAGGCAACAACTGGGCACGCTGCTACAGAGGCAACAACTGGGCAGGGCAAGGCAGGCAAACTAACCTCAGACACTCCTACCTCAGGTGAACCAAGACCAGACTTGACAGAGCGATCGGACTCGACAGAGCGATCAGACTCGACAGAGCGATCGGACTCGACAGAGCGATCGGACTCGACAGAGCGATCGGACTCGACAGAGCGATCGGACTCGACAGATCAATCGGACTCGACAGATCAATCGGACTCGACAGATCAATCGGACTCGACAGATCAATCGGACTCCACGGAAGATTTGGGCTGACAAACAGACATTAGACCGGGCTCACAAACAGGTGCAGGATCAAGGTCATAGGCAGAGATTGAGTCAAGCTCAAAGACAGACATTGGGTCAGGGTCACAGACAGACATTGAGTTAATTTCAAAGATGGACATTGAGTCAGGGCTGCAGACAGGCACTGAGTCAAACTCTAAGGCAGACATTGAGTCGGGGTCACAGACTGACATTGGGTCACAGACAGACTTGGAAACAGACTCAGAGACAGATTCAGGCATGAGCTCACAATGAGGTTCAGGTTGAGTCACCGGCATGGACTGATGATAAACAGCAGACTGGAGCAACTCAGTTGACTGGAAAGAGGACATAATAGATGGATGGTGATCATCCTCTGAATCAGATATATCAATCCAGGCATCGGACACACTGTCATCCAAAGGCAGATACACGGCTGAGACAAGGAAGGCAAAACACAAAGGCTGTGGCAGGAGTCCTGAGTTCTGGGTTCAAGATACAGGGTCTGGGTACAAAAGACAATGCAATGCTGATCCGCTGGCTGCATGGCTGGATCAGCTTATAAAGGCCAGGAAGTCATTAGCACAGGTGGCCACCTGCTGGTGGAGCAGCATACAGCAGGAAGTGGAAACAGGCAAGATCTATACAAGACAGAAACAGGCTCCCATGTTGTGGGAGAACTCCAGACCTGATATTACCTCCCCCTTACAAGCCATTAGCACAGGTGCGTGGCTAATCACCAGCACCTCTGCAACAGAGGGCCACCTGCTGGTGGAGTAGCATACAGCAGGAAGTGGAAACAGGCAAGATCTATACAAGACAGAAACAGGCTCCCATGTTGTGGGAGAACTCCAGACCTGATATTACCTCCCCCTTACAAGTCATTAGCACAGGTGCGTGGCTAATCACCAGCACCTCTGAAACAGAGGGCCACCTGCTGGTGGAGTAGCATACAGCAGGAAGTGGAAACAGGCAAGGTCTATACAAGACAGAAACAGGCTTCTATGTTGTGGGAGAACTCCAGACCTGACAGGCGCTTGTCTAAGGTATGGCCTTTTTTTTATTTGTAACCACCTCCCCCCACAGCCTGCCTTAACACCAGGGTAGGGTGCCAGGGCGGGGGGGTCATTAGATGATTGAAGTTCCACTTTAATGGCTGTGTGTTGAATTATTTTGAGGGTTTTTATACAATCTGTAAACTAATACCACTACATTTTATCTTCAGTGCCGTGTACTGACTTTTGGGAGACTGTAAGTATATAACTTAAAACCTTACCCTCCTGAAATTTTGACTGTGATGATACTGGAGAGATGTTATGGTATAGCTGCTGTTTGGTGACATGCAGTAGGCTTGAAGCTTCAAGCTCAGCAGTCCAATGTGAGTTAATTATAGGAAGCAGAGGAAGGAGTAGGCCCTGCTAATCTAAACATAGGATATGCTTTTACTTATTGACCCATAGCGCATTTTGTTATTGATAGATTTCTTTAGGCACATTTGTAAAGTTTGGAGAATCCATTAGGAAAAGATGACCTTTATAACAGCCCTGCCACAAAAGCCTTTTGTGATCTAAACAGTTCTCTAAAAACAATTTCTGCTTTGAATTACACCACTATTCTTTAACTGGGCTATGTCAAATTACATGTCAAGGTTAGGACTAAACCTGCTATTTATTCTGGCATAGAGATGCAGGAAAAATACTATTGCATAAAACATCTTAAAACACCTCTTACAATGCCTAATATCCTCACAGGTTGAACCCTACACTGCTCCGTAACAATAATATAAAATAATGCATCCACTAACACATTAATACAATAAGGCTCTATGTTTTCCTCTAATGGTGGAGTAAAATAATGCATTTTGTTTGCTGCCAATAGCAGAACAAAAGATTGTAGACTCACCACAGACAAAGTGTATGCAACTACTGGGGAGAAAAGCAACTCTCAGCTGGTACAGCATATATAATTCACCATCACACAGAGTTTAGCGGTAACAATACCTGTTCCATTTACCCACATCTGGCCCAACACTGCAAAACACATTTGAATTCAATGAACCAAGAAGCCGAGTTTTTAACCTATTTCTCCACCACCCTAATTTTCCAAGTAAAAAGAGCAGATGCTTATATAACGGTTGACGATTTTTATGGCAGAACAGCAAGTGCACTTAAAGGAGCGCTATCTAGTAAAAAATGGTTCAACAATAAAAATCCACATAAATATTCTAGATGGCATAAGGAGGGGTTACTTATGCACCCTGCATAAAAATCCAGTTTCTTTTACTGGCTTTAAACATATCATTATGCTAAAAGTGGAGAACTGCTTAAAGTGGACCAAAATCCAGGCCCAACGGTCCTGGAATCTATAACATTCCAGGGTCGCTTGATACCCACCTCCCGTGGCATGCTGAATCAGGATGCCCTGCTGTGTTAAACCCCACCAGTCGCCCGATAAACTCACCTTCTCCTCTTGTCCAACAGCACATGCATGAGCAGCGGCCGCTCCCTTCTATACCTTTAGCAGGGCACGCACTCACATCAGGCCTTTGTGAATGGCCGGCGCTGGCACGCTCCCTGTTAGAGGGTAGCGGGGATGTGGCCATCTGCTCATTCAGGTCCATTCAGCTGGAGATGTGTCTTAGACGATTCTCAGACCAGTGGATGGGAGAGGATCTGAGCATGCTGATTGGACCAGGGAAAAGCGTGTTGGATTGGGCGACCTGGGGGGTTTTGCACAGCAGGGCATCCTGGATTGGGACAAGGACAAAAAACCCAGGATAGTTAAAATCCTAGGTTTTGGTCCGCTTTAACACTGTACTGTACTGTCCCCTGAGCTAGTCACCCAATGGTTTGTGCAAATATTAGTGGTTAATGCTGCTGTTGCCCATAGAATGGCTCAGGGGGTGAGCAATTCTCCCCTATAAAGAGTGGAACAGTACAATCAAAAACAGTAAAAGAAAGCCACAAGCTTGGCCAGATTTCTTTTAGTTGCAATGCATAAGTAACTCCTCCTCTTATTAGCTAGCATGATTGCACAAAGCACCTTTAAAGTGGGCCAATCACCCCCGACTTTGGCCCTGGAGTCTAAAGGTCTCCAGGGTCAGCCAACAATGTGCCCCCCAGATCGCCCACAAGCCTCTTACCGTGTTCCGGGCCTTTCCGCGATTTTCGGCTACCAGCGCATTCCCGGCATTCCTGCAGCGTTGTGCATGCTCCTGCGTCTAGCCATTCAGATAGGCTGGGTGCTCGGGAGCACGCACCCCAAAGGGAAGCCGGGATGTACGTGTGGCAGATCCCTATGCCAGAGCCCCATTCAAAACAACAGCTTAAAGTGGTGTTTAGACAAACTCACATGGACCATGGAAATGGCGGAAAGGTAAGTAGAATGGGCGATCTGGGGGAGTTTTGCACAGCCGGGCAACCCAAACCAGATCAAAACCTGGGATACTGAAAATCTAGTCTACTTTAACCACCTAATTACCTAACCCACACCTCGCAACTCAGCTAACAGTTTCACCTGCTAAAGGAGGCATTTTTGGGAGCTTTTTTTAATTTTACCAGGACTGTTAGGGAGTTAATACAGACACACAGGGCCATCATCAAAAATATTGGGCCCCATACAAGAACATAGTTTGGGCTCTCCTTCGTAACCTATACTGTATGTGGTCTCTTGACCCCTAGTTTAAACCAAGGCAACCAGACCTCAATATTCAGACAATACAGGAAACTGAAGGTAAAACAACAGGCCCAAAATCACATTATAGGTTATGGGCCCTATAGAGCAGGGGTCCCCAACCCTCCTCCTAAAGGCCCACCAACAGGTTTCGGGGATCTCCATCCAGATGCACAGGTGAAGTAATTAGTGCTATTGAAACAGCTAAGCGGAGATCCACAAAACATGACCTGTTGGGGTCATGGGGACTGGGAACCTCTATTGTCTCACTGTAACCTATATGTGATGGCTAAGCTCTTAGTTTGACATGTGCCCCAAGGCAAACTGGCCTGGTTGCCTTGGGGCCCAGTTCAAATTATAGGTTACAAGAGGGAAACTACCCTTATTCCTCATCAGAGCCTGGACCAATAGTGTGGGAGTCAGCTTGTCCCAGATCGGTGCTTCTATCAAGCTCTACTGGGCTGGAGCCCCCTCTTTGCACACCATTGCCATAGCCAGATCCACCAGACAGTAATGGCTCAATTCTGAATAGAGGAAGGAGCCATGCTTAGCAAAAAAAAGCAGGAATAACTGAAAATCCTCACCCGCAGAAAAGTAAGATGCACAGAGAGGGGAAACTGGCCACCAGTAATAAAATGACAGACAATGCATCATTTGTGGTTATTTGTGGCATATTATACTGGCATTCAATGTGCATTATACTGCTGGTGCTCTGCATGTGTGCATGCAGTAGATATTAGGTAAGAAGCATGCCACAGCTAAGCAATAATGCATCTAAAAAAGCTGCAAACACAACAGCTGGAATAAAATGTTTCAAAAATCAGTTTCTTCTGGTGACTCTTGTTTCTCCAATGTAATAACTCTATCAGGCCCATGAACAGAAGCTAGAAATGCCATTATGACACCTGTGAAGGACCTGGCCAAAAATATAATACATTTAATGCATTAGTGTCCAATATATGACAATTGTGACTATAGTCTTTAGCTTTGTTAATGTTGCAATGTGGATTTTCTTATGTATGAAGCAACATGCCAATAACATGCATTATTTTGCTTTGCTGTATCATGAGTTGGATAGTCTTCTTTTGGGAAGCCATGCCAAAAAATGAGGCGTCACTCTCAGATATCATATGCCAGGAAGGGGTTGCGTTTGTAAATACTCTTAATCCATATTGTCAAGTAGATACTTATTTACGCCGTATATGCTTTAGTGACTCTGCAAAACTAGCTTGTTCTTCAAATGCCCTAAAAACAAATTGTTTAGACACAAAGTGAAATCCAGTAAGAACAGTAATCTCTGCCTACCACAGTCCTTCAAGTGAATCAATTACCATTAAACCATTAGGCACTTAGTTAAATTCACCCAATGCTGTAATGCGGCTTTAAAACACTATAGAAAGCATGGCGCAAAGCCAAGACATAAAAACGAAAAAATGGCAATTTTTTGTGCATTCTGACCCAAGGTGTATGCTTGAATTCTGTACTAATAATGGTCACATCATGCCCCCTTCAAGTAAAGTCCCTCCCCCTTCATTAATAAGCATTAAAACCTTCTTTTCTTTATAACTTAAAGACACCTCTTCTTCTCCTACTTTCTTAACACAACATGTGCTTATATAGTGTGAAAACAACACAACTAAGCAACAACAACAAAAAGCCCATTCAACAATGCTATAACAGCTTCAAAAGCCATTTCAACTCCTGACCAAGAATGAACTGAGGCCTGATGATTGAATGACCTGCAAGACCTTATCAATCACCTGAGTGGGCCATGGTCTCCAACAGGGTAAGGACTTCTTTTTACAAGGGTAGGTTTTAGACCCTGCACCCCAATTCTTTGAATGGAACATATGATGTAGTGCTGTATGTTAAACTGGACCTTCAGCATCATATTCCCCAGCATCTAAAATTAATATATTTTAAGTTTTTAGTCACTTACTTATTATTCTTTCCCCACTGGGCTGCATCTCTGTTCAGGACTTTAGGATAAGGAGGCCTCCATCTTGCATCACATATTGAGGAGGGGGGAGTGCAGGGGGAAGGTTATAGCTGTGCTCTTCACCGACAGAGCAGAGCTGGGGTCAGGAAAAAGACAGCAATCCCAGAATGCAGGAGGACATCGTCAGAAGACACTTCCTGTCTGCATGCATCCTTATACACCACGGGCAGACATCTTGGATGACTTAGAAAATGCACTAGTTGCAGCTAGGATGATTTTTAAAGAGGGCAATTACTATGTTCGGTGTGGAGGAAACATACAAGATATACTCTTATTCAGAGTGAAGGTCCAGTTTAAAGCGGACCAACAGTCAAAAATGACATAAACCAGACCAACACAGCCAACAGTGCTTAAATGCATCCCTCCCCAGGGCAATTTAGATTGCTGCACATAAAAAAATAATTTACCTTTTTGTAACTCCTGCTGTAGTAAATTTTAGAAACAAAATGGTGTCTTGTGCATTTGCAGGCCACCTGCAAAGAGGAAGTGCTGCTGGGCTTCCTATTACTGTACATTGTCAGTTATTTCAGTAGAACAGCAGCGTGGCAGAAGCATGGCTGAGATACTGGGAGAGGAAGCGCCAAAATGTCCCCTACCTTTCTTTTCCAACTGTGCCAGACTGTTGGTCCGGTTTAAGTATTTATTTTTAAAAGATGCCGAAGAAATAAATTATCCAATAAATCTGTCCTCTTTGTCCAAACACAACATTTTGTGACGTTCAGCCTTCTGTTGCCTGTTTAGAACCTCTCAAGCCATTATTGCTTTAATACTGATACTTGCCCGCTGATCTAAATTTGATGCTTGGTGTGCCCTTGGCTGGTGTGCCCTTGGCTTGACATTGGCAGAATCTGAATTTTGTCTGTTTTATGACCCCTTCATGAGATACATAAGACCAAGAGAGACTCAAGTATATCAAAATACATATTGTGTTTACAAATGGTGACTGTTACAAATGGTGCTCTGCAATAGACAAATTTCCATAGAATGTGAAAAAATAATGTGATACCTTTGTAGGTGGATTGAGTATATTTAGGAGAGACTTTCGAGAACACTTATGTTACATCATGTCTGATATAGAGGGATACATCTCTAAGCTTACCTTCAAATATACAGTACTCAAGTTAGTTTAACAAAGGTATCGGCGTGTTTCTTTAATTTCTACTGTTTTCTACAGCTAACGCGGTATAACGCACTACTCTTTACACATTCCATATTGTTCCTTTATCATACACAATTACCAGCAACACGGGTATGGATTATTTGGCCTCCATTTAGATTTCAATTTCATGTGTTTTCTATGTGTGAGTCATGAGTTTGAATCCTGGTGGTTGTTATGGGGGAATCTACAAATTCCCGTTCTTAACAGACCTCTTGGGAAATTGAAACAAAATGTACATTACACTTTACCAGTAACTACTAAAACATGAAATAATCAGTCCTAAGTCCTGCTTACTCAAACAGTATACAGAATAGATGGTATAAACATTGTTGGCTCAAAACCCAAATAATCTAGTGGTTCTTACACAGCAAAATTGAGACAAAGCAGAGCTGTCTCTTTAACTCATCTCTAAATGATTGCACATAAAATTATGCTGAGCCAGCAATCAGGCTGAGCACAATAGTTTTAGAACACAAAGTAAAACATAGACACAGCACTCTTTCCTAACCCAGCTGAGATGCCATGTACACCCACACGTTGATATTTTACTCTTCTATCTAATAAGTCTGCAATGAAAGCTAAAATTATACTACCAATTTAGTGGCAAATTGCTATCACGGAACAATAGCAACTCCTATTGTTCTGCCTTCAGAACACACAGCGCCCACCTGTAGAAATTTTTGGTCCTCCTTTCACTTATAGAAATAATGACTACATATTGAGAACATTGAAAATTGGGCAATTTATGCACTTTACTAAAAGCAGACCACTTTGCTAATTATTTAAAGCGCTGTATTCATTGTAAACCTCCTTTTCTTTAGGTATATTTGGAGCCATAGTTTATTTCCTCTACATTCTTACACTGAGAATTGAGTCTCCACCTCCCAGGATGAGAACCATAAATACCTCACACACAGGAAGTAAGTTCAGCAGGGCTTTTTTTTAGAGGAGGGCGAACAGAGCAATCGCCCTGGGTGCAAAAGCCATTGGGGGTGCCTTTATCCTTGCCATCTTGTTTTCTGCAAAAAAGCTGGTGCAGGCCATTAGACAGGCCCATCATATCCCTTATATTGGGCTTAGTCATGGGAAGGGGACACTGTTGCTGTAGGGGCACCGCGTGGCACATACCTGATGAGTGAGGAAGGGGCAGAATATTTTCTTCCTGCACACAGTGCTATATTTCCTAGAAGTTGCTCTGAAGTTCAGTCGTAGCAAGCAGCACTGCCATCACTCAAGGAGATAACTTAAAGTTATTCTAAACACAAAAAAACTTTTGTCCCCTGCACTGATCAGCAACTCACTTGATCAATAAATCCGAGCCCACGCTGCCCCGTGTCCAACACCTTTCACTGGAGCTTCTGTGCTGGCTTCTGCCCCACCCCCACTATCAGTCAAAGGGTGCAGCCAAGTCCTCATCATTCACTACAATAGGGGTATTATGCCAGGTCTGGGCACACACCCTCCATTGCAATATGTGGAGGGAGTCTAGCAATGCTCCTGTGACAGACTAGCACTGATCAGCTGTGGGGGACAAAAGGTAAGTGCATTTTTGTTTTTTCTTTATTGCATGGCACGGCTGCTTTGGTATTCATAACAGTTGGGTTATTCCGCCACAAGGTGGCGCAGTGGTACTGCAGAAAGCTGTGGCATCTCCCGGCCCCCCTATAAAAACGGGATTAACCATATAGTTCCCAAAGTTAGAAAATGGTCTCTCTCTTGCGCAGGTGAGCGGGGCAACCAAGCCTGCGGCCCTGCAAGTCTATTTCCACCCGTTTCTGGACCCTCACTGCCCCCCACGCTTGGCTGACAGATTGGGTGAAGGTAGAAGAGCACTAGGGTCAAGTGCTCCAGGAGTGCTGCTCCAAGCCGCAGACCCTGTTCAACAAAGGGTAGCCGGCCATAGGCTTTATGGTGAGCCTAATAGTTCCTGTCATGGCTTCTGAGGGGGTAAGTGTTTTGGGGACAGTGTCCCCTTCTTTTCCTTCAGGGGTTTGCCTGCATCGCTTCCCAGCTCTGCGCCCGCTTCGGCATCACCTACCCCCCCACTGCTGCAATTAGCTCCCAGTGAGGGGGATGCTAGCAGGGGGTCACAGTCTGATCTGGCACTTCATGTGGCCAACATTGAGAAGCAACTTGCCGGGCCTATTCCTAGGAAGGCTTCTGGCACCTGACTTCCACACCCTCCCGCTCCACTGAGGAGTATGAGGAATTTGATGCCACTGGTGGACTTTATTCCCTAGAGGAAGGGGAACTGTTCCATGACTCTGACTCCTCTGGGGACCAGCAGGAGGGTTGCATTAGTGACCCTGGGTCTGCGTCCGGGAGGGATCATGGTACCCTGAGGACACTGACAATCTGCTGTCACAATTTTTTTAAATCTTGCACCTTGCTCCCCCTGAGGTGGCTAAGAGAAAGCAGGGTGAGCTTTTTCGTCCTGGTAAACAGCATCTGGAGCAGGGCCATTTCACTTCTATGGTGCTTAGGGAGTGGGAACGTCCTAACAGGCTGCCCGCTGTGCCCAGGGGACTGGATAAGAGGTATCCCTTTCCTGCTGATCTAGTAAAGCGTTGGTCCTGTCCCCCTAAGGTGGATGCTCCCGTGCTAGGCCTGTCTAATACCTCGGTCATGCCTTCCCCTGACACTACCACTCTGAAGGACAGTGAGGACCGGTGCATGGATCAGCTGGCCTGCCATGCTTTTGCTTGTGTGGGGGCTGGACTGTGCCCGGCCTGTGCTGCTGCCATTACTGCTATTGCCCTCAAGAAACTGTTCAAGCGTCTCTCTGGTGGCGCTATGGCTGGTAAGAGGAGGGAGGATTATAGGACCCTCTTGCTTTGCGCTGATTTTGTTGTATCTATCCTTACTGCCATGGATGATGCTGTGAGGCTGGGCGGTAGGGCCTCTGCAATTTTGGTGGCTATGCGCCACTCTGTTTGGTTACGTCAGTGGGCAGCTGATGCTGCTTCTAAGAAGGCTCTCACTGGGCTCCCCTTTGCGGGGCTGCGGCTCTTTGGTGAGCGTCTTGATGTTTTGGCCAAGGATGGCAGGCTTCCTCAGCGTATCCAATCCCTTGGGCAAGTTTGCAAGGCCGCTACTTGGTCTTCTGTTCATACTTTTTCCATGTTTTACAAGGTTGATGTTAGGGCCTCAGCGGATGCTGCTTTTGGCCGCAAGGTGCTTCAGGCAGTAGTGCTGCCGGTTGCTACTCATAGGGGATCCCACCCTACTTTTGGACACTGCTTTTGGATGTCCCAACTGTTATGAATACTAAAGCAGGCCATGCCATGCAATAAAAAAAAAAGCAATTCTGTGAGTACTCACCTGTAGAATGTTTTTGTTCTTGCATGGCACAGCCTGCTTCGACCCACCCTTGTTATTCGTTATTCTTGGTTGCCTCTTTATGGTGATTGTTCCAAGTTAATTGGGGTTTTTTACCCTTTTTTAAATGTTTTACCTTTATTCTCTCCCAGCTTCTTGTCTCACTGCTTGTCTATGCTGGGAACTCTATGGTTAATCCCATTTTTAAAGGGGGCCAGGAGATGCCACAGCTTTCTGCAGTACGCCTGCGCCACCTTGTGGCGGAATAACCCAACTGTTATGAATACCGAAGCAGGCCGTGCCATGCAAGAACAAAAACAATTCTACATGTGAGTACTCACAGAATTGCTTTTTTTGTTTCTGTGTTGAATCACCCCTCCAGCCCCATCCAGCAAATGACCCCCGCCCTGCCGAATAGCGATTAAGCTCATGTAATAAAAGAAAAAAGACACTCACCTTAACCCCGAATCCAGCCCCCAAAGTTGGCGCCCGCCGTTATCTTCCCAGAACTTATGGCCGACGGCTTGGAGTGACACTCTCTGCATCGTGTTCACGTGAATGGGCGGGAGCGAGCGCGATGCAGAGAGCGTCTGCTCCCAGTGGCCAGCTGGGACTTCCAGGAAGTTGGCAGCAGGCATTGGGTGCAGCAGCTGGAATTGGGGTTATTTTTATTTTGCTGGAAGGGGCTGGAGTGGCCCTTTAAACCACTAGCAAAACCCTGTAATAGCAAAGGGGGATCTGTGTGCCTCACATGCACACCAAGAATGGAATTTTACCATGAGTTCACTAAAATCTTTTCTTTATCATCTAAAAACACAGTTTTTTTCTTCTGCTTACTTAATATATTTTGAACTGAATACATTTGAACTGCCACCCGTGAAGGCCTATTGCCCAATAAATTACTTGGGCCCTGGTCTGGATTGGAGGAGGACTACAAAGGTAGGTTTTAGATCCTACGTCCCCAGTCCACAACTTTAGCCATATTAATTGTCACCACCTGTTGTGGCCTGGACATAAGTGCCAAATCCAATGATGCTTCAGCCATATTAAATGAGTTTCCATAACTTTTAAGACATTTCTAAGAAGGCCTTCACAACATATATGTAGATTTCCAATAGCTTTTCAGTTATATCCAATCTCCTCCTGAGATGCCCCTGTGCAAGACTTTTTCACACTCCAATCCCACATTACGAAAAAGAGGAGCTTGGAAAATAATTTCAGAGGCCTGTGGATGCTTGAAAGCAGTCACTCAATTTGCAACTAACTTTGGATAGACAGGAAATGGGGTGGTCCACATGGTAAAGTAACCTATGTTTGCACAAAATTATTGTAAGGCCCACCGGAAATCAGGTCCTGGTCTGTGAATATCGCCCACTCCTCCGCCGCAGGGAATCTGAGGTCAGAGGTTCAAAGTCACAACGTAGGTTCAGACAAGGCAAGGTCAAAGGTCAAATCCAAGTCAAACACAATAAAGTTCAGTATACAACTTCAATCACACCCACAGCTACAGCTATCACAGGCAATTCTGGAAGGGGCTGGGTCAGTTTTATTGGGACACTGAGGTGGTGAATGGCTGGAAGTGCCCTGGGCTCATTAGCCCACAACAATCTAAGGACAGATTAGCCCCACAACAACAATAAGGACTAATAGCCCCCGTATTAACTTTAGGACTCACTGGCTTGTTTGATTCTTCCTCTGGTGGCTGCACTGCCTGTTATTGGCAGTGCACAGCCACCGGAGACTGGAGAGCTGCCCAGAAGTGTGGCTCTTGCTGAGGCGGGGAGCGGAGGTGACTGGAGATTCCCGAAGATGCTCGCGGCTGATGCGGCGAAGGAGTGCCCTCGCCAAGCAGGCTGAGAGACACAGTGGAAATGAGCTTTGTCACAAATCTTATTTACAGTGCCCGCTCTGGTGGCACAAGGCAGCTGAGTAAAGATGGCAGCGCCTGGCACTGCAATAGATCGATTGGCACTGTTGGATCGCAGGCACGATAAGTGTTTTTAATGTAACCCCGTCGTCCTGCTTTTGTGCTAGGGAAGGTGGCAGGTGCTTTTAAAATAGGCAGCCTGTCTGGATTGGCCCTTTAAGGCTAACTCTAGCTAGTCTTGCAATTTAGTTTAAATTGAGTTAAAATATTCAAAAAGCAAAACAAACCAGAACTAGAATACTATATTGCAAGCGCTGCTATGGGAAGTCTGTGAGCATGGCCATAATGAGAAATTTCTGTGCTGCCTACAGCCTAAATATCAATAACCCCCCCCCCCCCATCCACTCATACTGTATCAATACCCATCCAAATCTACACTTTGTGATCAAGAGCTCCCTTTGGATATTCCGTTCTCTGTTTGGCACTCATGCCCCATTTGGACCCCTCTCTAACATCTCCTGTTAGCCACCCCCTAGTTGGTACCTGTGCCAAAACATTAGTAATTGTAGATACATGTAGTAGTTCTTATTTTTACTGACTCTGTATCCTGACTCCACAGTCTCTACAGTTATTGTCAGTACTAAATGCTGCCTTTAAAGCTAGGATAGATCAACATTGCTGTAATTATATGACTAATGTATGTGCAAAGCTACCCGTTAACAAACAAGAAACTGCTGCGCATATAAGCAATTGCTTACCTGTTAGTGAGAGGCCACACAAATGTCTGTTATTCACACTTCATTCCTCAGTGTTCTGCAACCTGTGAATTCAACAGAAACAGATATAATACACATCAGGTCCATAAAGCTAAAAAAAAAATAAAACATGAACGTCTGAAATTGCACAATTTTCAGAATCTTAATACTTAAAAATCTAAATGCATTCATAAACTCTGAAGTAAACTTTACTTTACAGAACTAGCACATGGCTGCCCATACATTTTAGTCTACTGGTCTTTATGTTGAAATGCTGTTTTTAGACAGGTGTTTACAAGTATCCTGGCATTTATATACAGTATACTGTATACGCCTCTGTTCTTAGAACTTCATGGAGAACATTAACGAAAAACAATACAGCTATAATGTGTATGAAGATGCTCTTGTACCAGAAAGCTGTTTTTGGAAATTGTAGTTCAGGTGCAGTATCTGGACAGTGTGAAGGTAGCGAAACTAAAACCATAACATCAAATGCATTTGCATAGGAGTCAACAGAGGCTTATTTGGGTCTGAAACCCCAGAGTGGATGGCTCCAAATTGTATAAATAGGAGGGACTAGATTAAGTCAGCTAGAAATAAGTAACAATCAGTAGCTCAGAGTAAAGTATTTAGAGCAGACTAGTAACAGGTGCTTAATCAATGGTTTATTAGGAGATTAGAGGTCTGATCGGATTTCAAGGGCCCTTATTTATGAAGTGAGCCGTTTAGCATCTTTCCAGTGGCTATAGCGCCGGTATCTTTTTCTTTTTTGGTGCTGCTATGTTGACTAGAATGGTGTTAGAAGTCACCAGTGCCCAATGAAAACAAATTTGCTTTGATTGTTGCATTAGGCATTGGCCGGCCTGTGTCAGCGCCTGTTGGACCTGACTGTCGATTATACCAGCACCAGTGAGCGCCACTTTGTACCGCTGTCTTTTCGGCGCAGCACAGCATATTTATACATTTTTTACACCCTGAAAAGCTTGGCGCTGTATTTTTCTGGAGCTGGTGGCGTTTCCTTCCTTACAGTTACAAGATATCACTGCTGGGGACAAACTTTACAGTGCGTTTAGGCTGCAATTTGGTTGTTATCCAATTTACACATTGGTAAGCCTTTTGCTTTTGGTAAGCCATTAAAATCTAAAACTAAAATTACATTTGGTGACATCTAGGTCTTGCGTTTCCATGATTGACAAGTCACAATGCAAGTTCTGTGTGTAATATTATTTATAAGCATAAAACACTTCAATACAGTTCTGCCCATTGTGCTCTATAAGATCTGCATCAACCAGAGCGCCTGGCTCTGCGACCTATATGGCGCTAGTGATAAATTAGAAGCATGCTGGCGCCACATCCCACTGCCTGTTTTTTGTTTGAGAAATCAGAAACGGGGTGCAGCTGAGGCAAAAATATTGGTGCTGAGTGGTATTAACAGGTGTTGATGCTTGATAAATTAGGCTCTCAGTATCTCATAAACCACACTATCCAACAACCCCCCAAATTGCGCACTTCCACTGATTATAAAGGTCATAAATAAATCACATGTTGTACAGTAGTGCCAGGTAGTGGCAGATGAGTGTCAGGTGGATATCAGGTCCCAGTGAAAACTGTGTATTTAACAAGTCAAAATCAGTTCCATACAGTGCCAGATAAGACTAGGCACTCACCCTGCACTGTGTGGCCTTACCTCAAACATTTCAATGGGCTTGAATGGTTGCAATTATTTAGGCATTTTATAATTTTGGGGGGGGGGCTGGTGCATGTGCCACTGGATCCCTGGACTGGTTGGGATTATTGTTGAATGCATTTTTAGCACATTTGTGTTGTGCTGCAAACTTGTGATTTGGGCCATGAGAAAGCTCTGTCATATGTCTTTCAAGTGTCCCCAATGCAATTTCAATTTTAAAGAAAATTCCATGACCCTCTGGGAGCGTCAAGTGCTTTACACTTTCAGCTTGTGGTGCTCCTGGCCGGCGCTGGATGTTGCTAACACATAGACATATAAAAGCTGTGCACTGCGAACCCTGCCTGGCCGGGAACACTACAGCCTGAAGCCACCGTTGTGGTGCGGGCCCTGCCTCCCATGCCTTTTATAATAAATTAGCCTCAAAGAGTAATGGTATAATCCCATGTGCCTGTGCTGGGACCCAAAAGAGCATTATTCTAAGTCCCTGATGGACTTTTAATCTTGTTATTATACTGTGTTTGCCTGTATATATTTTTCATGAACTCTTTTTTACATCAAGTTTATCAGTATCATTTCTATTTCTCATGTGTCATTAAAGCTGGTCATAGTTAATGCGTATTGGGTTAAGCAGTGTCTCTGCCCCAAGTTACATTGCTTAGATTACTTGTTTATTTTCTGGTAAGATGAATCCCATTTCTCATAAGGGCCTGATTCTGGGTAAAGGCACCGATGCACGCACACCAGAGAAGGCTCAGGTTTTCCTTGTTGCCTACAGGTGCCATAGCCTGTCCTGAGTGGGGCATTTATTGTAACCCACCTCAATACATGGCCACAACATAATGGGGTTGATTCAGAAGCTGGTAAGAAAACTGTTTTTTAGTAAAACGTTTCCATTTACTTTCAGATTGAGAGCCGGGTGAAAATTTACACCCAGTAGACAATTAAAAGGAATGGCAGTTGTGAGAATTCTCATCTGGCTTTTACTCGTCTCCTTTGAGGTACAATAGGCATACAGGTAATAGTAATTATCGGGTTAACTCTATTCTTGACCTCTTACTTACCAATCAGTAACATATAAAATCATTGTTTGGGAATGCAACAGATTCCTGGCAATGAAGATATTGCAGAAAACAATTCATTTTTCCTAACTCAGTTTGTGTTTGCTCTAAATATTTAAATCTTTCTTTTGATATGTTTTTATAAATAACTTGTTGTTTCCTTAAATGTAAAACTAAATGTACTAATATTTTTCAGATTTTACATAAAGCAGTTTTCTAACTCTTGGTACAGTTATGCATATCTACACAAAGAACCCTGATTATAGAGGTATTAAATATGTTTAGGTTCTAACTTCAAAATACATTTTAATGGTATATTAATAAGCATGTACAGTTTTATATATATTTGTGCACTAAACAAAATTCAACTTAAAATAACTAGGTGCTAAAATTATTAATCTTATAAACCTAGGTACTTTTATATCCACCTACTTCATACAGCTAGTTAAATGACTCCATTGTATAATCTACCTAAATTCACTCTTGGGTAACACCCAAATAGTGAATGAAATATGGAATGGCAGTTATTTGGATTTTGGTTCACTCTTTTTTTTATGAGTTAGAGAAAATTGCCAAAAAAAACCCATAAAAATAAGGCATGTGAGCCATAAACAACTGATTATCTTAAATCAGATTAAAGAGGAACATCGGAGGTCCTGGAGTCTAAAAGATACAAAAGGTACAAGATAAGGGGGCATTATGGAACAGGATAGTTCAGAAAGGGAAACAATGGGTATAGTGGGCATAGATAGTTGACAAGAGTTGATAGTTCCCCAAGTCTTGTCAGTCGGCCCCAACCTTGTCTGTGAGCTGTTCCATATATAAAATGGTGTAAACCAATGGTGCTCAACCTTTTGAAAGGCGCAGGCCACTTTTGGAAAAACTGGTCGCGGGCAAGAATTACGGTAATAGTTTTTTTTAATTTTGTATAGCATAATGAAGATTTTTCTACAACAACCAGAACAGCCACTGCCTTAACAAACTGCATTAAATATTCTGCCCTCCAATTTTAGATACTTCAACAATTACTAATTAGTAACAATTACTAATTACTATAACAAAACAGTTATCTTGGAGAGAAGACAAGCCTAACAAGATCTGAGTCTAACATAATTTTGAATTTCATTGTAGATCTGGTATATAATAAAATCATCAATATCAGTTATTAGAGTAGTTATTACTGGTTTCTCTACATTTTAAGCACTTGCATCACAGTGCACCTCTTAAAAAGCCAAAGGGCAACAAAAGAAATTAGCCAATTAGCCTCAATTCACAATTTACCCCAGGGCATTTTGGCTTATAACTATTTGGAACATTGCCTTACATAAGCCTTCAGCTGGAATATGCTCAGTGTATTGTATCTTACCTGATCAAATGTATGGTCAACAAAGTTACTTCAAGGGTGTACCGACTATGTTTAAAAGTTCGAACCATTGCCTGCGTTCTCCTGCCTTCACCTCACCCAACTTGTTGCTGCCTTGCATAATCTGGTCCGGTCCTTTGAACACTCGGACCGGGACCTACGGCTCGGGGCTCTGGCAGACTGGGATGGACCGGGGGGGGGGGGGGAGGACGGGGGACCTCGGAGGCTGGGGGGATTGCCCTTGTATGGACCGACCTCCACAGCATCTACAGAGGGGCACAGGTGGTCGAGGCTCCTCATACAGGGCGAGATGACCCCAGGCTCCTGAGACAACCAGAAGTATATAGGCCTGATGCCCTTGCAGCTCAATTAATATATGTAAAATGATAAGGTGACTTGTTTTCTCTTCACATCTTTCCTTATCTGCCTTAGGTTAGCGTGAAGGTTGCCCACAGGCAATGTCACAACTGAGGTGCCATTGGTCAGTGGGCGTAGTTGGGGGTGGTCTTGGGACCCCGGATGGGCTGGCTACTTGCTCTTATGCTCAGTACACCTGTGAATCCGTGACGGGTGCATGTCTTCATCTAAAAC
Source organism: Gastrophryne carolinensis (assembly GCA_027917425.1). NCBI lineage: Eukaryota > Metazoa > Chordata > Amphibia > Anura > Microhylidae > Gastrophryne > Gastrophryne carolinensis. The sequence goes on along the minus strand of CM051238.1, from coordinate 268,932,863 downwards.
TATATCCGACGGCATCCTCAATTCGCTGAGTTGTTGACTAAAAAGCTCTTTATATGAGCCACAGGCCTCAGTTACTGACTACTTTTTTCTGAGCCACAGGCCTCAGTTACTGACTACTTTTTTCTCTTTCTTCACTTATCTTCTAGGTTGGTCCCCGCTTTTCCCCAGAGAGCCCCGGGATCTCCTGGGCCTCATCTCCCCCATATTAGGGTAGTGTTTTAAATCTACCTACCTGCCCCTGTGAAACATGTGATTTTAGGCAGAGACCTAAATGTGGCCTTAGAGCCCATTTTGGTATCTGTTTCAGACTCTCCCCTGTTGTATACCTTCTTTAGCAATTTAAATTCAGTATTGATTAAATTTATATGGGCTCACAGAAAACCTAGATTACAGATCTCCCTTTTACAATTACCCAAGTCGAGGGTGGCATGGCAGGCCACAATATGCTATGGTACTGGGAAAGGGAACACCTGCAGAGAATCTGCAGAGAATCTCTGACTGGGCTAGATGGGAAGGGGAGAAGAAATGGGTAGCAACTGAAGCAGTTTTTGTAGATACAGCCCTGAAGAATCTCCCCTGGGTGGTCAGAGACTCCAGATCTTGGGTTTGTAGTCCTCCCCTGATTAGAGCAATGCTCCTTGTCTGGGAGAGAGTCAGGCAGAAGAAGGATCTTTACCAATTGCCATCCCAACTGATCCTGGTGCTTGATAACCCTGATCTGCCCTTTGGCCGTAATCCCAAGACCTTAGGGTGATGGGAGACATTGCGAGTGATCAGAGGCAGGGATTTGGTACCCTTTGACTGATCTTAGGAACAGATGGAATAGCCCTGGCCTAGACCAGAGGCATCTCCTTCTGTTTCAGCACTACCTTCAAAGATGGGAACCAGGGGGGCACTGGAGAGAGAGCTCACACCTTTGAATCTTTAGTCATGGCCACAGACCACCCAATCTCCCAAAAATATCAGCTGCTAGTGGGGTGGAGGGAACAATTGCCCCCTTATCGTGCAGAATGGGAAAGGGACTTGGGCAGAAGATTTTCCGATACAGAGTGGCGGAAGATGTGTACTTTGGCCCACAAAGCATCAATTTCAGTGCACAGCCAAGAAATTAATTATAAATGCTTGGCCAGGTGGTACTATACCTCTAAACGATTGTCCATAATTTATCCTGGGACTTTCCATCTCTGCTGGTGATGTAAAACTGGGAAGGGTACCCTCTTCCACATTTTTTTGGACCTGTCCCAAAATAAAATCCTTCTGGAGTACAATTATACCAATTATGACGGAGATCACAATTGCCAGATTCCAAATTGCCCAGCCTTTCTTTTGCTACATCATAACGTTTAGCATCGTAAATATAAAAAATACTTGATGATATACCTTAATGCAGCAAAGTCCCTAATACCCAGATTCTGGTTCAGAGAGGTTGGACTGATCCGAGAAATGGAGGAACTGATGCCCAAATAATATGAGAGGGGGGATCAGTATCAATCAAGCGAACAGAGTGGTGGTTCTAGGTGGAGCCCTCTCCCAGGTCTCCCTCTCCCAGGTCACACCCTCTCTACCTTTTTTATCTTTTCTTTTGTCTTCTTCCTTTCCACCTCCTGAGAGGTCACAATAATGACAAATACAATTGTTAAGGACCAGTCAAACAGGACTTTATGCATATAGATTTAGACTTGAGAAAGTTCATACCCTGAAAAAGTAGTCGGGGGTCAGACTACAGAACGCGTGGGAACCCAACCTGTTGCCTTTCATATGGGGGACATCCCAGAGACTCGCTATCATTAGGTGATGTTTTTCTTTGTTGATATTACACATTTAATTGTGACTGTTTTGCACTTTACTTCCTCTTGCCATATTTTCCTTATAAATTATATTGCATATTTGCACAGAATATATATAGCACTTTTTTGCACTTTATGGTAGAACTTGTCACTTTATATGGGATTCTTTGTATATTGTGATTTAGCACAGATTATATTGGGATTGCGGGTCAGTATGCCTTCATAATGGATTGCTCTGTGTATTTTAATTTATATGTTTGTATGTACATTTTAATGGGCAATCCAATAAAGATGAATTTGTGAGATAAATTTGGTGATTAATTGTGGTGGAGAGGGTGCTACACTTTTAAGGCTAATTGGGTGGTTGCTGGAACCATCATAAGGTGAATTTTATAGCTATTATTGAAAATAGCCTTTGGTTGTAGGCACGGCCACACACAGTACGGATTGTACAGTGTATAGGTGGCAAAATACGCTCATTTTGTGTTAGATTTAGACTTTGGTTATTCAGATTAATCCTATGCAACCTGGAAGCAGTGTTTAACACCATGGTACGGTTCATGTCGGGTTGGCGCTAGGATTAGAGACATTAGTATCTGTTGTCATCCCATTTCAGGAAGCCACAAGTAATGAGGTCTGTATCTTTTTTTTTCTTTACCTCGATTTATGGTTTGTTTATTGCCTTCAAAGTTAAATACAGAATTAAAAGAAAAGAAAGAAAAAAAGCCATTTGTGGGTCTGTTGAGCTGTACCTGCACTCTAATATATTACACGGGTGGGCATTTCTAGTCACTAACAACAAAGTAATTAAAACAATTAAATATACACTGACACGCATAACACAGCCAACCCCCATGTTCCCACACACTCATATTTAATTCAAGAACAGAAGAAGATAAACATACTTTAACAGGGCAACATTCCCTCAGAGCTCAGCAGTTTAGAAGAGACAGTGATACACATGTTAATACTCTGGCGCATGTTTCTCATGTTTTATTAAAGAGGAACAACACACAGGAATTTCACTTTTCTGTGTGTTGTTCCTCTGTGTGGGGGCATCCCCAATTGGGGTTCCCCATTATGTGTAACCCCGAGGTTGCCCTGTTTGAGTCACCTTCCTTGCGCTCCCAGGGTGCAGACTCAGACAAGGGTGCTGAATGGCTGAGCGGCGCGCACAGCCAATCAGTGCGCTAGCTGTCACTCGGCTCCCTTTTGGTGCCACTGATGGCTAAGTTGCCTGGATGGCTAAGCCGCTGAACAGTGCCACCAGCCGTTCATTCAGAAAGGCAGGGAGCAGGCTAGAGGTGAGAGAGGGCTCCAGAAGAAGGTGAGTGAAACTGGTGATGGGAGGGTTTCACACAGCAGGGCATCCCAATTGAGGATGCCCAAGGAGTGGAACTTGGGTGGCCCTGGAGTCTTTTAGATTCCAGGGCCTCCGGTGTTCCTCTTTAAGACTATGCTATGATTTTGAACTGGCTTGCTTTACATTTGCAATTAATTAAGTAACAGATGAATTGCCAAGGTTGGTAGGTCATGGGTAATCTAACAGTCATCCCTCATATTACTTGGATTCAGTACATAATCTAGGTGAGCTTGGTAAGATGTGTCTCATTAGTGGTAAAGGAACCATTCTTATTCTTTGTCAGTGGGACACCAGACCTGTGTTAATTTTGAGCAGCAGAAGCATGACTAATCTACTCTGTATTGCGTGTGCTCACAAGGAATATCTTAGACACCTGCCTCTGCTTCCACCTGTGGTTGCCTATTCAATTAAAGCTTATTGGGTGCATGTGGACAGCTTGAAAAAGGAGATACAAAAACTTTATGCCGAATTTTCAGCACCCCTGTTTGAATTAACAGTCCCCCCATAGAGATACATGCAGAGCTGATGACTTATCCTAGCATGAGAGGTCCAGCACCAGGGAGAGAGTTAATTTGGGCTTATTAGAAAATACACACGCAGGCTGAATGGAAAATGCAGCTTCTTACAGACAGCATGGGGAGAGCAGAAAATTGGTTAAATTAACCCTTTCCCTAGAATGTCCTTTTAAATATACGCTTGCTCTTTTTAGGGCCTATAAATATGTGGCACCTTAATAGTGAATCTGAATGCCTCATCTCCACATACGCATGTGTCCCCCAAATAAGTCCCTGCCCCCTTCCCTAACATACGCAAGCTTGCTACCCATCCATGCCTATGCCCCCCTACATACATGCCGGCATTGTCTCAGAACCCCCTCTTCTCCCACATGCTCCCAGAATCTCACTGTTATTATAACCCTTCAACAGGCCCCTTTTTTCCAATTCAACTGGCAGCCCTAACACTGGGTGTCCACTGCAGCCTCATTCTCTTCTGCATGTTACAGCTACAATCCTTCCCCTCCTCCATGATCTCCTATGATCTATCCACTCATGTGGTGTATGATTTATAATTGATTTATTACCCCCCAACATGGCTCTAAGTAATATAAGCCCCCCCCCCTTCACCAATGGTCTTCTCTGTAAATGGTGATCCATCTTCAAACTCTGTCTCTATAGTTCCACTACTTTTTTTCTCTTCATTGCCTGGGATATGGACCCCTTAAAATGGTGCCATGAATAGAAATAGCTGCCTAGATAGAAGATTACTAGTTCTGGAAGAACCCTGCCCCTTCACTTATTTATATATCTGGCCCTGCACTTTTATAAGCTGCTACTCATTTTCTATAACTGGGACCGGGACACCAGCCATGTGAACCTTTCCCTATTGGCTACCTGAGCAGAGGCTACAAGAATTAAAGACCGTCTTCTGATGTTTTACCCTGTTTCTGTGCTCCTTTATTCCTTATTCTATGTATGCTGAAATTGTTACATTTTTAGGTACCTACCTGTTGTTGTTGTATTCTTGGACCCTTTCCTTTTTTTTTTTTTTTTTTTTTAAATTCTTTATTTATGAGTTTTTCAAAACAGTAAACATACATTGAATGTAAGCCACAGGTAATAAGAACCAGAAAATATCGATACAGACATTACCAAGGAGTTGTCATGCGAATCAAACAATAAGGTACACTAAGAATAAAATCATTTTAAGCCCAACTCGAGTGTCTGAGTCAGGAACGTTTTATGTGGCAGAAACGGGGGGGGGGGGGGGAGGGGGGGAATGACAGAACAAAAGGAGAGGAAGGGAGGGGAGGGGGGGGGAAGAGGGGAGGGAAAGAGAAAGAGAGGGAAGGGGGGGAGGAGGAGGAGGAGGGGGTGGAGAGAAGAGGGGGGAGGAGGGGGAGGGGGGTAAGGGATGGGGGGGAAGGGGTGGGGGGGGGAAGTGGGTGGGGGGGGAGGGGGGGAGGGGGAGAATGTGAGGGGGGGGGATACGGGGGGGAGAGAGGAGGTGGAGGGGGGAGGGGGGGGGAGAAAGAAAAGAGGAGGGGGGGACTAGGCAGAGGAATCCTGGGCATCACCCAAGAGAACAGAACAATCCGCCGATTCAGAAAAACATAGCCAATTATACCAGGTCTTTGTAAAGGAATCAAATCTGTTGTCTCGCGATAAGATTACACTTTCATATCTCATGATTTCATTAACCTTCAAAATCCACATCGCCACCGTGGGTGGATCTGGAGATTTCCACTTAAGGGGGATGCACATCTTAGCTGCGTTGAGTAGGTGACATAGCAGGGATCTTTTATAAATTTTTAAAGGAACACTGGTCAGGTGTAGGAGGCAGGAGGCGGGGTCAGCTGGCACATCCTCCTCCGTCACCCTGCTCGCAATGTCCCTTACCGAGCCCCAGAAACCCCCCAGCACCGGGCATGACCAGAAAACATGAAGCATATCACCTCTATCTCCGTTACAGCGCCAGCAGGTGTCTGGGGTCTCTGGCGACCATTTACTGATAACCGCCGGGACCCTATACCATCTAGAGAGAATCTTAAAATTGCATTCTTGGATACGGGTACATATAGAGGTTTTATGCGGCATGCTCAAGAGTTTCCGACACTGATCAGGAGCCAGGGAGATCCCCAAGTCGGCTTCCCACTTGCCAACATACAAGGGTCTCTCTCCCTCCCGGGGGGAAGTGAGTAATTTGTACGTGTAGGATAAGGTGTGCTGGACCGCTCCCGGGCTGGAGCAGAGAGACTCGAATGGGGATGGAGCCCGCAGGCCCCCAACAGGGATCTTCAGAGACCGAAGGAAGCTGGCCATCTGGACCGACTGCCAGTCTGTCCAAACCGGAAGGCCCCTAGTCCGGGCCAGTGAGCGCAAATCCAACCAGTCAGCTCCCTCCCTGAAGTGGCATGCCCTGAAAATACCCGCTTTGAGCCAAGCCCTCGGGGTAAGTCCCTCCCCCCCCGGGGGAAATTTGGGATTGCCCAGGACAGGAATCATTGGGGAGGGGCCAGGGGATATATCAGGGTGATCAAGGTGTCTCTGGGCGATTTTGATGGTGGCGCCCACTGTAGGATGCCTCATGGCACCCGGTATGTCCTGGGGATCGACCCATGCTAGTCCCGCCATGTGGTAGCCAGTGGAGCCCTGCTCTAACTCTACCCACTGTTTGTGCCCCCTATGAAGACACCAGTCGACAATCCGACTGAGGTGGACCGCGGCATGATATAAAAGAGGATCGGGGAATCCCAGACCGCCCCGTTCCTTGGGAAGTGACAGTAGCTTTGCATTAAGTCTAGGTCTCCTGCCCCCCCACACAAATCTGGTGAAGACCCCTCTAACATTTCTCAGGAAGCTCTGTGGGATTCTCACTGGGAGAGCCTGGAGTAGGTACAACAACCGGGGAAGCAGATTCATTTTGGCCGCGTTGCACCGCCCAAACCAAGACAACCAACCCTTTGACCACCTCCTCGTCTCCTCTTCAAACTTCTTCAGCAGGGGCGGGAAATTTAAGTCAAAGATTTTTGTCAGGTCGCTACAAAGTTTAGTCCCCAAATAGGTGATACTATCCCTGGCCCATTTGAACGGGAAGGAGTCACGAAGTACAGTAAATCGCCGAACCGGAATATTAATATTCAGAACTTCCGATTTTTGATAGTTAATCTTGTATCCGGATAGATCTCCGTATAATTTCAACTCGGATACAAGATTGGGGAGAGATACCTCAGGGCAAGACAGGCTAAAGATTAAATCATCAGCATATGCTGCGACTTTATACTGTTGAGAGTTGATCGAGAGGCCTGCAATACTCCGATTCTGGCGAATCCTGCATAGGAAGGGCTCTAGTGTAAGTATAAAGATAAGGGGCGACAACGGACACCCCTGGCGTGTCCCGTTCGAAATCCCAAAGGAGTCGGACAATACCCCATTAACCCGGACTGCAGCTGAGGGGGCCCCGTATAAGCTACCTATCCAGCCCATGGCGTTCGGTCCAAGCCCAATATGTCTGAGCGTGGCAAGCATGAAGTCCCAGTTGACCCGATCGAAAGCCTTCTCGGCGTCTGTTGCCAGGAGAAGGGTTGGGGTTCCTTTCTGATGGGCCAGATGGACCAGGTTTAACACTTTAATAGTGTTATCCCTGGCCTCCCTGTGTGGCATGAACCCGGCCTGTTCAAGGCCCACTACGTGATGTAGGTGAGGGGCCAGTCTTGTAGCCAATACCTTTGCAAACAATTTCAGGTCGGAGTTCAGTAGGGATATCGGCCTGTAGCTTGCACATTGTGCCGGATCCTTTCCCTCTTTCGGGATGACCGCTATATGTGCTCTCAAGGCGTCTGGAGGGAGGGCCTTCCCGTCCTTGATCGAGTTAAGGGCAGCCAGGAGCTTCGGGGCGAGGAGAGGGAAAAATTTTTTGTAATATGGCATACTGAAACCATCTGGGCCGGGGGCCTTCCCACCTGCCGAACTAAAAACTGCTTTATGCAGCTCAGCGATAGTCAGGGGATCCTCTAAGCCCTCAAGAATCTCTCTGGGTAATCTAGGGAGGCCAGACTCCGAGATATACTTTTCAATGGTGTCTCGCACCCCTTGGCTTCTGTCCTTCGGGAGGTTGTAGAGCTGCTCGTAAAATTTCCTAAAGCTTTCCCCAATTTCATCAAAAAGATGAGTGACCTGCCCACCCGGGGTAGCTATCTTAGGAACATATGTTTTAGACCGTTCCTCCCTCAGGGCCCTAGCCAGCAGTCTGCCGCATTTGTCTCCCGATTCGTAATAGATCCTACGGCAGTTACTTATCTGTGCCCTAATTTTGTCACAACCCAACGTCTTGAGCTTTTCCCTCAGAGAAATGAGGGTAGGTAGGTAGTCTGCGGCCAGGGATTTTTTGTGCAACCTCTCGACTCTCCCGATTTCAACTAATAGGTCCTGCACTTGTTTAGCCTTCTCTTTTTTGATTCTGGCCCCAATCTTTATAAAAATGCCTCTAATGACACATTTATGTGCCTCCCACAGAGTCCCTGGGCCAATATCAGGGGAAGAGTTGAGTCGGAAATAATTCTTGATTTCTGCCTGTATTTCTTCCAAAATGTTTTGGTCCTCCAGTAGGGAAGCATTAAGCCTCCATGACCAACACTTCGGTATCGGTACAGGGCAGGAAACTGTCAAAGTGATGGGGGCATGGTCCGACAACGTGATGTGGCCAATGGTAGCATCCGACATCCGACACAGGGAGGCCTGGGGCACCAAGAACCAATCAATCCTGGAGTATGATTGGTGCGGGGCAGAATAGAACGAGAAATCTTTCTCGTTGGGGTGTAAAACTCTCCATGGGTCGATTAATTGGTGAAGAGAGAGCAGTTTCTTCAACCTTCTAAGCCTCCTGTATGGTTCATGGGGGCTTCCGCCCGATATGTCTAGGAGGGGGTCGGGGGCAAAATTAAAGTCGCCACCCATCACCAATTCTCCCTCCCTGAAGGCGGCCAATGAGCTGAGGACCGACTCCAGAAAGGCCACCTGATTGGTGTTAGGAAGATACACATTGGCAAAGGTGTAGCTACAGGAGGCAATCCTCCCTTTCAGGAAGATCCACCTCCCCTCCTCATCCGTTATAAAATCATCCAGTTCCCAAGGAAGGGACGCGCTTAGGAGAATGCTAACCCCACGCGACCTGGAGTCCGTAGAGTAGCTATGGTATGCCCTTGTGTAGTTCCTGTCACCTAGGGAGTGCGATTTGCCTGCCTTAAAATGGGTTTCCTGGAGGAAGGCCACCTGGGCTCTAAGGCCCCTAAGGTTCCTAAGTATGAGGGATCTCTTTTCTGGGTTGTTAAGTCCCTTAGCATTTAACGATACAATCTGTATTTCTGTCATGTCGGGGGGTGCGACAGGCCGCCGGGGTGGCCCGAGCGTCCGCCGAGGATGCCCACGGGTCTCTCAACCCAGAGGAGAGGGGAGGAAAGAAAAAAAGGGGGGGGGGGGGGACCAAGCCGGTTCGCTTCTCCTTTAGGGAAGGGGAGGGAATGGGAGAGAGGGGGGAGAAAGAACCGGAAGGTAAGAGAGAAGGGTTGTGGAGGTTCTAGCCTACACAGAGGAGGGAGCAAACACTAACGGACCCCTAAAAACGGGGTAACTACGGTCAACGTGGGACAGATATCCGGAAGACCAGCCTATTGGGGGGTGCTGTGTCCGGCAAGAGTGGGAGGACTCAACGGGAAACCAATTCCGAACTCTCCCCCCCTTTAATGGTGCCAAACACTTAATAATTCGGCAGACATGGGAGGCCGGGGGGGGGAAGGGGCGGGGGACCCAGCCCACAGGCCCGAAGGATCCATGGACGGGGCCCCAGGCCCCCACACAATAAAGGTTTAAGCATGGAAAAACAGAGTCAGTACAACATTTAACGCAAACCTGTAAACGTAACAATCCAAAACAGAACAGAGAGAGATAAAATCACTGTATCAAACGGGGGTAAAAAAGCTATGGCGAGCGTGAGTTGTAAACAAGTCAGCTATCAGGAGGCGGGCCTCGACCTCTCCCACGCCCCGACGGACGGGCCAGCGGAGAGCGGGGGCCAGACCGAACCCCCATCCCGCCGGTGCCGTCCGAGGCGCGCGGCACAGGTTCCAATCTGGGCAGCGTTCCATAATCCGCCGATGGCCGCCTGGGCGGGCCCCTGAGACGTTCGAGGTCCCGGAAGCTCCTCAGATTCCGCTTTCTCCTTCTGGGTGGGCCAGAGGGCGGCAGAGTCCCCTCGAGGGCGAGCCAATCAGGGATGTCCACAGGGTCACATTTCAGGAAGGCAAATAGGTCTCCCAGATCCTGATGCTTTTTCAAGACAAAGACCCCACTCTCGCCCCTGACAATTAGGTGGAACGGGTAGCCCCATCTGTACGACGCTCCCGCGGAACCGATGGTGTCGAGGAGAGGCCTTAACACTCTACGCATCTGTAAAGTCCGCTTGGATAAGTCCTGCAGAATCTTGTACGGCGCCCCCAGGTAGATGAGTGGGCTCTTGTCCCAAGCTTTTCTCAAAATTTCCTCTTTCAGGGAAAATAGGTGGACCCTGCAGACAATGTCCCTAGGGAACGCTGGATCCGTACTCCTGGGGCCCAGGGCCCTATGAGCTCTGTCCAGCTCAATGGGGGTAGAGAGGTCTCTGTCCAATACTTCGTTAAAGATAGAGGTTACTACCGCTTTAACGTCTTCGGCGCCTTGTGATTCTGGAATCCCTCTGATCCGAAGGTTGTTTCTTCTGTTTCGGTTTTCCAGATCATCGAGGTGTAATTGGCAGGCGGACAACATTGCTTCTTGATGGTTACACCTCGTCTCTAGGATCTGCAGACGGTCAGCGTAGGAGGGTCCCGCCGCCTCCAAGGTCCGAACTCTGGTCTCTACTTCGGCCACCTCTCGGCGGACCATCTGGATCTCTCGTCTATAACTCGCCTCGTATTTGGCAATTAGGTCTTCAATCTCGCCTCTGGAAGGGATGCCTCTCAGGAGAGAGATAGTTTCCAAATGAATCTGGTTCTCGGAGGGCCTCTCCTCAGCTGGAATTTCAACTTGTGCATGTATGCTCCAGTTTATCGGCTCCTCTGAGGCATGCGCCGTGGGCGAGGCAGCGGGCGTCATCAGCTCTGGGCTGCCATCCTGGGCTAGCTGGTCTTTAACTGGTGAGGGCCGGAGTGGTGAGACGGGTGACCCCAGCCCTGCGTCCCGGCCACCCGTGGGCTCACTGGCGCCCCACCTTGGAGGTCTAAGCCTCTCTAGCCTCCGAGGAGGCACTTGGTGACTGGCTCGCTGATCCCCCTCCATGTGTCGCAAAGGAGGAAGTGGGGCTTCCGACAGTCTGTTCCCTTCATGGGGGGTGTAAGCGAACCTGCCCAGGTCCGCAGGGGGCTTTCGCTCAGGTCTAGAGGGGTGCGCCATTTTGTTTATACACCCAGTGGCTCGCCGGGATGCATCCGGGTTGTGAGGCTGCGGCATACTGTCATCCGGGGCGCATGTAGTGTTGCCCGTGGGGCTGGGGCTCAAGACTGTCGCTCGGATCAGGGGCAGGGGTGGGCCCATTAAATCGGGTGGGCCTTTCAGGCGGTCAGCCCAAGTGGAGTGGCTGTGGCCAGGGGGTGAATCCTCAGGGGCCAGGACTTGATCCCCAGGGTCTGATGGATGTCTGTGTGAGGACACACAGTGTGGGCGCTGTTCCTTTAAGGCGCCGGGAGCAGGCGACGCTATGGAGCTCAGATCCGGGGCAGCAGTCTCCATCTTGCTCCTCCAGCCCTCCACCCCAGCAGACCCGCATACCTGTGACAGCGCCTGAGGTGGAACGACCGCACTGCCAGCGGCTCCGGGCAGTCCCGCCAGGTGGGTCTCCCCGTCCCCGTCATCCTCCAGGTCTCCGTCCACAGAGCTCGCAGGGCCCGGTCGAGCCGGCGGGCGGGCGCCGGCCGCCATCTTGCTGCACCCGGCCTCCGCCTCCTCACCTCCCTGCCGGGTCACTTCTCCCGCCGCTGTCGCCCTCGGCGATCTCGCCCCCGCAGCGCGTACGGGGCATAGCTCCAACTCGTCCTCCCTTCCAGAGCACTCAGGGGAGGAGGAAGCCGCCGGGTCACCTTCTCTGCCACCGCGCCAGCGTGCTATCTCCTCGGCCGCCATCTTGGTCCTCTCGGTGACCTCTCGATGTTTAGTTTTGGAGGAGTCCCCACGGCCTGAGGGGGTTCCACCGCCGCTCCTATTTCTTCCCTGTCTCCTCTGCTTTTTGGACATCTCTTTCCCCGGGTCCCAGACGCCAAATAAATGGGAAAACGGGATAGGGAGAGCAGGAGAGCCTCTAGGTGCGTCCGTCCACCAGCATGTCGGGACACGCCCCCCCTTGGACCCTTTCCTGTTAAAGCAACTTCCTAGTATGTATGTATGTATGTACCTGGTGAAATAAATCTGAATACGTAAGAGTGAAAGGTACAAATGTAATGAGGTGACAGTACCTCTGATCGGTCACAGTCTGAAATGGGAATCAGGATGACATGTTGAAGGTAATTCTCTGATGAGTTCCCTGTGGATAAGTGGGAATCAGAATGATGTGCCAAAGCTAACGCAGCTCTCAGATGAGTTCCCTGCGTCATTAAGAGAAATAAAATACAAATTAGGTTCAATCTACACTCTGAGAGTGCCAGGCTGCAGCATAGGAAATGATGGGACTATATATTCAAAATAGGACAATAGGAAGAGGGACTAAAAGCCTTGTCCCTAAGGGGGTTCCTGGCTAGCTGCGTAAGGGTTGGCATAGATGCAAGTGCTTCCTACAGTACAGTCTTCATCACCTTTTGGAGCAGTTTTGTATTTATACAGCAAATCAGGCAAAGTATAGGTAGCAGCAGATCGGGTTGGAGTATAGATCAGTATGCAGCCTTGCTGTCTAATTAATAAGTTGTTAGACAGCAAACCATGAGTCGGGAAACATTGTTCTAGGATATAACAAATGCTCACATAAAAACACATGTACCCATCCATGGAGGGCACTTGTAAAAGTTATTTCCCCAGAGGGTCAATCCTGCCCCAAGAGCTGGAGAGGTCCTCCATTTCTGATGTTCCTCTATTAGGAGGTGCTGAGGTCAAGGTGTTCAGCTAATCTTATGTGGATACCACATCAGTGTAGCTAAATACAACAGAGAAATAATCCAAATTTCCTAATATAACATATGCAAATAGGCTACTGACTTCAGGCCAACAATGATTTCTACAAAAAGAGATTTGAAACATTCATTTGACAAGGTTCTAGTCTTCATGATTGAATACATTATTATTAAATAACATTTTAGGGAGGGAGGTTCTGTTTATGAAAATGGTTTTCTTTCCAGATTTGATTCATACATAGTGCTGTGCTTTAGAGTATACTAAATTAGCACCTATTCTAGTACCTTACAGTCACAGCCAAGGGCAAATTTAGGTAAAGACAATTAATGGGAAAGTCCATGTCCTTGCAGGACTTGACTCAAGGCCTCCATGCTGTGAGGCAACAAGACACCATGCTGGATATGCATTTGTAGTCAATGAACATACGTGTTTAAGAACCTGTCCAACATACAGACAAGTTAGTAGTAAAGTAGGGATTATAATTATATAAATACAAACTAGTTTGCTTTACCACACCCCTTGTCCTCATTTGGCCCTCTTTTAGGTTTAAAGTATTAATTTGCAAAAATGTCTTAGAGTCTGATTTATCAAAGCCCTTCTGCCAGACAGTGCCATTTCAGTGGAAATTAGAGTAGTGCAAATAGAGTTTCTAACACCTCTAATATTTTAGTGAATGTGTTTCTTGCAGTGCAGCAACATGCAAAAGTGTGATAAATGATATTTTTCCTGACCCCAGCTCTGCTCTGTCTGAGCAAAGCACAGCTATAACCCCCCTGTACTTTATCCCATTCTCCTCAACTCAGTAAGTGTGATGCTTCTGAGTCAAGATGGAGGCGGCCGTATCCTAAAGTCCTGAACAGAGTTGCAGCCCGGTGGGGGAAAGAATAAGTGACTGGGAGGTTTCCCATAGCTATTGGGGTGCCCCGGGAAAGTGGACCAAAACCCAGGATAGTCAAAGTTCTGGGTGTTGGTCCACTTTAAAGTGTGTATGGGACAACTTTTGGAAGTTAGAAGGCATGCTGTACCCATTCCTCAGTTAAATTCCCCCAACCTTTTTCTTAGTAATATACTATGGTATATATCATTTCCATGCATATTGCTTACAGCATGAAACCGGAGACTGGCAGGAATTATCACAGTAATGTGTTGAAAGTACTTTCCCTTCTCTCCCCTGCAGAGTGCCACTTCCTTCTGTCGTAAGTCTAATTACCGAAGTGTCAGTGATCACAATACTCCCTTATCTCATAGGCTCACCCAGAAACACTTTTCGGGGAAAGTAATTTACAGACCCTTCATATTCCAGACTGTTTACACAGGTAAATTGTGCTTCATTTTGTCGGCAGATTACCTCCTCCTGATGTGCTGTGATCATCACACGTGTACATACTTTTACCAAATCTTTCTCATTTGTGCGCTATCTTAAGTCAAGGCAGGCTCTGTTTGATGATGGAAGCCGACACTAAAAAACGCTTTACAACATGCAAGAACATCCAACATTCTAGCATAATCTTCACCTATAACAGCGCCACATGTCAAGCTCTGACAGCTATGCTGTATTCACCGAATGCTCTGCTAAAACTGCATAAATAAAGATGTGTGTTTGTCATAACACTTGTTCTCTTTCAGTCAGATTTCCTCCCACGTTGGTATATGTAGCTGCTATTAACTGAGAGGGCTTTGGAGGCATGCTGGACTTTCCCTATTTAGGCATTCGTGCATGGTCAGTGACTATGATCAGTCGTTAACTGGCCAGCTTATGAAGCCAGATCAATAAATGGACAGATTATCATAATTGCAATTGGATTGCTTTGCATTGTCCTTTGACCCAAGCCTAAAGGGAAAGTCCACTGCTGATGGTGATAGAAAGTGTATATTGCCCGCATGGTGCTAAGCTGATCTAGTATTTCTTATGTTAGCAAATGTGTGTTTTATAGAAGCAATTTCCACTATCAGCAATCTGTTGCTACTGGCAACCGTACACCAGATCTGTACACCAAGAAGAAATAAGTAAGATCTGCACACACAGAACGCTGCTGCTATGGCCGCTTCCAAGTGAGAGAGCTCACTGAACCTTACACATGTCCAGCAGCAGTGTTCGGTGTGTACAGGGCTCTATTTTTCTTTTTGAAGATATTGCTGAAAGGACTTGGTGTACTATATTAGCTCCGCAACTTGAGGATATCCTTTTGGCACTTAAAATGATACCAAAAGTAGGCTACAGGTTGGCTTGGGATACACATAAAAAAAGCTGTAGATCGATCTAAGGTGCAAAGGTAACAAGTTTGTTGAATCAATCTGAATTGTGGATGACTATGGTATATTTTAATTTGTAGTAAAAGTCAATAATGGGTAATTCCACTCTCAATGGAATTTTTCAAAGTTTCCATTATTGTGTGCGAAAATGATGTCCTCACGGTGCTGATCGTAGCCATTATTTTTTCTTTTCAACGTATAACTGTGTTATAAAAGGAAAGCAACAATGTGTTTATGTTAGCAATGTACACCGACTGGTATGTTTGGTGTACCTGGTAGAGACTTACTGACTATGGCTTTCTAATAATCTTTCTAAGACAACAGGTTTAACCCCTCCTGTTAAAATTCAACTTTTTCAGATGAGGGGATCACAAGCTTGTGTTCCTGTAGTTAGGGTTACTGGCAGCGTTCTCATCTGGTGAGGTTATTGCTGCTGCTTGATTCAGCCAAAGCTGCTGATGAGCTCTCACCAGTTACAGTGGAATAAGGGCTTTACCCAAGACCAGGAAAGCTGCTCCCACTTTAGCAAGAGAGAGTCACAGGAATATAAGAAATTTGGAAACCGCATGCTAATAAGTAATTCTGGGGGTACAACCCTCACAGAAATGTTTATTTTACATTCCAAAAAGGAAAACAATAAGGCTGAACACCAACAACCTGACAAAAAAGGGAGTTTTCCTTTAAGGCTATAGGGCATAAGCAGGGGTGGACTGGGGCGAAAGATCAGCTCTGGATTTTACTGGCCCTGGCCAGCCTATGATTTGTTGAGCCCCATTCCCAATGTGCTTCATCAGTTGAAGCTATAGCTGTATGCATGTATGAATTCCTCTTTTGCTTGATGTAGACTGCATGCTGGGGATCAGACAGCAAGAGAGAATATTTGAACTATGGACTGGGTTGCATTAAAAATGAATAATGATGTGGGTCAGGTTGTAATACAAATTAATCTAGATAGGTGAAGCTATGAACTGTGATACCAATAATTGCAATTAGGATTAGGTTGCTATACAGATTGCTGTGAGTCAAGCGCAATGAAGATAGTTGAGTCTGTCTGAGGTTCCTTTGCTGGACAGATTAATGAACAAAATGAATTAGGCACATACTGCAATACATATCAGATTGTATAATCAGATTATACATATGAAAAAATAGCTACAGGCTATTATTGATGGGCCCAAGAAATACTCCAGCACTTAGGCCCTTATTTAACAAGGGATAGCGCCAGGTAGCGAATGGTGAGCGAACGGTAATGACAGTCACCGCCACGAGAAGGCCGGCTCCCCTCCGCAATCACACATCCTGCGATCCTGCTTAGCGACTGACAGAGCGCCAGATAGCGAATCATTCATCATTATTCCAGCCTCACCCCACAGCGCCAGCGAGCGACCTTGAACAGCGACAGGTATGACCTCTCAATGCATTTCAATGGAGCAATCTTTAAATATTCTTAATTAATTGCTATTAATTTTTTTTTTTTTAAATGTCAAAAATTCTGTGACCACTTCTGCAATGTTATTTTTTTTTTTTAAGGTTAAAAAAAAAAAAAAAAAATTGTGCAGAATTGACATTACAGGTCTGATATTAATGTATTCATATTACAATATGTTTTGAAAAACTTGTTTTTTTTTTTTCCTAAAAATATGGTTGTTTGGGGGTTAAAAAACTACTTTTAAGCCATCGCCGCCAGCGCTCTGGGGTTTAAACAAGCATTTCACTGCGTGAGACTTTTTGGAGCGTGATTTGTTAATGAATATGCTGGGAGCCGTTTGCTATGGCCATTCGCTGTCATGCGCTCCCATACAGCGCGGAACCTGTCAAACAGTGACTCCTAACCCCGTATTCAACATTACGGCAAACCGACTGAGTCACTATCAACAGCCGAACAACGGCCAAGCACAGCGAATACTAGCGGGCGCTCTGAAAATGCTGCTACTGTCGCTCATCTGTCGCTACCTGGCGCTAATAATGAATCGGCCTCTTAGCAAATACAGGCCAATTAAAGTGGGCCAAACCCCCCAAAACAACTCAATATATTTTGCTCCCCCACCCCAAGCATATTAACATTTGGATGTTTTCTGCCCTCAGTTCTGCTTGGTATTCCTGTTATAGTGATTTTTAATTTTAGTTTTCCCCAGATATGCTATGTGTATGCCATTGGTTTCTGACAGAATACCATTGTTCCAAACTAGCTGTTTAAGCCCCCTCTTTGCAAGCTCGTGCTGGGAGCAATTTGAGCCTATTGAAAATAATAATTTTCTCCCAATTTTCTCTTTGAAGCCAAAATCTTTCGTATATTATCAACATCTTATGAATTTATCCAATTTGTTACCAGGACACTAAGGGGAGTTGATTCGTGTTTTGTTTTAATTTAACCTTCCATAGGATGTGGTTGCTTCACTTTAATATTGAGAGAGATTATTTATTGGGATTGAGTATCTATCTGGACACTCAAGTCAATAACCCTCTAGGTCTATGATCTTTCCAGATCCATCTTTAATCTGGTCTGATTCCCCCACCTCCTTGCACTGTGGAGTAGTGTTGTGCTAGAAAATGCTTCTGTTGCCTAGTTCTGTCAGATGACAAAATTGAGTGAATTGAAAATTTATATTTTCCTCTAGATGTTCAAGAAGTTCCAAAGAAGGACCCCAGTGGGGGTGATTAATTATAAATAATACCAAAATAAGTAGGCCACAGGCTGTGTGGCACTTTTAAAGCAAGAAGGGATTAGGTTTCATGTGTCAAATAATATACCAAACCAGTCAGACACCCCCTGGAGGTTTGTCGTGTAACCCCTGGGGTACATGCACCGCAGGTTGAGAAACACTTTGGATACATAAAACCCCACAAAAGCAATCCCAATGTGCTTTTGAAATGTAGCATTAAACTGTATGTTCTGAGCTAAAAAGATTAGTTGCATCCCTAGAAGACATCACACTGCTATGTCACAACAAAAATAACTACACCAGATAAGATGTTCCTTCCAGCAGACAGGGATTATTCAGCACGGTATGGTTTGTGTTCCAATCATAACAGACAGGCCTAAATGCACTGACAAAATAGAATATCGCAGCATGCCGACTGTCCTTGTAGTGGAACAGCATAGTGAGACAAAGGGAGCTGCCAGATAATAAGCCCTTGCACTCACCAGGTGACACTTATGTGCATTCAGGAAAGTAATGGGACATCAAGTGTGCGCTCTGCATGTCTACCAAACACTGGGAGCAACAGAGCGGTCATGAACACAGGTCCAGGGGTGAGGTTCTACATCAGCAGTCAATTAGTATTTTGATTTATATCGCAATATATGCAGTAGAAGATCAACTTTAATATACTGAGTAAGATCAGATGTTTGGTAAGTAACTCATGCCATGCATCACTTTGCCCTGAAATGTTGCACTGTAGCTCATACATTCAAATGCTTTTCCACATAAATGTAGAGCTATAGGAAACATATTTTGCCTAAAACAACTTTTTTATCCCTATGAGTTGTATGATATGTAAACACACACACACACACACACACACACACACACACACACACAGAAAGAGAGAAATAGGGAGCCTTTGTATGCTCGCGTACACACAGGAAATTTTCTCCCATACTTAACCCATCCATGCAGTGAGTCAAAAATAAGCAATGAGTGCACAGATAGCAGTGAGCTGCACAAGCAATAGCACCCAGGGAAAAGATGTGTGGTTAGGTGCCTTGCTCAAGAACCCTTCAGTCATGTCCCTGCCAGGAATCCAAACTGCCACCCTCCAGTCACAAGGCCACTTCCTTAACTATTGGGCCATGACTGCCCCTGTATGTAAGATATACATGGAATGCTTGCATCCCGTCTGGTGGAGACGGCCAGTTTAAAAGATCTGATGGTGGACACACTTTCGGCATTCCCACCCTGCTTCTGCTTGCCTGACTGCAGAGAAACTTCGACTTTGGCGAACCCACCATCTCAAATGTGGGCACCTCAAAGGGTAGGGTGAGCATGGTCACAACGTGGAACACCTTATTCCATTGTCCACCACCATCGGATATGGCCCATAGTACCAGGAGGCAGACTGACTCACACTCGCCTCCTGGAACTGAGCGCTGGGCCCTCCCCATTTCATTTCTGTGTTGGTAAATGGGACACATGGCCAGAGCTTGCCCTCTATGCCTTGGAGGAGCAGGCCTGCCATGTGGCTAGTGTCCTACCAGAATGTGTTTTCAGCACCGCAGGAGGAGTCATCACCAACAGGAGAATCTACCTATCCACAGACAAAGTGGACATGCTGACATTCCTTAAGATAAACCAGACGTGGATCGCACGGGACTTGCAGGGCAGTAACACTGGTGTTCCCCTTGATTTCCAGCCCTCTAACCTTTGCTAGCCCCCATTTTACAGCCATTTTCGGCCCCCCAGTTCGAGCCCCTATTGACTTTAATGGGGTTCGGGTAAAGTTCAATGACCTGAACTGAACTTTAGCCGCTAGTCCGGCCGAACTTGATGAACACGAACTTCAGCGGGTTCCGGGCGGCAGACGCATGGAGGGTGCAAGGAACGGCATCTCTCCCTGTGAAGAGGAGTATGAGCTTTTTTACTAGCTCTTAGCCAACAGGGAGGTGAAAGAAAAGAAGGGGGGGGGGTGCGTAAATGTGCCAAGCCTGTGAGATAGGTACCAGTGTCACTGAAAGTGGTTATGTCTGTTTAAATATTCAAGTAGGCATATCATATGCCAACAGCAGTAGCACTATGTGAATTGAACATTAAAGGAACTATAAACCCAACAGCAATAATAAGGCAACAAGCAACTTACCTGATGCCTGTCCCATGTGCATCTTCTTCATTTTCTGCTGTGCAGGATAGGAGCTGTAGCAGGGCTCCAAACTTTTCCTTCCTTTCAATTATATTTCTCCCGGACCACACGAAAATTGGTCTAAAAACTCTGTCCCTTGGATGTCTCAGAATAAGCAACCAACTGTGGTCTCATACTACAGCAGAGTGCTTACAGTGCATCCGGATAAGGCTGCACAATGAAAGAATACATATAGTATTTACATTTAATCTGAGATTTTGAAAGACTTTGAAATAGCACAATTTACACTGCTGCCAAGGTCGATAAGATGGGAGAAATTCTGGACAGGGATTTTAAGTTACAACTTAATTTAAAAAAATGCAATATATAAAAATTTAAGGGTTAATATAGGTTGCATCTTAACACTACATCATTCACAAGTGGCAACTATTTTTGATTACTGCATGGTAGAGAAGTTTTTTTACTTTTTAATAATGATGGTTGGAAATATTTGTACTGTATAATGAACATTGAATCTGTAGATAAAGCTTCTGAAAGCTAGTTATTACAGCATTGCTATAAAATGGTATCATGGAATCCCCTTCTAGTCATCTGTCCTAATTTGCATGCATTAGACAGGTCTGCTTGAAACACTGCACTCCCTCCAAAGATTTCCAATATCCCACAACCGACTTTGGTCAGTAATTTGGCAAGCGACTCAACCAGTCATGAACTCCATAAAGAATTTAGCTGTCACTTCTTCATCAGGAAATCCTCAGGGAACTTACATGGATCAAACTGGTAACTCAAATCTAGATTACAAATTTGGAAGCCAATTCATTTAAAAAATAAAGTGACTATACATTTGGAACTACGAGGGGATAGTAATGACCAAGGAAAGGAAATAAAAAGGGCAAAGGCAGATCAATACAAAACCATGTGACATTTGTTTCATGTATAAACTACTACATTCTCAAACATCAAAACAGGCATCCTGAGCAAAATAGAATCACACCTCTATAGGTGTTACCCTGATTTTTTACATTACTGTGCGCAGGAGGGATAAGGATGTCAGTTTCTGTTTGCAGCTCATTATACTCACTAATAACACACTAATAGCCAGCCACGACTTTTTTTGCTGCAATACACATTAAACTCCAGGGGAAATCTGTTAATTTGGATAGACTGGGGATAAGTTATGGACACCTGAATGCCTGTTTGCAATTGCAAGTTTGAATCTCTATCCATGTGTCCATGTATTGGCCTTTTTACGCGTTGGGTGCATTTGAATTGCGATTTTCCCTTTTGTGCAACCTCTCCTGCAGCCGCTTCATTCTTTGTCAACTTAGCCTCACCAGTTAGCCCCTGCTTGCCTCTGTGATGCATGTCTTTGGAAATTAGCAGCCTGTTGATGTCCTCATTGGCGTCTCATAAACAGGACTGACAAAACAAATAATTGCAAAACCATCCAGTACTGGGCTTAGAGTGACAGTGGCTGGACCAGTCCAGAGATTTTCACCATTAAGTGAAACAAGGACAGCTCACTAACTGCAAAAATAGTTTCTAGCAAGAAAAACATGGATATAAATGGCTGTCCAGAATGTAGGCACCCAACCCCCCTTCCTTCTCTTTGGCCTACAGCCATGCAGTAGATAAACTCACCAATTTACCTTCAAGATACTTTGCCAGCTGCCACACTGTGTGCTGTGGTTTCTGGCCCCCATCTCCTTACTGCAGGGCTAGGGGGGCACAGATAGGGTAGGTTCACGAAGGACCTACACCTCCTTAGGACAAACTTGTCAGGAAGAATAAAGAGTCAAGGTCTTGTTTAGAACTAACCTGTGAAATGTGTAACCTGTAAACTATAAAACTCTAAGTAGAACAAGAATATAATAGTGTCTGACCACGTCTGCATTTGCTCAGCAGTGAATCAAAATGCCCAAGAATAGGTGCTTGGTATGCATAAATAAATAGGATTTTTCTAATTTATCATGTGGCCATATATCTAAGTTGCCTTTGATTGCATAAGAGACTGGCCAGATAACTCAAACTTAAAGGAAAAATTCCATTTTAATTTGTACATGTATATTTTTGTGTGACAAAATGATGTCCTCAATATGCTGAGTGGATCTGGTATCTGGTTTTAGAGTTCTTCTGTTAGAAAATGTGTGTTTTATGGAAGAGGGTTTCACTATCTGCAATCTGTTGCCACGTACACCAAGTTTGTAAACCAAGAGAGGTGCACGTCCTGTACACACAGCACACTGCTGCTGTGAGCATGTGTAAGTATGACTGAGCTCCCTCACCTCAGCATTGGCCATAGCAGCAGTGTTTTCTGTGTACAGGGCTCACTTCTCTCTTCTTGGTGTGCAGACTTGGTGTACGTTGCCAGCGGCAACAGATTGCAGGCAGTAAAAACTGCTTCTATAAAACACACATTTTCTAACATAGGAAAAATATAGGATAGATCTCTCTCTCTCTATAGGATAGACATAGAGCATACCCTAAATATGTGCATAATAACAGGTAAGCATATTACTAGTAAGTGTTAATCTTGGGTAGCACAATGTGGATTGAGATGCTGTTTTCAATATTGTTAACACCTCTAGTGAAGTGTTAATTAACAGCCAACCACGGGTCCATGTTAATCCCCAAGGGTTTTTTTAATTAAGGCTGTGTTGGGATGTGTTGACCTATGCCTAGCTGGTGCAGGGAGGCATGGTGCCAAAGAGCACCATATAAAGGTTATAGAGCATTTCATACTAAACTTATATTAAAGTGTACAAATTGTTGTTTTTATTCCTTTTGGAGAGGGATTTTAGTTACCATAAAAACTTTTCCTTGGGGTTTTATGGAAGACACAGGAGCATCATTATTCATAAAATGCTGGGCTATGTTCCACCCTCCATGAGAGAGACTTTTCTAGGACACTACTTTCAACGGCTATAACACTAAAGCCAGTGACTAAATGAGAGAGCTGTAAAGAACCAGGTTTGACTGAAACAGAATCGCCACATTCCGCTGGAAGCAGGGGGGGGGGGGGGGGGGGTGGGGGGGAGTGTGGACTGACCCCCTGCCAAGTTATGACTAATGCATGTGTGCCTATGATCAGTGAATTTCTGGCTCTTCCTGCAAGAGCCTTCACTATTCTATAGTGTCAGTCAGCAGACAGACATTTCTGGAGTCCCTACCAGTATCACCATTAAGATCTGAACATATTTGTACAATTTTTATTGAGGAAGCTCACTAGTCTACTGTGTTCTTGACACTCACTGAGTGGCACAAGTGTGAACATGGAACTATACCTCTTTGATATCCACTGCGACCAAAAACTCTCCAAGTTCTAGGGAGGCCAACAATGTCCTAAAACATAATCCAGAATCATATGTAGCTAAAAGTTTAGAAGCTCTAGGTCAAGGATTAGATGCACTGTGACATCCTTTTTGACACCACAACCATGTTGGAATTGAAGCTATAGCAGAACTGGCAAATCACCTCCAACTGGATCCAGTAAGGCAGTACATAGAAGGAGCATGAGAAAGTTGAAGGAAAAAAAATATCTTGAAACTACCACTTGCCAGAAAAACACCCGGAAAAGTCACCCCTTCGCAGACATCAACAAGTGTCCCACCCATAAGTTTGATGGTGCCCCTTTATGTGGACAATGTTTATAGAGTAAAGTTCACCTTAATGTTCCATGAGTGAACAGTGAACATTGTCCACACAAAGGGGCACCCTCACCCTTGTGGATGGGAAGCCACTTGCTGGGGTCCATAAAGGTGTGACTTGTCCAGGATTCAAGTTCATGGGTCAGGCAAGTAGTGATCTCAGAGTTTAAAAAAGTATTTTTCCTTTTTTTTTTTTTTTTTTTTTAAATCATACTCAGTTTTTATTGTTTTCAATACAACAGAATAGACAATTACATACAGTAACCGTTTTTAACAGACGAGCTAGGATGCACAACAAAGCACAGCATATCTATGTTCACAGGAGCATATTAAACAGCGAAAGACAAAAGGAAAACTGCTGCCCTTTCTCCAACTGGCCCGAGCTGGGAGAAGGACCTCCGGGACGAAACAAGCTGCCCGCCAACCCCTTCCCCAACCGCACATTATCACCATACTGAAGCCAAATACCTACACAATGATGTAACATGCCCACTTTCAAGTCCGCGTCTCTGATATGGACAAGTCCCCAAGCTGACATGTCGCTCTTCCGGACCTCCCCTGTCACAGACCCCGTTGGGCAGGTTGGTCGGCTCTGCATCAGATCAACTGCCCTTTCGCCCCTCGCCCCTCCTCCGCAATCCGCTTGAAGTACGAACATAAGACACCATTCACATAGGACACGTGACAAACAAAAACACCCCAAGGAAACCTCCAAACACTAGGACATGGACCGACTGGGGAGAGCACAGGAGGGGGGCTAGGTAAGGGAGGGAGAGGACGGAATAAGGAGGGTAAGATAAGGGGAGGGAGTGTAGCCAAAAGTTTGAAAATGGGGGGGGGGGGAGGGAATCGGCCCCCCATCCACTCTCCTACACTCTCTCTGAGACCTCTGATCCCATTCACCAGCTGGAGAACTTGCCTTTCTCTGAACCTGCTCCGACGGAACCTCATGTTTCCCACACCCGTCTGTAGGAGTCCGACTCTTTAAACACAACCCAAATTGTCCAAATTTTAAGATACGCGTCTAGCGTAACAAATTTCCTCCATCTCCTCTACCTGATTAAGTTGACTAAACCAATCTTTGATTGTGGGCGGTCTTTGGGATCTCCAGTTCTTTGGTACCCCTTTGCCATCCGGTGACCACCCCAATAAGACACTCTCAACACTCCAGTCTAGAGATTCACTCAATATCTTGCCACATAAATCTCTCACCTTCTCCCAGAAATCTTTGATCCCAGGGCAAGACCACCAAATATGTAACAATGAGGCACCATTCCTTCCACACCTCCAACATACATCTGGGACTGCTGGGAAGAGTGTATGCAAGATCTCTGGAGTCCGATACCAGCGCGTGATCAATTTGTAATTCGCCTCCTGCATGGAGCTACTTATCAAACCCTTATGCGCGTTTCTATATATATCGCCCCACTCTGCTTCTGACAGAGGCCTGCCTATATCTGATTCCCATTTCCCCGCCCAAGGTTTGAACTCCCGATTTTCTCTCTTCCGCAAAACCCCATAGGCCCAGGACAGGAGATGTGCTTTGGGGCCATCCCCAAGACAAGCCCTCTCATACTCCGTTAGTTCTTTCTTCATCCCTTCCTTTACTTCCTTAGAGAGGAAGAAGTGCCTTATCTGGAAATAGGTGAGGATGGACATCTCGCCCTCCAGCTTCTGCTGCAAGTTCTGTTTATCCCGCAACATTCTTCTGTCCTGTAAATGAAAAGCCCTCAAGGGTAGAAGATTCTCTTCCCGGTGGGAACGCCGGATTTCCCAGAATAGGCGTTAGGTGACCAGGGAAGGAGGTCAGGGCATGTTCTCCCCTGCAGAGATCACCCAATATAGACAGAGAGGCTCCAACAAATGGTTGGTTCCTGGCTACCGCTGGGACCTCGCTCCTCTTGAGATTACAAATGATGTCCAACCCTCCACCCGTGGCGGCCTCTCCCTCTATTCGCACCCAGTCTTTCTGTAAGCCATTGATCTGCCAATCAACCACTCTGCCTATGTGCACTGCTTTATAGTACGACTTCATACAAGGCATTCCCATTCCACCCTGCTCCTTTGTAAGTAGTAGGAGACTCCGCCTTATCCTCGGTGGTCTACCCGCCCACACGAACGTCCTGAAAGATTTCATCAATTGTTTAAAGAAGGACTCCGGGATTTTAATTGGAATGCATTGCAACAGGTATAAGATCCGTGGTAATATGTTAATTTATAGCACCGCCATGCGACCAAACCAGGACAGCCTCAGCCTATCGCATCCCTCCAGATCTTTCTTAACTCTGGACCCAATGGGAGCAAAGTTAAGTTGGAACAGATTAGTAAGCGAGACAGGCTGCCGTACACCCAGGTATTTAAAGCTCCTCTTTTTCCAGCTAAAGGGAAAGATGCCTTGTAGTGCGTCTACCTCCGAATCTGGCATGGAGACATTCATAGCGCTTGACTTGTTAAAGTTAATCTTTAAGTTCGACAGGCGTCCGAAGATCTCAAATTCCTTTAACAAGTTCGGTACCGAAACCCTTGGGGACTGCAAAAAGAAAAGCATATCGTCCGCATATGCGGCCACCTTTCTTTCCCTGCCCCTATCAAGATGACTCTGATGTCCCTACTCAGATTGATCCTCCGCAGGAAAGGCTCCAATGAGAGGGCAAAAATTAAGGGGGACAACGGACACCCCTGCCGTGTTCCATTCCGGATATGGAATATGGGAGAAGAGCAGTTATTCACTTTGACCCTTGCCACCGGGTCTGAAAATAGAGCCATAATCCTATTCTTAGCCGCCTCTCCCAGCCCAATGTGCTCCAGAACCATCTCTATCCATCTCCAGTCCACCCGATCAAATGCCTTCTCGGCGTCTGTAGAAAGCATAAAGGACTGTACCTTCCAAGATCTTGCCCACCACTGGATGTTCAATGCCTTGATCACATTGTCCCGGGCTTCTCTGCCTGGGACGAATCCTACCTGGTCCTGATCGATTAGGTCTGGCAGAAAGGCAGCCACTCTCCCAGCTAGTGCCTTAGCAAATATTTTGACGTCCACATTCAACAGTGATATTGGCCTGTAGTTCCGGCAATCTGTAAGGTTTGACTGAAACAGAATCGCCACATTCCGCTGGAAGCAGGGGGGGGGGGGGGGGGAGTGTGGACTGACCCCCTGCCAAGTTATGACTAATGCATGTGTGCCTATGATCAG
The DNA here is from genome assembly GCA_027917425.1 of Gastrophryne carolinensis. Lineage (NCBI taxonomy): Eukaryota > Metazoa > Chordata > Amphibia > Anura > Microhylidae > Gastrophryne > Gastrophryne carolinensis. The sequence goes on along the minus strand of CM051238.1, from coordinate 268,906,195 downwards.
TGAATTTCTGGCTCTTCCTGCAAGAGCCTTCACTATTCTATAGTGTCAGTCAGCAGACAGACATTTCTGGAGTCCCTACCAGTATCACCATTAAGATCTGAACATATTTGTACAATTTTTATTGAGGAAGCTCACTAGTCTACTGTGTTCTTGACACTCACTGAGTGGCACAAGTGTGAACATGGAACTATACCTCTTTGATATCCACTGCGACCAAAAACTCTCCAAGTTCTAGGGAGGCCAACAATGTCCTAAAACATAATCCAGAATCATATGTAGCTAAAAGTTTAGAAGCTCTAGGTCAAGGATTAGATGCACTGTGACATCCTTTTTGACACCACAACCATGTTGGAATTGAAGCTATAGCAGAACTGGCAAATCACCTCCAACTGGATCCAGTAAGGCAGTACATAGAAGGAGCATGAGAAAGTTGAAGGAAAAAAAATATCTTGAAACTACCACTTGCCAGAAAAACACCCGGAAAAGTCACCCCTTCGCAGACATCAACAAGTGTCCCACCCATAAGTTTGATGGTGCCCCTTTATGTGGACAATGTTTATAGAGTAAAGTTCACCTTAATGTTCCATGAGTGAACAGTGAACATTGTCCACACAAAGGGGCACCCTCACCCTTGTGGATGGGAAGCCACTTGCTGGGGTCCATAAAGGTGTGACTTGTCCAGGATTCAAGTTCATGGGTCAGGCAAGTAGTGATCTCAGAGTTTAAAAAAGTATTTTTCCTTTTTTTTTTTTTTTTTTTTTAAAATCATACTCAGTTTTTATTGTTTTCAATACAACAGAATAGACAATTACATACAGTAACCGTTTTTAACAGACGAGCTAGGATGCACAACAAAGCACAGCATATCTATGTTCACAGGAGCATATTAAACAGCGAAAGACAAAAGGAAAACTGCTGCCCTTTCTCCAACTGGCCCGAGCTGGGAGAAGGACCTCCGGGACGAAACAAGCTGCCCGCCAACCCCTTCCCCAACCGCACATTATCACCATACTGAAGCCAAATACCTACACAATGATGTAACATGCCCACTTTCAAGTCCGCGTCTCTGATATGGACAAGTCCCCAAGCTGACATGTCGCTCTTCCGGACCTCCCCTGTCACAGACCCCGTTGGGCAGGTTGGTCGGCTCTGCATCAGATCAACTGCCCTTTCGCCCCTCGCCCCTCCTCCGCAATCCGCTTGAAGTACGAACATAAGACACCATTCACATAGGACACGTGACAAACAAAAACACCCCAAGGAAACCTCCAAACACTAGGACATGGACCGACTGGGGAGAGCACAGGAGGGGGGCTAGGTAAGGGAGGGAGAGGACGGAATAAGGAGGGTAAGATAAGGGGAGGGAGTGTAGCCAAAAGTTTGAAAATGGGGGGGGGGGAGGGAATCGGCCCCCCATCCACTCTCCTACACTCTCTCTGAGACCTCTGATCCCATTCACCAGCTGGAGAACTTGCCTTTCTCTGAACCTGCTCCGACGGAACCTCATGTTTCCCACACCCGTCTGTAGGAGTCCGACTCTTTAAACACAACCCAAATTGTCCAAATTTTAAGATACGCGTCTAGCGTAACAAATTTCCTCCATCTCCTCTACCTGATTAAGTTGACTAAACCAATCTTTGATTGTGGGCGGTCTTTGGGATCTCCAGTTCTTTGGTACCCCTTTGCCATCCGGTGACCACCCCAATAAGACACTCTCAACACTCCAGTCTAGAGATTCACTCAATATCTTGCCACATAAATCTCTCACCTTCTCCCAGAAATCTTTGATCCCAGGGCAAGACCACCAAATATGTAACAATGAGGCACCATTCCTTCCACACCTCCAACATACATCTGGGACTGCTGGGAAGAGTGTATGCAAGATCTCTGGAGTCCGATACCAGCGCGTGATCAATTTGTAATTCGCCTCCTGCATGGAGCTACTTATCAAACCCTTATGCGCGTTTCTATATATATCGCCCCACTCTGCTTCTGACAGAGGCCTGCCTATATCTGATTCCCATTTCCCCGCCCAAGGTTTGAACTCCCGATTTTCTCTCTTCCGCAAAACCCCATAGGCCCAGGACAGGAGATGTGCTTTGGGGCCATCCCCAAGACAAGCCCTCTCATACTCCGTTAGTTCTTTCTTCATCCCTTCCTTTACTTCCTTAGAGAGGAAGAAGTGCCTTATCTGGAAATAGGTGAGGATGGACATCTCGCCCTCCAGCTTCTGCTGCAAGTTCTGTTTATCCCGCAACATTCTTCTGTCCTGTAAATGAAAAGCCCTCAAGGGTAGAAGATTCTCTTCCCGGTGGGAACGCCGGATTTCCCAGAATAGGCGTTAGGTGACCAGGGAAGGAGGTCAGGGCATGTTCTCCCCTGCAGAGATCACCCAATATAGACAGAGAGGCTCCAACAAATGGTTGGTTCCTGGCTACCGCTGGGACCTCGCTCCTCTTGAGATTACAAATGATGTCCAACCCTCCACCCGTGGCGGCCTCTCCCTCTATTCGCACCCAGTCTTTCTGTAAGCCATTGATCTGCCAATCAACCACTCTGCCTATGTGCACTGCTTTATAGTACGACTTCATACAAGGCATTCCCATTCCACCCTGCTCCTTTGTAAGTAGTAGGAGACTCCGCCTTATCCTCGGTGGTCTACCCGCCCACACGAACGTCCTGAAAGATTTCATCAATTGTTTAAAGAAGGACTCCGGGATTTTAATTGGAATGCATTGCAACAGGTATAAGATCCGTGGTAATATGTTAATTTATAGCACCGCCATGCGACCAAACCAGGACAGCCTCAGCCTATCGCATCCCTCCAGATCTTTCTTAACTCTGGACCCAATGGGAGCAAAGTTAAGTTGGAACAGATTAGTAAGCGAGACAGGCTGCCGTACACCCAGGTATTTAAAGCTCCTCTTTTTCCAGCTAAAGGGAAAGATGCCTTGTAGTGCGTCTACCTCCGAATCTGGCATGGAGACATTCATAGCGCTTGACTTGTTAAAGTTAATCTTTAAGTTCGACAGGCGTCCGAAGATCTCAAATTCCTTTAACAAGTTCGGTACCGAAACCCTTGGGGACTGCAAAAAGAAAAGCATATCGTCCGCATATGCGGCCACCTTTCTTTCCCTGCCCCTATCAAGATGACTCTGATGTCCCTACTCAGATTGATCCTCCGCAGGAAAGGCTCCAATGAGAGGGCAAAAATTAAGGGGGACAACGGACACCCCTGCCGTGTTCCATTCCGGATATGGAATATGGGAGAAGAGCAGTTATTCACTTTGACCCTTGCCACCGGGTCTGAAAATAGAGCCATAATCCTATTCTTAGCCGCCTCTCCCAGCCCAATGTGCTCCAGAACCATCTCTATCCATCTCCAGTCCACCCGATCAAATGCCTTCTCGGCGTCTGTAGAAAGCATAAAGGACTGTACCTTCCAAGATCTTGCCCACCACTGGATGTTCAATGCCTTGATCACATTGTCCCGGGCTTCTCTGCCTGGGACGAATCCTACCTGGTCCTGATCGATTAGGTCTGGCAGAAAGGCAGCCACTCTCCCAGCTAGTGCCTTAGCAAATATTTTGACGTCCACATTCAACAGTGATATTGGCCTGTAGTTCCGGCAATCTGTAACGTCCTTCCCTTCCTTCGGGATCACCACAATTTGCGCCTCCAGAGCTGTGTTTGGCAAGGAGCCTGAGGTGGCTGTTGATTCAAAAGCCCGCGCCATAAGTGGGTGCAGTTGGTCTGAAAAAGTTTTGTAATACTTGGTAGGGAAGCCATCCGGGCCTGGGGCCTTCCCTGGCTTAGTCGCTTTAATGGCTTTCTGTAACTCTAGCACCGTTATTGGAGCCTCCAACTGATCCACCTCTTCCTGGGACAGAGAGGGCATTTTTGAATCCTTCAAGTATGCTTCCATAAGGCTATCCCGACCCCCTATCCTCTGATGTCCTGGGAGGTTATATAGAGCAGAATTAAATTTACTGAATATTTCCGCTATATCCCTGTTTTTTGATATAGGGTCCCATCTGGGCCCCTGATACCCTCTACTCTAGTCCGTATATTTTTAGGGTGCAGCGCCCTGGCCAACATGCGTCCCGACTTATTCCCCTGTTCGTAGTACAGACCATAGCGTTTGATGAAAAGCCTGCCCGTTTCCCTCGTCAATATATCCTTTAGCTCCAGCCCCTTAGCTTCCAGCTCCTTTAAGTGTCTCTCCTGGAGGGACTGTTTATGCTTGGATTCAAGGTCCGCTATCTGCAGGGCTAACTTATCCATTCTCAAACCCCTCTCTTTTTTGAGTCTCGCTCCCTCCTGGATCAAATGGCCCCTCAACGTACATTTGTGGGCTTCCCATATTATAACTGGGTCCATCTCCCCAGTGACATTCTCCTTAATGTATAGTGATATTTTTTCTCTCAACCTCTCCACTATACTGGAGTCTTACTCTCGTATACTGGAGCATACACTTGTTCATCCTCCAATGCCATTCTTTCTGCTCCGTATTTGGAAGGGTTATGGAAAGTATGACCGGTGCATGATCAGAGAAAGAGATGTTGCCGATCCGCACCGAGCCCACCTTCTCCAAGTCTCTCTGCAAGAGAAAGATAAAGTCTATTCTAGAGTATTTTACATGAATGGGTGAATAATACGTGTAATCTTTCTCTGCCGGGTGCAACAAACGCCAAGTATACCAGCGTAAGATCTTGTAGTGATCTCTTTATCTGCTTCATATAGTAGTCTTAGCATCCGAAGTATCTACTAAGGGATTTAGAGCGCAATTCAGATCCCCACCCAGGATCAGGATTCCTTCCTGGAATACACCCAATTTGCTCATGACCGCCTTACAAAACCTATGTTGATCTTTGTTCGGGGCATACACGTTTGCTATAGTAATAACCGACCCGTTAGAGAGCCTTCCTTTCAGGAAGATAAACCTACCTTCCTTGTCATTTTCCACAGCTAACACCCGCAAATCCATCTCCCTATCCACCAGGATCGAGACTCCTTTCGCTTTGTTGTTTGGAGAAGGGGCCGAATAACACGTCGTGTATGTCCTATTTCCCAGATACGGGACCTTATTTTTCTGGAAGTGAGTCTTTTGGATCAATGCTACGTGAGACTTACATTTCTTAAGTTCTCTAAATAGAGCATGCCGCTTCTGAGGGGAGTTCAGCCCCTTGGCATTTATGGATAGAATGTTTAGGCTCAAAGATCCCATTGCTAACGGGCGCTACACCCTATCCCTCTGACCAGCTCCCAGGACCCCCAACCTCCACCTGCGTCAAACGCACCGCCCTCCTAACCGGGACGGGAAGGGAAAGGAGCACGGGACAGGGACAAGAACCACTGGGGAGGCCACACACAGGTAAAACAACTAACACGAACACAAGCAACAGACATATCAAACACCACTAAAAGAAGAGGGCCGAAGGGAGACAAGTCCCCCTATACAATTGGTGGAAACTACTGGTTATCCCCCACGACCCGGGGCACCGCCTCCAAGGTCAAAGTGAGAGAAACCTCACAACCAAATTCTCTCCTGTTCCAAACCCGAATTACGCCCTTTTGGGGGAATATCTGGAGGGCGAGAGAGCGACACCCAGCTCCCGATAAACTCCGGACACCGGTTAAGCGACCCAAGGAAAGGCCCGGCAGAGCCCCCAGCCCTCTCTATATTGATCTGCTCCCCTTTGCCGCTAATAATGCTAACATTTATACGGGCACATAAACCTATCATCCACCCATGCCTCCTGTTCTTTGTCCTATCACCCCTACTCCCGGCCAGGCAATACATTTCAACCTCCTTCTCCAGCCACGCACCCCCTTTTCATGGGATATGCCTCCCGGGAGCCCCCAGGGAACTAGCCCCAAGACCCAAGCAACATACAACCTGCTCTGCTTCCAACCCCCTGTTGCCCATGCAACCCCCATCTCACCACCATCTCTGATAGGGACATACAGCTAAGCCGTGAAAAGACAGCGAGCCCAAGTGGAGGGCCGAGCCCACATCTCTGCCTGAAATCCCCCACCTCGCCCATCCGCCATATTCCCTAGATCCAGCCGTCCTGCACCCACCGATGCTCACCCAGGAAAGCGCCCTCCGGGACACGTAGCGTTACTGAGAGGCGGGAGCAGATTCCCCTCCCTCCCCCAACTCGTCAACCGCCCCGCATACATCAACCCAACATTTGAAGATTGCAACTCTCTCCTGGGGAGAAGGGGGAGGCCCCACAACATCAGCAACAAACAGATTGTAGAATTACATACCCCAACTCGACATGCAAAATTAACATGAACAACCTTAGTAGCAATGGCATTGGACTGGACATGCCTGACTCCCCGGATCGGAGACTCCGTCCCCCCAGTCCCAACCCAGGCGTACAGGTCAAGCCTCTGGAATAGAAAACCAACTTCTGGGGAGAACCAGCGAGGGCGCCCCTCACCCACAACCCACGCTTAGTAAGCCGCCAATAAGCCAAACAAACAGAAGCGTAGCATCAGAAACCCGAACAGTGTAACGTAATTAACTGCTAGCGTTCCCCTTGTTCCATTAAACTTTAAACCATAGGACATTCTCATAGAGGCCGCAACGTGCTGGAGGGGAAAGAAAAGATCTAAGCAAGTGCAGCCACAATAAACACCGCTGCAGGCTTAATTCACTAACTATCCCCCTTAAACGCCTAATTACTGTCTCTGCGTTCCTCCCTGCGGCGCCCGTCATATGGAATAGGGATTCACCACCGGGGGGAACGAGCGAGAGCATCCCACATCTTAGGTCACCCCTTACAGTACTCCCATAAGATCTGAACGAATCCGAATTTCCCCGCGATTCGATCGATTGAAGTTTTCCTTTAAACTCCATTTATTTCAATTACAGGCATTCTAAAATGGTGGAAGCACATGTCCGGACATATTCCCTGGGGCAAGGTATCATGGGAAAGTCACATGCAGCCTATCAGCAGCCAGGAAGCCCGGTGACGTCACCATGCTAAATAAACCGGCAGCCATTTTCCTTGTGCGCAGTTCAGCGTTGTATTGCAGCCAGAGCAGAGCTGGTTACAGACAGGGACAGAGTTAGAGATAGGTAGGGAGAGTCAGAGAGACCGACAGAGAGGCAGAAAGAGAGGTAGACAGAGCCAGGGAAAGATAGTGAAAGATCCAGGCAGGGACAGCATTGAAGTGACAGGGAAATTATTTTTATATTTTCATTAGCCAGATCAGTTTTCAATTCAATTTCAGTTCTTTGTGCTGTAAACCTGCCTTGCCACTGAGCATCCCATCTATGCAGTGGCATATTTAACCCTATCTGTTACACACAAGTATTTCTCATAACTGGATTAGTTTTAATATTTTTTTGTCTGGTTTAAATACACCAGCCCACATGGGCATCCCAAACCAGCACATGTCACCCTATCTGTTATACTAAATAAGCGTTGTTCAGCCTCATTTTAATTAAGCTATTGCATTTTGATTTGGGCTTTGCCTGGTTTAAATACACCAGCCCACATGGGCATCCCAAACCAGCACGTCACCCTGTTATACTAAATAAGCGTTGTTCAGCCGAATTTTAATTAACCTATTGCATTTGGGTTTTGTCTGGTTTAAATACACCAGCCCACATGGGCATCTCAAACCAGCACATGTCACCCTATCTGTTATACTAAATAAGCGTTGTTCAGCCTCATTTTAATAAAGCTATTGCATTTTGAATTGGTTTTTGTCCTGCTGCCAAAACAGTAGGCCGCAGGGTATCCCAAACCTGCACGTAGCACCCTGTTATACTAAATACCCTTGTTCATCCTCAGCTTAATCAAGCTATTGCATTTTGAATTGGTTTTTGTCCTGCTGCCAAAACAGTAGGCCGCAGGGTATCCCAAACCTGCACGTAGCACCCTATCTGTTATACTAAATACCCTTGTTCATCCTCAGCTTAATCAAGCTATTGCATTTTGAATTGTTTTTTGTCCTGCTTTTAAAAAAAACACCAGGCTGCAGGGTATCCCAAACCTGCACGTAGCAGCCTATCTGTTATACTAAATACCCTTGTTCATCCTCAGCTTAATCAAGATATTGTATTTTGAATTGGTTTTTGTCCTGCTTTTAAAAAAAACACCAGGCTGCAGGGTATCCCAAACCTGCACGTAGCACCCTATCTGTTATACTAAATACCCTTGTTCATCCTCAGCTTAATCAAGATATTGTATTTTGAATTGGTTTTTGTCCTGCTTTTAAAAAAAAACAAACAGGCTGCAGGGTATCCCAAACCTGCATGTAGCAGCCTATCTGTTATACGAAATACCCTTGTTCATACTCAGCTTAATCAAGCTATTGCATTTTGAATTAGTTTTTGTCCTGCTTTTAAAAAAAACACCAGGCTGCAGGGTATCCCAAACCTGCACGTAGCACCCTATCTGTTATACTAAATACACTTGTTCATCTTCAGCTTAATCAAGCTATCGTATTTTGAATTGGTTTTTGGTCTGCTGCCAAAACACTAGGCCGCAGAGTATCCCAAACTTGCACGTAGCACCCTGTTATACTAAATACCCTTGTTCATCCTCAGCTTAATCAAGCTATTGCATTTTGAATTGGTTTTTGTCCTGCTATTAAAAAAAACACCAGGCCGCAGGGTATCCCAAACCTGCACATAGCACCCTATCTGTTATACTAAATATGCTTGTTCATCTTCAGCTTAATCAAGCTATCGCATTTTGAATTGGTTTTTGGTCTGCTGCCAAAACACTAGGCCGCAGGATATCCCAAACCTGCACGTAGCACCCTATCTGTTATACTAAATACGCTTGTTCATCCTCAGCTTAATCAAGCTATTGAATTTTGAATTGGTTTTTGTCCTTCTGCCAAAACACTAGGCCGCAGGGTATCCCAAACCTGCACGTAGCACCCTATCTGTTATACTAAATAACCTTGTTCATCCTCAGCTTAATCAAGCTATTGCATTTTGAATTGTTTTTTGTCCTGTCAAAAAAACACCAGGCCGCAGGGTATCCCAAACCTGCACGTAGCACCCTGTTATACTAAATACGCTTGTTCATCCTCAGCTTAATCAAGCTATTGCATTTTGAATTGGTTTTTGGTCTGCTGCCAAAACACTAGGCAGCAGGATATCCCAAGCCAGTATGTTGCACCCTGTTATACTAAATAAGCTTGTTCAGCCTCAGCTTTATTAAGCTATTGCATTTTGAATTGGTTTTTGTCCTGCTGTCAAAACACCAGGCCGCACGGTATCCCAAACCACCACGTTGCACCCTGTTATACTAAATAAGCTTGTTCAGCCTCAGCTTTATTAAGCTATTGCATTTTGAATTGGTTTTGTCCTGCTGTCAAAACACCAGGCCGCAGGGTATCCCAAACCTGCACGTTGCACCCTATCTGTTATACTAAATTAGCTTGTTCAGCCTCATCTTTATTAAGCTATTGCATTTTGTATCGGTTTTTGTCCTGCTGCCAAAACACCAGGCCGCAGGGTATCCCAAACCACCATGTTGCACCCTGTTATACAAAATACCCTTGTTCATCCTCAGCTTAATCAAGCTATTGCATTTTGAATTGGTTTTTGTCCTGCTGCCAAAACACTAGGCCGCAAGGTATTCCAAACCTGCACGTAACACCCTATCTGTTATACTATATACCCTTGTTCATCCTCAGCTTAAACAAGCTATTGCATTTTGAATTGTTTTTTGTCCTGCTGTCAAAAAAACACCAGGTCGCAGGGTATCCCAAACCTGCACGTAGCACCCTGTTATACTAAATACGCTTGTTCATCTTCAGCCTAAACAAGCTATTGCATTTTGACTTGGTTTTTGTCCTGCTGTCAAAACACTAGGCCGCAGGGTATCCCAAACCTGCACGTTGCACCCTGTTATACTAAATAAGCTTGTTCAGCCTCAGCTTTATTAAGCTATTGCATTTTGAATTGGTTTTGTCCTGCTGTCAAAACACCAGGCCGCAGGGTATCCCAAACCTGCACGTTGCACCCTATCTGTTATACTAAATAAGCTTGTTCAGCCTCAGCTTTATTAAGCTATTGCATTTTGAATTGGTTTTTGTCCTGCTGTCAAAACACCAGGCCGCACGTTATCCCAAACCACCACGTTGCACCCTATCTGTTATACTAAATAAGCTTGTTCAGCCTCAGCTTTATTAAGCTATAGCATTTTGAATTGGTTTATGTCCTGCTGTCAAAACACCAGGCCGCAGGGTATCCCAAACCTGCACGTTGCACCCTCTCTGTTATACTAAATAAGCTTGTTTAGCCTCAGCTTTAATAAGCTATTGCATTTTGAATTGGTTTTTGTCCTGCTGTCAAAACACCAGGCGCAGGGTATGCCAAACCTGCACGTTGCACCCTGTTATACTAAATAAGCTTGTTCAGCCTCAGCTTTAATAAGCTATAGCATTTTGAATTTTGAAAATCAATTTTGAATCAAGTTTTTGTCCTGCTGTCAAAACACCAGGCCGCAGGGTATCCCATATTGCCAATTTTCATAGTATCTGGTGCAGAGAAGCAGTTCCTCACTTTATTTAGCTTCTGCTTTTTTAAAGTAAACGCATTTTTTAAAGTACCTATTGCGTATTTCAAATACATAAAAATGTCAGGCAGACAAGTGCCAGGATGTTCAAAGAGGAGTGGCAGAGGCCAAGATTCAGCAGGCAGAGGTCGCAGCAGACTAGGGGCGAGTGGCAGCAGGAGTCACGGTGGGAGACCTGATCTGCCAGTATCTGCTAGCGGTCGTGTCTCCACCAGAGATCCCCAGTCTAGGGTCGGTAGGTTCCTCTGACACAACCCTGAGTTGGCATGCCCCGAGAGCAGTCCCTGTCCTCCCATTGCCTCTGTACTGTGCCGTTCCCTCCCTCAGCGACGTATCCTATGCTTTGGGTTCAGCTCCACTCTTTAGTGAGGAGGACGATCAGATAGAGGACAGTTAGCAGCTACTGCCCAGCCAAGAAATGGAGGTGGCTTCTTTAGCTAGGCAAATAGTGATGTGGAGAGTGTCGTGGGTGTTGCGAGCGTTCCAGCTCCTGCGCCAGATACTGTTGAGGAAACCGGGGAGGAGGAGCCGGGTGCAGAAGGGGCTTCATCATCATCATCATCATCAGGAGAAGAGGAGCGCAGGTTGCCCCGGAGTCAGCAGCTGAGGCAGCAATGTGTTAGCAGCATGGTTGGCAGTCAGCATGGGGGCCCAATTGTAAAGCCTGGAGCCAAACGGGGCCGGGGCCGGGGTAGAGCACCTGCTGCACGGCAGGCTACCTTATCGGGAGGTAGTGGAGCAGGGGTTCCTGGAGTTGGCGACAGTAGCAGTGAATCAGTGCGGCCTGTTGGTGGGAAAAGTAGCTACTCGGCAGTGTGGCAGTTTTTCCTGAAGCATCCGCAGGAGGGTAACATGGCCACATGCAAGATATGTAGGCAGAAGGTGAAGCGTGGCCAGGGCCCAAATGTTGGCACCACGGCCCTGCCTCAACATATGATGCGTCACCATAAAGCGGCCTGGGGGAACCAAGGCTCCGAAGAGGTGGTCCAGCCTGCTTCCTCACCAAGTGGCACGCCGCTCCCAATTTCTGCCAGCCAAGGCTCCAGCACCTCAGCCGAAGGCAGCTGTGCGCCATACCCATCCTCTGTCGCTCCTGATGCTCCTGCTCCTCCAAGTCATGCATCCCGCCAGCAATCCATCAGCGAAGTCCAAGAGACAGCAGTATGCGCCCACTCATCCTACGGCGCAGAAGCTGAATGTGCTCCTGTCCAAGTTGCTGGTGCTGCAGTCACTCCCTTTTCAGGTGGTGGACTCCTTTCAGAGAACTGATGGCTTGTGCCGAGCCAAGGTGGAGAGTCCCAAGCCGTCATTTCTTTGCCAAGAAGGCAGTACCAGCGCTGCACACTTTTGTTGAACAGAAGGTGGGCCAGTCCTTGAGCCTGTCGGTGTGTAGCAAAGTGCATGGCAGCGCCGACGTCTGGAGCTGTAACTACGCTCAGGGACAGTACATGTCATTTACGGCCCACTGGGTGAATGTGGTCCCTTTGCAGCAGCAGCAGCAACTTGGACAGGTCGCGCTGCTTTGGCCTTGAACATTTTGTCTGCACTGCGACAAGGAAGCCTGACCCATGCGTCCTGCATGGCTCACGTCTTCAATCTGGTTGTCAAGCTGTTTCTGAAGTGTTCCCCCCATCTGCAAGACATCCTAACAACTTCAAGGAAACTTTGCATGCACTTCAGCCACTCATACACCGCCAAACACACCCTTCTTGAGCTACAGCATCAGAACGGTATCCCCCAACATAGTCTGATTTGCGATGTTTCCACCCGTTGGAATTCCACCCTTCACATGTTGGACCGATTATATGAACAGAGAAAAGCCATCACGGATTTCCTGATGATCCAAGCGGATAGGGGGACTCCCCTGTGTAACTTCAATGTCAACCAGTGGCAGCTCATACGTGACACCTGCCGTTTGCTCAGGCCCTTTGAGGAAGCCACTTTATTTGTCAGTCGGCAGGATTACGGGATGAACGACGTGATTCCACTGCTTCATGCACTACAGCACATGTTGGAATCCATGGCTGGTCAGGGCACTGGAGACATGGCCTCTACATCTTACATGCCACATGAACCCCGTTGAAGCTGAACTGGAGGAGGAGGAGGAAGAGGAGGAGGAGGAAGAGGAGAAGGAGTGGCCCAGTGAAGCACAGTTTAGGCTTGGCGAAATGGCTGGTTTATTTAGTCAGCGGACAGGAGAGGAGTACAGGAGCAGCAAGAGGAGCTAGAGGGTTGTGAGGAAGGCGAGACAGAGGACCCAGACACACCGTGGCAGTATGCAGTGGAGATGGAGACAGGTAGTCCCTCCGAGTCACTTGCGCAAATGGCAGGAAGCATGCTTACCTGCTTGCGTAGTGACCCCAGAATTGCTTCCATTTGTCAGCGGGATGACTTCTGGCCTCCACCTTATTGGACCCCCGCTTCCAGCACAAAATGGGGGCATTTTTTAAACCCGCCGAGAGGGAGGACAAACTGAACTACTACAAAGACATTCTACGTAGTCAGTTGGCTGATGCCTATCTGCGACCTGGTCCATACTCTTGCAGGTCTGACTCAGGGGGACCTCTGCACTCACCTTCCACTGCCATGGCTGCTGGGGGGGGTTGGCAGGAGCAGCAGCTCCATCAGCAGCAGCCTCAGTCTTCAGTCGCTAATGAGTAGCTATCTACACAAGCCTCAGCTTTATTAAGCTATTGCATTTTGAATTGGTTTTTGTCCTGCTGTCAAAACACCAGGCCGCACGTTATCCCAAACCACCACGTTGCACCCTATCTGTTATACTAAATAAGCTTGTTCAGCCTCAGCTTTAATAAGCTATTGCATTTTGAATTGGTTTTTGTCCTGCTGTCAAAACACCAGGCCGCAGGGTATGCCAAACCTGCACGTTGCACCCTCTCTGTTATACTAAATAAGCTTGTTTAGCCTCAGCTTTAATAAGCTATTGCATTTTGAATCAAGTTTTTGTCCTGCTGTCAAAACACCAGGCCGCAGGGTATCCCATATTGCCAATTTTCATAGTATCTGGTGCAGAGAAGCAGTTCCTGACTTTATTTAGCTTCTGCTTTTTTAAAGTAAACGCATTTTTTAAAGTACCTATTGCGTATTTCAAATACATAAAAATGTCAGGCAGACAAGTGCCAGGATGTTCAAAGAGGAGTGGCAGAGGCCAAGATTCAGCAGGCAGAGGTCGCAGCAGACTAGGGGCGAGTGGCAGCAGGAGTCATGGTGGGAGACCTGATCTGCCAGTATCTGCTAGCGGTCGTGTCTCCACCAGAGATCCCCAGTCTAGGGTCGGTAGGTTCCTCTGACACAACCCTGAGTTGGCATGCCCCGAGAGCAGTCCCTGTCCTCCCATTGCCTCTGTACTGTGCCGTTCCCTCCCTCAGCGACGTATCCTATGCTTTGGGTTCAGCTCCACTCTTTAGTGAGGAGGACGATCAGATAGAGGACAGTCAGCAGCTACTGCCCAGCCAAGAAATGGAGGTGGCTTCTTTAGCTAGGGAAATAGTGATGTGGAGAGTGTCGTGGGTGTTGCGAGCGTTCCAGCTCCTGCGCCAGATACTGTTGAGGAAACCGAGAACATCAGTGACGTGCAGCCACAACTCGGTGATGATGATGATGAAGAAGCCGATCGCACTTGGGAGCCGGGTGCAGAAGGGGCTTCATCATCATCATCAGGAGAAGAGGAGCGCAGGTTGCCCCGGAGTCAGCAGCTGAGGCAGCAATGTTGGCAGTCAGCATGGGGGCCCAATTGTAAAGCCTGGAGCCAAACGGGGCCGGGGTAGAGCACCTGCTGCACGGCAGGCTACCTTATCGGGAGGTAGTGGAGCAGGGGTTCCTGGAGTTGGCGACAGTAGCAGTGAATCAGTGCGGCCTGTTGGTGGGAAAAGTAGCTACTCGGCAGTGTGGCAGTTTTTCCTGAAGCATCCGCAGGAGGGTAACATGGCCACATGCAAGATATGTAGGCAGAAGGTGAAGCGTGGCCAGGGCCCAAATGTTGGCACCACGGCCCTGCCTCAACATATGATGCGTCACCATAAAGCGGCCTGGGGGAACCGAGGCTACGAAGAGGTGGTCCAGCCTGCTTCCTCACCAAGTGGCACGCCGCTCCCAATTTCTGCCAGCCAAGGCTCCAGCACCTCAGCCGAAGGCAGCTGTGCGCCATACCCATCCTCTGTCGCTCCTGATGCTCCTGCTCCTCCTCCTCCTCCAAGTCATGCATCCCGCCAGCAATCCATCAGCGAAGTCCAAGAGACAGCAGTATGCGCCCACTCATCCTACGGCGCAGAAGCTGAATGTGCTCCTGTCCAAGTTGCTGGTGCTGCAGTCACTCCCTTTTCAGGTGATGGACTCCTTTCAGAGAACTGATGGCTTGTGCCGAGCCAAGGTGGAGAGTCCCAAGCCGTCATTTCTTTGCCAAGAAGGCAGTACCAGCGCTGCACACTTTTGTTGAACAGAAGGTGGGCCAGTCCTTGAGCCTGTCGGTGTGTAGCAAAGTGCATGGCAGCGCCGACGTCTGGAGCTGTAACTACGCTCAGGGACAGTACATGTCATTTACGGCCCACTGGGTGAATGTGGTCCCTTTGCAGCAGCAGCAGCAACTTGGACAGGTCGCGCTGCTTCGGCCTCGAACATTTTGTCTGCACTGCGACAAGGAAGCCTGACCCATGCGTCCTGCATGGCTCACGTCTTCAATCTGGTTGTCAAGCGGTTTCTGAAGTGTTCCCCCGATCTGCAAGACATCCTAACAACTTCAAGGAAACTTTGCATGCACTTCAGCCACTCATACACCGCCAAACACACCCTTCTTGAGCTACAGCATCAGAACGGTATCCCCCAACATAGTCTGATTTGCGATGTTTCCACCCGTTGGAATTCCACCCTTCACATGTTGGACCGATTATATGAACAGAGAAAAGCCATCACGGATTTCTTGATGATCCAAACGGATAGGGGGACTCCCCTGTGTAACTTCAATGTCAACCAGTGGCAGCTCATACGTGACACCTGCCGTTTGCTCAGGCCCTTTGAGGAAGCCACTTTATTTGTCAGTCGGCAGGATTACGGGATGAACGACGTGATTCCACTGCTTCATGCACTACAGCACATGTTGGAATCCATGGCTGGTCAGGGCACTGGAGACATGGCCTCTACATCTTACATGCCACATGAACCCCGTTGAAGCTGAACTGGAGGAGGAGGAGGAAGAGGAGGAGGAGTGGCACAGTGAAGCACAGTTTAGGCCTGGCGAAATGGCTGGTTTATCTAGTCAGCGGACAGGAGAGGAGGAGCAGGAGCAGCCAGAGGAGCTAGAGGGTTGTGAGGAAGGCGAGACAGAGGACCCAGACACACCGTGGCAGTATGCAGTGGAGATGGAGACAGGTAGTCCCTCCGAGTCACTTGCGCAAATGGCAGGAAGCATGCTTACCTGCTTGCGTAGTGACCCCAGAATTGCTTCCATTTGTCAGCGGGATGACTTCTGGCTCTCCACCTTATTGGACCCCCGCTTCCAGCACAAAATGGGGGCATTTTTTAAACCCGCCGAGAGGGAGGACAAACTGAACTACTACAAAGACATTCTACGTAGTCAGTTGGCTGATGCCTATCTGCGACCTGGTCCATACTCTCGCAGGTCTGACTCAGGGGGACCTCTGCACTCACCTTCCACTGCCATGGCTGCTGGGGGGGTTGGCAGGAGCAGCAGCTCCATCAGCAGCATCCTCAGTCTTCAGTCGCTAATGAGTAGCTATCTACACCCGCATAGTGAGGCTACTCATGAGCAGCAGGAAGACCTGGAGCAGGACCTCAACCAGCAGGTCATGTCATACCTTGGACTTCTGGGCAGCCAAACTTGGCTTGTGACCGCAACTAGCAGAGTTTGCCCTGGAAAAGCTGTCCTGCCCGGCAAGTAGCGTGCCATCTGAGCGGGTGTTTAGTGCGGCGGGGGCCATAGTTACGGCAAGGAGAACTCGTCTGTCAACTAAAAATGTGGAGAGACTCACCTTTGTGAAAATGAATCAGGGATGTATCAGCAAGGATTTGCACCCACCAATGGCTGATGCATGCAACTAGATTCAGCATGGTGCCACGTTTTACACTTTCCAAATGGTGCAAAACAAATTTATGTCTTTTGGCCAATTTTTGGGCTCCTGCTGATGCCAACTTCAGGGTGTGCCTTTCAGCCAATTTTAGGCCTCCTACTGCTGCCAACTGCATTGTGTCTTTCACGCAATGTTTGGGCTCCTGCTGCTGCTGCTTGCAACTCCAGGGTGTGATTCATCCAATTTTTGGCCTCCTGCAGCCAACTCCAGTGTCTCTTTCAAGCTATGTTTGGGCTCCTGCTGCTGCTGCTGCTTGCCACTCCAGGGTGTGATTCATTCAATTTTTGGCCTCCTGCTGCCAACTCCAGTGTCTCTTTCACGCAATGTTTGGGCTCCTGCTGCTGCTGCTTGCATCTCCAGGGTGTGATTCATCCAATTTTTGGGCTCCTGCAGCCAACTCCAGTGTACCTTTCAAGCTATGTTTGGGCTCCTGCTGCTGCTGCTTGCAACTCCAGGGTGTGATTCATCCAATTTTTGGGCTCCTGAAGCCAACTCCAGTGTCTCTTTCAAGCTATGTTTGGGCTCCTGCTGCTGCTTGCAACTCCAGGGTGTGATTCATCCAATTTTTGGCCTCCTGCAGCCAACTCCAGTGTCTCTTTAAAGTAATGTTTTGGCTCCTGCTGCTGCTTGCAACTCCAGGGTGTGATTCATTCAATTTTTGGCCTCCTGCAGCCAACTCCAGTGTCTCTTTCACGCAATGTTTGGGATCCTGCTGCTGCTGCTTGCAACTCCAGGGTGTGATTCATCCAATTTTTGGCCTCCTGCTGCCAACTCCAGTGTCTCTTTCAAGCTATGTTTGGGCTCCTGCTGCTGCTTGCAACTCCAGGGTGTGATTCATCCAATTTTTGGGCTCCTGCTGCCAACTCCAGTGTCTCTTTAAAGTAATGTTTGGGCTCCTACTGCTGCTTGCAACTCCAGGGTGTGATTCATCCAATTTTTGGGCTCCTGCAGCCAACTCCAGTGTCTCTTTCACGCAATGTTTAGGCTCCTGCTGCTGCTTGAAACTCCAGGGTGTGATTCATCCAATTTTTGGGCTCCTGCTGCCAACTCCAGTGTCTCTTTAAAGCAATGTTTGGGCTCCTGCTGCTGCTGCTGCTGCTTGCAACTCCAGGGTGTGATGCATCCAATTTTTGGGCTCCTGCAGCCAACTCCAGTGTCTCTTTCAAGCTATGTTTGGGCTCCTGCTGCTGCTGCTGCTGCTGCTGCTGCTTGCAACTCCAGGGTGTGATTCATCCAATTTTTGGGCTCCTGCAGCCAACTCCAGTGTCTCTTTCACGCAATGTTCGGGCTCCTGCTGCTGCTGCTTGCAACTCCAGGGTGTGATTTATCCAATTTTTGGCCTCCTGCAGCCAACTCCAGTGTCTCTTTAAAGCAATGTTTGGGCTCCTGCTGCTGCTTGCAACTCCAGGGTGTGATTCATCCAATTTTTGGCCTCCAGCTGCTAACTCCAGTGTCTCTTTAAAGCAATGTTTGGGCTCCTGCTGCTGCTTCCAACTCCAGGGTGTGATTCATCCAATTTTTGGGCTCCTGCTGCCAACTCCAGTGTCTCTTTCAACCAATGATTGGGCGGCTGCTGCTGCTTGCAACTCCAGGGTGTGATTCAGCTAATTTTTGGGCTCCTGCTGCTGCCAGCTCCAGGGTGTGTTTTTCAGGCACTATAGGGGCCCCTCATAGTGATGCCACCTCAACTCTCTGCAATTGTGCCGCTCTGCGATTCTATTAGCGATGCCTCTGATCTGCATGTGATAATTATTTACAGTATTATTTCACTAACCCAGCACGCATCCTATGCGTGTTACAGCAAGGCAGAATGGTTTACAACCCTATTGAGGCTCTAGGAAGCTCAGAAATAGCCGTTTTTAATAGCGATTAGTCGCGAATAAATTCGGACCGAAACAAATTTTGCCGGAAAATTTGGCGAATCAGCCGAATCGAATTTTTCAAAAGTTCGCTCATCTCTAATATTCATCTCTGAGATCTCAAGCTGCTCCTCTCTCTGCTGCAGTGTGGAGGAGAAGCCTCCGGGCCTCTCCACTGGGGGCCTCAAGGGGACCCTTGCTGACCTGCTCTCTGCACCAGGTGCGGAATAGAAAAGTCACTGAACCAGTCCGGCAGGGAAATCTGCGGGATCCGCAGCAGCTCACAAAACTCAGATAGGTCTTCAGGCATCCGGAGGGTGCCGGTTCTTCCATTGCTCGTAGCTGACAGCGCAAATGGAAAGCGCCATCTATAGGGGATGCCCCTTTCTCTAAGGAGCGCCGTAAGGGGCTTCAATGCCCTGTGGTGCTGTAGGGTAATTCCCGACAGGTCCTGTTACAACTGCACTTCACTATTGTTTAACATAATAGCATCCCCATTCTTAGCTTTGGAGAGGATCTCCTCCTTCAGCGGGAAGCTCTGCAAACAGCATATAATATCTCTGGGGAAGACTCCCCCATGCTTCTGGGGCGAAGGGCTCTATGTGCGCGAACAAATTCAATCGGAGTGCCCGGCGGCCTATCCAACAGGGAATTCAAGATGGATGACAGGGCCTCTTGGGTCTGATCCGGCGCTACTGCTTCAGGGACTCCTCTCACCCTGATGTTACACCTCCTATTGCGATTGTCCAGAACTTCCAAGTGCCTGTGAAAGTTCATGAGGTGCCTATTGTGCACCAGAACCACATCCCTCACCTCCGTTAGCCTGCCACTCGTACTGGACTCCTCCTTCTCAACTTTCTCCACCCGCTGGGACAGCCTCCGCATGTCTTCTTTGAGGTCCGCAATCGCCTCGGTGATAGAAGTTTTGATCTCCCCCGCAAATTTGTCAAGTTCGCTGCGTGTGGGGAGCTGGCTGAGCTAAGCCGACAGACCGCTCTCCTCCCCGTCCGACGCTGCCTCATCTCTCCTCTCTGGTAAACTCCCCGGGGAAGGTGCGTCCGCCATCTTGGCTGCACGAGGGTGCGCGTCGTCCGGCCGCTGGCTGTTAAACATCTCTGGCAGCTTCCTACTGCCCGGCCTCGGGGTCTGCGATGCTCTGGGGGTTTTTACGGTTGCCCCAGGCTTGTTGATGCGGCCCATATCCTGGCTGGAGCGCTGTAGATAACGCTTATGTGGAGACTCCTCCGAGAGCCCTCGAATCACGCCACCATTTCGCTCCCCGGGCAAGCCACGCCCCCATTTTTCCTTTAACCTTTCTCAACTGCCCTACTGAATGCAGCCTCACATTTACACACTCCCTGACTTTCTACAGGTGTCCCTAATACTGAAGGCAGCGGGGGGGGGGGGTCATATCAGACACTTGATTTGATTTACATCTTTCTTTAGTTAAATTATTAATTCATTAATTTTGCATTTTTTTTAATTTCACACCTGCCTAAACCTTTTGTACAGAAGTATACCTCTCAAAAGTGAGTACACCCCTTTGTAAATATTCTATTACATCCTTTCAGTGTAATTTTGGTGTGTCCTCAAACTATCTTAACATATCTAAAAGCCTGACAACAAAAGTAAGTACACCGCTAAATGGCCAAATTGTGCACAATTGGCCATTTTCCCTCCCTGATGTCAATGACTTATTAGTGTTACAAGGTCCCAGAAGTGAATGAGGACCAGGGGTGTTCAATTTGGTGTTAACGCTCTCATACTGGCTGCTGGAAGTTACATGACACCTCATGGCAAAGAACTCTGAGGAGCAGAAAAAGAGGAATTGTTGCATAAGGATGGCCTGGGCTATAAGTTGATAAGTTGCTAAAACCTTGAAGTGGTGGGCAAGACCATACAGCAGTGTAATAAGACAGGTTCCCCTCAGAACAGGCCTCGCCATGGTTGATAAAAGAAGCTGAGTGGATGTGCTCAGATATATATCAAGAGGTTGTGCTTTCAAAATAGATATCTGAGTGCTCCCAGAATTGCTGCAGATATTAAGGGGGTGGGTATCAGCCTGTCAGTGCCAAAACTATACTCTGCACACTGTGTCTGTATGACTGTAGTCCTAGCAGAAAGCCTATTGATGCAAAAAAAAGCCTGACAAACAAAGAAAAGCAAAATAAAGACATGGATTACTGGAACCATATCCTGTAGTCTAATTATACCAAGATAAACGTATTTTGTCCATATGGTGTCAAGCGGGTGTTGCAGCAACCAGGTGAGAAGTGCTATAGTTCATTGAGGGAAACATCAATGCCAACATGTACTGTGACATAAGCAAAGCAGAGTATGATCCCCTCTCTCAGGCAGCTGAACCACAGGGCAGTATTCCAACATGATCATGACCTAAATCCTGTTGAGTACGTGTAAATGGAAGGTGGAGAAGTGCAAAGTCTTCAAGATCCACCAGTTCAGCGATATCATCAAGGAGGAATGGAAGAAGATTCCAGTGGCAAACTGTGATGCTCTAGTGAAATCCATGCCCAAAAGTGTTAAGGCAGTACTGGAAAATAATGGTGGCCACACAAAATATTGACAAATTGGGCAAAATTATTGTTGCCGGGGTTTAGATATTAATGGCTATGTTTTATTTTGAGTGCACACTAAATGTTCACTTTTATACTGTACACATTGTATTAAAGTGTTATATCTTCAGTGTTGTCCCATGAAAAGACATAATAACACATTTACGAAAATGTGAGGGATGCCCTCATTTTGTTGGATACTGTATATCACATTATGGGGCTGATTACACTCAGCACTCCATGGATTTTGGAGTAAAAAATGTACTTCCCTTTCATTGTCTAACAGGAGAGCAAACTACTCTAACATGCACTTTACTTTCTGGTGCAGAATCAACCACTATAAATTGTAAATGCAAATGTCTTTATATCAATCTGATACTTGATTAGACATAAAGGGAACAAAGTACTCCACGGTGAATACATCTACACGCAGGAACAATTTATCTTCCATGTGTCATGCATTGCCTTTTGTTATAAAAAAAAAAAATCAGTGTAGCTGAGCTGCATTTAAAATGCAAAAATGGAGATTAATTTACCCCACATTAGCAAACCATTGGCACATTTACTGAACTGGTTAGCACTCCAGACCAAGATTTAATTTCATAGAAGAAAGGGGAAAAGCCCACAAAGGGAACTTCCCAAAAAATGTGGCTGCACAATAGTACTAAAATTATACATAACACACCACGCAGGGGAAGGGGGGCTGTGCATCCCAGCTGCCTCTCTGGGAACTTAAAGTA
Organism: Gastrophryne carolinensis; assembly: GCA_027917425.1. Lineage (NCBI taxonomy): Eukaryota > Metazoa > Chordata > Amphibia > Anura > Microhylidae > Gastrophryne > Gastrophryne carolinensis. Next base: position 268,884,363 of record CM051238.1, on the reverse strand, counting down.
AAACAGCACTAATTTGGGGCCTCTAAAAAAGCATGGGCTAGTAAGGGATGTGTGTGGGGTCCAAAGAATTAAAGTTATAGAACATGGAAATGCAATTGTTTTTGACCCTGTTCTAAACTGTTTTCCATTTTTTTAATTGAAGCAGATGGCTGACCTTATGACTTATTTTCAAAAGCATGTGGGTGTAGCCCTTGGAGCTGGCTTTGGTCCTAAGTGGACAGCTGTTGGTGCTGGGGTGAGAAAGCTTTCTAGAAGGAGGCTTAGTGGGGAGGGGGTATGGGCTATAGCTAGGCTTGAATGGCAGCTCTAAGAGCACCATTCATGTTATCAATAGATAGGGGCCATGGTTTGCACTAGCTCCTTGAGCTAGTATTGGTGGCCCTCATCTGCAGGGTGGTGGTGCTGGAGGGGCGGATAAGAAAGTGTTTTTCTTCATTGACAGCGCCGAGCTGAGAGGACATTGCTAGAGGGCAGTGGTGGATGAAAATTTGGCAAAGCAAGCTGCTGTTATTTTATTTAACCTTTTGCATGTAACATTTCTTTAAATGTTACTAAATGTACTCCCTATAAAATATGAAAAGTGGCAAGTGCAATACAGCATCTAAGATAAAAAAGGAAATTTGTGTACTCACCAGTAAATTTATTTTCTCATCATCTTCCATTTCAGGGCCCCACCATCAGCAACATGTGGGTTAACCTCAGCCACAGACAGGGACTGCAAGAAAAACATACTAAGCTCCTCCTGGCTTATATAGGACAGTCTGTGGTTGGCTACCCCCAGTTAATTAAAAAGCAGTTCAGCCACAGCCCCAAGAGGGAAGCGATTCTAACCTGCATGTATCGCGCATAACTTGTTCCGAACCTGGCAAAGAAAACACTAACCCTTAGAAGGCATCAACAGAAACCAACGCAGTCGCAATGAAACAGTAGGGTGAGTGTGCTGCCCCAGGATGGACGATGACGAGAAAAGGAATTTACAGGTGAGTACACAAATTTCCTTTTTCTTGTCCCCCAGCAATGTGTGGGATGTCCCACCCTAGCTAAGATAGCAACTTGCCGGCTCTGTCAACATAAACAGGAACAGCGGAACTGAAATCTCAAGACTAGACCCCTGGCGAGTGGTCCACCACCGTCTGCAACACCTTACATCCCAGCACAGCATTGGCTGATGCCCGGACATCAACTTGGTGAAAATTGGTGAAGGTGTGCTGTTGTCGCTGCTTTGCACTCCTGGTTCACTGACACCTGGTGCTGCAATCGCCCTGGTAGAGTGAGCAGTGATTCTGAAGGGCGCCCCCTTACCCTTGTAGGCGTAGGCTTGTATGACCACCTGCCTGATCCATCTGCTGAGAGTGGACCTGACAGCCATCAGGCCTCTCAAAACATCCACCAAGTAATACTTTAATGCCCTGACTCCATCCAGGGAATTCCGGAGTCACTCCTTATGATAAGTGGGGCTTTCAGCGGACACAAAGAGGGCAGTACAATCTCCTAATTTAGATAGAAGGGACCTTGGGCAAAAAATCCTGTTTAGAATGGCGGCTTTGTCTTCGTACAGCACCAAAAAGGGTGACTTGATAGATAGTCCAGCTTTGAAAACCACAGGATGGACACCTTCAAAGTGAGCATTGCCACAGAGGCCGCCATCATGGGCTCAAAGGGGGGCCCCATACCAGCGATAGGACCAGGTTGAGATCCCAGGGCGAGATCAACGAGCGTCTAGGAGGACGAACATGCGCAGTGCCCTGCATGAACATACAATCTGTGCTCCGTGATAGGCCTCTGGAAACAAATGGACAAGGCTGAGACCTGGCCTTTAAGGGTGCTGAGCTGCAAGCCAGCGTCCAGGCCCTTCTGAAGAAATTCCAGCATCCTGGGCAACGAGAACCTCTTAAAGGTGTAGCCCTGACTCACACCAAGCCACGAAGTCCCTCCAATTCCTGTAGTAAATTTTGGAGGATGACAGCTTTTGTGCCCCAATCAGGTTTTGAATTACTGTAGTGGATAGGCCTTTCTCCTCCAGGATGCTGGTCTCAAGCCAACGCTTGAGAATTGGAGGGCTGCAGTGCACAGCGGCAGCGGCACTTGGCACATGGGACATGTAGCACCACACTCCGTTAAGGTACGAAACCCCGGTGCCTCTGATGCCTCTGACATGGGAAGCTAGTATAGCTGGTGTGCTAGACCCCACACCTCGCTGCTTGTCGTCTGTGGCCCAACCCACCCGCAATATACAGAAAGAAATAACACTACCCAAGATCAACCCACACGGAATGGATGCAGCAGCTATTGGACCCCCACCCTGGAAGACAAAAAACACACATCAGACTCAAATTTCCGATCTGATGAGGCAAGAAGTTGTGCCCCTAGGGGAGCCCTACCTGACCAGGGTGGAAAACACCATGGTGCGGCAGCCGCGCTGGAACGATCCTGAGCCGGCAGACGTTCTGCAGAAGCAGAGCAGACCAGCAGCAGCGACAGAGGGGTCTTGGGTGTCTCAGGCAGCAGGAGGAACCTTTGGTACCTTTCCAAAATGGCGGTGCCTCAACAGAGGAGAGAGGCGGAGCACAAATAGGTAGCCACAACCCCCTCCCTGTCTGCTTCATTCCCAAAGGCCAAAAAGCTAGAAGCCACGCCCCCTCCTCAAAGTCTCCATTGGCAGGCCAACGCCATAAGCCATGCCCCCCGCCGTGGCACCCTGCCCCCCATACTGGCAGCCTAGCTCAGCCTGAGTGCTACCAGCATGTCAGAAAATAAAGAAAAACTTGTAGGAGCCCAGCCAAGACCCCCCCCCCCCTGCAGCAACTGGGAAGAGATCACACCACGATCAGGGCAGGCACACTAGAGTGAGGAAAGCCCAGGTGAAGGGACCGAACTGGAGCAGGATCCTGACTCAAAGCTGCATAACAAAACCGGACAAGCCCCAAACGCATTTACCTGACCCGTGCTCGCCCCTCACTCTACGCTGTCCCAAGCTATCGATTTAAAGACCAACTTCAGGCATCCAATCGGAGTCTCCAGGAAAATGCAGGGTGAGGGGTTGGGAGGCAGACCGAGTCAAAGTCCCCACTCCTGATCAGCACTGTCAAAGCAACAAAACTGGAAATAAATAAAATCCTGAATCTCTTCACAGTTCTGTCGTCTGCAAAAGAATTGGGGGCATCCAGCCACAAACTGCCCTATATAGGACAGGAGGAGCTTAGTTTGATTTTCTCGCAGTCCCCACCTACAGCGGAGGTTAATCAACGCGTTGCTGCTGGTGGTGCCATGGAATACATAACAACTAGTTAAGCTGCAAAGTGACTAGTGTAATTAATGTGTGAACAAATAAAAAAAAAACATTAACAGAAAGTGCCTGAATGCACAATGCAAATACCATGCTCAACATGCGAATGAGAACCATCAAACACAATGCCATTATATTTCACCAAGGGATGCTAGAGGAGTGGAGACTCCTGACTGAGAATCAAAGCATCCACACGTTCTGTGGCATAACTTCCACTGCCTCTGCCCCATTATCAAAGCTAGGATGTGCAGTATCCCCCCCACTCTCGTTTTAACATGTCTATGATTTATGTGGTAACTATTTTATTTCTCTCAAAAGCTCATGAAACTCAGCCTCTCTAAAATGTGATAAAGCCTTTGGATAACCCTTTATATGTTCTCTGCTTCTTTGAATGACATGGGTGCATATAAATGCTTCTATATCGTCCATCATTGTCTGCAGAAAATGTGATGGCTCTAATTAAATAATGTAAAATAAAATGTGTCCTCCTCATTATCCTGCCTATCACCCTCCAAAGCGATATGCATCCAGCCCAAATATTTTGCTCATTATTGACTTTTTTCATTTTGGAATAAAAATGAATTAAACAAGGATATAAGCAGAATACCTATGAGAGTGTATTCCAAAATAAATGCAGGCTGATTTGGAAACTAAACCTGTTAACCACAACGCAGTTGGAAACATCTGAATCGGAATGCACGGGGGAAGGTAATTTAGTCTTTTAACTATACACATGGGCAGAGATTACAGATTTCTTCCAAACAAGAATTAAGATCAGATTCAGCTTACAAAGTCTGTTTATCTACTATCATATACAATAGGCATAATGAGTGCAATATCTCTATAAAGTTAATTAGAGGCAAATGTGATCACATTTAAACCCAACCAGCACCCTTACAAGAAACAGTGCTCATATGTATCACTCCCCAGTTCAATTCAGATTGTTGCACATTAAAATGTATTTATTTTGTGTCACACTGCATATGGGTATGGGGTAGGGAATGCCACACTGCCTATGGGAATTGGGTGGGGGGAGAATCCCACACTGCCTTTGGGAATGGGAAGAGGGAATTCCACACTGCCTATGGGGATCGGAAGGTGGGAATGCCACACTGTCTATGGGAATGGGAGGGGGAATGTCACACTGCCTATGGGAATGGGGGGGAGGTAATGCCACACTTCCTATGGGAATTGGGTGAAGGGAATGCCACACTGCCTATGGTAATCCGAGGAGGTAATGCCACACTGCCCATGGGAATTGGGAGGGGGGAGAATCCCACACTGCTTTTGGGAATTGGAAAAGGGAATTCCACCCTGCCTATGGGGATCGGAAGGTGGGAGTGCCACACTGTGTATGGAAACGGGAGGGGTAAAGGCCCAATGCCTATGGGGATAGGAAGGGGTATTTCCAGAATGCCTATGGGAATGGGAGAAGGGAAGGCCTCACTGTCCACGGGGATTTGGATGGGGGAATGCCACACTGCCTATAATGAGGAGTGGGATGGGGGAATGCCACACTGCCTATGGGGATTAGGAGAAGCAAATAACTGACTGCCTGTAATAGGGAATGGGATGGGGGGAATGGCACACTGCCTGTAATGGGGTGTGGGAAGGGGGAAACCACTTTGCCTGTAATGGGGGGATTCTGCACATTGCATTTTATTTGGTCCTTAGAGGGACATTGTTTGAGGACATTTGGTTCAAAATTTTATTTTAATTTTTTCCTCCTACAAATCCTAGTTGCGTCTTATAGGCAGAAAAAATACGGTAAATCATGCTTTTCTTGAAAGATGCTGTCATAGTGGAGCCCTGTCCCATTTACTGATACTGATTTCCTTACTTTAGCCATCTCTCTGAGCACTGAACACCTTGAACTTCAGGATCCTCCAGAGAGGTTGTAGCTTCAAAGCATGGTGCTTTTAGATTGGACTCCCCATTAGTGGAGAGTCCAATCTAGAAGTACCAAGCTTGTGTACAAACAAATGTACAGATATATTTGGTCAGACCCCAACACATTAGGGGATATAATATGTCTAATTAGAGGTTTTTCATAAAGAACTGTCATCCTACTTAAATAAAACAACACTGAAGGTTGAGATTTGAGAAATGGCAGGATAGGATAATGGGTTCCTGTTCACTTCATGTTTCATTGGCTGTTAAACCAGACCAACACAGTTGAAAAAAAAAACTCCACAGATGCCCCGTCTTCATGAATAAAACTGAATGATTGTCAGCACTTACATTTGCCCCTGCATCCACTCACAGCTGAAACGCTGCCTCACCGGTTTTCTCCTGATCATGGCTATCATGGAGCACCCAGGAGGGTTTCTTGTGACCTTGTTACCTATTTGAAAAAAAAAGGTTTGGTGGTTCTGTGATCAGCAGCTTCAAGAGGACCGCCTTTCCTCTAAAAGGCTTTAAACTATTTTTGAATTTTCAGCATCCCTTTGATCTCTTTTTTTGGTCCATTTTGCCAGGGGAATACCATGCTGCTTAGTAATTATATACACATTAAAATAGAGCCTTAAGGCCACACCCCCATCACACAAATAAAAATCACTTATGCTTCACTCAAATAAGCATTTAAGTTCATACAGTTTGGATATGGAGTGTAAAAAAATGATGATAATGTCAAAATACTCAATAGCCTAATAACTGTGCACAGTAGGATATGTGTAGCGTGTGTGTATTAGTGCACTGGTTAGTGTCTTGTCTGTCTCATAGAACTGCTCTGCCTATTCCACTGAGATTCCTGTTAAACCTGTATTTTAGAAAAAGCACCACTTAGACACAAGGCAGGTCTAATCGACGTCCGTTCTTCTCATTGAAAACAAGTCTGATCTATAATTTGCAGTCTTTCCAGCCCCTCCACAACAGCAGCATAATTTGATAAGATTTTGAACAGATCTGTGTAACAAGGCTGGAAATTGTAGAAAACATTAGTGTATTTGGGAATGGTTCTTTAGAAATTCTACTTCATATTTATGCACAGGGGAGGAACAGCTCTAGTAATTTGTTTCTTGAGCACCTGGATCTTTGTAATACAGATCATATATTTTGTACATTTAAAGCATCCCATGCCACGTTCTACAATGGCACAGTTACTGACAAGGCAGCTGTTCCCTTGTGACAGGTACGTGGGCTCCTTAGGAATGCTTTCCTGCCTAAGCTATATGAAGAAGAATATTCTATTTAAATGACACGATTCTTCCGGAAAAAAAATCTAACAAGCCATTAAGGTTTTGAAATTGTTCAAGGAACTGGGTGTAGATAGTTTTATCAGGAAGTTGTACAATACCCCCCCCCCCCCTTTCTATTACTCAAACTAGTATTTCTATGGATAGACCTTTGAGGTTTATTTCCAAAAGCAGAAATCCCCAACATCTTACCACTCTCCATTTTCCATTTCTCCCAATTATCCCCAGGGTTAAATGTATGGGTTGTCAATCACCGTCTGAAACCCTTTCCTATGCGGAACCCCAAATCAAAATGCTCTGCAGTTTAAAACTCAGAGTCCTGGGGTCAATCATCTACAAAAAAAACCCATAGTCCAAGGATCAGATATTTAAATTGTATGAAACAGTCTTCATCACATTTTAGAGCAGACTTGTATATATGAAACACATCAGACTTGGCTGAAGTAGCATTTCTAAAATGAATTTTTAATATTACACAATATTGTAATAGAACTGCTTTCCCTAGTACCAACCACCAGCTAAAGGCTTGGGATGCCTGGGGCAAGGTACAGTGGCCAGGTTTTGTTCTGTAAGTCTAGTCTATCATCAACTTATGATACTATGGCAAGATCTAAAAAAATATTTCCCTAAGAGTAAGGGTAAAGCAAATTTACGATTTACTTTACCCTTAGAAATGACCCCTAGCATCAGGATATGCTGTAGTATCTACTCACTATCACTAAGGCTTCCAAAGTCAGCTTGTGTGAAAGTTGCCTGGGCAGCCTACTAAATAGGCAGGAGTCTCCTGAGGGACACTGCTACTGATTAGAAAATAATAAGGTTTTCTGTTTTGTATTTCATTCCTGCGACAGTGAGCAACTGCCTAACTGGAAATTCATAAAAATTGTATGTTCAGCAATGTTTAATTGTTTTAATGTCCATCTAGGTAAAATTGTGTCACACAGCCACTGTGTGCATGTGTTTGCCTCCAAATAACTCATTAGTGAACTTTCTTTTCCTTTCACCCCTTCTCTTCTAATTAGATACTCAGTCTTTCATAAGCAGTCTCTCCTTTCCTTCTCCTTTTCCCTTAACCAGTATTGGTAAAACAGATGTGCTCAATCCTATTGAGGGTTCTATCCAGCTGTCAGGCGGTTAACCCTTAACGGCTAGGCAGCAGAACAGAAAATGTTCATACCTCTGCTATACATGCATCGTACCCCATTATCTAATGTACAATTCGGTTACCATCTGTACTTTTAGATGATCATTTGCAGTTCTGCTAGATTTACCAGCTAATGGATGTTAGTGTTAGGAATAACAAAAGAGCACACGGTATTTCTTAGCAAAAGAAATTGCATATAAAGGTTGCATTGTACCTATGTGTAAAGTTGTATTGTGAATTTTGAGAGTGCACAGTTATAAAGGCTAAGCCCATGAGGTTATACTGTGCCTGCAGAGTGGAAAAGAGCCTTCCCATGGGTGTTCAGGCAAACTGGAGCACACAGTGTTAATTCTCTGTCATTAGCTTTAATTAGCTCTGTTTACAACAATACAACAATACAAACCTTGCTGTTTACTCAACAAGGCAGCTGGAAGCCTCGGCTGGAGGAAGGAGTACAGTCTGGAATGACGGTGTATAAGGTGGGGTGCAAGCGGACTGTGCCAGGCAACTGCAGGCATGGGCAAGTCCATAATAACAGAGCCAGGCTCATACACTGCTAGGTCAAACATATGAGGGGGGAATAGCCATTTATTGGCTATTCATAGTTTAATATAATATTTATTTTATAAAAGATTATTGTCATGCAATTCCCTAAGATGAACATCTACAGTAAAATAGCCCATATTGAAGGGCTTAGTGACTCTCAATATGGCAGGGCCAGCATCAAAAAACATTAGCCAAGCAACCCTCAAAGGGGAAGTGGGGGACAGGCTCCAGCAGTGTTGCCCTGCCCGGAAATAAATGTGGAGGACAGCAGTGGTCCATACCAGGGATGTCCATGTCCATCTACCTCACTATAGGGACGATTCAGCAGTATGCATTTCCCCGATCTATTTTTCAGTTTTGCAATTAAGCACCATTTTTTCCTTTGCTATTTTTTTTTTTGCCAATCAAGTACAAACATGAAAAAAGAAAAAAAAAAGAAAAGAAAGAATGATTCTGCACCACAGAAATTAAAACAATATTATATATGAAACATCAAACATGAACACAGAGCTAAATAAAAATTAAGTATTTAGAGTCCCCTTTTAGAGTCCTCCAACTTGTGATTCTGAATCCACCACGGGTGTCAACAATCCAATTGTGCAATACCGCCACCACTTAGGTACTCTTACCAGAGACACTTAGGTCACCAGCAATCACAGCAATCTCACAAGCTCTTTCTCCAAAACACTCCGCCCATTGGAGTACGATTCCTCAATCTAAGTTGGTGTAACTGGCCAGGTCTCCAAGGCGTACTCATGCAAGGGGGAATGAAAAAATCATAGCGCAAAACTGCAAAGCTATAACTCTCTTTAATAGGCCAATAAGGTACTCACAAACATAGAATTAAAACTCGCATGTCACAACAGTTTGTCCAAGCCAGCCCGCGCTGCTGAATTCCAGAACTCCAAAATGTAAACCACCGGTGGTTTACATTTTGGAGTTCTGGAATTCAGCAGCGCGGGCTGGCTTGGACAAACTGTTGTGACATGCGAGTTTTAATTCTATGTTTGTGAGTACCTTATTGGCCTATTAAAGAGAGTTATAGCTTTGCAGTTTTGCGCTATGATTTTTTCATTCCCCCTTGCATGAGTATGCCTTGGAGACCTGGCCAGTTACACCAACTTAGATTGAGGAATCGTACTCCAATGGGCGGAGTGTTTTGGAGAAAGAGCTTGTGAGATTGCTGTGATTGCTGGTGACCTAAGTGTCTCTGGTAAGAGTACCTAAGTGGTGGCGGTATTGCACAATTGGATTGTTGACACCCGTGGTGGATTCAGAATCACAAGTTGGAGGACTCTAAAAGGGGACTCTAAATACTTAATTTTTATTTAGCTCTGTGTTCATGTTTGATGTTTTTTGTATTCTTTTGACTTAATGGTGGGATTTAAGTTCAACACGTGGAGCTGCATTTAAGATCACTAATTTTATGTTTATTCTCTATTATTAATTATTCTTGAGCGCGGTATTTATATATTGTATATAAATATTATATATGAATGGGGTGTGATCTGCCAAAGAGAGGCACCCCCACATCAACAGTAGTCAATATACAAAATAATGTGGCCCCAGAAACCACAGGATAGGTGGTAGCCCAAAACGGCAGCAATCACCCCAAAAAATAGATCACATAACAATCAAATCATCACAGCAAACGTATTCAATTAAAAGCAACACATACAATATATAATTAATAGCAAATTCAGCAGGGGCATCCCATCTAGACAATTGCAAAACAGACCACCTTAAAATACATACCAATTAACTCAGTAATACATATATGAAAAATTCTCAATAAATAGCCCAAATTCATAAATAAATACCCAATGTAATCAATATTATATAACTTCTTGTACTTACATAAAGTGCTTTGAATAGTGTCAATCAATAATAAATAGGTGGCAATAGGCAGTGTGCAAAACCAACATGAATTGAGTGAAGTGAAGATGGTGTCCCCGCTGATATCCTCCTACAGCGCCTTCACCCACGCGTTCCGTGGTCGTATGGTACACTCAAAAACCTATCACCCCTGGATTTTATTCCCACCAGTAGAAACAAGACATTGTCTTGGGGTGTAGAAGAAACCCACTATCTAGCATATTTACATGGATTTGTACTCATAACTACTTACGCAATACAGATCTTTTAAAGGACCAGTCAAACCAGACTAGTTTTAAAAAACCCTCTACCCTGCCACCCTTCCCTAGCGCTGAATCAGGGTAGGGGGTACATAAAAAACACTTATCTGACCCGCAATCCAGTGCTGGTGTCCAATCAGCAGCATGCACAGCACGGTGCACTATGCAGCCCTGTCTGCCTATGAGTGAGCGCCCAGTTGAATGAGTGGACGACTGCACACAAAGCCACCCTTAGTGGTACTTCTATAAATGTTTATTCTAAAAATGGCTCTTACTAGGCTAGGCTAGACCATTGCCTATGATCTGTCCATTACAATCATTAAAGAGGAGATGGCTCATCTTTACTACTCAGCTTTCCCCCAGGAATCCCAATCTGGGATACCCATTTTCTGGAAACTTAACAGAAAGCCCATTCCCAGGTTATCGGCAATCACACTTGTGTGTTGAAATCATCATTGGCAACGAATAGAGTTGCCTGGGTGGGAGTGAACATGACATGCATGATGCAATACATGCCTGCCAGGCAAACCCCACTCCTATGGGAAATATGCATAGCAATGGAAAATTTCCCAGGTAAGTATTATGCCCCAATCAAGATGCCCAGGAGATGGGGGTTAACTAGCCTAAATCATTTATGGGGTTAGATCCACCATTGTAGGTAAAGTTTCATATGAATGCTATATTCACCTTAATAAGGGTTTTTATTTGGCTTAAACTGGACCAACCACCTTTCTAATCAAGCAACCTTGGGGGATCCCAATTCAGGGTGAACCGCTGTGTGAGCCCTCCAAGATTGCCTAGGATTCACTTACCTTTGCCAGGCGCCCACGCTGCACTTGCTGGGCCACATCCCTGTCCTCCCTGCGGTTGGGCATGATCCCGCCCCCAGCTTATCAGGCACGCGCCACATTCTACAGAGAGAAGGGGGCACAGCCAATCCCACATCTGTATGTCGGGCTCTTACAAATGGCTTTTTGCTGTACATAAGGCACCGATTGCACAAGAGGCTGTACATGTGCCCAGGGAACAGGGAAAGCAAAGCAACCCAAATTGAGATGTCCACCATGGGCAAAACCCAGGTTAGTAAAAATTCTGGGTTTTCTGGGTTTTGGTCCACTTTAATATGAAATCTATAAACATACATGTTGAAAGCAGATTAAGCAAGAAAACTTATTCAGACCTGATTCAACTGAATGAGAGGTATTTTCCAAATATAAATGTAGGAAAAATGGTATTAATAAATTGTTAAGCTTACCAGTGGGTGCTATTTGTATGTATGTATTTGTAATGTAAGCAATACACCTCTTAATAGCACTGTAACATATCTGAGTATCCTTTTTGTGTGCGCCAAACACTGTATTTGGGAGAGGTGCCTGCTTACATGCACAAAGGAATAATAGCCTGGGTCTGTTCTTTATTGTTTGGGCTAGGTTTCCTAAGTTGGCAAGTAATAATATTTTATAGAGCAATTAAGAGAGCCTGTGCCTACAATGTGGTGGCATTTGCTTAGAAATGTTGTTTTCATATTTCAGCATGACAAAGCCCTTGTTCAAAATCCAAGGTCCATAAGGTTTACAGAGCATGGTGCGGATGGCCTTTACTCGCCTGCACACAGGCCTGACCTGAGCCCTGTCCAGCACCTTAGGGATGAATTGGATTGCTGACCGTGCATTAGTAATCTAAAGCGATATTCAGCAGGATAAAACATTTTCGATAATCTGCAGAAAGGTTCTTCAAAAGGAAATCTTTTGTATAAAGGCATCACTTAAATGTATATGAATTGTGAACATATATGCAAAAAATATACATGTAAAATGCTACCACTTAGTCTTTACATACATAATGCTGTATGAAAATCCATCAGGAAGATTTACCTGAATAATTTATGTCTGAATAACATAACTTAAAGTTGTCTACACCTTCTAGTGGGTTAGGTCTACTTTGGCACAATCTTCCAGCCGAGCAGTGCAGACATACTAATGCTACCTAGCCACACATAGCGCCTGGTGAATGCTGGGTGCTGTACGTAAAACCACATTAAAGAAAGCGAATCTGGTGAACGCCTCTAACAGCGTCACATGTATTATTAGAGGCGGCTCAGTGTATAGTGCTGGCGCTCTAGGTTCAGCACCTAGAGCGCCACGCATTACCTCAGTAATGCGCTCAGTGTCGCTCTGCCATACATTTCAATGGGGTTTCATTTGTTGGTGTTTACATTTTAAGTGCACAACATGCTATTTAATTTTTTTTTGCTCAAATCATCGTGTGACCTCTCCTGGCTGCAAACAAACACTTTTATACATTTTTTTTTAATTTTTATGCAGAATTGGATTTGCAGGTCTGGCATGAAAATGTCATTGGCACAGTGTTAAAACGTTTTCATTCCATGTGTTTTTGCTTTGTTACTGGTGTTTATGTGTGCAAAAACAGGCTTTGATCACACAGCGTCTGGCACTCTATGCTAGCGCGCCCAGCTTTAGAGTGCCGACGCTGTGTGTGTGTAGATTTTCTTAAATATGGTGTGCAGCGCCGAGTGCCGGACGCACTGAGTCGGGACTACCTATCGCTCGCTGCAGCGTTGTCCTCTTGTTAGATGTGGTGTAGTCTTGGGCGATTTGACTTTAGGACACCACCTAGCATTCTCCATTGGCTCTGCAGTGAATCAGGGACAGCACTTCTACAGTGCCCACCACACATCAAATTAATCAATGCCCGTCAGTATACTACAGAAATCACTACGCTAGGTTACAGCGCCCGACACCTGCTTACAGCATCTAATAGCGGTCGCTCTAAGCGTTGCTATACAGACGCTCACCTGGTAATACGTGGCGCTAGTAGTGAATCAGCCTCTTGGCTGCTTCTTGCAGAGCTACATTAGACCAGGGACAGCAGCACATACCAAGGCCCTGGTTGCTGAATTGTGCACTGTAGTTTCTGGTTTACCTAACCTTGTCCCGCTGAACATCTGGTTTAAGCGGCCAACTGATTTGGAGGCCTTTAATACACAGATGTGGAGAATTTAAGACCATTTTATCAATAATAGTTTATTAGGGTGTTAGGAGCTAGAGAGCTTAGTGGCCCGGCTCTTACCATCAAATCTCAGCCAGGGTCCTGACACTTGGAACTCCAGTCACCAGCTGTTCCCTTAAATAAAAGCAGATCTGAAGCTTCAAAAATGTTTGGAGCCGATTAGTCTCTTTCAGAGAGATGCATCTCTAGCTCAGGAGAGGCTCCAGGGATTTGTCCACCTCTAGCAAGAGCATATCATAACAGGAAATATGTGAAATTGTGATCATTAGAGGTGATATCTTACAACATGTAACAAGATTACGGCAGTCACAGTGGTAATGCAATATACAGGACAAACCTGAACAGTGTCCACAAATTACCAGAGCTGCGACAACAGACAACTTTAAGCAGCAGAACCCGACTCCATCCTGCCGATACCAGACAGATTATTACATAGTTAATACGGTTGAAAAAAGACATGTCAATCAAGTTCAACCAAGGGTGTTGGGGGAGTTAATTTTTTATTTCTTGTTTTTTTACAGCTAAAAGTAACTGTTAATGTTATTTTCTTCTAAATAAACATCTAATGCTTTTTTGAAGCCGTCAGCGGTTGATGCTGTAACAAGCTTCCATGGGAGGCTATTCCACAGATGTATAGTTCTTATGGTAAAAAACTATTGTTGCCTCCGGAGATTGAATTTTTTTTTCCAGTCAAAGTGAGTGCCCCCTTGTCTTTAAAGAGGATTTTGCCTGAAACAGTGTTTCCCCATATCTTTGTATTATCTATTTATATATTTATACAAGCTAATCATGTCCCCCCTCAGTTGTCTCCTCTCAAGACTAAACAGGTTTAAGTCTTGTAATCTTTCCTCATAACTAAGATCCTTTATTCCTCTTACTAGTTCGGTGGCTCTCCTCTGCACCCTTTCCATAGTCAGAGTGTCCTTTCTATGAACGGATGCCCAGAACATGGCAGCATGTTCCAGATGAGGGAGCACCAGTGCCTTGTAAAGAGGCATCCCTATCCTGTGATTTCATGCCTCTTTTAATGCATGATACTATCTTGGTGGCCTTGGAAGCAGCAGCTTGACATTGAATGCTGTTAGTTAGCCTTTGATTTAGTTTTAATCCCCTGAGGACATATGTGGCCTTCAGGTTATTAGACCCCAAATGCATGACTTTACATTTCTCAACATGGAACTTCATTTGACAAGTGCTCAGACACTCGCAGTGTTCAAGTCAGCTTGAAGCTTGTGAACATCTTCAATAGACTGCACTGTCTATTGTGTCACCTGAAAACATAGAGACAGTGCATTCAATTCCATTTTCTATGTCATGACGCTCTGCACACAATCCTTAAGCCAGTTTTCAATCCAGTTACAAATTGTATTTTCTAATCCTGAAGACCTCAATTTCCCCAATAAGTGTCTATGGGGGAAAGTGTCAAATGCTTTTGCAAAATCCAGAAAAACTATAACGACAGCCTCCCGTCTGTCCAGGCGTCTACTCGCCGCTTCATAGAAATCAATCAGGATAGTCTGCTTCTGTCCTTAGTAAAACAGTGCTGGTTGTTACTTATAATATTATGGATAGCTACATATTTGTGTATATAGTCCCTGAATAGCCCCTCAATCAATTTTCCCACAATAGATGTAAAACTTACAGTTCTATAATTTCCCGGGGAATACCTAGAGCCCTTTTTAAAAATGGGCACCACATTTGCCTTGCGCCAATCTCTTGGCACCATACCAGTTGTTAGTGAGTCTTTAAAGATCAAGAACAGGGTTGTTGAGTATTATACTTGAGCTATTGCTATTAGTGATATCTCCTGTGTTGGCTCCTTGCTCCTCTCTTGTGTATACAGAGCTAAAGAATCAGTTTAACAACTCCGCCTTCTTTTCCCCATTATCATTAATTAGGGCATCTATCTGTTCTGATGTAGTTTTCTGTGAATTTATATATTAAAAAAAAATTAGGGTTTGTTTTGCTTTCTTTGGCCACGTTGCTTTAATTTTGTGCTTTAGCCAACATTATTTCTCTCTTACATGCTTTATTTACTAGTTTATACTTTTTTCAAGGGTTAGAGCTAAGAGCTCAGCCTTGTAATTTTTAAATGCCCTTTTCTTGATCTTTATTGCCCTTTTAACCGCCGGTGTTCACCATGAGGGGTTTAATGTTAGCTGCTTATATTTGTTACGCATAGGAATATATTTTGCAATTTTGGTACTCACAATAAATGTAATGCACTCCTATTTGGCATCTGTATCCTTATTTCGCAACAGATGCTCTCAGTGTATGTCCTGGAGTGCAGCTCTGAGCCTGGGGAAGTTGGCCTTCCTAAAATTCAGTGTTTTTGTCCTTCCACACAGAAAATCTTTTTTACAGTTTATGTGCAGGGGGTTTCAGCATTCTGGATGCACCCCCAGACGGTCATATAGCGGCTTCCAACAGCCTTGCCGAGGAGGATGTTGGTCCGCTTTAACTTTAGGTATTGTATTTGTAAGTCTTTTTAGTCATTCCACTTTGCACAACCAACTCGGCATCATTACCTCATCCAATAAAGCATTCTCTTTAAATTCCTTGCACCTGACTAGGGTTCTCAAAGTGAGGTTGCATGTTCTCCAATAGGAAAGATATATTTTACATTTAGTACAATCTAGCAAACAAGCAGTAAAAATAAAAAACAGAAACCATCAATTAAGCCAGTAAAGGCATTAAAGTTAAAAGAATAATGACATGGCCCCCTTGCATACCTGATTTAAACCCTGTTGAGAACTTGTAGGCACTTATTAAAGGAGGTGTACTGAGAAATGGTGTAATATTAAAAATCCATAAAAACACTTTGGCTAATGAGCGGAGGGGTCCATTATACACCCAAACTGAATAAAATTCCCTCCAAGCTTGTGGATTTCTTCTGCTGGTAGAAATAAAATCCAGGGGTGACAGATTTGATTGTATTGAGGAGACAGAACTTGTTACCCTGATGTCACCTTTCTTTCATTAACCCCCTTGGCGGCGATCCCGAGCGTGACTCGGGGTCAATTTGCGCTGTAAGTGGCGGTGATCCCGAGTCATGCTCGGGATCGATTTGGGAGCAAGAGCGGGCGGCGCAGCCTCCTTACCTTCTCCCTGCGATCCAGCGATGTCTCCGCCGCGATCGCAGGTGAGAGCCGGGGCTGCGGCGTCCCTCTCCGCTTCCGGGTTCCGTCTCTGTGAGCCGCAGAGGCTCATGGGGGCGGAGCCGTGCGTGAGAGACAAATGCAATGGCAACGCTTTCGTTGCCATTGCATTTGACTATATCGCAACGCCAGGAAGGTTAAAAAAAAAAAAAAAAGCCTGGCTGGAAATTTCTTGATGCCGGATGTATAAGTGACCCCTCCTCCAGCATATTTATATGGATTTTATATAATTGGGCAATTTTTTTTTTGCAACAGTCCTCCTTTAAAACAGCACAAAATCCCTGTCTTTTGACTCCAGGGCTGGCAGGCGTGACTTTTGAGATTTACAGTAAAGGAAAACAGTACACCTCTCTGAACGTTGCCAGCAGATTAAGAAACATATTCTGTTGGTGGAAGCCTTGACAGTTATTAAAAAGAAGGGTCACAGATTTTTGGAGGGAAAGTTTATTTGTAAATGTACCCTTTTCATTTAGTCACAGCTCTGCACACTAATAATTGCCCAATATTTATGCACACATAGACATTCTCATATGGAAGTCAAAAACTCACTTTTCCTTTCTTAAATATTTAGGTTTGAGGTTCATTACCATTTTGGATTCATAAACAGCACTGTAGTTGTTCATTAATAAAATGAATCCTAAAAACTCAATACAACTTGTCTAATACTTGTACACACAGTATATAACAAAAAAACTAAAATAGTTGCTGAGTTACAAAATATTACTATGGAAGTAATTTACGAAATGTTTCGTCGCCCATTATTTATTTCCAGTTCAATTTCGCTTGGCGAATGCTGGTGAACATCCTTTCTATTAGCCAGCTTCAGCGGCGAACCCAATAGGAATCAATATTATTTCAGACAAGCTTGTCTCTTTAGGGCACTTTTGCATCTTTCAATAATATTTTGAGCGTGAAAGTTAGATACTTAAAGCGGACCCCATTTTTCCCATAACAGACTGTGTGGCAGAATAGCCCCCATCATCCCCATAGCAGAATGTGTGACAGAATCCCTCCATCATCCCCATAGCAGACTGTGGAGCAGAACAACCCCCAGCATCCCCAAAGCAGACTTTGACAGAATCCCTCCATCATCCCCCATAGCAGACTGTGTGGTAGAACAACCCCCATCACCCCATAGCAGACTGTGTGACAGAATCATCCCATCACCCCATAGCAGGCTGTGACAGAGCCCTACCATTTTCAGCCTAACAGACTGTGTGACAGAGCCCCCCCCATCACCCCATAGTAGAGGCCTCCACCATCCCCCATAGCAGACTTTGTGGCAGAACAAACCCCAGCATCCCCATAGCAGACTGTGGCAGAATCACACTCGTCATCCCCATAGTAGACAAGTGCCAAAGTCCCCCATCACCTCATAGCAGATTGTGACAGAATCCTCCCATCATCCCCCATAGGAGACTGTGACAAAATCCCCTCCTTCATCCCCCATAGCAAACTGACAGAATCCCCCTATCATCCTCCATAGCAGACTGTGACAGAATTCCCCCATCACCCCATAGCAGACTGTGACAGAGCCCCCCATCCCCACCATAGCAGACTGTGTGACAGAACAACCCCCATCATCCCCATAGCAGATGGTGTGGCAGAACAACCCCCCCCCCAGCATCCCCAAAGCAGACTTTGACAGAATCCCTCCATCATCCCCCATAGCAGACTGTGTGGTAGAACAACCCCAATCATCCCTATAGCAGACTTTGACAGAGTCCCCCCATCATCCCCCATAGCAGATTGTGACAGAATCCCCTCATAACCCCCATAGCAAACCGTGACAGTATCCCGCCATCCTCCTCCATAGCAGACTGTGCCAAATTCCCCCCCCCCCCCCCCCCCCCACAGCAGACTGACAGAATCCATCCATCACCTCCATAGCAGACTGTGACAGAATTCCCCCATCACCCCATAGCAGACTGTGACAGAACCCGCCATCATCACTACAGCAGACTGTGTGGCAAAACCCCCATCATTCTCATAGCAGAATGTGTGGCAGAACAACTCTCGTCTTTCCCATAACAGAATGTGTGGCAGAACAACCCCCATCATCTCTACAGCAGACTGTGTGACAGAATCCCCCCATCATGCCCCATAGTAGATTGTGACAGAGCTCCCATCACCCGATAGCAGACTGTGACAAAATCCCTTCATCATCCCCCATAGCAGACTGTGACAAAATCCCCCCATCACCCCATAGTAGAGCCCCCCATCTTCTCCCATACAGACAGAGCACTGTACACTCTCACCGTGCTTGCTGGCTGGGCACTGTCATCCCAGCTTGTGGCTGTGCCCCATTGCAGCCCGGTCCCGACTACTCCTCCTTCCTGATTAGTTGGAGTGGGGCATGGGTTGGGGCAGCGAGATGGTTGGCCTGCTGGCTGACCTGATTGGCTGCAGGGAGGGCTAGAAACTGGTTGCTGGGCTGCTCAGCCAGTTATAGTGTTGGGCCAAATGCAGAACCCCGGCACGGTTTGAAAAAATCACAAGTCCGACATGCACATGAACTTTGCGGTTCGGGTTTGCCCAGCACCACTAATTATACAAAGCCTGGAAAACACCCAGGAAACTACTGAGACACCACACATATATTTTTGGACCTATACCATGCAGAAATAATTTTTGAAAATGAGTTTGCTGTAATTTTATTAATCATTTTGCCCACCGCAGTTCACCATCTTTCCCCAGACCATTTTTCTATGTAAATGCCACAATTTCTGCCGGGCTAATAGCATAAAAAACCCAGCAAACAATCCGTTTTCCCTTATATTTGCTATGCGAATAATAGCACAGCATAATTCAGTGTGCGGCGAGCGAACCAATTTGCAGCACACACGGCAAACCAAGGGAAAGTGAAAGTCGCAGAAACCCACGACTTTCGTAAATCAGGCCCTATGTGCTTTCATAGCATCACTGCTATATCAAAAAATTCAAGAATCACTTCAGAGTAAATCAAGTAGTATAGCAGTAGTGGAAACTTACTGAATAAAAGTCAGTCAATAACATTTTGTTTCAAAGCTTCTCACAGAATATTTCTATCTTTTATCAGGGACAGATGGTAGGATTAATAACGTAATAAACATTCCAGATAAATAAAAACATAAGCATAATCATTGTTGCATAACATGTTTTAAATGTTGTGTGGGGGTATTTATAAAGAAGAATTAGGACTGTGAGCAAAAAAAATGATACCTAATGTCGGTGTTGGCACTTAAAAATAAATAACACTTACTTATATGTAAAAATCTTCACTGCAATACACACTCAAAAATTAAAGTGGCAAGTAAAACATTAAATAATAAATATCAGTAGCTTAACTTTAACTTTAACTCTATCTGTCTCCTTAGTAAGGAAACCACTTCTGCATTCAGCTTTCAGTCCCCTCCCTGCTTATCTGGTCCATCAATCAACAGAAAACACCCCTGCTCCCTGACGTCCTGATTGTCTGCCTCTCTCTGCAGCTCTGAAACTCCACCCTTCTCTCTCCTCTCATCACAGTGTGCTTACATCACATCACTATTGCCACACCCAATGCTCTAATACTTCAGGCTGCCCCACTGTGTGCTTCTTCTGCCTGTGGCCACATCTCTGGCTTCCCTGTAGCTGAGGCACACCCAGTTATTCACATTGGCTGGGGGCAGGAGCGTTTCCCAGTTTATAGTGAAGCTGAGGATGTGGGCAGCGCCCTGAGTCATGTCACCAGGCATTCTGGAGATCAGCCAATCAGTGATCTCAAAAATGGCAAGTTGGCATGGCCTCATCGATGGTCACCACAGATCATCTGGGTCACATGTAAAACAATGCTTAAACTTAAATGTTTAAAAAACGCCCCTGCCCCTACCTTATTGGCTGGGCATCGGAGCACGCCACAACTGCAGGGAAGCGTGGGATTCGACTGCCCCACACTGCTTTTGTGCAGTAATGAAGATATTATTATTAAAATTATACTATTATATTATTATTACTATTTCAGACTAATATATTTAGCATGTATGTTTTTGAATGCAAATACGGCTCCTTGTCTCACCATCACTTTGTAATATATCCCAAGAGGTAAAAATTCCAGTTTGCTTGCGTAGCACACACCTCAACACATTGGCTTTTACACTAGTTAAAATGATTGGCATATATATTTTACAGAAGACAGTTTACCATGAAATGGAAGTAGGTAAAACCTGAGGACTCACAATCTGCTCCATAGCTGTCAGTGCATGAAAGCTCACAATAACTCGAAATAAATATCTGTTCTGCGATCTGAAGAGGATTTTTTTGCTTTGCACCGCATGAACAGTTTGGCCATGTTTACAAGCGGCTTTAGGTTTTGCTTAAAAATTACTCAGAAGACCTGAATATTTAACTATACTGGGGCCAATTCAGAGCCAGGTGAGAAAACTCACTCCATTTTAGCAGAGAAAACTGCCATTCACTTTCATTGTCTACCTTGAGCTGATTAAACAAGCAGATGTAAACTTTCACCTGGTGTTGAATCAGCCCCAAAGTAAACAGTAGGAACGATTTATGGTCCGTAAGCAAACAATTATGCATGCGCTTAGGCGCATGATTTATGGCTGCTTGCGCACGCCAGATACTGGTGTAAATCGAATCAAATGGCAAGCGCACTGAATATTGTCTTTTCATGCACCAATTTGTGCCTTCCGCATGGAAAATCTGCTGTTCTGAAGCGCAAATGGCGCACCCCATGCGCATTTGGCAGGCT
The DNA here is from genome assembly GCA_027917425.1 of Gastrophryne carolinensis. Lineage (NCBI taxonomy): Eukaryota > Metazoa > Chordata > Amphibia > Anura > Microhylidae > Gastrophryne > Gastrophryne carolinensis. The sequence continues at coordinate 268,863,141 of CM051238.1, read as the reverse complement.
AATGGTCCCCCAAGTTTCTCCCCTTTACTGTTTCTCCATAGTAATTTGATCTCTCCAGCTTCTGTGTTTCAGGGTGCATTCTCTGGAGAACCTGTGTTCTCCATTTGCTGGGGTGTTCTTTTGGGGGGGATATTCTGATTCTAGTTAACCCTCAACTTTTTTTGCCCAAAGTTTTGTCCCAGGTGTTCTCTTTAACCCCCCTCCCTTGTTTGGTTTGCATATTAAAGCTAATTAATGCAAATTAATATTGGGGCCCAATATCCACATTTTTGTTGTTTTGACCTTAATTTTTGTGATTTTAGACAACTTCCATCCCTAAAAAGAACGTGGATGACACTTTTCATTGTTCAAAAACGCTAGTGCGCAAGCAAATGCACATTCTACAACGACCATGAATCACTCCTATCAGAGTCTGTAGTCAATATTGCCAGGCAGATGCTTCATGATACATACACACAGGCAATAAAATATGGCTGTTTAAACCTTTCAGAGTGGTGTTCAAAGTGGACCAAGATCTAAACAGGTTGCCGGTCCACTGCCTAAGGTCTCTAGGAGGCATCGCACAGAAAGTGTTGAAACAGCTAACTAATCACTTTCTTTCTGGTTCCCACAAGAAGAAAGAATGCAGGTGTTCTAGACTAGAAGGGTCCCTGCTCTCTCCACTCTGTGCTCAATGCTTGGCAGACCATTAACCCTTTAAACGGCAGCTACATAAAATTCACGTAGCTGCCTCTCCTGTCGTTAAACGCCAGCTACGTAAATTTTACGTACCTGGCTTTCCCCCCTGCTAACTGTCAAAAAAAAAAAAGTCACTCACCTGACCCCCTGTTTGATTCGGCCGAGTCTCCTCTTTAAGATGGTGCACTCCGATCATCCGTCGGACCTCCTCCGACTGCAGGGGAGGGCCCGAAATAGGGTGCCCCCCCCCGTTTCAGCTGCCACTGGCTTTCCTGTAAAAAAATTTAAAAAATAAAAATGACATTTACTTACCTGCGTGTGCGTTGGCTCCCGCCGACCCTCCTCTTCACCTGGGGGGCCTCCGATCCCCCCCCCAGGACTTACGGATCTTCAGGAGAGAGGCTCTCTCCCCTTTCCTCCTCGATGGCGGCCGCCATCTTGTCACTAACCCCCTTGGGGGTGGGGCTAATGACATCATCACGGCCCCGATCACCGGCTTCAGCGTTCTCAGCTGTCAGATGCCGGTGATCGGTGCCCGGGGAAGGAGGTGGCAGGAGATCCTCTGATCTCCTGCCTCCTCCTTCTCTGGATGCTGATCACCGGCATCTGTCATCAGAGTGGCGAGGGACAAGAGCTTACAATCGGAGGTAAGTACAGAAATTTTTTTTTTTAATAAAATAATTTTGTGTGGTTTTTTTTTCACAGTTAACCCTTTGTGAGCTGGTAAGGGGTCTATGAGACCCCTATACCAGCTCACAAGGCTCTGGCAAGTCACCTGCGGCTAGAGGGTGACTTGCCACTAACCCCCAGCCCCCCCATTACCTGCCTCCCCAACGGCCAGGGGGGGGGGGCAGAAGGGCCCGGGCCACTTAGTGGCTATGTGGGCTAGTAGCCTGCAGGGCCAGGGGCCAACTGTTCTACAAGCCCCCATAGCTGGCCCGGGTCGGTAATGCTGGGTAGGGGGGACCCTACACCATTTTATGGGGGATTTTTAAGGGTTTTTAACCCTTAAAATTCCCCCAAAAAATGGGGTCCCCCCCCCGGGAGGGGGGACCCTATGTCAATTTTTTTTTAATTAACCCCTTATGTCCTGTTACCCAGCACGTATAAAATGCTTCCAGCATTTTTTGGTGTGTTTGTGTTTTTTTTTACGTTTAAAGTGGATTTTGACTATCCTGGGTAATTTACTCAAAAATATTTAAAAAAACAGTAAAAAAATTACAAACAAGACATTTCATGTTAAAGCCTAAACTCTGCCGCAAAAATAAAATATATAATTTTCCTGGAAATTCCTGCAAAAATTACAGTTAAGCATAGCGCAAAATGGTGAAAAATTACCTGTCAAGAGAGGGTGACAAAACCTCAAGTAGAAATATGGGCCCACTACAACATGCTGGGTACGCTTAGAAAGCTTATCATGTGTACTTTCAGGGAATATATGGTTTGTGGGGGTATTCAAAATGTAAAGGGTTGTTTTGGTAGAAAAAGCGGTGCGCACTTTGTCTGCAGAGCTGAAATCTTCAAGTAAAATTACCATTGTGCACATGCTTTACTTTTTGGTGTTTGGCAACTCTTCTTTTGACAGTAGCTATGCGTGTTGGGTATCGTTCTGTTCGGGGGATGTTGCTTTTTCAGATTAACTTGTTTTTTCTTGTTTGCATATAGTTTTTTTTAGGAAAATGTGGCTTTGATCCGGCTTTTTTATCCTTTTTAGGGAAGCTCTGTGTAACTAAAGAATACATTGAGGGAGAACTTCCAGAAAACTGTGGCAACATCAACAAGCCTGGTACGCCTAGAAAGCTTGATGTGTACATTTCCAGAGAATATATAGTTTGTGGGGGGGTATTTCAAATGTAAAGCGTTGTTTTTATTAAAAAACTGCAAAGTGCACATAGCGCTTAGCATGGCTGTATTTGATCTAAAAATCTCTTGTGTTGTGCTGTTTCAGTTTGGGGAGGTCTCCTGGGCAGGAAAGGGTGTCTACCAATACATATGTGGTACCGTTGTAACTGGGAGAAATTGGGATTTCACACGCAATAAGATTTTATTGACAAACTTACATTTTTTATTACAAAAAAAAACACTACAAATTGTAAAAAATTGTTTTTTTTTTATTTTTTTTCACATATTTCACCCCAAAATATTAAGAATACACTTGACAAATGACAAACAAGACATTTCATGTTAAAACCCAGACTCTGCTAAAAAAACTATAATAATATAATTTTCCTGGGAAATCCCTGGAAATCCTTTCAAAAATCACAGTTGAACATGCATAGTGCAAAATAGTGAAAAATGGTCTGGCAACAAAGCGTAACAAAAACTCCAGGTAGGCTGGCAGTTAAAGGGTTAAGAGAGCAGAGAGGCTGCTGCTTTATAGTGCATCCTGCGGAATTCTTGTTTTGATCACCACAGGAACCAGGAAGAAGGTGAGTTTGTAGCCTGGCCCAGTACTTTTTGCACAATGAATTACTGTGGGGCTCCCTAGGGAGCTTAACCAGTGGACCAAGAGTATCCAAAATAAGCGTATTTCCTCTAATGTAATACATTTAACACCTGCAAAAATTCCCAAGACCATGGCGTTGATTCATCAAAAGTGGAAAAAATTCTCATGGTAGTAAAAAATTTACACTTTTTACTACAGTAAAGTTCAAGTCAAAAGTGCTAAAAAAGTGCTATTGACTTGTTGTTGTTGTTTCCCTTAAGATCTTGTTTGGAGAAACATACCTGTACAGGACAGAGTCAATGGCGAGGATATACTTTCTACTTTTCAGGCTTTACACAGCTTTATCTGCAGGTTTGTGGAATTTACATGCAACAAGGTAAATTAGTATATGACGATTTAGAGATCAAACTTATGTTTTTGAGTGCCTTTGTAATCTTTAATTCTTTAATAAAGAGGAGATCTGAGAACATCCCCAACTCACTATAATAAAATGGGGAAACCTAATTGGGTGCCTTGGAGCAGTTCCATAGGACAGGAGCAATAAGGCAGTATTTTGTTTGTAAATAAAGGCACCCTACTGAGTATTCAGAAAAATGTTTAGAGTCTCTTGAGGCCTCTAGCCTAAGAGTAACTTCTAGGGTGCTACCATAAGAGTGCAAAACCCAAATAAGTACAGAAGACATGTTTTTCATGATTTATGAGCACTAAAAAAAGATATAGTAGAGGAGAAAAATCATGTAATTACATTATATAAACTGGATTTGAACCTCTACAGATAGAACAAACAATTTCTTAATTGTGTTCCGTTAATTAAAAATGTATCACAGCAAAACCAAAGCCCTTACCCAAGTATACAACTTGGGACTGTACAGGGGTGCCATCAGGTCACAAGAGCTAAAATATCATAACTTAGCAGACAAGCAAAGTGAACCAAAAAAACACATGATGAAGGAAGGGGAGGGGGGCAGTGGGTTAAATAGGGAATGGGGCAAAGAGTGTACATAAATGCAAAAAATATCTTATTTTAGTTATTACACAATGCAAATTCGCTTGAATATTGGTAATACAATATATATGTATTGTACTATCTTTCAAATGATGCTTTACATTCTTACAGGGTCTGTAATGCAAAAAGAAAAAAGGTACACGCCTTTTCCCCCAGCGGCAGCTTTCAGGTGGTTTGGTGTTCAGAAATCTCCTGGTTTCTAAAAATAAATCCTGTGGCAAGAACCTGCCCTAAAATTCCTTGGGGCCCAGGCCAGTGCTGGCTAATAGTCATGACTGCACCCCTTCCTCAGTCGCAGCAGCTGTGTACAGCCAACTCCAGTTACTGCACCGGTATAGGTAGTACCTGGCATGCCCCTACATTTGAGTAAATTAAGTGGGTGCAAATAGTCACTGTGACTGATGTAATGGGCGGCAGGAGTACATGTGAACACCTGGAAACTGGGAGGTTTCTGAGTAGGGAACCATCCAGAAACTGCTGCAGGGGAGAACAAGTAACTTTTCTTTTCTTTTGGCTTTATTTGCGCTTGATGTCCTGCCTTAATTTAATATAAAGACATTAATAAAAATTAAGTTGAAGAGACTCTCAAAACATTAGAGATGCCCTATACCAAACTGATGAAGATCATTTCTGTTATATATAAAACATCTAAATGTTCCTGTAAATAATTTATAGTATCTATTTCACAGTAGCCTTGCATCAAGTGAGAGGCGGGCTGTCACATTATGAAAAAAGGCAGCTGTGGAATGTATAAAGTGATCTCTCTGCTTGGTGATGTGGAGTGTAAAAGCTGGAACATGACAAGTATTCAGTCTAGCCCATTGGTTTTCATGAACTGTAAAAAGGAATGCCCTTGGGATTTCATCCAAATGAACGTTTCAACAAACAGAAAAGCAAGTGACATCAGCAGAGGTTTACGTCTGTGAATTGCCACTAGTGCTTTAAATGAAGCACAACCCTGCACTTCCCCAAGAGCATAACACATCACGTTGCCGCCCATGACAACGCTGCATATGCTCAGCAGTAGAGTCCACGCTGTAGCTTAATGTTTTCCACACTTTAGTCACACATCTCTAATGCAGCTCAAAATGTTGTCTTGCCTAAGTGCCACTTGTAATCAAGCTACTGAAAATGTAGCGTCTTTGAGGGTTGTAAATGGCAACTTTTAACACTAAGCTAGCTACAGGCTTTCAGCCACTTGTACTAATGACATACCTCCCAACTTTTGAAAACAGGAAAGAGGAACACGTGCAGCAAGTTTTTTGCAATTAAACAATGCTCCCAGCCCCGCCCTTAAAGCCAAACACACATGCAGACAATCCCCCAACCAGGGGCGGACTGAGGTTAAAAAATGGCCCAGGACTTTTTGGGGAACACCAGCCTTGCTGTACTGTTCCTGGCCCCATATAGCATCTCTTTTTTTTTTTTTTTTTATTGGGTTTTTCAACTAAGCTACAATATACATAATACAAAATTGTTACGTAGTCATTTTGGTATATCACAGAAAAATACAGCTTTTACGATGTCATATGAAACCATGGCTATGTTTTCCTTATCTATATCAAACAGTGGATTAGCAATTATCATCATAAGTTACCCATGTGATTGTTGCGTGCATTCTTGTCTACCCCATGGATTCACTTTGTCAAGGTGAGGGCTGCGACACCCCAGCGACGTAAGATCCACCGGGTTATCTCCTACCATCGTTCTAGTCAGATACCATGTGGTGTCTCTACATGTTTGATATAATTTCTGCTTGACTTCTATATGTAAGGTGTCAATAAAGCTTTCCCAAGTTTTGAAAAAATTGGGCGTCTTTTTCTCCTTCTCCAATGTTGCATCTGTCCAATCAAATTTAAAAACCTGTTGTAACTTTTCCATGAAGTGTCGGAAGGAGGGGGGGTTGGCACCAATCCAATTCTGGAGAATGACTTTTTTTGCAACCGCTGATACTATCAGTATTAACCTCTTAGTACCGCTAACCACTCTCAGGGTGGTTAATCTATTGAGCCAAATATCACCCATTTTGGTGTTAAAGGTAAGTAATTTATGAATTTCGTGGTCATGTATATATGTATTGTTCTCCAAAATTGGTTGATGACTGGGCACAACAGACACAGTGGTATAGATTTGCCCCCTCCTCCCCACACTTTTCACATTTGTCTGAATCCGATAGTCCCATCTGTACCGATCGGGCGGGTGACACATAGTTGTAATGATCTAGTCTGAGGAGCATTTCCCTATATGTAGAGGCCTGTAGTGTTGTCCAAGAATATTTGTACATTCTTAGCAGATCATCAATTTCTAGCTCCGGGAAGTGAGTGCACCATTTGGTCATCCTTGTATTGAGTTCTGTCTTAAGATCTGAGTCTTAAGAAATTATAGTGTAGCGCTATAGCTCTACGAGTCGGTGGGGTCGTGTTTAAGAGTGTGTCCAGTTCATTGTCCCATTCCGTAGCTGAGATTTTTTTGATTGTATTTTTGACATACGATGATATTTGGAACCATGCAAAGGTATGTGAGGCCATAAATGGAAATTTTTCTTTGAGTTCTTGGTAGGTGAGCATTTTCTCTCTACTTAGTACTAATAGTTGACTAATTTGAGTGATTCCTGCCCTTTCCCAATCTGTATATGGGTGTGTTGTGTCCCCATATAGTATCTTCATGTCACATCATACATATACTGTATTTTATGCTTCATAAGATGCACATGGCCATAAGACCAAAACATTCTGAACCAAATGGTGTGCTAAAATCCCCCTCCCAATCACCCCATCACAGTGTGCAAAATCCCCCCTTTACAGGCAGTAAGCAGCATCCCACATTACAGCCAGTGTGCGGCATCCCTCCTTTACAGACAGTAAGCGACATCCCTCCTTACAGCCAGTGAGGGGCATCTCTCCATTACAGCCAGTGAGGGGCATCCGTCCATTAGAGCCATTAGAGCCAGTGAGGGGCATCCGTCCATTAGAGCCAGTAAGGGGAATCCCTTATTACAGCCATTGAGGGGCATGCCTCATTAAAGCCATTGAGGGGCATCCCTCATTACAGCCAGTGAGGGGCATGCCTCATTAAAGCCATTGAGGGGCATCCCTCATTACAGCCAGTGAGTGGCATCCCTCCATTACAGGCACTGAGGGGCATCTCTCCATTATAGCCAGTGAGCATCATCCCTCACTACGGCCAGTGAGCAGAATTCCTCCATTACAGCCAGTGAGGGGCATCCCACCTGTCTCCCCCAGAAATCTGGGCAGGACACACACACACACACAGCGAGCTCTTACCTTCTTTCTGCCTTTCCTCTGGAGTCCCACCCACTGGACCATCAATAAAACAAAAAGTGTGCTCAGCTGCACACTCGGGGAGGTAACACCGCAGGACACATTAAAATGGCACGGAACACCGGAGGGGGTTATGTCATTAATTTTAGCATGGCCTTTCCACTCTCTTCCCTGTATCCTTGGGTCTCAAGTTCTGCCCACCTGATACAATTTACAGCATCTCCTTTCTGTAAAATGGCTCAAATCACTATGCTCTCTCTAGTAGGTAGTCACTAACAGAGAATTATACCTTACATATAGCTCAACTTTTTTCTCATCTACTGCTGATTGGGAAATAGCAGCTAAAATGAATTTAAGCCTTAAAATACCTCTGATAACACATCACATCTATACCGTAAGTCTCCTAAGGCAAAGTAAACATTTTTACTTTTATTTTCTTTTTCAAATGGTGCCAAATCTAGGCATACCATAGTTATTTACCATAGTTGATCCTTCCTGTGCGCTCACCAGGCCAGGTGGCCCTTATGAGCAGAGACTCACTACACTATTGCTGCTACTGTTGATGATAAATGAGGGTGTGAGTCCTCTCCCCAGACTGGTTTGCCTTGGAGCCCAATTTAAACTAGAGACCTAGACATGACCTATACAATATGAGGAGGCAGGCTTTATACAGTCAATATTGTGTCTGGGCTAGGCCCCTTATTTGAAATTCCCATATACTATGGATACCCGAGGGGCCAAGTCATCACATATAGGTTACAGAGGGGGATAGACTCTATAGAGTGCATATTTTATCAGGGCCCCTCATAACACATCATTTTATTGCATCAAGCAACAAATTCTACTATGGTGCATAAAAGTATAAAAAGTGTGAAAATCGCACCACGTAAGACACAGAAGCTCGCCAATGAGGTTAACTGATTCTTCACACTTTTATAAATAACATCCCTCATGGATATACATACACACGTCAAACGAGAGAGGGCACTGGTATTTCTCGATGAAACATGATACCAGCCAGAATTAGGAAAAAAACGTTGCGGTAAAGGATTTCCTGTGTAAACATCTTAACTGCTGGTCTACAGAAAATGGAAAAATTGTATGAATAATGAACAAGCAATTTAAAAGAATGGAGGCCATATACTTTCAGAGATACAAGAAAAACATGGCTATGTTTGTAAAGCTAAGGGATGATTACACATTCTCATGACTGACAAAAACACATCTGCAAAAAACAAGGGTCAGTGAAGAGAAATAAGAAATCAGCAACTATTTTATGTAAAGAGGAGAATTATCTTCCTGCAATGAATATGTACTGATAGTGTTAAGGATCTGTCAGCCAGTACCAGAAACGCTATTGTTCACACCACAAAAACATACAGCATGGCCTATGTAAAAATAATAGTACACAACAGAAATCTAACAGGGATAGACACAGGGAACACACTATTTATTTCCAGGACTATTCAGATGGAAGGATTCAAATCAGGTGTCCTGTCTTTCATGTGCCCCCAATGCAATTGCCTGTGTTTTTTTTGTCCCTCGTCTTCCTTAAAAATAAAAAAAAAACGGGGTATACTACAGGTGCAGGGCTTCTGGAATACTCTTCTGACAGTGCCCACTCATCTGGTGCCTGAAGAAATATTATACAAACAAGGCTCTAAGTAAACAACAGCTTCCCTTAGCTAGATAAAAGACACAAACCTGAAAATTGGGGGCCCCCAGTAAAGCAAGAAAGGGGCAGCTATAGAGGGGAATGAGGAGAAAGCCAATTTACTAAACCTCTTCCTTGCTTCCATATTCACAGAGGAATGTGTTTTGCCTGGTGAAATGCAGAGAAATAACCCAAACTTTCCATTAAATGTCACTTGTCTAACCAAGGAAAAAGTGCAGCACCGGCATAAACAAATTAAAATAGACAAATCCCTGGGGCCAGATGGCATTCATCCTCATGTTTTAAGGGATTTACTGTATTTTTTGCCTTGCCAAATGTGGGGGGAAAGTTTCAGTTCATCTTATCGGGCGAATGTAAAAAAAAAACAAAAATAAACCTTACCCAACGGTTGCTCCATCGCCACAGCCACTGGGAGTCCAGACAATAGAGGAGGGGTGGGCAGGCAGGGAGAGGGCATAGTAACTTATCCCTGTACTCCTCTCTGGGCCACCACTGCTCCTGGGCGCGTGAGGTGCAGTGGGTGGGCATGGCCTGCATCTATGTCCATTGTCCTCAATGAATGCTCAATGGGGCAGCACAGCCGCTGTATGGACTTTGATGCTTGTGCGCTAGGGTCGGCAGCGGTGGTGACCAGAGAGGGGGCAGGTCTCAGTTACCATGACCTTTTCCTACCTGCCTGCTACTCCTCCATCGTCTGGCCTCCCAATGTCAGTGGTACGAGGCTGACAGTTATGCATGTTTTTTATATTTTTTTATTCCTCCAATGTCGGGGAGGGGGTCTGGCTGATTTTGCAACACTGCCTATAATGGACAATGGGATGGGGGGAATGTCACACTGTCTATGAGGATTGGGAGGGGGGTATGTCACACTGCCTATAATGAGCAATAGGAGGGGAGATGCCACACTGCCTATGGAGAATGGGAGGGGGAATGTCACACTGTCTATAGAGATTGGGGGGGTATGGGTATGCCACACTGCCTATAATGGGCAATGGGAGGGGGATTCCACACTGCCTATAATGGGGGAATTCTGAACCTTGCCTATTATGTAATTCTTGGGGGGGACAGTTCAGAATACCTTTGTAGATTCAATAATGATGGGGGTGGTTCCACAGGATTGGCGCTTAGAAAATGTGGTGCCAATATTTAAAAAGGGGTCTAAAGGAGAACCTGGAAACTATAGACCAGTAAGTTTAACATATGTGGCAGGCAAGCAGCTTGAAGGTTTTCTAAGACATGTATCTTGGTGAAAATTACCTTATTACTCCTTATCAGCATGGATTTATGAGAAACCGCTTCACAAACCTGGACTGAAGTCAATGGGTGTCAAATATATTGACCATTCTAAAGCATTTGATACTATGGCCTCGATTCAATAAAAAATTCTCATTGCAGTAAAAGATTAAATTCATGAGAAAAAAGCCTGAGAATGTCACTGTTGTTGAATCACCAGCTAAGAAAACAATGAAAGTCAATGACACTTTTTTACTCCTAAGAAAAGTAGAGAACTGTTTACTCCTTTCTACACTGTAGTAAAAGCTGCCATTGACTTTCATTGTCATTTTATCTAGTGATTCAGTAACAGTGACATTCTCAGGCTTTTTTCTCATGAATTGAATTTTTTACTACCATGAGAATTTTTTTCTACCTTTATTGGATCGAGGCCTATGCCATATAAAAACTGATACAAAAGATGAGAATGCATGGACTTGGGGAAAACGTGTGTACATGGGTGAGTAATTGGCTTAATGATAGGAAACACAGGGTGGTTATCAATGGTATATGCTCAGAGTGAATCACTGTTACTAGTTGATATATATATATATATATATATATATATATATATATATATATATATTTATTTATTTATATATTGTAATGGAATTGGAAACTTATTAAACAGTAAAGTATCAATATTTGCAGACTAAGCTGTGTAAAGTAATTATTAATTAATACAGATAAATGTAAGGTTATGCACATGGGAAGGAGCAATTTGTGCCATGATTACTTACTGAATAAGGAAATGCTTGGTAAAAATACAATGGAAAAGGACCTAGGGGTGTTACTTAATATTAACTGCAATAATTAGCCAGCAAGCAGCTCACCTGATGCATGTCCCGTGTGCCTCTCCTCCATTTCCTGCAGCACAGGGCTCAAAAGTTTCCCTTTTTTCAATTTATTTCTTCCAGGACCACACAGAAAATGCACCTCATCCCTTGGTGCTCTCAGTGTGAGCGAGCATGGTAAGCCACTGTGGTCCCATAGCTGTATCTGACCAAAGCAGAGCAAGCTCAAGACTCAAAGCTGCAACATGACTTGCCCTTCTTAACTCAGCCATGACCCAAAAAATTGGTCATGAAGCACTGTATCATCAAGGATAGGAAATAGCTGTGTACTGCAATGAAGCAAGTCTCCCATTGGAAGAGGTGCGGGTGCTGCATATATACACAGCCGTTTCCTGTCCCCACATATAATGAAGGTTTACTCAGGAAAAGGTTAGAATCTCTCTAATGCAGGCAGGCAGGTGTAAGGAGGTTAGTTAGGTTAGTGTTCCTGGTAGTTGACAGGGAGCATGGAGGGCCATTTTAAGTCATCATGTTGAAAACATGTTTCCCGTCCCATATATGTATTAGCCTAAACAGGCAAAATAAGAGGCGTGTGGCCATTAACAGATAATTTTCCTTATTATGCCATTGATTGGTCCCAAGACCCAAATCCAAAGAAACAGAAAGCTCCAGCAGGAGTGGTGTTTTGAACCTGAAAAATCAGACAAAGGGAACCAGTTTCTAATGTTATGGCCATTAATCCATATGAAATAAACACACCCATGCCTTTGCCTGTTGTAGATGGGTATGGATGTTTTTTGTTCATTTTTTGGGAATCATTGCAGATCAACACCCAAGAACTACTTATTTTTAAAAGTAAACATATTTAACTTCATTTATAAAATATTTTTTTTAATTATTAAATCTGTTTCTAAACTGTGGTTACAACATCTCAGAGCAGGAGTGATTGATCCAAATTCAAACCTGCAGGTTCTCGGTGTATTTCATTATCAGCAGGTCTGACAGCCTTATATTTCAGGGATTGCAGGAGCTTAGGCAAGATGCTAAGGCAGCAAAATAGAGTTCAAGCAGATGTCAAGAGACAATTACAAGTAGCATAAAGAGAAAAACTGCCTGCAGAAGTAATGTTTTGCACTTTAGGGTCTAATGCAGATCAAAATATATTCATTATATAGCATTCTCTCTCTTTAAGAAATACTATTTCATTTGTATTATTGATACAGGAGGTTGAAGCTGCACATTATGTAAGCAGTGATTAGTGATGAAGATAAGGTGTACACATTGCTTGCTGATATAATGTATTTTCAAACTAGTTTTTGTACCGGTAATGCTAAAGGATTGGTGCTTTATTTGTGTCTGCATCTACATAATAAAACAGAGCAAAGGCAATTGCAGGTGCTTAAGAAAAAGATATGAATAAATAATAATCAAATAAATAATCATGCAGCAGAGCAGTCAGGGATACGCAATATTTCCTCCTAGGAGTGAACAAAGAAGATATAAAATCTCTCAGTGACAACAACATTTACCCAATTACTCCACTACTGAGAGGCTGATACAATACAAAGGCACCCATCAAAGAACTTGTGGGAACAAAAGAAAATATATAAATGCCCATATACTTTAAGCAAACCTATCATTAGACATTTCACTTCAATCAATCAGGTACATAGAATTATTCAAAGGAAACCTCAGAAGAAAAAATACTGCTGCTAAACTGGTAGCAAAAGGTAACAGCAGGTGCCTACTAAGCCAGTTACTTTAGAGGAAGAGTGACATGAACGTCCATCATTCTGGACACATTATGCCTGCATGCAGTATAGGGAACTGTCATAGCTTACTTTTACATTTTAGCCAACAGACCGGAACATTGCTGATCTGCTGATCGGAAGTTGATCGGATTGGCAGGGAGTCCAGGCTTTTCTTCCACTCTTCAGATAATGGAAGTGACTTAACAGGCAATAGAGGTGGCAAGGGTTTTTTTTTTTTTCTTACAGCACATAGTGACTACATAATTTAAAAAGGCTGATCTTTGAGCATGCCGTCTGCAAACAGGCAGTCACACAGCCTTTCAATTAAATCAAGATTATGGAGTAGTGATGCCATTAGACTTATTCTTTGTCAGGTTTAGCAGACACCAATAGCCAAGAGAAATGATTATGTCTCAAATGAAGCCAATACCACAGTTTATTTTCTGGTATTGTCAGTAGCTGGTGTCAACTTACTAAATGTTTATTTATTTTCTATTTAAGGCTGGTGGACTGATGACTACAAGGAGTGATTTGTGGTTATGGAGGACTATAAAAATCTTCAGGGTGCTAATTATGGTGAGAAGGAGCTACTGGTAGGTGGTACATGATGGTAGGAGTTTACGAACTAAGGGTTTTAAGTGAAGTAGAAGGTTTTTTTATTAATACACTTGACATCCAATATGGCACACTACAGGCCCTAAATGCCATCACTTAGAGGAGCCCCTGGGCTTGTCAGGTGACAACAGATCTCACATACATATGAAGGCTTGTCCATGGGCTCCAGTAGCCCATCCAGCAGTTTCCAGCTAGTGTTTTATTACTGTGTTTACTTAAGTGTAGAGCTATTGACCCTGATGGGGTTGCAAGCAGTTAGAACAAACCTATGAACTACTTTATCTTTGAAAGAGGAAGTGCAAGCTTTTTGTAATACTTCCTCTCCTTGTGCTGAGTCTGATTTGGGCACTAAAATAATAAAACAACTTACCTAATTGCTGCAAACCTCCCCTGATGCCTGCTAGCAGGGGCTTGGCTCTACATGGCAGACATGGACACACATTCAGCTTTCTGTGAATACCCCCCCCCCCACACACACACACGCACCAATAAGTTATTTTTTATGTTATTGAAAAAAATTGGAATAAGCACAGGGGGAGAGATGGGTGGGTGCACCTGTGTCAGAGGTGGTGTCTAGGATGCATGGATTCCTTATCAACGAGAAGCATTCAAGCAATCATCATAACAAATATGCCAAGTTACTCAAAATTTGGGAGCCCATGATCCAGTATTTCTCGTTTTAAATCCTTCACTGAACTAGTTAAGTTATGGCATGGCAAACTGGGTCTAATCCCTTGGCCCTTGGCTGCCCACCACACACACAAATGATAATATTCCCGATGCAAATAATAATGATATTACCATAATGCTATAAGCCAGGGGTATGGGTAAACCAAGGGTATGCAAGACCCAATTAGGTTGTACTTGGAAAAGCCAACCTGATCATGATCAACACAAAGTATTGCCAGCCAAAAGCGTTTCCTCATTAAAATCCCAAAACTTTTACTCCAATTCAATAGTAATAAGCATGGTGCAGACACAAATGCCCCAGTAAAATATGTCTACGCATTTCGAACCCCGCGGGTTCTTATTCATGAGTAGGAAAGGAAACACTTTTGGCTGGCAATACTTTGTGTAGTGCCTGATGATGGAGTGGAGCGCTCCTGCCGAGACGATTGGATTTTCTACTTGGATTGTGACTCCCCAATCAAGGTAGAGATTACTTTTTTCATGCTATGAACCCGATCATGATACTGAATCTGATCATGAATCTGAGCATGGATACAGCAAAGGCTGTTGCTGCATAAGTACAATGCTGCTTTAAAAGTTGATGGAAACAGTTTAGATCCCCTGGTTATTTTTTTTTTGTCATAGTGAAACCAGACCAAGAGTGCCGTATTTTTCGCCTTATAAGACGCACCTGCCCATAAGACGCGCCTAGGATTTGGGGGAGGAAAATAAGAAATAAAATATTTTAAACCAAAAACGCACCATTACAGACAGTGTGACATTCCCCCTATCCCATTCCCATAGGCCGTGTGGGATGCCCCCATTCCATTCCCCATATAGGCAGTGTGGCATTCCCCCCTCCCATTCCCCATATAGGCAGTGTGGCATTCTTCCCCTCCCATTCCCCATATAGACAGTGTGGCATTCTTCCCCTCCCATTCCCCATATAGACAGTGTGGCATTCACCCCCTCCCATTCCCCATATAGGCAGTGTGGCATTCACCCCCCTCCCATTCCCATATAGGCAGTGTGGCATTCTTCCCCTCCCATTCCCCATATAGACAGTGTGGCATTCTTCCCCTCCCATTCCCCATATAGACAGTGTGGCATTCACCCCCCTCCCATTCCCCATATACCCAGTGTGGCATCCCCCCTCCCATTCCCATATAGGCAGTGTGGCATTCTCCCCTCCCCCCATTAGTATATGCTGCGTGGCATCCCCCCTCCCCCCATTAGTATAGGCTGTGTGGCATCCCCACTCCCCCCATTAGTATAGGCTGTGTGGCATCCCCACTCCCCCCCATTAGTATAGGCTGTGTGGCATCCCCCTCCCCCCATTGGTATAGGCTGTGTGGCATCCCCCTCCCCCCATTAGTATAGGCTGTGTGGAATCCCCCTCCCCCCATTAGTATAGGCTGTGTGGCATCCCCCTCCCCCCATTAGTATAGGCTGTGTGGCATCCCCCTCCCCCCCATTAGTATTGGCTGTGTGGCATCCCCCTCCCCCATTAGTATAGGCTGTGTGGCATCCCCCTCCCCCCATTAGCATAGGCTGTGTGGCATCCCCCTCCCCCCATTAGCATAGGCTGTGTGGCATCCCTTCCCCCATTAGCATAGGCTGTGTGGCATCCCCCTCCCCCCATTAGCATAGGCTGTGTGGCATCCCTTCCCCCATTAGCATAGGCTGTGTGGCATCCCCCTCCCCCCATTAGCATAGGCTGTGTGGCATCCCCCTCCCCCCATTAGTATAGGCTGTCTGGCATCCCCCTCCCCCCATTAGCATCAGCGTCAGCGCAGGCCACACCCACCCTATTCACAGAGACGGCCAGTAAGAAGCAGCGGCGGGGGCTCTGTCCCGCCCCGCCGCTGCGATCGCTGTCTTATACTGGCAGCGATGACAGTGGCGGGGCCAGAGACAACGCCCCCGCCGCTCCTCCAACTGCTGCCTCTTATTGGGGCCTTAATTCCAAGAGGCTCCCTCACCTCCCCTCCCTCTGTGGTGCCCAACTCTCACCTGCCGCCGGGTCTTCTCCTCATTCCCGGCTCCCCACTCCGACTCCCGCCGCACCGCACTTTTCTGCTGCGGGAGCTGGAGATCCTTTCCCGCCGTCTCCTCCGCAGCTGGCCTGTCGGGGGGGGGCCTCCCCGCTCCGTGGTTCTCTGCCCGATGTGGAAGTCGGCTGTGCACGTGGGCAGTGACTTTCCCCGGCTCACCTCTGGCTCCACGTCCAGGGCTGCAGCTTCGGGCTCTTCTGCCCCAGTCGACCGGACGCTGGACGGCTGCTGGCTCCAGGGGGGCGGCTGGACATCTCGCCCCCCCCCCCACCTGGGTGAAGGGCCGCTCCTGCCTCCCGGCCGCTCCTCCACTTCAGTGCCTCCGGCGCGGAGGCCGATGGCGCCGCTCCCCGCCTCATCCCCGGCTCCACATCAAGGGCCGCTTCAGGCTCTTCTGCCCAGACGCTTGATGGCCTGCACGCCCACCCGCTGCCCTGACCTGCGCTGGGAACGGGTGATTTTTTATTTTTTTTTTACATTCACCCGATAAGGCGCATGGACATTTTCCCCCCACTTTTGGGGGAAAATAAGTGCGTCTTATATGGCGGAAAATACGGTAGCTCTCCTAAGGGGCATTCGATTTAAATCCAGAAATTTTGAAATCGTGAAAAATCCAGAAATTTTACTTTCTCAGGTTTTTTTCATGCCTCCAGGGCATCCTGAACTGGTATGCCCCGCTGTGTGAAACCCCCCAGATTGCTCACACAAACACCCCTTTCCCAAGTCCAACAGTGCATGCACAGGCCCTCGTCCAATCAGGGCCATTTGCTGTGCATATTTAATGTTCAGCAAAAAGCTCTGTTTACAGCAATCAAGAACAAAATTGGGCGCATCCCCAGGAGTGTGTGCACAGCCCAAAGATGCTGGGGATGCGGTGGCTCTTAATCCCCACTATTTACAGCACAGAGGGAGCTGCCGGAAGAGGTGACTTTAGCGACACCCTGGGGGCAGGGGGTTTTCACACAAATGGGGAACCTTATCTGGGATGCTCCAGGGACCAGCTGTGTTGGGTTTTGTTAGTCTTCCTGCAAGAGGAACCTCTACCTAAGTCTCTGTCTAGAAAAAGAGAGAAAGTGAAAACAGCATTAGAAGAAATTAGGGGTAATGAAAAACTAAAACCTGTCAGTAAGATAGAAGAGACAACAGAAATGTGTATGTGGATAAGTCAGGGGAGTGGAAAGAAATTAAAACCTACTTTAACATGAAGATGTTGCCCATACCTCATAGGTGAAAGCATAGGCTGCTGATTACAAATTCGCAAACAAATCTCTGCCTGAAAAAATTCTGCACAACGCCTGAAGAATGTTTGAAATTTATTGTCTGTTGGAAAGGCAGAAATTTTTAATGAATACTGTTATACACGGGTTCGAAAAATGCAGAGAGCCTATGCAAAGTCAATGCAAAATAGGCAGAAAGAAAAAATACTGAAAGAAATGAGCCAGCTAAATAAGCAGTAAACAGATGCAAGCAAACCAAGGAAATAAAAAATAGGTTGTGGGAAATAGGAAAAGAAAAAAAAATATAGCAATAGTATTACCGGGATTGGAAGATTTAAAAGACAATGGCTATCGTTGCTAGTCACCGATAATGACCTGAGAAACATTGCAGACAAATTGTTAAGCCTAAATCTTGAAGCTAGAAGGGAAATTCCCAGTGGGGATGGTGCTATTTTTATTCCTTCACTCATACCTGCTCTTCCTCACCTAACTGCACACGCTTTATTTCCTTCTGCCATTCCTGACTCCAAGCATCCTTTCCTCCCTCCCCACGTCTTTCCTTCACATCTTCCTATTTCCTGTAGCACACACAGCTGCATCTGCAAATTCTCCCTGCTGGACATAGAAAGAACCATGAATATTAACAAATGCAGGACACAGAATGTTAACCTTTTCCATTCCAGGAGCTCTACAAAGCAATGACATAGTACCCTATGATGAGGGTAGATGCCAAGTAAATGGATATGAATGACAGAGAAGGCAGTAGAACATATGCAGTAAATAGAGGGTGGGCGAAAAGATGTCAAAGCCCCTCTGAAAGGATTGTGTTCATGGCACTGGGAGAAAGAAAAATATAGAAAAAGGAAATAATGCAAGACCATTCTCAATCACATTTTTGCACATAATAAAGTGGAATGTCAATTAATTAAACAAAGTAACTTTGAATAAATAAACCCACACAACACTTTAGCCAAACCAAAAATACTGTGTTAGTTCTAATCCTGTTCTGTCCTAATGGTGGCCTTGAGTTAGTGCCTGGGGCCCACAAGAAGCTCCTCTGGTCCTCCAGTGGGCCCTCCCAACATGCTGGTCCTAACTATCTAAAGAAGCTAGGCAGCCTAATCTAAAAATAAAAGTTAAGAAAAAAATGTAAGGGCCTGTGTGGAAAGGTTCTGGAGACCATTTGACTTATGTGTGGTTTATAATGGAACTGTTTACAGTTATATATTGTGAAATGCCCCTGCATTGAACTATATAATAAGGCATAAAAATAAATAACCTGTTGTATATGGCACAGCTACATGATGCAAATACAGTTTGAAACCCATCAACATAAGCCTGAAGGAGATTGATAACCGCCAACTGAGCTTTATACTACGCATGTCTCAAGAACCTTGAGGCAAAAGTAAGGCAGTTCCATCATAAATGTAGCTAACATGTTAATGTGCTCACTCAGCAACTGTGTTTGCAATAGCTGTAAGGCACCTGATCTTCCTAGACAAGCAAACTGCAATATGTCCAATTGCCAAAAAGAAATAAAGAAGTGCTTCAACTAAATGATTAGTATGCAGGATTTCCTCATTTTAGTGTGATTTATATCTCTGAATGTTTGTTCGGGAAGTGGATGTCTTATGGAAAAACAAGTATAGCTCACTCTATACTGTATACAGTGTATAGATTGAGCTTTAAAGCAGGTCAAAACCCAGGGTTCGCTTCCCATGGGTTACCCAATTTGGATTTACTTGGCATGCTGAGCGTACACACTGGGGATGATGTCGCTGGCCCCTGTACATATGCCGTGGGGACACAGCAGGGGTGAACTTTACCCTGGTTCATGAATGTCTTGCTAGAACTTGGCTACATAGGTTTTGTTCCTCTTTAAAGGCCCAGTCTGGGTACCACAAAAAATCAATACTCAAGTTTGTTCCTGGTTGTCGCATACCCTGATGTCTCATGCAGAGGAAGCATGCTGAAGCAGCAAGCTCTAGTTACTGTGAGGTGAGGTGTGGACAGGAGTCACATCCACCAATTTACTAGCATTCTCAGTGGCAATTTGACTGAGCCATTAGGAGGAATGCATTGGATAATAAACCATTCTTTGCATGGCCAACATTTCTTCAGGTGCCCCCAACTAGTTAGCATACATTTCAGCATCATACAGAAGTCATATGACCTTTCACATTGCCCCCCGAATAGCCAGAAAGAGAAGTTTAAAAATAACATACTATTTAAGATGCAAGACAGAAAAATATGGCTGGGTCATTGGGGTATACAAAGCAAAGCCCCTGTCACACTATTACAATCTCCTTGTAGAGGGACAACATCAATCCATTAAAGAGAAAGCTCACCAGATCTCTCTTTTCACATTTCCTCTACAACTCTTTGCCATTCTCACTTTTTACTTTTTTACCTCTTGCTTCCCCATGTTTATGTTTTATCTTTTATGAGACCCCATTCATCTTTCCTTATTCAACATTTTGATCTCTTTCCCACATTTATCCATCTTGTTCTAATTTCTACTTCCAACCCCTGTGTATTTTTGCTATATATTACTTTCTCCAATTTTCTATCATTCTATTTTTCACCTTCTGTACATCTTGCTTTTCCACATTCCATCCTCTCTTTTACAAACCCTCCTCTATTTACACCTTCAGTTTGGCTCTCTTTTATCTTCTCCACTTCTTCCTCTCACACAAACAAACATACACTGGTTATATGAGCATATTATCATTATTATTAGTTTTCTTGGCTCTATTTTACCCTTATTTCAGTCTTTCTTTCTGTACTCTTTCCTTCTTTATTTTATCCATCTATCTATTATTATTGTTTATTGTACAAAGCGCCATCATAGTGCATGCCACTGGCTGGGCTACCTCCCTCTTTACCCCTTTCCACTTCCTGGATTCCCGCCATCTATCCCTCTCTCTTTTATCTCTTTTCTGTATAGCCTTTTTCCGAGTCATGTGATTTGTGGGCATTATCATGCAAATCTTGCAAAGGGTGGCGTTTAAACAAAGGACTGTCCTATGTGGGGGGATTTAAAAATGATGAAATCCCCTGTATTACCTTGAGTGAATGAGTCATTAGTAAGATACATAGTAATATTTGTGGCCTGTTTTCTTGATTGACCATCATTACACTGCAAGCTGTTGAAGCACAGCAAAGGAGCTGCCAGTATTTACAATCAATTTTTGTTTTGTAATAAATGAGAATGTTTATTAGCATCATGCAGCACCATTCGCACCTGTTATTTAGTGGTGAAGGGATAACGTTATACCTTTTATAGGCTAACTGAAAATATTTTAGATAAGCTTGTGATAATACTTAGTCCTCCACATCAGACATGATGTTACATGTCTGACAGAGAGGGCTAAGTGTTGCTGACGGTATGAGTTGTTAAACTTACATCAAACACATTGGGGTTGACTCAGAGCCTGGTGGGAAAACACACTTCTTTTTCGGAGAGAAATAAGCCATTCACTTTCATTGTCTACCGGGTGTACATTTTCACCTGGCTCTGTATTAGCCCCAAGTTAGACAATGAAAATGAATGGCAATTTTCTCTCCTAAGAAGAAGTGAGTTTTCTCACCAGGCTCTAAATCAATCTCGTTATGTTGGCATCTACAGTGACCTGCCTCTTTAAAAGCATGGTTTCCCAATGTCTGTAAGGAGAAATTATTTCATTAATTTGTATTCATAGGGGCCATATATAAGGGCTATACTCTTTTTTTGAGGGGGTGTCCTTACCCCATGTTGATTAATTTGGTATATCTATGTAGGGCTTGTGCTATTTAAAGCGGACCTTCACTCTAAATAAGAGTCTATCTTATATGTTTCCCACACCCTGTACATACAGATTGCTCACATTAAAAATCATCCTACCTGCATCTACTGCATTTTATAAGCCTTTAAACATCCAAGATGGCGGCTTATGGAAGCTGCCATTTTTGCAGGCAGCCTGCAAACAGGAAGTGCCTGCAAACAGGAAGTGACTGTGCTGCTCTGCATTCTGGGACTGCTGATCTTTCCCTGACCCCAGCTCTGCTCTGTCTGAGCAAAGCACAGCTATAACCCACCCCCCTGTACCTTATCCCACTCTCCTCTCCTCAGTAAGTGTGATGCTTCTGAGTCAAGATGGCGGCGCCCGTATCCTAAATTCCCGAACAGAGTTGCAGCCCAGTGGGGAAAGTATAATAAATTAGTGACTAAACATGTAAAATATATTAATTTTAGATGCTGAGGAATTGTTTTTTAAGAGTTTGGGCTTTTCATTAAATCATGGTGAAGGTCCGGTTTAAGAACTGAATAACAGGTCCTCTTGCAGGCCTGAAATGAAATGAATGAAATGCAATTCAAAATTTGCCTGTACTGAAATGCAGAATATTAAATATGATCCTACCTCTATTATGTAGAATGCTGTTTAATCCGGATATACTTAATTTGAGGGGAGGATACCAAATAGCCAGATGCCCCGGTCATGGTATCCTGGGGTGGCGAGTTTACCCGCCTGATGTTCCTATTGGCAGCAAAGTTGCCCACTGGTCCCTCTTGAATGCGGGAGTCAGGTGCTGTAAAGGCGCTCCAATATGGAGTGCAATACAAGGGGCATTGTGTTGTGACCACAGCCTCAGCATCCTCACGTGTCTGACCAGCCGCGATGCACACACGCATTGCAATGAGGTGATGGCTGCAGAGAGAGCAGAAAGAATGCAGCGCTCCCATCCTCTCATAGCTCCGCCAAGTAGGAGGAGTTACCAATACACTCTAACTGAAAAATAATCCCAACATGCTTGTGGATTTTTTCTCCTGGTAGAATTGAATCTAGGGGGCAATGTTTTTTTTTTTTTTAAATATTCTTTATTTAAGCATTTTTATGAGTACATTGCAGCAAACAGATACAATACAGGACACGGCAGAAAAATGGGGGGGGGGGGCAGGGGGAGCCAGGCCACATGCCAGCATCATGCAGAAATAACACAGAAACAGCATTTCTTACACTAAACAGCAGCGAATTCCTGGCTATCTCTGAGGGCGGTAGGTATTCTCTCGATGTGTAGGCTACTGCTTATATCGTTAAGACTCCAGGTGATTACTACTCTCTTCTGTGCTGGAGAGCCCGGAGGTCCGTCCCGCCCACTTCTGCATGACAAGTCGGGGGAGGGGGACACATAAGGGGGAGACGGGGAGGGTGGGAAAAAAAATGGGGGGGCAATGGGGAGAAGGTAGACAAAAGGCTATGCAGCAACTCCCATCACGGGCAATGCCTCCAAGGCACAAGTGCGACCTCCTCCTGCGGGAACCTGTCTCTTCTACATCCTACTCGATCCAGGCAGCGCGGACACAGCCCGGGGCTCGGTCAGCCATACAGCGCTCTAAACCCCTCCGACTCCTGGAACACTAACCAGGACATCCATGTGGTCCTGAACTGTTCTTCTCTGTCGTGGAGCGACAACGTAAGATCTTCCATCTCACAGATATTCAGAACTTCACCTATCCAGTGCCTCACAGATGGAGCGCTACCCCGCTTCCAGTACCTGGGGATCACTTGTTTGGCTGCGTTAAGTAAATGGACCCGCAAGGTTTTTTTGTATTTCCTAACCGGACGTTTTGTCAAATTGAGTAGGACCTGGGCCGGGTCCTCCTGCATATCCACCCCAGTAACTTGCGTAATGATGGGCAATATCTCCCCCCAGAATTCTCTGATCTTAGGTCAAGTCCAGAATATGTGGAACATCGTGCCACGCTCAGTACCACATCTCCAGCACTTTGGGTCTACTGCTGGGTACATCTTACTAAGCCTGTCAGGAGTATAATCCCAGCGTGTGAGAATTTTATAATTCGTCTCCTGCACCTTCGAAGCTACTGAGGACTTATGCGCTGTGGAAATTTTTTCCCTCTCTTTCTCCCTGGGTCTACCCAGGTCCCTTTCCCATTCTCCCCAAAAGGCCGGGGGGGGGGTTGTCTGCACGTTTATTAACAGGGAGTACAGTTTGGAGATTAAATGCGGGAACGGTTGCCCCTCTATGCAAATCCTCTCAAATTCCGTAGGGCCTCTGCACGAATCTCTTTTAAACCCTAAGTGGGATAGGAAGGACTGGAAGCGCAGGAGAGTCCAAGAGTCTAGCTTATCATTCTCCCACCTAGTTCTCAGATCTGCCAGAGTGACCAACCCTCTCTGCCTATCAGGTCTCCACTTCTCAGCTGGGTCAGGTTCCCCCACTCCCGTAGGTCTGCTCTGAATGGGCCCGAATGCAGTAGGGGATTATAAACGATTGGCACCACCGGAGAGGGCCAGGGGGAGAACTCAGGTCTCTCTCTGTACTCCCTGAAAACCCCCAGGGTTGCCCCAATGCTCGGATGAGCCCTAGTCTCCGGAGTGGAGGGTGACCTTGTCCACACCAAGGTCTCCAGCCGGGCGGGGGTCATAGCTGTCTCCAACTGGACCCATCTTTTAGGCGCTCGACAATTCTGCCACTCACATATTCTTTGCAGATGTGTGGCTGCCCAATACAGCCTCACATCTGGCAGCGCCATGCCCCCTGCATGCTTGGGTCTACAAAGTAACTGAGACTTCAATCTCGCCCTTTTCTTGCCCTTTTCTTGCCCCAGACAAATCCTAATAATGCGCAATTTATTTCCCGGCAGAAGCGTGACGGGATGCGGGCCGGGAGAGCCTGGAACAGGAACAACAGCTTCGGGAGGACAGACATTTTAATAATGTTAACCCTGCCCATCCAGGAGAACGTGGGAGGGTCCCAGGTCTCTAAGTCTGTCTTAATTCTTCGCGCAATTGGCCAGAAGTTCAGGGCTAGGACGTTTGACAGCTGGCTAGGTAGTTGCGTGCCGAGGTATGGAATAGAGGACCTTGCCCACTTAAAT
The DNA here is from genome assembly GCA_027917425.1 of Gastrophryne carolinensis. Classification (NCBI taxonomy): domain Eukaryota; kingdom Metazoa; phylum Chordata; class Amphibia; order Anura; family Microhylidae; genus Gastrophryne; species Gastrophryne carolinensis. The sequence goes on along the minus strand of CM051238.1, from coordinate 268,838,803 downwards.
GGGAATGATTGTTGTATGTTTCTTACCGTCTCACCAGGAAGCAAAACACTTTGATTTATCAAAGTTTATTTTGAGGTATGACAGCCTCCCACACACCTCAAATTCCCTCATCAGGACTGGAACCGACACTGCAGGGTTTGTGACAAAAAAGAGCATGTCGTCTGCGTAAGCAGCGACCTTGTGTGTGCCATCTACCAAGTCCACCCCACGAATGTCACTGTTGCCTCTAACTTTGCAAAGGAACGGCTCTAGCGACAGGGAAAAGAGCAAGGGGGACAGCGGACACCCCTGTCGGGTCCCATTCCGGATGAGTACCGGCTCAGAATGTAAGCCATTTATCCTGATCTTGGCCGACGGGGTGGTATATAGGGCCTCAATCGGCGACCGCATCCTATCCCCCAGGCCGATATGCCTAAGGGTCTCCCGGAGGAAAGGCAGCCCACCCTATCGAAGGCCTTCTCCGCATCCGTGGATAGGAGCATGGCAGGGGTAGCGGAGGCCTTGGCTCCGTGTATCATGTTAATGGCTCGTACCACATTGTCCCTGGCGGCTTCCCTGCCCAGCACGAACCTCGTTTGATCAAGATGCACTAACTGTGCCACTACTGGGGCCAGTCTAATGGGCAAGATTTTCGCATATAGTTTGAGGTCCGTGTTGAGCAGGGAAATGGGGCGGTAACTCTTGCAGGACAGTGGATCTTTACCCGGTTTATGTATTACTGAGATATGGGCCTCCAATTCCCTCCCTGAGAACAAGCCGGGGGTCTCCCGGTCCGCTATCGTGTTCCAGGCTCTCACCAAGCGGGGACCCAACAGTGTAATAAAGGATTTATAATATTTGACGGTTTAACCGTCCGGCCCTGGAGCTTTACCCGTCGGCGGGGGTTTAATCGCCTCAGCCAGCTGCTCCATGCTAACTGGGTCCTCCAGCGTCTCAGCCACCTCCAGTGGAATTGCTGGCATCCCTGAGCTCCCTACATACGCCCTGACCCTCCCCGGGAGCGTCCGCGCATCCCGTCCACCGGACAGGTCGTACAGCCCGGCATTATATGCCTGGAATGTTTCTGCAATTTTCTTTGAAGTGTGCTGCTTCTGCTGAGAGCCATCTATGATTTCGGATATATCATTTTGGGTGTATTGCTGCTTAAGGGCTCTTGCTAGAAGCATGCCACTTTTGGTCCCATGCTCATAGTATCTACGCCTGCATTTCTTGATCACAAACTTAGCCCTCTGTCTAAGCAGTGCATTGAGGGCCTCCCGAGCCTGAATCAGTTCCCCAAGTACTTTTGCCGCCTCTGTCAGTTTGTGAGACAGCTCCAGGCGCTTAACTCGTTCCGTGAGCTGCTCTATCTGTCTCATTCTTTCCCTCTTTAACCTAGATGCATGGCTGATCAGTACCCCTCTAATAACGCTTTTGTGCGCCTCCCACAACAGTAATGGTGACACCTCCCCATTGTCATTACTGCTAAAATATGCTTCTATGCCATCTCTGACTGCTTGGATTACTATCTCGTCCTGTAGTAGGGGCTCATTGAGTCGCCATGTCAATGGGGGTGGGGGTCTGTCAGTGAGGTTCAAGTCGAGGGAGACAGGGGCATGGTCCGAGAAGGAGGTTGGAAGGATCCCACTATCTGTCATCAGGCCCAGCAAGCTGTGCGAGACCCAAAAGCAGTCTAACCTGGTGTATGTCCCATGTACCTTTGAGTAGAAGGAATAGTCCCTTTCTGCAGGGTTCTGCACCCGCCACGCGTCCACCAGCTGCATGCTATGAAGCTTTTTCCTCAGTGTGCTCAGCGCTAGGTGGGATACCGCCGATCTGCCCGCTGAAGAATCTAATAGTGGTTCCATGGCCAAGTTAAAATCGGCCGCCAGGACTATTTCTCCCTCAGCAAATTCCTCGATTTTATTTAGCGTGTGTCTAAGGAACTGAACTTGACCCTGATTGGGGGCGTACAAGGACACCAGGGTGTAGGTTTTTTGGCCAAGGAGACATTTCACCATCAGGAGCCGCCCAGACTCATCCCCCCAGGAATCCCGCAGAGTGAACAGAACCCCATTCACTATCATGATCGCCACTCCCTTCCTTTTGGCGTCTGCTGCGCAGCTGGTGAACACGTGTGGGTACAGCCGGCTACATAGCCAAGGGGCCCCCGACCTCTTAAAATGTGTCTCCTGGATAAAGGCGATTTTTGCTTTGAGCCTCCAGGGAGTTGAGGCCCCTAGCATTCATAGAAATCAACTTCATCGCGGTCATATCTCAGCAACCGCTGCAATGTTACTGGTCAGCGATGCCGCGCTGAGATCCCGACTCGTCACCTCTCCCGGGGTTACTACACAGGTGGCTGGCATAACCGACAACAAGACTACCGAAGCAGTCAACCAGTGGACAGCCCACAGGGGACCTCCGTAACTGGTGCTACTTTTACTCTCCTCCACTCCTCCTCCTCTATTCGGATCACGCGAGCGCTGGTTCCGACAGACGCTGCGTCTCCCCGTCTGTGAAGGTCAAATGTCCTACACAGAGGGGGGGCACCAAGTGTTTGTGGGGGGGTGGAGGATCAGAACACGGAGCAGCAACGAGGGAGCTGCCCTATCTCTACTAGTATCTAATGTTGCAACCCAAGGCGTGGTTAATAAGGGGGAACAGTAGAAGCGCACCGTGATGCAGCCCAACCCGCACACGGATCAAGTGCATCGTATTAACTCTGAGGGGGCCGGCAACGGGGGCCGCAGGCCCGCCGCCACCCGCCCCAACCGGATCTCTCAACTTTTACATTTGCAACTCACGAGACTCGGCGGATCAGGAGGACCCACCCGCCAGCCACCAGCACTCCCTCCCAAGTCAAGGGCAATGAGCCAGGGGCGGATACCCGGTAACTAGAGACTCGATGTGTCAGCAAGGGTGACTGAGCGGGGTGAGCCCCCCCCGGGACCCCCGAGCTCAACCTTAACATATAACATACAACATGGCTTCATTGCCAGGCCCCATACAGAAGTCCTGCCTGAACTGCTCTTGGGCCCCTAGATAGAAAATAAAGGGCAATGACACTTTCACTTCAAAAATAAAGTAGTGCACTTTTGCACCAGATGCTAGATCGAAGGGGTGATTCAGCACCAGCTGCAAAAGGTGCTCTATACTATTTTTGGAGTAAAAATTGCCTGACAACTTACTTTTCATTGTCTTCCTAGGTTTATTTAGCGCAAGGTGTAAAATAAGCACTTCTATTTAATTTTTCACCTAAAATGCAATTTTTGAGCCTGGTGCTGAATCCCCCCCGTATTTTGATTATTATATGTGTTATGTACGATCAGTCAAATCAATTATAAAACATTGTGCACAAACTAATTTGGCCAGGGTATGCCAATTTATGAGCACAACTAGAACCTACAGGTAACAGAAAAGTATATGCTCACAGGGCCATTCACTGGTCTCAATGATTACAGGGAACAGTGCAAATCCTTCCACTGCAATTGTAGATACTAAAATTCTTGGTGCTGTCTTATAAACACAACCTAAAGTGAATATGCACTTGTGTCAGCAACTGGTTAAGACCCATCCTCTTTCCAATGACACTTCTTCTTTGTAGACCTAAACTGCATACAAGAGAATATCAAGCTTTGTTCTCATAAGCAGATTCGGACAATGGATGTGATGAAATAGCTATGGGCAGCAGAACTCTCTAGTTTATTCTAGGATACACCCATGCCAAATAAATCTATACATGTCTGAGCTAAGAGATATAGAGATGTAAATACAAGGAGAATTATCCCTTTATCCTGGGTTCACCTGGATACCCAGGTACATAATAGCTTTATCATAAAACATGTCTAACATGGCATGAGAAGGCCTTACTTACACTTTATGCATAAAATAAATCCCCCCAAACATGTTTATTTCTTGTTCTTGAAAAAAAAAAAAAACAGAGATGACAGGTTTGTGAACCTACCATTCCATTGGGAGGTCTAATGGACTCTAAATGTACTATATACGCTATGATACGTACTGTATAGACTAATGAAAACATGTATGATTTATATAGCGCACCTATTCAGAAACAAATGTATCCTTTCGTACCATTGAACCCTTTTAGACTTTTTATGGGGGAGCCAATTAAAGGTTTAAAACTTCCAGAGGCAGCAATGGAACTAAGTGGATGGAACCTTCAGCTGCAGCAGGAAGAGCAGCAGATACAGATGGTGGTGGCAGCTGCAGCACCTGGCGGCAAAAGGATCTGCCCGTGGAAGGCTCCCATGGTGGAATAGGTGGCGGCAGCAGCTGCCCGAGACGCTGGCTAAGACAGAGGATCCAGTGTGACCCATTAATATATCAGGAGAGGTGTAGGGAGTTTTCAGAGAGGTACAGCTATTTTAAGAAGGTGATATGGGGTAAGGAGCTCCCCTACATTAAAACCTCTATATAGTCAATGTAGTGATTCCTATATATTCTGTGCCTACCGTACAAGGGAAAAAATGTAGGCAAAAGTATTAGCACAATGTTGGAAATCTCTAGACCCTCCATTAATTCAATATTCATAATAAATATGCAGAATGTGTCATATAGATAGATATAGATAGATAAATATTGCCTACCTTGTCAACCATTAATAAAATAGATCTGAAGAAAAGCTTTAACTTCTCGTTAACTTTCAGTACTTAAAACATTTTAGCTACTGTAAACCTCTTAAATAAATATATTAAATGAAAACATATTGAGACAGTAGAACCTTATGCCATCTTCCTATTTGTATTATGTGCATTACTGTGACAGTTTGCACTTTTCAATGTAATTAGTTTTACTGTAACACTATATTTTTCCTTTTCAAAATAACTATAAAAATGTCAATTTAGGGACTTGCTTGCACATGGCAGAACAAGATGGATGCTCATTAGGCCAGTGTACACATCTCTGGCATAAATCTCTCCTGTACTTCTGTTTAGACTGTTCCATATACCATTTCTCAAAATGGAAATCAAAAAGGAAATCACAAGCCAACAAGACAAAAGAAGAGACAAATATAGCACTGGTAACATGCTAAGACCCTCTCAAAAAGCATAACAAACAGTGCTCATCCAATAGCAGCTGGTGGCCATAGAGGCAATATTTCCAGCATTTTGCAAGCTGTATGCGGAGATGAGATGAGAGAGCTAGACCAATGGACATGGACAATGCCATCCTGGAAGGTGAGTTGAATGAGGGACTCTACCAAGACAAGAAGATTTAGGGTAAAGGGCCCAAAAGGGGGAGCTTGGAGCTTATTCATGACCAGGGCTTTATCAAAGCAGTATGCTGGCTATCTCAGACTGATTTGTGCCAGTTTATGATAACTGAACTTACCAAAGTTTTTTTTCATGCGCATGTCAGCACAGTGTGAAACATTTACTTATTTAATTTACTAATCCATCAGCACACTGCAGCACAGCGCTGTCACTCTGCCCTTTCTTTCCGGCACACTGTTTGCTACTCCCCTAGGATATTAAGGGGCAAATTATTCTGCATGTTATTTTAAAAAGGTTTTAGTAACTATTTAAAAAAAAATTTTGTCCATGGCTTTTGGAGCACAAAAATAGGTCCAGATGTCCCTGCAGTACACAGCCGACTACTGGGGAACATACACCTTCTGGGTGCAGCAAGATGGCGGCACAGGAGTGCCACTTTTGGGAGGTAAGGTGAGTAGGCCACTGATCAGCAGCAGCTTGCATGCTTATCAATTACCATTTTTTGACAGGTTAAATGATTACAAAAAATTGAACTAATTTCGCTGGTATTTGGTGCTTCACATGGCATTCCACAGAATGCTCTGCCACAGTTGTCTGTTCTATATTTAACATGTTTTGCCTGAGGTACTTTTGGCTTTTTTACCCTACACCATCACTATACAAATTTCTTTCTCCCCAAATCCCTTGTTCACCCTAATTTCTTTTTTAAATCTATAACAATTCAGTAAGCTGAGCACCATTGAGATTCCAAAGTGATTATACGATAGCTGCAGCAGACAGTAAAGGCCCATTGCCATGAACTGATAAATCGACCATTCGCTGATTGAGCGAATAAACGTCAACTTGGGCACAGAAAATGTGTTGACTAATTGTTCGATAAAGCGATTAGTAAGATCATTTATTTTGTCAGCTCCACGTCCTGTCTGTGGTTGATTTCTGTTTCCACGTGTCAACAGTCATGTGATGAACGAGTAACTTTATGTCAGCCAAACATTGCTTGGCCAATGAACTAATTGTTGCTCATCGCTCGATCGCAGTGGGTACTTCCACAGATCAAATCTCATCTAAATGTGGTCAAATTAGAGGCTGATTTATTAATAGCGACATGTAGCGACAGTTGAGCGGCTGTAGCGGTATTTTCACAGCGCCCGCTAGTAGTCGCTGTGCTTGGCCGTTGTTCGGTTGTTGACAGCGACTCAATCGGTGTGGCGTAATGTTGAATACAAGGTTATGAGTCGCTATATGACAGGTTCCGCGATGTATGGGTGCGCATGATAGCGACTGGTCAGAGCGACTGGCTTCCACCATATTCATCAAAAAATCACGCTCAAAAAATTCAAGCGCTGTGAAATGCATGTTTAAACCCCAGAGCGCTGGAGGCGATGTGTTAAAAGTAGCTTTTTAACCCCCAAACCACCATATTTTTGGAAAACAAACAAAAAAGGATTTTAAATAATTTAGTAATATGAATACATTAATATCAGACCTGTAATATCAATTCTGTACATTTTTTTTTTCCCTTAAAAAAATCTAAACTGGCAAATGGCAGAAGTGGGCACAGAATTTTTCACATTTAAAAAAAAAATATATATATTAATAACCATTAATTATTAATTAATTATTATTGCTGCAATTGGCCAGGTCTAGGTTCAGCCAGGCCAGTGTCCAAAGAATGAGATCAGCTGACTACCTGAATATAAGTGACAACCAGGTTACTCCATTAATACATTTTTTCTTCGCTGATAGCATGGGCAGATTCCAAGATGGGTCAAATAGCGAAAGAGTGGTACAGGGAGCACTAGACATTTTCACACATGGATTGGCCACCACAGGCTCCAGATCTGAACCCTATGAAAGTACAAATGACAGGCTAAACAATGTTTTCATTAAAAAGGTATCATGCCTGACAGAAGCACTGTTGTCAGTGTTTGCTTTTCAAGCACAGTGCTGTATCTTCAGACACATGCGCCACAATCCCTCACCCATAATAAGTGCTAGATCTGTGCATAGCATTTATAGTGCTTTCTTCTGGCCATCAAGTTTCCTGACTTTCAAGTGGGAAAAAAGTACAGAAAAAAATATTTTTTTAATAGCATATATTGGCGATATAAGAACAGAACATTTTCAGAGGTTTTAAATGATACTTGTCCTTTAAGAATCTTTGGCATATGCTGGAGAAGGCTTTGCTTAGTGCTCCAAATCTCCCATCATCAATAAAAGAAGGTGAAAAATGAATGCAACTCTGAACAGAAATAAAGGTTGTGTGACCTTTTTTTTGGACAGGCGCTGAATAATGCCGACATATTCCACAAATGTGGTACACACAGACAAATATCTAGATGATAATTATTTTAAAATCATGCTTTCAGTGAAAACCAATGGCTTTATTCTGAAAAAGAAGTGTGTGTCTGATTCTTATGCATTATTTGCAGGCATGCTTCAATTTAGTAGTAAATAGAAAAAAACAAAGAGCGGGTTTATTAAATGAACCTCTGTTTAACTTTCTTTCATGCCCATGCTGAAAGCTAAACGCTAAAGAGTAAAACAACTAAAATATCCCTATTAGCAGCATTAAACACTGGTGTGAAAAACTCAGGGAAATGATTTCTAACACTGTTTTAGGTTTGAATGCTTAAACGTAAATAAGACACTGATTTGTCACAGAGGTATTTAGTAAACTGGTGGGTTTTAAACCACAGCCCTAAAGGATTTAGATTTCCCTCTTTAAATAAATTTAAATAATCCCTAAATCCAGAACTACTAATTATCCTTAAGTAGTAGCATAAGAAGCACTAGAGAAAGTACATGAAATCGCCAATATCAAATGAAATGAGGATGCTGAGTAATGGATGCTTAGACTCAAACCAATTAATATTAGTGGTCTGGTGTAAATGTAACATTTATCATGCAGTGCTGTTTCAAAACTGTGCTTCTAATTTTTGGCCATAAGAGGGTTTTTAATTTTCTCGATTTCCTTTACTTTTTTCCTGAAAAAAATGCCATATTTATTTCACTCAATATGACACTTTTTTTCCACCCCAAATTAGGGGTGTGTGCGTTCTATAGAGTGAATGTAGGTCTGGTAAAGAAAAAGTCCGCCCACCAGCTCCCGCACCACTGATCATGCTCCTGCAGCTCTGGTTCCAGCCCGCAGATGGGTGTGGAACTGGCCTGAGTTTGGCCAGTTCCCATTAAACACAATGGAGCTATCCTCCATGTTTCTGGAAGCCTATTACAACTGCTCACCCTATTACAACTGCTCTACTTAGATAAGGGGCAAGCGTGGGAAAAAAAAGGAAGATGGTAAAGTGCTGGAGAACTAGCTATGTCAACTAAATTTTACCATTGTATTAATGCGTGACTAAATAAGAAGGCATGCGGAGTACTTTTGGTGACGGACTTATTTTTAAAGTGGGAAAGTGATTGAAAAAGCCAACGTTGGGAAGTTATTTGGCACCATGTATTTATATGACTACATATGTAATTTTTTAAGGTAGGTGATAATAAAGACAATGTCCACAGTGGAGTGGAGAGTGGATCAGGAGCAGTGAACATTGGCAAATGGCACTCTTCATAGGGGGAGCACTTCAGGGAATGCTTGTTAAAAATTAGGGTTTTGGTCCGCTTTAATAAACTTTTACCTCCCCTCAATATGAATAAATCTGATGTCCAATGGAAGGGGACTGACAGCTGGACCATTTTTTTTTCATTTTGTTTCTAAATAATGTCAGATACGGGAGGTAGGTTGCCTGGTACAATATTTAGCCTCCTGTTGGACGAGGGGGATCTCTGTAGCTGCTGCTGAAGATCATGTGTGAATGTAGAAACAGCTCTACTGCTGCCTCTGTGATTACGGGATAAGACCCTCATTCACACTCTCATCAGCCCTCAAGACCAGAAGCTGCCGGACTGCCGTGTGGAACTCTTGGTGTGGGATCATGGGATCAGACGAAAGCCGTCTTGCCCTAAATGTGGATTTGCACAACCACTGTGACATTGTCTGATTTGACCCTGACTAACGCCCTAAACAAAACAAAGAGAATGGCATAGGCTGTCACCAATATCCACTAAGAAGGCAAGAAGGGGTAACCCTGCCACATCTGGAGTGACCTAAACCTAAAAAGTGACATTAGGGTTGATTCGGAACCATATCTTTTATACTAATTTTTTTTTTTTCGTATTTTTTTTTTTTCCGTCAGTGCAATTCAACACCATATTTAGCTGTGCAGATTAAAAAGATTCAATTAAAAAAACATAAACACACACATAAGACACTATTATTGTGTGTGGGACACTGCACTGTTCAACTTTGCATTTTTTGAGATGATTTGATATATTTGTCTATAGAGAAAGAGCCATATTGTTATCATAATATGTAATTCTAGTATACAACGTAACGCGTTGGGCGGGACCCTCCACGACGTCACTACGTTGCATCTGACTGCTCCAAACAGCGGTGCCTTTGACCTGCTTTGCCCACGGCTGGGGCGGCAAGGTTTTTTTTGTCTATTTCCCCTGCTTGATGACCCAAGGAGGAGCAGAAGTGGATGAGGACAGCCCAATTTTGATTTTACATGCGTGTATGAACGTGCGGAAGGGTAAGCGCAATAAAGCTTTTTAAACTGACCACGTTGCAAACGGTATTATGCTATGTTCGGTCTTCTAATCTCTCTCCCCACGCAATACCTGGAACTACTGAGGTGTTTGTTCTGAAGTATTGGAGGATATCTGTGTGAATAACGTGCTTGCTGATAAATTATATATTAAGAGGAAGATAATCATTGGAATGCTCGTTTTGGTTGAAGCTGAGTTATGAGATGATGGGCTTGTTTTAATCAGAAATCTGGTACGTTTAATGTGATTCTGGTGGTGGTGTCACATGAAGTTACAAGATAATCACAGCTGGTGAATAATTACAAGAGACTTTTTAAAAAAAAGTTTTTTCCAGCGGAGTCTTGTCTATGTAATGACATAGTTTGTTGTTAATTCTAGTATACTATTCAACAGTGCAGTGTCCCACACACAATAATAGTGTCTTATGCATTTTTCTGTATATTAATTTAATATTTTTAATGGTGTCTTTGTTGTTGCCCAATACAATAAAATATTATATGACTCTTGTAATTCCATGGTGGTGCGGTAGTTGTTTTTAGTAAGGTAACAACTGATCAAAAAATACTGTACAAACTTACCTTGGTAAATTTGGTATTTTTATATTTAATTATAATTCCAGGGTCGAAGCTGGGGGGGTAGGGGGGCACGTGCCCCGGGTGCAGCATGTCAGGGGATGCCAAAAGGGGCGTGAGCACAGGTGGGGACACCATTGCGGGTGCCAGAAAGCATAACTACACTTCAGCATAATTCTGTAATGTCTATGCAACAAAACAAAAAGATTGAAAGAGAAGTAGGACCCATGCTGATGCCAACACCTCTCTAAACCAGGCAAATTATACTAGGGAGTAAATAAAAACAAACTATCTATTAGGACTGGTACAGCCCAAGAAGGGTCCGCAAGAAAGAAAACATTTACCTTCAGTGTGTGTAAAGTCTCAGTTTCCAAAACTAAATTTCCAACCCACTGTAAACATTTCTCTTATTTTGTGTTCTAGTAACTGTAAGCAGAAGAGTGAAGGCAAATCCCCCTAATGGGGGCAGAGACAGAAATGACCTGACAGATGTTTTGCTCCTTACATATACATTATATATACACTGTCTATATTCAAAGTAAATAAAAATGCTCTGATTATATTTCAATGTTACCCCACCCCCAGAATCCAGTATTTATACATGACTGTTAAAGTGAAGTTGAAAGGGTGAAGAGCTGCCATAGGCTTTCCACATTCCAATAGGGGTTATATAGGCCAAGTAGCCATGTCAAGGATTTTCAACTTCATATTGTTTTAAGCCCCTTAAACATATCCAATTAGCGAGCAAAACAGCAGAAGAATGTTTTTCTAATTATAAAACAGTCATAATTTCTAAACCACTGTCTAAAGCCAGCTCTTCAAATAATCCTTCAGTGGCTTCTATTTAGCTTGGTCACTGTGGTACAAGAATGCTAGAGACTAATTGAATTGAAAAAGATTGAGCATATTTTAATTAATCATTCTTAAGTACAGATTATAATTTTAGTATACAAAGTCTGGCATCTGCACAACACGAGTCCTGTTTATATTTATTGTCTTTTTCCATTTTCAAGAGATAGATGGCCAATATCCTTTCATTATAAATATAAAAGTGTAAAAAAATAACTACCACTGTGGATATTATCTTTATTATCACCTACCTTAAAACATTACATATGTAGTCATATAATTACATGGTGCCAAATAACTTCCCAATGTTGGCTTTTTCAATCACTTTCCCGCTCATTCCACCTGCTCCTCAAAAATATCTTCAGAATCTGCCAATTTACTTATGTCGTTTAATGATTTGTATGTACATGAACACTCTGATTAAGTCTCGATATTTTGGTCAGAAAATGCAGCTGTTAAAAACTGAGAACATGCAGCTCTAAAAGAGAAAAAAACGAAGTGACAATTGGGAACTGACTCAGAGGAGTAGCTGGGCTTTCTGTCACCCGGGGCAAAGATTCAAAAAGGCGTCCCCCACCTGTTCTCAGGCCCCCCCCTTTGCCCCCCCCGACCTGCTGCACCTGGGGCAAGTGCCCCCCCAGCTATGCCCCTGAGCAAACTATTTAAGAAATTGCTTCAGAAGTTGCCTGAATGAGGGAAAAGTCCTTCATACCTGGTGGTTTTGCCCAAAGATACAAGAGTTTTGGTCTAGGGTACTAGGCCTAATCCAGGCCCTGACGGAACAGACTATACATAGATAGCCAGACAGCGTTACAAAAAAATAACACAAATGATTGACCTTTGTATTTCTAGCAGCAAAACTAGCAATAGCAAAGACATCCAAAAAAGACAGGGGCACCCCTCCAAGAAGGAGGGGAAAGGATGAATTGATTTACAGTGAATGAAAAGTTAACTAGCATTATAAATGTTATTATAAATTAACAAAAAATTAAACAAAATTTGGGAAGCTTAGATAAAATAGCCCACACCAAATCTAGACACAAGCGTTTATGCTCTTTATATGAAGAGGTGTATTAAATGCGAGAATTGATTCAGTTACCCTGCAGATATTTTTTTGTAAAATGGCAAATCTTAAACCAGAACCCCACATGTTTTTTCGGGTGTTGGTCCCGCGGACAGCTAATAAAAACAAGCTTGGGGCGGCACCCTGAATGCTGGAGTCCCCCCCGCACATAGCCCCCTCATAATGACTGTTATCCTCACCTCCACTACGAGCCAGCACCAGGGAAAGGAGTGCCAAGATTGCCCGCCCCGCGCGTATGTGGGCCATGGTCGCACCCTCAGCACCGGCCACTGGAACAACTCGTGGCCGCCCACATGCCAGTCACGGGACTCTGTTCCCGGCGCAGGCTTGTAGTGAAGGTGAGGATTACGAGCGTTCTGGGAGCTTATGTGCAGGGGGAATCCAGCATTCTGGATGCCCCCTAAGCTTGTTTTGATTAGCTGCCTGCGGGACCAACACCAAAGGGTGTTGATATGGTTTAAACACTGCCTGAGCTGTATCTGATTTGATGTTTAAGATATTGGGATTACCAGCCAAAGTTTGTAATTTAGCTTCTTTGCTAATGGGGTCAAATGACCAGATCCAGCGTCTGAGATGTAAAATCTCTGAAAGTGCTCTGAACAGCAGATGGCATGTTATCAGTTTTCACATTTACTGCCTTATTGTGTTTAGCACTATTGTTCTCTGCTGTTTCAGGCCAGGATGCAATGTGACATGCATGGGGAAATGCTTTCATGACACCACCTATATAAGAATGCATATAGCTTAGTGGATGGTCCTTTCTAGCTTCCTAATGTTCTTCCATCAGGCTGTGATAATAATCAAGAAACTGTTAAAGCTCAAGATTCATATTTTCTTAAAACCGGACCTTCACTCTGAATAAGAGTGTATCTTATATGTTTCCCCCACTGTACATACAGATTGCCCACATTGAAAATCATCCTACCTGCATCTATTGCATTTTCTAAGACTTTAAACATCCAAGATGGCGGCCCATGGAGGTGCAGGCTGTCTCCAAACAGAAAGGGTCTTCTGACTGTGCCGCTCTGCATTCTGGGATTGCTGACCTCTTCCTGACCCCAGCTCTGCTCTGTTTGTGCAAAGCACAGCTATAACCTCACCCCCTGCACTTTGGACCCTTCTCCTCTCCTCAGTATGTGACGCTACTGAGGCAAGATGGCGGCTCCTGCCTCAGTAGCGGCTCTTGCCTCTGAACAGAGTTGCAGGCCAGTGAGGGAAAGAATAATAAGTAAGTTACTAAAAATATATATTAATATATATATATATTCATTTTAGATGCTGGGGAATAGTTTTATAAGGGTTTGGCCTTTTCATTAAATGATGCTGAAAGTCCGCTTTAATGCAAAGACAGGAATCTCAGTTTCCTCCAGCAAAATCACTTGTAAGATTTTAACTAATTTGTGTCACGTTCTGGTAACTCCAGCCCTCTAGGTAAGCCCTCAACCCCCAATCTCCGCAGCCAGCTTCACCTGTAGGAGCCCCCGCTTGGCGGGACGCAGAATACGCCTGCCTGGGATCGGTTGCCCCCAGGACTTCAATGGCTCAAAGGATGAGAGCTTACTGGTTGGAGGTCTGAAGAACCAATGACTAGAGCGAGGTAGCGGAAGTCCAGAGACAGGCCAGAGGTAAACACAGGGAGTCAGAGTTCGCAGCGGTACAGAGGGGTGAGACAGCTCGAGGTCTAGGTACAAGGCAGAGGTCGGCAACGGAGATCAGATCGAGAATAGTCGGTTCAGGCAGGGGTCGGCAACGGTGATCAGATCAATGAATAACATGAGTCAAAGCAAGGTACAAGGCGCTATCACAGGCACTGAGCAACTGACAGGGTGAACCTTATATAGGGACAGATATGATGGGAGGTAAGTGTGTGATTGGTGCAACTACAATCCTAACAAACATTGGACCAGAACCTAAAAAGGGCGTGTAGCCCAGAACCTCTCTTTTGGGCTCATTGGCCCATAGCCTGAACCAAGGGGCATGCTTGTGCCCCTTGGTTCAATCCCTCCCCACTACAGCCTCCGACGGGCGCGCTGTGAGCAGCGCCGCCGGAGGGCATAAAGGTTACGTGCTCGCGCATGCGCGCGCGAGTCAGTGACGCGGGCATGAGGAAGGAGAGCGGCCGTGCTCGGCGCCGCCTGAGCCGCCGCTCGGCGTGGGCGCCGGGCAGGAGCTGCTGCGGCCGGGCGCCCAAAGCCAGCGTTGGAACGGGGCTCAGGTAAGCGCCGATTCCTGACAATTTGCATCTGTAACTCTTTTGCTAAAAATGAGTGGGAAAACTCACCAATGTCAGAGTACTGCTGAGCCCCACCTACTTGACTCTCACCACTGGGGTGGCACTATGAAGACTTCAGCGAGACAGTGGGCGATTTGGCAGCTCTGAATTTTAGCTGTTTGTCATGGTTGTTAGTCTGACAGCAATTTTATCAGTATGGGTTTGCTTAAACATGTTATTAGGTGATCATAACTTTCATTACCTTCTTACCAGCCTCCCTATCCATATCCAGTCAGTTAGTCCAATCGATTAATGTTTGTTGTAATTCACTCGGGCAGATATTTTGGTTTCTTTTTAATGTTTTCATTCACTTACAGAAATCTTTCCAGCAGACGTTTGCAAAATCAGAAATACATATATAATGTGAATCCATACCTTTGTGTAAAAGCTTATATTTATCCGAAATCTATCCAGTGAAAGCCCTGATATTTATTGCTGTAATAGTACAAATATGCTATTGTTATTTATGAGTTAGGGTGAGTGAATCTTTAAACTAGGGCTGAGGTTTAGACCAGAGTTAGCATTATGGGTTGAATGTATCGGTCAGATTGCTATTGGTTTAAGATGATCTTTAGACACTCTTTATATATTATGACCGGGGGGGTTGGGGGATATTTTATTTTGCTTTGTGTGACTCATTAAATTATGCAGAGCTCTCCACACTGTAAAAATACTCTTTAGGGGTTGCTCTTTACTAATTTCTGGAGCAAGTCTTTGCTTTGAAAATCATAATTTTTCGCACGTGATTGTATATTGAGGAGGGGGACTCAACAAATTTTACTGGATACCTCCCAACCGAGATGGAGAGTTCTTAACATAAATGAATTGTCCCACTAGACTCGCTTCTTGTCTGTCTTAAATTATGCTGTACTAATGTTAAAATTGTAAACATTAACGTTTTTGTCCAGGAAAAAAAGAAAGAAAGCTATACATTTTGCACACTACAGCCCCCCATATGGCTCCCCAATGGAAAAAGCAAACACCTTGGCATCCAGACATGGCGGCCTCCATAAAGACAGAATCATACCTGTCGGTACAAACCTCCCAGATCGCCCGCTTTCACTCACCTTTCTAATGTTCCCACGGTGCATGCGCAGGTGCTTGTCCAATCAGTGCTTTATGCCTCGCATACTAATGCACAGCATAAATCCACTCATTTGAACTTCGCGTCGGCATAGGTGTACCAGCAGGCGCATCCCCAGCCGCCTCTGTGAATGGCTGGGCGCAGAGAGCACTACAGGGAAGCCGCAGATGCGTTACAGCCCCTGCCGGGATCAAGTAAGATTACCGGCACCCCAGGGGGTTTCACACAGTGGGAAACTGGTATAGGATGCTCCTGGAGCAGGCTAGCGGCCAGCCTTGGAATCTTTTAGATACCAGCATGGCCGTGGGGGTTGATTGGTTCACTTTTATAGCCAACATTTAATGAACCGGTACATTTTTTTACTGATACATGATGGGGATATAGGTTAGGTTCAGAGACTAAATTAGTTGTTAGGCTTTGAGTTAGGTGTTGAGTAAACTTTAAGGAGGGTTTTAATGGGCCACTACAGCCTGGAGTCCTGCTAAAGCTGCTTAGGAAACCATGTGACAAGCTTGGATTTAACCATCCAAGGGAGCAGGATATATGTAGGGTTTCAAGTGGACCAAAACTCTGGATTTTCACTATCCCAGGTTTTGGTCCGCTTCCTGATTCTGTGTGAAACCCCGCCATTTGCCCATCAATCTTACCTTGCCACAAACCCACAGCACAGGAGTAGCTCTCCTCCAAGCAGCTTCCCCAGTTGCCCATATTACAGCTGGAGAAGCTGAATGGAATCCCAGGCGCACATACCAGTGCTGTGCGGCATCAATTGCATCTTCCGGCTGTGTGCGGGTATGCACAACCATTCAGTTGCAGCGGGCATGATTGTGCACAGCTAAATAGGATGCGCCAAATAACATGCACCGAATAGCATGTGCTGTGCTGAATCTGGATGCCCCAGGGGAGGAAATAAGGAGGCCCTGGACTCCTTTAGACTCTAGGTGACTGTTTTCGTCCAGTTTAAGGTTGTAGGATTTAGATTAATGGGGAGCTCAAATGTTTTGAGGTAAAGGCTTCCCACTAGCACTTTGCACAATCCCTTGCCAATACTCCCTAGTTAGAAATACTCAACTACGGTATTTTACAGCTGGCGCTCTGCACTCTGGCGCTCTGTGTGACCAAAACCAGCATACACTGCAGCAACCAGTAATTTTAAAGTGTCAGCAGCTAACCTGCAGGTAGTGGGGTGTATAGGTAGGTAAAAGGAAGCCTGTTACCTTCTAGAGTTTAGGACAGCTTGAAGAGCTGGATTTTTTTTATGTAAATGTTTTACGCTAGTCATAATTCTGGGTGTTTTTCACGCAAAGCATATTAAACTGTAATCACTGAAAGCATACCTTAACATATTACAACACATTAGCCTAATTTATATACAAAAACTACTTAGAAATAATGTCACGTTCATAACAGATGGCATATGCTCAGACATTACGACTATGACTTTTCCTTAAAGAATATTGACAAGTGATGCATACTGATAAAATATTCTGACACATTGGCAGCTGACAAATTTATGAACGATAGAGTCCACTCAAAGACTGACAGACGTCGTATTGCAACAAGAGGGAGACTCACACCACAACGCGGTTAACAATTTGCAGTGAACTCACAGCTGACATATTGTCCCTCAAGACCACAGGTGAAATGAGCAAGTTCCACACATTCCCACACCAGCTGCAGCAACAGTGGGCATATTGTGCTTTACTATTTCAGCAACAGGGGAGGCCATTTAAAGCTAAAACACTGCCTTTTCCCCTAATAGGTCAAGCAATCTGAAATGAAGACGAATTGTCAATTCAAACGCTGTCAGGCGACATTTTCTGATGACTTCTTCTGACAACCTGACAGGTAAAGATTTAGCACATAATGACAGGAGTCATGTTCTGAAAATGTAAACTCTGCTGACATGGTGCCAGCCACGGCTGACACTGCCATAAGTAACATTTAACCACAGGAATGAGCCACCACCACATACTGATATTGAAAGATGGGAGACATATCTAATAAAAAAATGGATTAATGACATGCAGCTAATGTGTCATATTCAGGGTGTATGTTAAAACTGAGCTCCAGGCAGACAAGAAAACATTATTAAAGAGCTGATCCTTCACTCTGCGTGATTATGTAGTTATACATCAGGGAAATATGCATAAATACCTTAATTTTATCTTTAAAGCACCTGTCTGATTAAAATGAGAAAACACACTTACCTCATCTCCAGCAAGCTCAATCCCATGCAGCCCTGGTTGCTGCCATCTCTAATGAGGGTGGGTTACATGTTCTGATACAGTTTCGATTTCTGGCTTGTCCACCTCTTGTTTTTTTACCATTAAAGTGATAGAACAGGCAAAAAAAATAGCCGATTGTGTCGGGCTACATTTGGAAATTTCAGTTTTAAATTTGCAAATGCAAAAAGAGTTATATCAGTGTTTACAGTTTCACCTTCACCTGTAAGAGCCCCAGACTGTGCTTCACACAGGGGTTAGCTGAGCTTAGATCGCAGCTCTGGGAGCGCCATTCATGCCAACGAGGCAGGGAGGGGGCGTGGTCTGGACTAGCTCTTCACCTTTGTATTTGTAGTCAACATAGGTGAGGAGGGGCTGGAGCAGCAGAGGAGGGAGTGGATTACCTAATTCCTAAGGACAGGCAGAGAGGAAGGACTGGAGCATTTAGTGAAAGGTAACCTGCTGTTAATTATTTTTTCATTTATCATGGCCAATCTCTTTAAATTAGATGGTGTAAGATTATGTAAGGGGGTGCATAGTTTTGGTATTTGGCATTATGTGCTACTGCTGACCTGAGGAACAATCTGCCTGTCAGCACAATCTGCTTTAAAAGGGGGCCAGTAAAACTGCATCCACTGTGTTTTGTTTAATGTGACAGACCTGGACTCATATTTTTGACCTGCGACCAGCTCATGACTGGGCCATGCCATCCTCATTGAATCTTCCACTGTGCTGCAGGGCAACAAAGGCGCACCATGGATGAAGATGATAGAGCAATGGCAGATTTTAGCCTGGCCATGCTGATCACATTGTTGTTATAGAACGGCTGACAGATGCAACTGGGAGGGTTTGATCTGTTCTCAATGACAGCAATAATTACTATCTAGTACAGCACCAAGCTGCAGTGCTACATAAACAATAATAATCATAATCTTATTAGTGTTCTCTGCTGGAAATAGCAGAAAACAAGAGAACTGCTCCCAGCTCCAGCTATATAGAAAGCAAGATGGAATCGTCCCTTACAGTATGTACTTAAAGGGTCACTGTCAGCAGATCGTAAGCTTGGTGGTGGGTTTCATCATTTAGGGAACAGCAGATCAGATATAAATGTATATTACCAGCTTTAAATTGAAGTTTAAATTGTCAGTAAAAAAGGAGACTTAAATTCCCACCCACAGTCTCAACCCCTCGTAGTGCTGCGGGATGCTGGGAGCTTGTTTTTGGAGCCAAAGCTGGACGAACGGTCCCCTTCAGCCCCAATACACATCTAAGTGTCCACCACGGAATGCATACTGGTGGATGCTCATGCAATGTGCCCCACTGAGCCCATTGACTGGCAGCATGGTGCAAGCAGTAATGCTAGCTAGAGAGCGCGCTTTCAACAAAAGCTGATAATGTAGAAAACAGGCTGCATGACTCTTTGAGATGGAACCTGTAAGCAGGGTTTTTTTTTATCTACTATAACACCGGGGTTTGTCATTATATAGGTTACGACTAATATATATAAAATAGAGTATTATTTTACTTTCAGAAGCACAAATCAAATGTAACATTATGTTCCAAAATGTAATGCAATTGGTGGCCATGGGAAGAAAACCTTCCTCTTAAAGTCCAAAAAAAAGATCCTATTTTTTAGTATGCAATAGTAACCCCTTGTCCCAGTCATAATTTTTAGACCGTCCATAAATTCTATTAACTGGGAAATGCTGTTTTTAGTCCTTCCACTATAATTTTTGGATGCTGCCATGATGGTACACCCGATGATCTACTTCAGGGTGCAGAGAGAGGAGACATTGTGGACACATGAACAGCAGGAGCACTGCCTGACTCTTACAGTAATAACACTGGCTCTACTGCCAACACTGTGGGGGACATAATCAGTATGTGTCTATGCTGGAGTTGCCGCAGCCCCACAGATGCGCTTCCTGTAATAATTTTACAAGGAGGGTAATACTTGCAGATTTATCAGTAGCCAAAACGTGTTAGTAGGTAGGACTTATGTCTATGTTTGACATTAGGTTTTCTTCAACGCACTGCAGGTGTTAAGTGTAGGAAAAATGGCATGTCAATCCAGATAGTAAACCCAGAAATACACAGAAAGACACTTTCACAGGTGATGGTGTTTCACTCTTCACATACTGACATAGTGATAGTCGAAGGTGACAGAATTATCATTCATATGATGGTAGCTATCACATGCCACTGTTTTCTTCTACATACTTGACAGTTAGACATTAAATGAACAGACAATTCCAGGGTTGGGAGAACAGAAACACTTACACTAACTCAAAGATAAATCATACAGATATTTTGCCTCCTAGGAAATAAGCCAAAAAACTGGCTTTGAAATTTCAAATCTGCAATCAGTGTAGTATAAAATTACAAATGTGATTAGGTGCCCCTTTTAGTATTATCTGGGCTATGCGCCAAACACATCCCCAATTAAAGTGCACACTTCTCTTGCTACTATAAAAATATGTTCTGTACCTTAATTAGGAACAAACTCGGCAGGACCTTTTTTAATAACGTGGATGATGTGCTAGTCTATAATAACCAAGTTCCTGTGGAGCATGGAAACCCATGGTGTCGGCCACTAGTACTGTAAGTGTGAGACACTGGCAACCTATTTTGTGTATGCAGAGGCTGTGACAGAAACACTACAAGAAAGATGACGTGAAGGGAGGGACAAAGAGAAGCATAGTGAAAAGAGAAAATATAGGCGGGCACATTTTTGCAAGGGGGCAGGCAGTACAAAAAAACATTTCGCCAAGAATTGTAGTCAATAAAAGACTTAATTCTCATAACAGTATTCAAGACAAATGAATTCTGGTGTGCAAAGGAAGTACTAGAGCAGGTATTTTTAAATGTAATATACCAAGTCACACATACACACCAGCTCAAATGGGAAGGCTATGGTAAGTGGTCAAATCACCATCATTACCAACCCACATTTCCCAATGGCGGAAGCCATGTAGGTGACCTGCAGCCAGGGTGGATAAAAATCAATGTTTTTTTTAAAAAAATCAAAAAAATCGGATTTTTTTGATTTAAATCAGATTTTTTTGATTTAAATCGGATTTTTTTGATTTAAATCGGATTTTTTTTCAATAAACTGCTTTTTGAGGAAAATATTTTACCATCCAAAGGTTCTTCCATCATGAGATAAAGCTGAGTTGTTTAACTCAGTAGAATAAAGGCTGTATATGTGTAACATTCACAATGCCATGCTCTTCCAGAGGTTTCTGTAGGATTAGTGGGCAGTTTCTCTCCTATATTATCACAGACGCTCGCTTTACTTACGCAGTTCTCAAAACTGAATTTGACTCCGCAGAGGTCCCAGCCTCTTCTTCACAGCAAAAATGTTACAACATGAACAGAGTTGAGAAAAAGACCTTAATCCTATTGTTCTACAAACCTATGAATACAGAATCAACCCCTTCAGTGCCAAGTCCAAGAAGTTAGACAATATGTTTCTGATTGTTTGGAGTGGAATAGATCTGCACAACACAAGAAGAATCTGAATCTAAGTGTGAGGAGGAGGAAGGGCAAGCAGACAAGAAAATGAAAGTGAAACTTTGAGCACAATACTGCAGCATAGCCACAGACAGACAAGTCTGGATCTGTTTGTGTGTACGAATGATTAACCCATTAAACTGGGGAGAAAAAAGTAATATAAAAAGTGATTCTAAAAATCTTCATCTACTTGCATGTTAAAATAGCAAGAACTAGTTTAGGTAGAAACTTTGATTTAAATCACTGATTTAAATCAAGCCTTACTGACTAGTGATTTAAATCGTGATTTAAATCGTGATTTAAATCAGTGCTGTGGAGTCGGAGTCGGAGTCGAGGAGTCGGAGTCGAGGAGTCGGAGTCGGAGGAAATTTTGGGTACCTGGAGTCGGAGTCGGAGTCGGCAAACAATGCACCGACTCCGACTCCGACTCCTACTACATTTTGATTGGAATTTAAAAAAGCAAGTTTAAATGTCCCAATTCACAAAAAGTTAGAATTAATTACTTCTCTATTGTAAGAATAAAGAGCAATGCATGCAGCGCCTCACGTAACTGCAAAACGAACACGTTAAGTGACCGTGAAGAAGCTTTTCATGTGCTTCACTATATGGCACACAACACACAATTAGGAGTAGCAATACTTATACTTTGCATAGTGTTGTGTTCTGCTGTTACAGGGAACCCATGGGTAACCTAAGCCTCTCACTGATAAGGGATTAAGTAAATATGTTTTTTGCAGGACTAGAGACACTTGTATAAGTGAAGGGAGGGAATGGAAGATCAATAGTTCAAGACTGAAGCTGTACCATTGGAAAAACTGCTGTAATTCAGCAAAAGGCTATAAAAACGTGTAAACTTCGATTGTTAGCTTAAACTTTAAACATGACTATGGGATTCTACTAGGGAAATCATGTTTTATAACAAAGGCCCCTTCCTGGTGTCATGAAATCGATCATTCAACGTCTGTTTGATCGAGCGATCTGCGACGAGTGTGTGGGTTGCTTCCAGCACAGAGAGCAATCGCACCAGAAACACCCACACCGCAATTATAACAAGCTGCCACCACCACCACAACTACACTTTAAACGATTAAATTGGGCCGGTGGAACCCTCCTCAATCACCATCCGATCAAACTCTGCTGGCGAGTAATCGAGAGTCACCACACACCTACACAACCCCTCTCCACATACAAGCAGGGCACAGGCAATCCACACTGATTCTGTCCCACACTTATCCCATGGAGAGTCTGAATCAGATTGCAATCTGCTGGCTCACACACAGTCACCATGCAGCACTCCAAGTTAATTGTCATTCACCCTTGTATCACTATATGATTAGTTACGCTTTCCCAATCATACAATGGATTAGTTACAATCCTCCAAGGATTGTATAAAATACATTCACATATTAATACAGAGGAGTCGGAGTCGGGGAGTCGGAGTCGGAGTCGGAAGTACAAAAAACTGAGGAGTCGGAGTCGGAACATTTATCTACCGACTCCACAGCCCTGATTTAAATCAGTTAGATTTAAATCAAATCCACCCTGCCTGCAGCCCATGGTTCTGTTACTATCTATGCCATACAAAACTACCACTCACATCTCTAACACTCTTACATCTAAGATGTAACCTTGGAATGCACCAGAATGTATGTCAACTTTAATGCAAAAGAGAAGCATGTTGGGCGAACATGGTTAGCTTGGCTAACACATTCACAGCTGTTGGGCACCATTGGCATAAAACACATAGAAAGATATAAAGAATATACAAATAATTTAATGCAATACACAAAAACACAATTAAAAAAGTGAACACATGACTACATAGTGAATTATCTGGGGCCAATCTCTTTAAAAAGCTGAAAGCAACCAACTTTTCTTTAACAGGTAAGTCCACTTTTGATTGAATTTTTAAAAGTGTATATTTTTTGGTGCCAAAAGGCTGTGCTCAAGGTGTTGGGCTAATCTATTATATATATTTTTTTCTATCTTAGCAAACATGTCTGTACACCAAGAAGAGAGAAGTGAGACCCGTACACACAGAACTCTGCTGCTATGGCCACTGCTGAGATAATGGAGCTCACTCAATCTTAC
The DNA here is from genome assembly GCA_027917425.1 of Gastrophryne carolinensis. Lineage (NCBI taxonomy): Eukaryota > Metazoa > Chordata > Amphibia > Anura > Microhylidae > Gastrophryne > Gastrophryne carolinensis. The sequence goes on along the minus strand of CM051238.1, from coordinate 268,815,283 downwards.
ACATGCCCAGCAGCAGTGTTCTGTGCAACTATCTGCGATCTGTTGTTATTGGCAATGTACACCAAGAATGCATTTGGTATATGTTGCCAATAGCAACAGACTGCAGATAGCAGCAACTGCTTCCATAAAACACACATTTGCGGACATAAAAAAATAAAAAATGTTAGATGAGCTTAGCACCTTTAAAGTCGGACCAAGACCCCCATTTTTACCTAGCATCCCCTGAATTTCTCCCCCCATGAGGAGTACCTTTAGTCAATTTTAGTGCTCCTGCCTCACTCTAATCCCAGATAGTGGCCCATGTTTTAGCTGAAAAGCTCCACCTCCGTCCATTGCTATTACTGTGTGTGGCAATGATGTCCTTGCCATATCTATGCAATGACTAATCGCCTGCCGTCTCACACCGAGGGACAGCAAAAAAACAGTGTTCCAGGACAATTCGAAAATATCTATTTCTAGTTCTCCACCCAGAGAATGGAGTATCGGCAGGGGCTTTGGCCAAATGTATTTCACATGATCCGTTAGTTTTGGTCCTCTTTAACACATTCTGCCACCCAAAAATATACACTTTCAAAAGTGGTTTGAAGTTTGTAAAAGATTTCACAGAAGTCATATATATGCAATAAAACAAACATAAAATGGACATTTCAGCACTTCCAGCTTGTATGTATTACCTGCTTTTTTCAATAGTTAATCTCCCCTGGGGCAGGCATCTACAGTTAAAAATTTTTAAGAAGCCAAAACTGGGCTCTTATCCGTTTATGATGGAAGCAGGAAGTAGCTGCACAGTGAAGCATGTCTCCTATTGGATGAGCTATGGATTCAGCACATGTGTGTAGCTATTAACTGGATGCAGCTATGCTAGGAAAAAGTCAGTAAAGTGTCTTTATGTTCCATCTAGAAAGGGTCCACACAGGCACTTTACTTTTTACTGCATATACAGTATCTTAATACATTGTATGACACAAAGCATATATACTGTAAATGTATAGGCAACTTAAACAGCAAAAAGAGGGGTGTCACAATCTCTCTTCGATACTGATCATGCTCTTGCCTGCATCCAGCTTACAACCAATTGTTACACACCTGAACTATCTTCCTACCTGCTGCTAGCTCACCACCTATTGGTACACCCATGGCCATCCTCTTGTCTGCTACCATCACATGACTAATCACTCAGAACTCGCCCTTGTCCGCTACCAGTACCTGACCTTGTCTACAATTGCTATCACTCTGCAACTGGTTTCTAGCCTTGGCCTTAGTCTTCTTAAAACATAAACACATTTTCCATGTAGTGTTTTAGCTCTGGCTAGCCTAATGCATTCTAGAAGAAAAGTCGACTGTCATTGAAGCATGCCTAACAGAATGAAAGAGCTCCGGCAGATCTAATAATTGCAGGAAGTTTTGTCATTAGTGTACTGTATGTATTATTAGGTAGAGCAACAGATCAAACACAGAGAAGGGATTTAATGTGGCTCCACATAAGCTAGAGAAGCAGGAACATGAAGTGTGTCTATAGACCTTTTTCCTAATATTAACACTGGCATTTTCTATTTTCCGTCTTACTCTTCCTAACTATTAGCTATGAGCAAGTCACCACTTCCACATTCATGGTCTACTTCCTTATTCATGGTCTATGGCAAAAACTGTCAGTTTTTCACATGACCAACGGAAACATTGGATATTCAAGCCCACTGGGAAATTCAGATTTGACACCAGCAACCACCATGTGATTTGGTTACTTGCTCATAGTTCCTCTTTAAAGGGCCACTCCAGCCATGTTTACTCATTTTACTCCCCCCCCTCCCCTCCTGCCCTGCCACCCTCTGTTAGTGGTGAAGCAAGTCTAATAAATGAAAAAAGGAAATAAACTTAGCAGCACACAGAATACAGCAACGAAGCAACTGATCTTCCGCCACAATGTTTCTGAAGTACAGGCCGGCCGCTGGATGCCAGTGCTCCCTGCATCATGCGTGCTCCCATCCATACATTCACTTAAATGGGCGGGAGTGGAGGCAATGTGCACCCAGTGGCCAGCCTGGACCTCAGAAAATGTCAGGCCCGAAAAAGTTAGTGAATGCAAAGTTTGGATATCCGGGATATCCCAGGGGAGCATTATCTGCCTATTGGCGCTATAGGTGGTTGGTACCTAAATAATCTGTTTAGACTAGGTGTGAAAAGAAAGCCATTAAATGTTACCTCCCAGATTGCTTTCTGTATCTGAAGTCAGCGGTTTTGCTGGCTTACTATCTCCTGTTGTAAAGATGTGGCTGCAATCTTTTCTGCAGGCTGTATGAGCACATCCAGAACGTTATAAGTCAATCTCTGAAGTAAGGGATGTTCCTGCTTTTATTTCGGATTCTTCTCGGCATGAAGGCATCGAAAGTAGAATGTAGGCTACAGGATATTATTTGGCTGGCTGCTTACAATGAACTAAAAGACCCTGACAAACAGAGGAAGAAGCTATAGAATAAAGAATAAACAGACATAGACAATGGTGTGTCTCACAGAGCCTGATGCAAGATAGGTAGAGATAGAGGTAGCATCTCTCAGTGGTCAGGCACATATAAAATCCAGGGTCTGGGCCACGCAACAGGGGGCCTGAATCTCATCTTCAGCTGCTTTATTCAGCAACACGCTAGGATGAACCAGCTGCACGGCAGCCTTGCTTTGATTTTACACTAAAAGCGGAATCAGACCTTAACACCCACTCCCCTCCTACACCTTTCCCCAGAGTTAGATTCAATTTAAAAGAAAAAAAGGACTTAGACCAACGGTATTTGGAGTGGTCAGTCAATTACTGTGCAGCAGTGAGTAAGCAGTCATGGTCAGCGTGGCAGCTTGGAAAGCGAAAGCAAGGCAAGGGGTGGATGCCTGAACTTCCTGTTTAAAGAACCAGGCAGCGCTTCACATCTCACATAAATAATTAAAAAAGTAACAGGCCATGGGTAGCATCAAAATATGGAGAGTGCCCAAAGTGAATGTATAATTGCCTATAAAAAAGACCTAAGACTGACAAAACAGCTAAGAAAAGAACAACCTAAGTGCAACTGAAGTGTGTCCTAAATGCTGACTGAACCTTTGCTTAACTTTTAGGCTAAATGTCTACCTTTGGGTTCATTCATAGCTGGCCTTCTTTAACCCTTTCGCTGCCAGCCTACCTGGAGTTTTTGTTACGCTTTGTTGCCAGACCATTTTTCACTATTTTGCACTATGCATGTTCAACTGTGATTTTTGAAGGGATTTCCAGGGATTTCCCAGAAAATTGTATATTGTTTTTTTCAGCAGAGTCTGGGCTTTAACATGAAATGTCTTGTTTGTCATTTTTTAGGTGTATTCTTAATATTTTGGGGTGAGATATGTGCAAAAAAATAAAAAAAAATCTATTTTTTACAATTTGTAGTGTTTTTTTGTAATAAAAAATGTAAGTTTGTCAATAAAATCTTATTGCGTGTGAAATCCCAATTTCTCCCGGTTACAACGGCACCACATATATATTGGTAGACACCCTTTCCTGCCCAGGAGACTCCCCCAAACTGAAACAGCGCTTTAGGGGATTTTCAGATCAAATACAGCTATGCTAAGCACTATGTGCACCTTGCAGTTTTTCAATAAAAACAACCCTTTACATTTGAAATACCCCCCACAAACTATATATTCTCTGGAAGTACACACCTCAAGCTTTTTAGGCATACCAGGCTTCTTGATGTTGCCACAGTTTTCTGGAAGTTCTCCCTCAATGTATTCTTTGGTTACACAGAACTTCCCTAAAAAAGGATAAAAAGCAGAATCAAAGACACATTTTTCTAAAGAAAACTATAAGCAAACAAGAAAAAACAAGTTAATCTAAAAAAGCAACATCCCCCGAACAGAACGATACCCAACATGCATAGCTACTGTCAAGGGAAGAGTTGCCAAACACCCCAAAGTAAAGCTTGGGGAGACGGTAATTTTGCTTGAAAATTTCAGCTCTGCAGACAAAGTGGCACCTTGCGCTTTTTCTACCAAAACAACCCTTTACATTTGGAATACCCGCCACAAACCATATATTTTCTGAAAGTACACATGATAAGCTTTCTAAGCATACCCAGCATGTTGTAGTGGGCCCATCTTTCTGGAAGTAATCCCTCAAAGAATTCGTTGGTCGCACAGGGTTTCCTTAAAAAATGTATAATAAAGCAGAATAAAAAATGAGTTTTCCTAAAATATCAATATGCAAACAAAAAAAAACAAGCTAAATCTGAAAGCGCAAAATCCCCCGAGCAGAACGATACCCAACATGCATAGGTACTACTAACCCTTTTAACTGCCAGCCTACTTTAGGCTTTGTCACCCTCTCTTGACAGGTCATTTTTCACCATTTTGCGCTATGCTTAACTGTGATTTTTGCAGGAATTTCCAGGAAAATCATATATTTTTTTTTTGCGGCAGAGTTTAGGCTTTAACATGAAATGTCTTGTTTGTAATTTTTTTACAGTTTAAATATTTTTGAGTACATTAAACAAAATAAAAAAATTTGTTTTAGAAAATTATCTCCTTTATTTCAAATAAAACATTTGTTTTATTAAAGAAAACCATATTGCATGTGAAAGCCCCATTTCTTCCGATTACAACGGTACCACATATGTATCGGTAGCCCCCTGTTACTGTTCAGAAGACCACCCAAACTGAAAAAACATTTTATAACATGTAAAAATAAAATACAACTACAATCCACACTATAAAGGGTTAAATCAAGAAAAAAAATCGGTGTGGGGTTCCCCTTCCTGGGGGGGAGGTAACCCCCATTTTTTTTATTTTAATAATTCCCATAAAAATGACATGGGGTCCCCCCTACCCAGCATAACCAGCCCGGGGATCAGCTATGCAGGGATTGTAGAACAGGGCGCAGGGGCCAGCTTTGGTGGCCCCCCGCCCTGCCAAGTACAAGCCAGCACCGCCTAAATCAGCCCGGGCCCTTCTGCCCCCCCTGGGCTTTGGGGAGGCAGGTAATAGGGGGGCCGGGGTTAATGGCAAGTCACCCGCTAGCCGCAGGTCACTTGACAGCCCTCGAGCCTTGTGAACTGGTACAGGGGTCTCATGGACTCCTTACAAGTTCACAATGGGTTAAAGTGGACCAACACCCAGGGCTGATCGGCCCCGGAATCTATAAGATTCCTGGACCGTTCTATTCCCTCCCCCTGGGGCATCCAAAATCGGGATGCCCCCCTGTGTGAAACCCCCCGGAACACCTGCTACCACTTACTTGAATCCGGTCCTACGGCGCATGCGCGGGCCGCATCCCCGCTATCCCTCTAGCAGGACGCGTGCCCAGGCCGGCTATTTATGAATGGCCGCCGCGGGCACGCTCCCTGTTAGAGGGAAGTGGGGGATGCGGCCGCCAGCGCGCTCAGAGCGGCTGAGCTTAGATGTCTCTTAGACGTCCATAACTCAGCCGCTCTGAGCGCGCTGATTGGACAAGCGGCCGCGCATGCGCCGTAGGACCCGGGTAAGGTGAGTTATTGTGGGTGATCGGGGGGGGTTTCACGCAGCGGGGCATCCCCAATCGGGATGCCCCAGGGGAAAGGACCAATACCCAGGAAAGTCAAAATCCTGGGTGTTGGTCCACTTAAAATGTAAAAAAAAAAAAACACACCACACCACAAAATGCTGGAAGCATTTATTACCAGCTGGGTGACAGGACATAAGGGGTTAATTAAAAAAAAAAATTGACATAGGGTCCCCCCTCCCAGGGTGGGGGACCCCTTTTTTTTTGGAATTTTAAGGGTTAAAAACCCTTAAAAATCCCCAAAAAAAATGACGTAGGGTCCCCCCTACCCAGCGTTACCGACCCGGGCCAGCTATGGGGGCTTGTAGAACAGGCCCCCATAGCCATAGTGGCCCGGGCCCTTCTGCCCCCCCCTGGCCTTTGGGGAGGCAGGTAATGGGGGGCTGGGGGTTAATGGCAAGTCACCCGCTAGCCCGCAGGTGACTTGCCAGACCCAGAGCCTTGTGAGCTGGTACAGGGGTCTGATAGACCCCTTACCAGCTCACAAAGGGTTAACTGTAACAAAAAAAACACACACACAAAATGATTTTATTAAAAAAAAAAAAAAATTTTTTACTGTACTTACCTCCGATTGCAAGCTCTTGTCCCTCGCCGCTCTGATGACAGATGCCGGTGATCGGCATCCAGAGAAGGGGGGGCAGGAGATCAGAGGATCTCCTGCCACCTCCTTCCAGGTCGCCGATCACCGGCATCTGACAGCTGAAACAGCTGAAGCCAGTGATCGGGACCGGGATGACGTCATAGCCCCGCCCCCAAAAGGGGCGGGGCTTGACGGGAGCCGGAACGGGATGACGTCATAGCCCCGCTCCCAAGGGGGCGGGGCTTAGCGGCAAGATGGCGGCCGCCATCGAGAAGGAGAGAGGAGAGAGCCTCCCGGGCTCTCTCCTGAAGATCGGCAAGCCCTGGGGGGGGATCGGAGGCCCCCCAGGTGAAGAGGAGGGACAGCGGGAGCCAGCGCACATGCAGGTAGGTAAATGTCATTTTTATTATTTTTTTTTTTTACAGGAAAGCCAGTGGCAGCTAAAACGGGGGGGGGCACCCTATTCCGGGCCCTCCCCTGCAGCCGGAGGAGGTCCCACGGACGATCGGAGCACACCATCTTAAAGGGGAGACCCGGCCGAATCAAACGAGGGGTCAGGTGAGTGTCTTTTTTTTTTTTTTTTGCCAGTTAGCAGGGGGGAAAGCCAGGTACGTAAAATTTACGTAGCTGGCGTTTAATGACAGGAGAGGCAGCTACGTGAATTTTACGTAGCTGGCGTTTAAAGGGTTAAGCGAACCAAAACTCACTGAACTTGTGAAATACATTTGGCCAAAGCCCCAGCCAATACTCCCCTCTTAGGGTGTAGAACTAGAAATAGATATTTTCACTTTTTAAATCCTCCTTGAACACTGTTTTTTTTGCTGTCCCTCTCTGTAAGATAGCAGCCGATCAGTCATTACATCAGTGTGGCAATGGCATCATTGCTACACACAACAGTGGCAATCAATGGAGGAGGCGGAGCTTTACAACTAAAACAGTCGCCATTATCTGGGATTAAAGTGAAGCAGGAGCAGTGAAAATTGGCAAAAGGTGCTCTTCATGGGGGGAGTAATTCAGGGAATGCTAGTTAAAAATGTGGGTTTCGGTCCGCTTTAATAAGAGGGGAGTAGCAGAACCACTCAGACACTTCCTCAGAAAGAGAACTCCCAGCTGGTTCAGCAAGTCTCTTTTTCACATTTACTCCACCTCTCCTCTCGTTATTGCACATGCCTCCCTGTTTCTATCTTGTATACAGGTCAATAAACTCAAAATGGCTCAAGTTTGGTTATTCTTGGGGCTCAATTGTAGAAAAGAAAAGTCAGAACATTACCAGACTTGTGTACGTATGTGCTGCTGTTTTAGGGTTACTTTTAGTTCTAATTTAGGCTAGTTCACATATACATGTGTTATGTTAGCACATTGAATAGGTGTGAACAAACTGCATGAGAATAAACACGAAACAGAAAGGAGTAATTGGTTCCCTTAATCTGCTAAATCACTTCAGATCTGCATTGGATGATCATGAAAAACCATTCTCTGTGCTTGATCCTACACTGGGGTGCATCACAAATAATATTCTGGCCTAGGAACAAACCCAGGGAGCATGGCAGCAAGCCTAGGCTGGCATGAACATGAGGCTTAATCTAATGAAATATACGTGAAAAGTATGCGCAATAACATCCACATTTCGAACTTAACAGTGACGCACATCCATATATTAATGTTTATGGTTTACATTTAATTTTGAATAGGTTTTGTATGCATTTTAGAATAAGACTGGCTTTGTTATTTTCTGTCGCAAGGACTCAGGTTTCCTGCAAATGGTTTTAATATTAATAAAATGCAGGTCAAGTGGTTCCTGCTGAAAGGGCTTAGATGAGTGACAATGAGACTGAGCTGGCTTATTAGCCCCCCTTTCATCCCTGAGAGCTTCTAGTGTGTTTACATTCCTTTTCGGTTATTGGGGAGGGGGGTGCACATTTCCCAAACACAGATTTCGGCTTCAATGGGTTTACACACCTTCCCTGACAGCGTTCTTTCAGACTTTCCCATAATAAAAGATATGAATGAAGAATCTTCTGAATACAGCGATCAATTAAATGTCTTACTTTGACATGAAAATTATAGTGTAACCTTACAATCAAGCTGATTTCCTACTTAAGTACTCTTGCTAATAAAAATGATTAAAATAGTAAATAAGCAGAGGGTTGTACTACTATTCATAGCAGAGTACATTCAAACCCCAAAACGGTTGCACATAAAAATTAATTTACCTCGTTTACCATTTGTAACTCCTGTTGTCGTCAACCCCCCCCCCCCTCCCATGATGTCAAATGGATCTGCCAGTGTCCTATAAAGAGGAAGGGCTGGGGGAGTTTCTGTCACTTTGCTTTGTGGGTTATGTTGGTTATGTCTAGGCAGCAGCACAGCTGGGATGCTGAGAACGGTAGAAGCCTCCTGGGTGCTTTAAGGTGGCTGCATCCAGGTTAAATTCAGTGAGGAGTTTCAGATATGAGTGAATGTAGGAACACATGTAAGTGCAAGGCTGTTGGTTTAAGAATACAGTTTGGTCATTGCAAAGCATTGGTGATAAATATGCCATAGTGACGCTCACTGTTTCAGGCAACTCATCGATTGCAACTATTTCCAACATGTTTATGCTGCAGTGCACTTCACTTCCTGTTTTATGGAGGGTTTGGTTCCTCTTAGCCAATCACATTCATTTGACAGGTTAGCTGCATCTAATTTTAGACATATTTAATGACATTAACAGGGAATGGAGTGGGACAGCCAAAGGGACCTTTTTTTTTTACAACCCCTTAAATTGTAAGCACATAAGAGCAGGGCACTCATTCAAAATGTATTTCAATATCAATGTGTATTTGTGCATTCCTCTTGCAAATCATAACACCTGTATATTATTTGTTCTACCCTGTCTGCAAAATGTGGCACATTATAAATAAACAATAACAATAATTTAGGCTTCTGGTTACACCACACGCTCAATAGTGTGGCGTCCACGTACACTATCTTAAGATACCAATTAAGCTGGGTTTTGAGCATTGTGATTTCAAAATGCTCAAAAACCAAGTTGCGGGTTTTTGAGGTATTATATATAAGCACAGAACATGCTTACATTTTCCATACACAAGGAACTTTCCTCAATGGGAGTGCTCTGTACTGAGGCTAATACCACCCGTTGGGCCAGCTTCTCATGCCGGTGCAGGAGAGAAGTGAGTGGCGTGGGTGGCAGGTAAGAGGAGAGTCTCTTGCCCTCTGGCACATTCTGGTCACGAATGTGGTAAGCACAAAACACTGCAATTTCCACAGTTTTCAGTGCTGTCTGCCCCTGTCCTGCTGTAGGCTGCCTGAGAGCATCTTGTGCTGGTTTCTCAATTCAGTGCAGGATTGTGCAAGGCCGGGAGAAAGAGACACGCCAACAGCACTGAAACCGGAGAAGAGGAGCACACAGGATTCTATGGGATCAAGTCTGCAGGCTGGCAGGTAAGTTGACAGCAGGCTTTTTAGCCACTCTTGGCAGTCACGAATGAGCAGGCTCCCTCACTGATTGGCTACAGCCAGGGGCGGACTAGCCATAGGGAGACCTGGGCAAATGCCTAGTGGGCCGCACTGCTTTGGGGCAGTCTGAACAACCTTAAAGCGGACCTTCACTCTGAATAAGAGTCTATCTTATATGTTTCCCACACCCTGTACATACAGATTGTCCACATTAAAAATCATCCTACCTGCATCTACTGCATGTTATGAGCCTTTAAACATCCAAGATGGCGGCTTATGGAAGCCGCCATCTTATCAGGCAGCCTGCAAACAGGAAGTGCCTCCTGACTTAGCTGCTCTGCATTCTGGGACTGCTGACCTTTACCTGACCCCAGCTCTGCTCTGTCTGAGCAAAGCACAGCTATAACCCGGGCTTTTCATTAAATCACGCTGAAGGTCCGGTTTAACTAACAGTCCCATCCAATAGTGGCCATTGTGTGCCAACACACACATGGAATGTTACCTCCACATTTTCCCATCTGTGCACTTGTGAACACACTAGTGAATAAACACTATATTAGTGACTACACACACTCATACACTCATTGAATTACAATCAAATACACTGGGGGGCACACCAGCGAATAAACACCATATCAGTGACTACACACAGGTAGTTTACACACTAAGGGGCAGTAAAATGCACATGTGCCTGGAGCGATAGGCAGCCCTAAACTCAGTGCCTAGGGAGCAACTGGGGGTACTTCAGTCATGTTCCATGGCTGGGAATCGACCATGACTGCCCCACATAGCGAGACACTCTCTGCTTAGGTGCACATTTACAGCAGGAAAAAAACACATAAAAAAACATAAAATGTAAAAGTGAAAATCCACAAAGAATAGAGATCAGGAAAAAAATAGGGAAGATTAGGGGTCAATCTTGGATAACCACAGATAGAAAATCTAGCTGTTATACACTGAGAAATAATACATAAGTAATAAGGAGAAAAGCAGTGAACTAGCACGCAGGTCAGAAGGGTAAGGAGGGTAGGGAATCTAAAAAGAACATCTAAACAAAGACAGACACAAGTAGAGAAAAAACTGACAGAGGGATAAGGTGCCATAGACAGAGAGTCGACAACAGTAGAAAGGCAGCATGCTTCCAGATTGGGGGAGACTGGCAAGCTAATGAGATGGGGCTGCACAAGTGCCTGCTCTTCAGCTGGATTACCATGTAATTGTAATGCGATTTTGGCCCAAATGATATTTTACTTAAAAATGGTCAAAATGAAATCTAGCAGTTAAGCAGTCAATGATTTGCTCACAAAAAGGTAGCCTTTTGGATCTAAAATGGCATATGCTATACTGTACACTATCTAGTAGTGCTTTTCCCCTGAATGGCTATCGGGGATCAGGGGTCTTGAACTACATTTATATTGTATTGCTTTGCATTCAGAACCAGTCAGTTAAAACTATTTTATATGGTTTTAAATCAAGTATGGAAAATGAGAAATGAAAATGTCATATTCACCACTAGCTACGGGATAAATTAGCTCACCTAGTGATCCTTTATTTCCATTGTAGATTATTATTATTATCGTGTTTTATTTTTACAATGCCATCCTGTTACGCAGTGCTGTACAATACATTAAAACAGGCCTACACTTCTGAATGGGAGCCAGCCGCCCCAGACAGACTTTCATCTGGCAGCTAGAAAACACCCACCCAAATATCACTTGGGAGTTTCTTCTACCCTGGGGAGAAACTATTCCAATGGAAGGTGTGTGCTTAGGCAATGTGTGCAGCAGCTTCTAATACACTGGGGTGATGGCAGGCTAAAAAAGGTAAAAACAAGGAAGGGACAGACAGTGGACATTGGGAGAGTTTTAGAAGTGCCCGACAAGGAGAGGATTTCTCTTCTTGTGAAAGAGATTGGGGGTCACCTTTTTCTTTATGCAGTCTGTAAGGGGTTTGTTGACTGATCTCAACAGAATGTAGCCTCATTTGCTACCTTGTGATCAATAACAGCTAAAGTTCATTTAACAAAAGGAATAGTGTCCTAGAGACCACTGGAAAAGGAAACCCAGACCTTCTGCTGAATTATATTACTTACATTTCCAGTGAAATTCCTGATTCTTGTTAAACTTTGTATCTCTGAAGTCAAGGCAAGCAAGAAAATGGTTCAGATGTTTTCCCTCCACTAGGTCAGATAGAATAGATATAATACGTTCTAACTACATTATTTAAATAATAATAATAAATTAAGATTAACTACAAACATAACATGTTTTGTTCTGCAGAGTTGGACCCAATAAACCCTACTTCCCGTCTGGTGATCTAACAAAAAATAAATGGCTCTCAAAGGAACTCTAAGTTAGTATCTTTAAAAAGGATCTAAAGAGAAAAAAAGTCTTTAGGTCCCCTCACATGCATGCCAGTTTGAGAGTGCACTCAGATTACAAATTACATGGAAGTCACTTGAAATTGGGCAAAATTGCCGTCAGTCATGGATCACCCACTTGGGTTTACTGGGCTGGTGTGCACGTCATGCATAACCCACACAGCAAACCAATCGGCTACTGATGATGAAGTTGGCCGTGGGAGCCTGATTTTGGACGTCACTTTAAACTCGGGGAGCACCTCAAATTTGGGCTACTCCTTCACACAAAAGAGAACCTAAAGTCTTATTTTTTTCTAACTTTAGGCACTCCAGATTAATTAATTGTTTTTTTGTTTTTGGGTGCGAAGCTAGATGCTTATAATCTAATTTGGTATGGCACTGAGCTACGATCTGCTCTGCATGTCAGTAGCGCCTCTTGTGGTTAACAAGGATTCTCAGAGGGATAATAAAGAGGGTCCACTAAATAAAGTGGACTAAAGCTCACAAACAGAGTTGGAGCTCTTCTAAAAATTTCCTTTAGGGGCATATAGATTTGGGAAACCCCATTGTTTCCCTATAAACTCACCTTGCTCCTTGATGTCACTGCTGCGGCTAAGCTTAGCGGCTGTCTGCAGCACTCTACAGCATCCTCAGGCCTGCACATTCAAGTCTGCAGGCCGCAGCAAGCACACAGAGCAGGGATGCGTCAGAGGCCTATGCATTCACTGTGGGTGAGTATACAGTGAAACCAGGGGGGTTTCACACTGCAGAGTATCCAAAACTTAGACTTTAGTTCAGATTTTGATCCAATTTAAAGCTAAACTGTAAAGCATAACAGTGGCCAATGCAAAGGGGGCAATGACAGGACCACTACCATAATGTGGACCAAAACCCTTGACACCTGGCCCTAGAGCCTACAATAATCCAGGGCCCAGGTAAAAGCCCTTACCAGTAGCATCCTGATATGCGATGCCCTGCTGTGTGAAATTGTGGGTGAACTTACCTTATTCTTCGATCCTATGGTGCCTCTGTCAACATCTCTCCATCTGCTGAGTGTGCCCACTGAGACACATTCTATGCCGTTCCTTCACCTGCCCGCACAGAATATTTATTGAAGGAGACCTGTGCATGTGCATGCTCTGTGCATGCTCTGTGGGAATGGAGGGGTTTCACACTGTGGGGCATCCCAAATCAGGATTCTCAGGGACAAGGGCCTGGGATATTCTAAATCCTGTGTTTCATTACTTTTTCAAGTGGAACTAGACAGTGTGGCCCAATGCCAGACATGCTGTTGCTCATCTCTACCATGTTTCAAGGGGACACGTGACCACTGATCACAGGAGCAGTCAGGTTCACTGGACAGGCTGGTGCATATTGATGAGCACGCCCATCTAGTAAACCTGAATGCTCACTAGTTTCTCTGCAATTGCTGGATTGCAGAATTAGTATATGTAGGTCCAGTATTAGGTGTGTTGGGCTGTCCTGCACAGTGGGTTAACTCATGCAAGGGCATACATTTTATTCCAAAAACATGCGAAAATAATGCACTGTAGCAATAGTTTCTGTAGTAGCTGCACGCTTTGTATAGTAGCCCATAACACAGAGGGAAATTTTAGAATTATGATTAATGCCTAGCTTTTTATTGGACTCATACTGTGCTGAAAATCTTTTTTGCAACACTACATTTTCTATAGTAGTTTGCACCAGCTCCTGTCTCTACCATGGTACTTGCATTGTGTGCCAATGGTGGACCAGGCTGTATATTTTATTGTGAATAATTGTAAGACAACTTGCCTTGTGTTTATGGTTCTTAAAGTAGTAATATGCTTTTTGTAGCAGTTGGCACGGCCTGTGATCCTCCATGACACAATCTTAGGACATGGAAGGCCACCAGGGCTTATATTCCCTTCCAAATATGTGTGAAAAAAGAGCGTCCAGTACCTATACCCACTTTTCATAGTTCTCCACACCAGCTTGCGGATGTTCATGGCGCTCACAATCTCTCCCCAAAATAAAGCAGGGCAAATGCCTTACACATAATAAACAATGACGTAACAAGCACAACTGTAAACACACCGACACCATCAAGAGGTGACGTCTGAAGGAAAAGAAAGAAATAAAAGGCCGGCGACGGCTTCTCAGACAGTAAGCGAAGAAAGCCATCCGGATGGGAGCAGGATTTGTCAGAGATTTACAGGCATTAGTTTGCAGCAGGCCACTCAAAGATGGCTGCCACCATAATCTTTCTGAGGAAACGCTAAACCTTGACTGCCTCTGAAGTGTGCAGTCCCTGAAGCCGGCCTTGAACTTCCCTGCCATTAGTAAAGAGCCATAGACACACATTAGGATAGATAGATAGATAGATAGATAGATAGATATACATGCTCTGTAGCTGGGGTGAGACAGGCACCCCTGATACCTCTATGGAAGCATGGGTGTGCAGCCAGGGGCGAGGTGAGGGTATCCTGCCATTTTATAAGCCAGGCCCACTACAGCTAATAGCGCAGCGCCCACAGGGGAAATGGGCGTGCAGGTAACACTGCCGCCTCACGCCATGCTCCCGCCACAGCGCCTGTGAGGGGCACATACATATACATACATACCGGTCACACATATACATACATACCGGTCACACATATACATACCGGTCACAGACACAGACAGGTGTGCCACTCACCTCACGAGCCTCCCGCAGCCCCTCTCCCAGCACAGCAGCAGCGGCAGGGTGTAGCAGTCATCAGCGGGCGTCAGTGGGGTGTGAGTGGCCCGGGCAGGTGGCTGCAATCTAGGACAGGCATCCTCCATCCTCGCACAGCCCGCCACAGCCTGGCTCCATAGCGCTGGAATCCTCGTCCTCCTGCTGGAAGCTCACAAGCCTGACCCCCGGTGAAGGGCACCCGCGGCCGGCCAGCCCGCTCTCATCCCCCGCGCGGTGCTTGTGTCTCCAGGTGGATGGCTGGCAATAGCCGGCAGCGGGAGGCTGGAGAGCTTATGGCACGTAGCTGAGCTCTGTCCTTCCTCTGCTGGCAGCCTGATAAGAGAGTGTGACGGGGTCCCGGATGGCGCTGTCCACAGCAGTGGTGCTGATTCAGTGTGGCGCTGCTCTCTATCTCTCCTGTATCTGGCAGAGCCCGGCCGCCCCTCCCAGCAACTGCTGCTCACTGCTGACTGCTGCTACTGCAGCGCCGCCACCGCCTCTCACCAACACCGTGCCTGTGTGTGCCTGTCTGTATGTGTGTGGAGTGCCTGGGAACACTGCCCCGCACCAACACTGTGCCTATGTGTGTGTGTGTCTGTGTGTGTGTGGAGAGCCCAGGAACACTGCCCCTCACCAACACTGTGCCTATGTGTGTGTGTGTGTGTGTGTGTGTGGAGTGCCCAGGAACACTGCCCCTCACCAACACTGTGCCTATGTGTGTGTGTGTGTCTGTGTCTGTATGTGTGTGGAGAGCCCGGGAACACTGCCCCTCACCAACACTGTGCCTATGTGTGTGTCTGTGTGTGGAAAGCGCCCCTCACCAACAGTGTGTGTGTGTGTGTGTGTGTGTGT
Source organism: Gastrophryne carolinensis (assembly GCA_027917425.1). Taxonomy (NCBI): domain Eukaryota; kingdom Metazoa; phylum Chordata; class Amphibia; order Anura; family Microhylidae; genus Gastrophryne; species Gastrophryne carolinensis. The sequence goes on along the minus strand of CM051238.1, from coordinate 268,799,787 downwards.
GTGTGTGTCTGTCTGTATGTGTGTGGAGTGCCCAGGAACACTGCCCCTCACCAACACTGTGTGTGTGTGTTTGTGTGTGTGTGTGTGTGTGTGTGTGTGTGTGTGTGTGTGTAGTGCCCAGGAACACTGCCCCTCACCAACACTGTGCCTGTGTATGTGTGTGTGTGTGGAGTGCCCGGGGACACTGCCCCTAACCAACACTGTGCCTGTGCCTGTCTGTGTGTGTGTGTGTGTGTGTGTGTGTGTGTGTGTGTGTGTGTGTGGAGTGCACGGGAACACTGCCCCTAACCAACACTGTGCCTGTGTGTGTGTGTGTGTGTGTGTGTGTGTGTGTGTGTGTGTGGTGTGTGTGTGAGGGGAGAGCCCGGGAACACTGCCCCTCACTAACAATGTGCCTGTGTGTGTGTGTGTGTGTGTGTGTGTGTGTGTGTTGTGTGTGTGTGTGTGTGTGTGTGTGTGAGGGGAGAG